>JAEQBH010001859.1:0-600000 GCA_016808115.1 Tetrastigma voinierianum | reverse complement strand
CTTGGAAAAACTATTGTTTTAAAAGGGATCGTGGGAGATTTTAGAACGACTCTTAATACAGATGTCGAAAAGTACATGTGAGAAAGTTTTAAACCGCTATAAATGCTGCCACGTGATGGCCGGGTTTACTCGAAAGTGTTTAGTAGTTGCACTTAGTACCGTGAGGTCGGTTTGACCCCGACGGTTTATTAGTTGCCACGTTACCGTGAGGTTGGTTTGATCCCGACGGTTGGGTATTCTGGGTTTTTACCACGTTGACGTGAGGCCTGGCTGATCCCGACTTACTGGGTATTCGGGTTTCTACCACGTTGGACGTGAGGTTTGTGTTTGATCCCGACGGTCAATATTCGGCTTTACCGTAATGCTGACGTGAGGGCAGTTTGATCCCTGACGGTTGGGTATTCTCGTTTTACCACGTTGACGCGAGGTCGGCTTGATCCCGACGGTCAAGTATTCGGCTTCTACCACGTTGACGTGAGGTCGGTTTGATCCCGACAGTTGGGTATTCTGGGTTTTTACCACGTTGACGTGAGGTTGGTTTGACCCCGACGGTTTGGTATTTTGGGTTTGCCACGGTGATGTGAGGTCGGTTTACCCAACGGTTTAGGATGAGTACATGGTACGGTACAACGTTGGTTTATGTGGTATGGACGTTGTTGATTTTCTAAATGTGGTATAACTATTTTAATACCATGGTTTTGGCATTTCATGGTTATTTTTATCACTTGATGACTATACATGTTTTGTGCTTGGCTTTATGTTGTGTACAGTTCAGATTATGTTTTCTTAACATTGGGACAACTAATTTGTTGAGCATGATCTGCATATGTTGGACTCGGGGTAAAAGTTGGGTTTTGTGAAATGTTTCTAAATGGGGAACTTTACAAAGAGTGAACGAAAGGTTTTGAGAGGAGAACCATTGAAATATAAAAGGTTATTTTTTCCTTATAACCATGTGCCACTCACGAGATTTATTATCTCACATTATTGTTTTAAATTGCTCCTAGGTCCGCATGTGTCATAGGGCCTATTCGCGCTTATTTGATCGTCAGTCTTTCCGCCACAAATGACTCTATCGCATTTATCTGTTTCCGAAGTTCATACTGACTTATTCATTTCTACTTAAATTTCTAAATCCACTTACCACTCTTAGAATGCTTTTGATATTCAGATGGAACTTACGACCTCATTTATAATTGTTATGGTTTTATATATATTTATGTATAATCAAGTATTAAATTAATACATTATGTTACCCCTTCTTATATGGGTTCCACCGCATCTTCCTAGGATTATACTGGGACTTAATTAAGGGACCACCCGGTACCTGTAGCTGGCATCCGGCTCCAGTCTTGTCAACTATGAGTTTGAAGGGATGTTAGATTATATATGGCAATCAGATAATTTTTCCATTTTAGGTTTGTATAGCTTAGCTTATATAAGGCCTCATTCAGACATAGTAATATTCGCTTTTGATATACAATGACTCAAGTCTTTCTTCAAAAACTTCGGCCTCGTAGAGAGGTGTTTGTCCATTTTGCCCTGTAATTCCATAAGACATAACGAGGACATTGTGTATGTCACATCCCACATCGGATAGGGGAGAAACTTTCTGACACTATATAAGTATGGGCTTCTCTCAACCTAGTAAACGCGTTTTAAAGTTGTGAGCGCTCTTGGGTAATGAGGACAATATCTACATGGTTGAATCGAGTCATTACATATCAAACCCGATCCCCAACCCTGATGTGGGAGACATGGAAAACGCCATGTCCTTTGCCGAGATGGAATGGACACCACTCTTTGCTGAGATGGTGACCTCGACTTTATTTGAGGAAAAGGAATATTCCGCCCCCTTAACGGAGGCGATGAATTCCCCGCCCTTGTCAGGGATAAGAGAGATAGCGAGTTCTCTGCTTTACAAAGAACTCCACCTTTGGTGGGGACGAGAGAGATGTTGAGTTCTCCGCCCTTGATGGCGGTAGGAACTCCGCCCTTGACAACGGCAAGGGTTGCCATTGCCGAGCAAGTAAAGCACTTCGCAACCACAAGGGGGAGGGGACTAGATGTCAAAAGAAGAAACTTTTTTTTTTTTGAGTAAGAATAATGAGACTTGTGGTCTCCAAAATCTTCTGAGTCACTGGATCGTCGGAACATACAGTTGTCTGCAACAATCTGCAAAACAAACCAGAAAAAAGGCGGTGTGGGGGGCTTCGCCGCCTCTTCGACGCTTAAGTCAGGCCCACTTTTCTCTGTGTTCAGGAACTTTATGCTTGTTTTCTTCAGATCTTATCAGGTAATGGCTGACCTCCTTTATCGTAGAGAAAGTAGATCCGCTTGTGAGTGATGATTTCCTCCCAACCTAAGGGAAGCGTGGAAGATCTCACGGTGTAGACTAGTTCTTCCTTTTAAATAGATATGCTTCCCGAATGGAGGATCCCGCGAGCGCTTGTTTACCCCGGGTGACATCATCATGATGATTCATGGAAGGGTATATTCTGGCCTGGGGAGTCCATCCTACTAAAGATTGTTGAATAAAGCGTCTTCAACCCGGAGAGATGACGGTACGCATGTCGACTCTTCCACGCCAGGGGAGTGATATCCGGTTTCACTACATTAGTTCGTAGGCCAACCGATCGCACCCCACTATGACCTTTATCGGACGGGCCTGTTGGCTAGAAGGCTTGGGGCAAAGCCCATGGCACCCGCAAAATTGAAATGTGGGGTGATAAAAAAACACTTATCTACATATCATAGATAAGTACAAAAGGATGAAACAAAAAAAAGACCATAGATCTTAGAGGAGACGACCTAGATGAAGAATGAACCGCCTCTTTGTGATCGAACGAAAAGCCTCCTTAAAAAACAAATATTATTAATTATTTTTACTAATAAAATTTCCCATAAATGGATTTTAAGTTCATGCTTAAATTTCTCAAAAAATATTTATACTCATTTTCTTGTTGATATTAATTTACCACGATTCTAGAAAATAAGAAAATATGGAAAAGATAATATAATGAAGATAAGTTTGAAATAGTAAATCGTTTTTTCAAGTTTATATTATCTACTTTCTTTTAGAAGTTACAAGATTTATAGTTTGTTAAATGCTTTTCATATTTAGAAGTTCACGTATGTTTTAATAAATAAATAAAAATTCAACAAATATCCTCCCTTCCAAGATCCTGCTCCACAAATATATTTTAATGAATATAAAATATTATATTATATTATATTAGAGCTTTAATATTATTATATTAAGAATAATATCTCTCAAGTTTCGAATTGAACACATTTTGCTAATTACAATGGTATTATGGGAAAAAATCGGGAGAAGGAAGGTGGAAAAACACAAAATCTGATATGTTTATTTCTATGAGTTAATACAGCACACATATATTGTCTGAAATTCTGCAATATATTCCTTAAAAAATTAAAACATATTCTTATTTCCTTGATAATTTCCAGTTTGGCATATACACACAAAGGCAGTCAGGCAAAACCCAAAACCAATTCCTTCCCCATGGGCAAGAAGATCCAAATGATTACTGGGACAAAAATAAGAAATAAACATTCTTTCTTCTTTCCAAAGTCAATTTCATTTGAGTTCTCTTCTTAAGGCACGCGGCGGTAGCGCGGTCGTTGAAAGAAATCATCGCTTTTATTACCTAATCACGAGAACGACCTGGTCATGAGAGGAGCTTTACTTATTTTATTTTCCAAGACGCGAATAAAGCTTGAGGTTTTCCTTTGTTTTTTTTATTTTCTTTGTTGTTTGCGGTGAGTTATACTTCTTTGTTTCCAATAATTTAATTTAATTTAATTTATGTTGATTTGATTAAAAGATGTTTTTTGAAAACTGAATTTTGAAAACCTAAGGGACTGTTTGATTTTTTGTTGTTGAACCTATTGCAGGTGGTCCAATGATGTGGGGCTTAGGTAGAATAGAATTTAGAACGCTCCGACGTCATATTTAAGACAAAGCACCTTTGAAAATTTTCACCATGCCCAAGCAAATAAAGTACCTTTCTCACATATCCCAGCTGAAAGTGATGCAGGAATTTTAAAAAAATTACCCTATGGCTTTAAACTGATATTAGAAGAGAATGAGATTTAAGTGAATAATTATTTTCGACCGAAATTTGGAGCTCACAATAAATTTTCGTAAATTGGGCCAAAAATATGAAAATGTCCGGAATTAATCATAGAGTCTAACGAAACTGAAACGGAGTCCGTTTGATAGTTTCAAAGGAACCGAACGCACTCGATAATAATACGCTATTGTCCCGGATGATTTAATGATTTTAAACTGACGGTGATTTCAGAGTCTCGGAATCCACCGTGAAGGATTTAATTGGAATATTTCATGGTCAATTTGAAGTTTAGACGACCATAGAATATTTTGACGACGTTTTAATCGGTATAAAAGTAAAAGATAAGGCGAAATCAAGTAAAAATTCGATATAAGCGAGATATTTTTCGTGGAGAGCCAATCAAAACATTTCTAATGGCTAAGTTATGATTTAAATAATGATTAGTGGATTTGTTGGTAGACTATGAGAATGACCACAAATGAGATTCTTTTGGGCTCAAGTGCAATTTTGGCAAAGTGTAGGTTAAAATCAAAATTTCAAGAAGTGAATTCTCCAACAAGAGGAGAGCTTGGACGGCCATGAGAGAGAAGAGAGAAGAAAAGAGAGGAGAGAAAGGAAAGAAAAGAGAGAAAGAAGAAGGCCAAAGTGGAGCAAGGTGGGAGAGGTGATTTTTCTTCTCCTTTAAGCTCTCCAAGTGATCTCCAAGTGGTATCAAGGGAGGGAAGCCAAAGAAAACCAAGAACAAGTAAGTTTCTATTGGTGGGAAAGTTGGATTTTAATGTTTTTCATGCCTAATGCTTTGATTTTCTTATATGGATGTTAGACCAGGTGGTTTCAAGGTTGAATCATGATGATTTGGATATAAATGGAGAAAGAAATGGATTAGGTTAGCTCTGAAAAGAAAGTGAGAAATGGTTGGGGTTTGATAGTGCATTTTGTGTGATATGTTGAAATTGGTTAGGATTAGTGAAATTGAGGTATAGGGCATTAGATTGGAGTGATTAGAATGAAGAAAAATGAAAGAACAAAATTGAATATGGCTTGTGCATATTTCGGCCAAAAGGGGAAATGAGAGGGGCCAAGGGTAGTTTGGTAATTTCCATGTGTTTTAGGGTGAATATTAACTCTAGAAATGCATTGGAATTGGTTAGCAAAGAAAAGGATTTTCGACCGAGGGAAGGTCATTTTGTAAAGTAAAGGGTATTTATTACTTTGGTTGTGTATTTTAAGTGTCGCTCAATGTGGGGCTAAAGTGAATGTGATGTGGTTGGGTGAAAATGAATGTGTATGGTGGATTAAAATGGTGCTATGGTTACCGGTTACCGTGGTTTTTCTCAAAAATGCGAAAAGGACTATCTGGACTGAAACGGAATTCGACCTGAAAGCCTGGATTGAGCGGTGAACGGTGAGTGTAAAAATGATGTTTTGAAATTGAGTTTAAAGTGAACGGTTTTAATGTTAAAACCAAAAGTTTAATGTAATGTAAATGTTTAATGAAAAGTTAGTTATCTTGCCTAAATATATATTTATATGAAATTACATATGTATGTATCGTGTTAAGGCATTATGGAAGTTTAAAACTGTGTAAAATGCATATGTATATTTGCGTATATATGTGTTTTAAATGATAAAGTAAAGAATTTAAATGAATTTATAAATGTATTTTGAATAAATGTTTTACTGATGGTTACCCTAACCCTATATGACTGTTATGACTGATATCAGCTGAGGTACCTTAAGCGTGTAAGGATTTAGAGGGAATAGTTATAGGTTACTAACAGAGGGAGGGAAATAGATTTTTAATGTAATATCCTTACACGTGATAAGCAGCATGACTGAACTCCTATGCAAGGCGTGAGTTTCCCCCACGTAGTGGTTATGACTGATTGAGACTGTCCTCACCGCTGCACCGAAAACTGCTTCTGTGTTTACCCCGGGGTTCCATTAAAAGTAAGTTTAAAGCATAATTGATTTTTTAATTGTATAAGATTTATTACTTTGATATATACTGAAAATGTTGTTTTAATGAAAATGTACACCACTCCAGCTCCTTTAGCTCACTTTTTCGTATGTTTCAAAACATTTTCAAGACTGAGACGCGCGCCTAGAGTATCCCCGCGGCAAGAGTCGAGTCAATATCGAGGAGACGACGCATGTGACTGCATTGTATATATAATTTTGCATATTGTATATGTTGAATATTTTGTCATGTATATATGTATATGTATAAATTTTGAAAAGGAACTACGTGGGCTTTGATCCTCAGTGGACGAGGTACGTAGGCTGCCTGGCTAGTCCGACTCCAAGCCCAATCCTTTTATAAACCGTGCATGGAATTGATTTGAGGTTTTGAATGTTTCATGATTTGAAGTAAATAAATGTATATGTGTATATATTTTTCTGATTGAGCTTGTGTGCTTAATTGGGTTGTAGGACGAGGAGTCCTAAAATGGAAGTTGAGAATTGAAAGATTGTGGAAGGTTGAATGTTGCTAAGTGCTACAGGAATTAGGGAAAGTTCAAAAAACGTAGGAAACTCGGCGATTTTCAAAATCTAAGGGTTTGAAAGAAAGAAAGAAAAGAAAATTTTTTTTTACCACTCATTCCGCGCATTATTTTCTAAAGATATGTTAAGGATTGTAAAGGGTTCGCTTCCATGGATTTTATTTGATTGTTTTGAGGAAAGCCATATCCGTTGAGTGCTTTATAGGTCCCCTGCTCATGAGGTTAATCCGGGTCGGGATCCTTCAACGTGGTATCAGAGCCAAGGTTTTCAAAATGTTATAAAGATTTGAAAATTTTTATTTTAATATGATTGTTTTAATGTTTTATCTTAAAATTGAATAAATTATTCATGTGATTTAAAATCATATATGCATTACACATATTAATTTTTTAATCTACGAAATGCGTCGTTGAGGCTCGACCCGCCACCGTGAGAGCTCCCGAGGATTAGTACCACCACCCGAGGAATATGTTGATGAGGTTCGCATATGTTCTCCACCACAATACATAGTGATCCTATATGCCTTCAGAGCCGACTCACGCATGCTCCCATCGCCTCCCGAGGTCGTGGGAGGACAAATACCTTTAGAGTAGCATGGCTCACTTTAAACATCTCATTACTGATGCCCCGAGAGCCTGGTAGCTTCTATAGAGAGGGGGCGTAGTTAGCACGGAACTATGATGGATTGGGAGACCCAGAAAAGGCTTCGTCATGGTTAGAGGGAAATGAACGGGTCTACCAGGTGATGCAATGTACGGATGAGCAGATGGTCACTTTTTCTGCCTTTCTCCTACGCGACAGAGCATTGGAGTGGTGGAGGGCAGTTCAGAGGAGATGCCCAGGAGTGTCCCGGGCAATACTCAAGGAAGAGTTTATAGATAAGTTTGTTCCAGCCAGTTATAGAGATGCGAAGGCTGAGGAGTTCTTTAGGTCAGGAGCAGGATACCCCGCAATGCATTATGAGCGGAGTTTTCCGAGCCTGCCGACATGTTCCATTTATCAGGGATGATGAAGTTTCGAAGACCAAGAGGTTTGTTGTAGGTCTTAGTGTTGACCGACCAAAACGCATATACAAATTTAGTTGCACAATTACCAAAGGACTATTGTCTAATCCCCGAAAACTGCACCATACAACTTGTTGAGACCAAAAATCTCCTAGAGTTAATCATTTTCACCTTGGTTTCAACTGATATATCGCAAGTGCACATGTCGACAAGTACAAATGGATATAGTCCGTGATATCCATCCCAATGTAGATCTCAAGAATTTTAAATCAACTACACTCGACTACTCAAGCTCCATACTATTTTGGATTCATAAAGTGATATTGTGGGTCCAAATTTTAAGAAGCCGGAAATTATATCAGTACTCCAGTAAAATAAATAACAATCAAATGAATCGAATATAAAGAATAAAGAATAAAGAATAGTTAAGAAAATAAACGGACACCGAATAATTATCTTTCGCAGGACACATCAAGTATAATCGCTATAGTGAAGTACCACTCGTAGTTAATACCGATAAAACTTTTGAATATTTCGTGTTTTAAAATCAGTCTAAGGCGTTTAGCAAGAAAGTCGATCTCTCCACACTCCACATTTCATTATCTACCTTTTCCCGATTCTTTCAAGACAGGGAATGTAGATAACTACTTTTTAAAAGGGATTTCTTAATCCGTATTTTCTTTCGCAATACTAGACCCATTTTATGGACTCCGTAAACCTAGCTCCCAAGTTACTTCCACAAGCAAGGATATACAACTTCCGTGTCATTCTTCCTAAATTGTGAATAGATCACCTCCTTGATTAGATCTCATTTAACACTGATCAAGGCTCTCTACCATCGAATTGGAGTGTGAACTCTTGCTTGTTTAAATTGATAGCTCAACCTCGTTTCTTGATTTCAAGTGAGAAGAGGATTTATCCAAGTAAACTTACAAAGCTCATTAGATCTCTAATAGCTTGTTAATATACCTTCAAAGAAATGTTCACAACTCTCAGGAATGTCTTCTCTGTGTCACTGCAGGACCCCTTGAAACGTGAGCAATGAAATGCAAATCTTAACCCGTATAAGAAACTGATATTCAGATCCAGAAAACATTAAACCCAAATCCAGAAGTAAATTCATAAACCGAACTACAAGCCGGAACGACTACAGAAAGATAATTTCGACATAAGATTCACTTAATGGAAGCCGATTCCCACCATCAATTACACGCTACAAAGATTCCTCCGATCATAAGAATAACTCGCACTGGAATCGAAGAGTCGACCTGTGAATTTTCTCGACTTCAACATTCCGTAGTAATTTGAAAGAATAGAATTTGCATTCGCCGCTTCAAAAACGATAACAATCTTAATATCCACAAAATAAAACGAAACTGGGAATCGATAAATCTAATCTAATCTCTAACTACCAACATCGAAGAAAAGAAAAGAAAAGAAAAGAAAACTAAAATAAAATGAGCCTTCAGCTACCCAGACCTTCATCTCGTGTCGCCAAGTCGCTTTTCATTTGGGGCCGGTTATTTATAAGGTTTCGCCGCCCTAATTCCAATGCGCCTGCGGGATTCGAAAGTGGATCGCTCCGTTATCGCTCAAGTCGCCGACCAACTCCTTGTCGTGACATCATCCATGTCGCGACATCGATCTTCACGCCGCGACATCAACTTCCTCAATGCTCTTCAATCGAGCAAATCTTCGATGTCGCGACATCGATCCCTTGTCGCTACATCACTTTATGCCCTCGCAGTTTCACTCGTTCGCCCCGCCGTCGCGACATCGATATCTTGTCACATCACAAGTCTTCCGTAGCCTTCAAATGATCGCTCATGATGTCGCGACCAATCTCTGTCGCGAACATCGTATTTATGTTTTGAGGCTTCACCGTTGCTTTCGCAAGTGTCGCTGATTTCGCCCTTCACGCGACAACGTTTCGCTTAACTACCATCCTTCCAAACTCCGTCACGCCTTCAAGGCGATTTTCGTCATGTAATTCTCCATCCCGAAGTCAGCGACATCAACCTTGTCGCAAGATCACGATGTCGCCAGCGATATCATTCCCTTAGCTTCCGTTAATCCTCACCGCGATTCAGACTCTCGTCGCTAACAACATCAAAATTTCTTTCAAGATTCCCGATGTCACGATACTGATCTAAAGTGCTGGATGTCGTGACTTCTTCTTCACTGGTCGTTGTCGCCATCGCTTCAGATATGTCGATGTCACGATGCTATCTCGTATGTCGCGGCTACGAAGTCTTCTCTTCTTCATCATTTCCTGCTGTTTCACTTGTATTTTCTTTAACACCCGGGCCTTGCCTCGTTTCTTCAAGTAAGCTTCTCTGCTGAATGAGTTTCAATCTACAACCGATATGCATTTTGATTGTTGTCAAGGCTTCACGACATTCTATCCTTTCATCTTTGTGCGCCTTTTCTGCTGCAACTTGCTTCAGCCACTTATATCATTAACGCTCATCCACCTGCTGCATTTTTCCACTGCATTTTCTTCTTTCTTTCACTCTCCCTGCTAATAACAAATTGGTGAGTTTCTTCATATTTCTGCAAATTAATTGTCCTTTTAAATGAAAATCAAGGTAAAAATGGACTAAAATAGATGACTTTAAGCTCATCAAACTCCCCAACTTAAAATTTTGCTTGCCCTCAAGCAAAGAAAAGAAAGAATTGTTTCGGTCTCTCAAACAAATAGGACATTTTTCCTGTTCGTTTTGGCAAAAGAAAAGTCAATTTAATTGAAATAGCTGCTACTGCATTGTTCTCTGCACATCTATAGCCTGCCAAGTCCATTTGTGCTGCTGATTTCTACTCTTAAAGTATACAAAACTAACCTGTTGAAATTGTTTTTACAAACAACATAATCATTGGATCCTCGTTGAAAAATAAATTGTTTTCCTTTCATCTTCATAATTATTCACTTAACTCCCTAGGTCCTTCATGCAGCTTTTATCAAGTATTTCCTTTCCAAATTCCATAAGCTTGTTAGTTCATATTGATCTCCACTAATGTAGGTAATTCCATCCTTCAAGATCAATCAAAGCCTTTGGGTTTGTAATGTTAGGCTTGCAAGGGTAGATAAGCATGAACTTTCGTTTAGATTACCCCGAACTTTTCTCTTCTTCTCACTACTCGCCTCTTTTTTCCTTTGTAGTTACTTTTTTAATAAACTCCCCAAACTTTTATTTTTTGGGACATTCCCTGATTTCTTCTATTCAATCGTATGCTCCCATTTCTCATTTGTAATTTAATCGGGGAATTTTTGTTTGTCAAATTAGTCGGATAGTACGTTTTACCTTTCTAAAGCTTAACACCCTTAATAACTTTAAGTTAGTAACTCCCATACCAGATGGCATTAGGTACTAGGTGTTGAAACACCCTAAGAACTACAGTTCTCAAGAGAATTAGCCACAAGGTAAAACTATCCTTTTTTTTCCTTCTTTTCTATTGTATTGCTAATTTCTTCTCATTCCCCTTTTTCGTTTTTTTTTTCTACTGAGTTCTTCAAAACAACCTCCCCCAAACTCGACATTTCCTTCTGGCCCTTCTTCGCTCTGGGTAATTACTGTGTTCTTTTATCGAGGATTGATTTCTTCGAAGGTCGGGGTTTAAATTACTAATTTTAGAAATAAGGCTGATTGGCTCACTTTGAACTAAGGTATATGCTTGAAGATATAGATAGATTATTGAATAGCTCAACTTTCCAAGAATGGCCTCGCATCATTACGCTTGTATCACCTAGGATTTTGCCTCAATCAATAATCTAACAAGTTCTAGAATCTGGGTTAGCTACTGTTATTGACCATTAGGAGTTCCGATTAATTTTTTGCTGATGAGTACTAAACTCTTAGTATCCAAAAGTTCCTCTACCAATTGTTCATACCACAATCTCAAAAATATGTTTTGTTCCTTCAATTTCATTACTTTCCTCTAATCTGGACTTAACAGCTAAATTTAAATCACTTTTGCACCTTGTGTTTCAATGAAATTGTATTCAGCTGGCCCTTGTTCTGCCTTTTGGTTGTTTTTCAGTTTACTCCTAAACTGATTGTTTTATCTATTTCAAAGATTATGACATATCAACAATTTTTATTCTTGAAATAAATCATACTTTAATTTCCCCAACTATGCATCACAAAGCAACACAACATTGAACAAATGTATTCAAAATATACACAACAATTCAATTCAAATTTTCATTTTATTTCGATTCAATCGGCACATTTGATACAATTCAAATGGGATAAGGAGGGTAAGGAAGGTTAAGGAGGTCGGTTTGGGAAGAAGTCTATCTCTTTCTTTGGGAAGCAGGAAAGAAGATATTAGGGGCTCTGTGTTCGGCATTCAAATGAGTCGGGAATGGAGGGAATTTACTTTCTTCTTTCCTCTTTCAGTTTCCTCTCAACTTGATTCAATGAAGATCTCATTGGAGAGATCAACCTTCTTGTTTAGCTCATCTTGTCTCTTCCCAAGCCATTCATTGCAGCTTTCATTTCAATATTATTTCCAAAAATTTGGAAAGATTGTTGTTAATCAAATCCAAATTTTCTAAACATTCTCTCCGCTCGTAGATTCAAGATCTCATTTTCGTCTCCCATCATCCGCCTATTCTCAAGAAATCTTTTGTGTAGACTTAGAGTAAAAATTTGAAGCCTTGATTTGCTCCCCCAAATTTAGCTTCTTGCTCTATACTTTTTCATCAATGTTAGGAGTCGAGAATCACGCCTAACCGACATATAAAAGCTTCTGCTGATTTAGTTTGAGTTTCAGAATGTGATTGTGATCTTTTCCTTCATTTCTTTCTTAAACTCTTCCCCTTGCTGCTTCAAAATTTTTCTCATATGTTCCTCTCTTCCTGTTCACTTTCTCCCCACTCGGCTGTTTCTCAGAGCTCCATCTCATGCTCCTTTTCCTTCCCTGCTTAGCTCTTCCTCCACTGGGTCAGGTCTCTCTTTTTCAATTCTTTTTCATAAATGCCTTCTGAATTCCTACAGGTTCCACTCCTTCTCTTCATCCATTCCTTTGCATGGGCATTGAGAGCTCTGAAGATTTAACTATTCTCTTGTGCTCCTCTTGAGCTTTCTCCATGTTGGAAATTTTTGTTCTGCACAGGAGGAGAACTGGCTAAGGGAATGGAGAAGTCTATTGGGCTGTCTTCATCCTGCCCTTCATTGTCTGCAAAAATGAAATCATTGTTGTCAGGTGAGTTTTCTGGGTGCTCTGCTCCTTGATCAGCAACCCTCTGAGTCTCCTTTTCTGGTCTTTCACCTAGGGCTTCATCTCTTCTACAAGCACTCTTTCTTCTGGTTTCTTGGTCCTCATAACTCCCGTCGAAGGAGTGGTGAAGCTTTGGGTACTTCTTCTTCTGATTCCCATACACCTTTCACCCCAGCCTTCAAACATAGAATAGTGATTGTTGCTGGGTGAGGAACAAGCCCTCTTTTATTCCCTTCATGATACCTCATGATAGAATTTTCAATGACAACTCCTACATTGATCTTGTATCCTTTTAGGATGGCATACAACATCACAAAATTTTCTGTTCTCTCATCAGGCACACGTGTTTTGTTGAATTCAAACAAGCCAGAAGTAAAAACCGATACCTTCGCTTCCTGCTCAATGTTCTTAGCCTTCCTTCTCCTCGGGTTTACCGCACCTACCATTAGTGAGCTTGGCAATCTTTCCAAAACTGTTTTTCCAAGTTTTTGAATTTGAACCATGCTTGTGCACACCACTGCTGTCGCCAAAGCACATCCCCGTTGATGGCCTTAGCTTCATATGAAACCCGCACTCCTCTAACAAGAACCGCTCCATCCTTCCTTCCTGTACCAAATTTGAATAAAACTCTCTTACGTGTCGCATACCCTATTTTTTGCGTGCGCAGAGACTCTCCCACCCTCAGCTTCATCACCCTTTGGAAAGGAGTACAGGATTTTGAATCTCTCTCCGTGACAAACCCCTTGTTAGCATAATATTTTTCCACTGAGTACGCTGTCAATAATCTAAATCCTCTACTTTTTCTTCTTCTTCTCTCACCTTTCCCTTTCCTTTTCCTGCTTTTCTTGGGAGTTTGCCGGAGCTTCGGGTGTTTCTGATGGCACCTCTCCTAATTGTTCTCTTCCGACTAATCTCGTCTGTTCCTCTTGACGAAGCTTCTTCTTCTCGTTGTTCATGTTCCTCATAATCTCGCTTCAGGTTAGGACTAGGTGGAATTTCAGCCATTGAAACGGAAGAAAAGCTTTTCAAAAGGTTTGGTTAGGTTTTTAGGGGTTGAGATTCGAAGGAGGAAGAAGGTGAATAGCTATGTGGTTTATGAATGATAAAGTTTCCAATGTAGCTCCAATTCAATCACGTTTGTGGGCTAATTATTGCTTCATTAAAAACACGCGCGACTTCAATTTCGCCTTATTTAAGATCATTGAATCTCTAGGGCTTTTTGAAGTTTTGTTTCAATTCATTGAAGACTTATGTCGCGACATGCCAAGCTTCTGTCTGCATATAAGTGGATTCTTAGGAATTGTTTGATTATCATATGTTGTGACATCCTTTTATTTGCTTTTTATTCTCACCTATTTCCTACCTTGTTGGGCTAATAAGTACATCATTTTTCATTTTGAACTTAATTTGTCGCGATTTCACGTTGGTGTCGCGACATATACATTCTTCCTCCTTCAATACTCACAAATTGCTCTTTTCAAAACATGTCACTTCTTTACATCAATGTTTTGTCGCGACATCACTTATGTCGCGACATAACCTTTCTGTCGTGACCTAAGCCCTTAACTCAATGATCTCAAGGACGTTGAATTCTCTCTTATTGTTGCTAACCCTTTAGACATCTCTTCGTGCATCTCCAAGCAAAGATTTAACAATCAATTCAAGTATATCTATTGCACTGCTGTGGAGAAGGTTACTCCCTTTTTCTCATGTCAGACTTTCCGCAAGTTGCCGGAATTGTTCCCGTAGTTGCCTCTGCTATCTATGTCTTTAATCTTGCGTAAGCTCATCGCAATATTCAAGAAAATCTAATTAAACTACAATTTATTTCAAAATTAAATCTATCCTTATAAAAACAAATATGACCTAAATTTCAAAGAACTAAAAGAAAAATATTTCAAAACTTAAAATCGTAAATTAAATCCTTATGGTCATTTCCCATTAGTTGCTCGCTTTGAGTCCTTACTGACTTCATCATTATGGTACTTCTTCTTTTCCTAAGAGCCATTGGAGTTCTTCATTTCCTCTATTCCTTGTTTGTGATAATGCTTAACTCTCATTCATTTACCTTTGAATTCTTCCCCATTATCACCCCAAGAATAATCGCCCAAATGTAAGACTTGACACCACTGTACGGCCCACTCCATTTGGATTTTAATTTCCTGAAACAATTTCGCCTAGAATTAAACAATAGATCCTCGTTCCCCGCTTCGAACTCTCTTTTCTCAAATTCTCTGATCATAATTCTTTTGTCTTGTCCTCAGATATTCTAGTAATATCATAGGGTTTACTACTCCTTCAGCCGTACATTGGAGCAAACTTTTCTTCCTCTCTTGCACTTTAAAATCGAAGCTTAACTTCTTGATGGCCACATTGCCTTTGTATTCCAATTCAAGAGGTAGATTAAGGCTTATTTTGCCAAAACAACTCAGTATGGGGACATTCCAACGGGGTTTCAGATGCAAATTCAGAAGCCCAAAGTGCATCATCAAGTTTGGAAGAACAATCCTTCCCGCTTGAGTCCACCGTCTTTTCAAGTATTCTTTGATCTCCTCGTTGAAATTCGCTTGTCCATTGGTCTCGGGATGATAAGCTAAACTCATTACATGCTTGATCCCATACTGCCATGAGTTTTGCAAATATTTTGTTTAAAGTGGGTTCCCCATCACTAATGATAGTTCGGTGTTCCAAATCTCGTCAAAATATTCTTTGCAAGAAACTCAATCAGATTAGCATCATTCCTTGACAAGCTACTGCTTCCACCCATTTGGAAATGTAATCTACTGCTACCAGTATGTATAGGTTTTCAAATGATGGTGGGAAAGGTCCCATAAAATCTATTCCCCTTAGCTACATCAAAAAAAAAAAATTTGTATCACCATAATACCTCTCGAGGCATTTCATTCCCACTGACATTTCCAACCTTTGGCACTATCACACAATTCTAACTCCACTCAAAGACAATCTCTCTGAAGATAAAATAACAAAATCCTCGATCGAGTATCTTGTGAGTCGTTTCTTCTCCGCAAAAATGTCCCCATATGGTGATGCATGGCATTCATTTAAAATGTTGTCTTGTTCACTTTCCTCAAGCACACATCTTCTATTATCATGTCAAAGACTCTTTGAATAATATGGGCTCAACCTAAATATAATAATTCGTCAAGCATGGTTTTCTTCGTCAGAAATAATTCACAATATCCCACAAGCCGATAATTCACACATCGCATACCATGGAAGTTGGAAGGAGACCTTGAATAATTGCTTATCTAGGAAGTTCTCTGTTAACTGCACATTTTCTTCTTCATCACCGGCTTCTTTTTCTACTTCTGACAAGCGACGCCATCACATCATTACACCTTTTATCCTGATTTCAAATCAAACTCCTGCAATAGAAGCACCCACCTTATCAATCTCGGCTTAGCTTCCTTTTTTGACATCAAGTATTTGATTGCTGCATGATCAGTGTGAATTACCACATGGGATCCTAAAATGTAATTCCTAAATTTTTCGCAATACTATGGCTAGCATCTCCTTCGGTTGTTGAGTTTGTTCTCTTGTGCTTCATTGAAGGTCTTACTAGCGCAGTATATGGCCCCGAATACTTTCTTTCTTTGCCCCAACACGCCCCATGGCAAAATCACTCGGCATCACACATTATTTCAAATCCCGATCCCATTCTCGTGCATCCATTATAGGTGCTTGTACCACCGATTTGATTTCTTCAAAAAGCATCCTTGCAGAGTCATCAAAATTGAACCTTGTATCTTTTCCGCACCCGCATAGTGGTCCTGCTATTTTTGAAAAGTCTTTGATTTAACTTCCTGTGAAAATCCAAAGACGCCTCAAGAAGCTTCTACCCTTTGACTGTGGTAGGTGGTGCAAGAGTTTTGATAATGGATACCTTGGATTGGTCCACTTAGTCCACAAAGAGTGCAATTTTATGCCCAAGAACAATACCTTCGTCACCATAAATGGCATTTTTCCCAATTCAGCCACAATGTTGAGTTCTGCATCTGGGGCAAATTCTGCTTCCGCATTAAACGTAAACATTAATCAAAGTCGATCCATACACGTTGAAGTCATCCATGAAAATTTCCATTACTTTCAACCCAACTGAGAACATAGACATCATACACCTCGAATAGTGAGCATTACATAGCCTAAATGGCATCCTTCAAGGCAAAGGTACTAGGGGCATGTGAATGTGGTCTTCTCGATCCCTCGTGCAATAGCAATTTGATTGTATCCGAAAATCTATCCAAAACAAAAAGTGAGGGTGTCTCCAACTGGCCCAAACATCCATCAATGAAAAGGCAAAGGGAATGATCTTTTCTCGGTTGTCGAATTCAACTTCCCGTAATCAATACATACCCTCCATCCTCACACACGTTTTGTCGGAATCAATTCATTTTTTCATTTCGATCACAAGAAACTCCCCCTTTCTTTGGAACCATGGATTGGGCCAACCCACGTTCGAAATAGCATAGATAACCCAAAGATTTAGCAATTTGAGTACTCCTTCGACTACCTTCATCACCGATCTGCCTTGGTGTTCTACGTGATGGTTTCGTCTCTTCTAGCAGAATCTATGCATGCAAATTGATGGACCGATGTATCCTTCCCACTCTTCAATGGACCAGTTTCAGCTACCCCCATGCTTTCACATTTTCAAGAATCTTTGTTCCTCAAGATCACCGAAGTCCGGTCAATGATCACTGGTTTTTTCTTTGGTAATTCTAAGTAAGCATACTTTAAATGATATAACTCTTTCAAAACTACCCTTCGCACTAGTTTTGATGAATTTCCTCTCTTTTCAATATTTTCCCATTGTCATTTCTGCTTTGCTTCAAGTTCATCATAGTTTCTAAAGAATGAAAACCGGCCGATGGAAATCTCGTATCGTACATCTTCGTGATATCGAATTCATCTCTTTTTCATTGATAAACTGGCGGTTACAATCATTGTTAACATCGTGGTCGAAGTATAGACAAAATCTCGCTTACATTGCAATCCTCTCTTGTCTCGCTACATACTTTTGATCAAAGCAGCAGTTGTTCTCTTTCTCCAACCCTCAAGGTAAGAACTCCTTGCATGTCAATCGTAAACAACTCCAAGAGCTAGAATGGTCTTCCCAATACAGGGTACTTGTAATCTCTTCCATGTTCGGGGACGATGAAGTTCACGGGAAACAAACTTTCCCAACAAAGGACCAAGATATCTTTCAATGACTCCTTCGTGTTTTTTACCATCGACTGTCTCGCCATTTGAAGAGGGTCTGGTGGGGAGTAGCTCCCAACCAGTTTCGCAACGTAAAGAGGCATCAACTGATACTAGCTCCCGAGTCACAGAGCTTCCTCGAATTCAATTCCTCCAACAATACAAGGAATCGTGAAGCCCTCGGATCTTCTCATCTTTACTGTAATTTTTCTGACATCAGACCGCAAGTGGCGTGAGATTCACTATCTTCCTCTAATAATGCCTTTCTTTTTCTTGCTCAAGATGTCCTTCGTAAATTTTGCATGTGAGTGGCATCTCGTAGTTACCACTTCCGCGCAAAGGTACACGATTCTCCAAATTTTCCGGAAAGTTTTCAAAACCTGTTATAAACCGCTCCTCTTATCTTGGATTTCATAGCCTTCTGTGAAATGGACTCCAGTGCTTTGATCCTTGGATGTTCTTCCTTCTACCTTCTTTTCTTTCCGCACTTTCCCTTTCTCGGTCTTGCTTCTTCTTTGTTGCTGTCATCTTTTCTTCATCTTTTCTATTTCTTCCCACCTCACTGCATAACCATGCCTTTTGATTTTCTTTGTGTCACTCTGGGAAGGCATCTTTCCTCCGGGAGCTATAGGTTAGGGCAAGTCGCCTACTTGTGTCTCTAGGTTCTTCTAAGGATGCATTTGTGGTGGTCTCGGTACCTGTGGAATTGGTAGCAAATGCTTCCACTTGTTGAAACTTTTGTTCATGGAGGTTCAACAGTTTTTTATTATCCCCCATGAACTGCAGCATCTGCTCTTCAAAAGATTGGGCTCTCCTCTCGAATTCCTCGTATTCATTTCTCGTGCTCATTTCCTTTGATGTCGATGTCATTGAACTCGTGGTCATGATACCTTGCTTTGAGGGTTCTGTCTCCCGCTGGGGTGGCCTTGAGTAGCTCCCTTCCACCATATGAGAAATTCTCATGGTTCCCGAGTGGCCGGGTGATAATGTGCTGGCAGCTAGATTTGGGTTTGAAATGGTAACCTCCGCTTCACCTAAGATTTTACCTCCGCATCATAGAACCGTTTCATTAGCTTTCAAGACTTCTCTTAACAAATTCTTCAACTGCCTTACTCATGGACAAGCAGTGTTCTCCTCTCTTGCTTGTCCATTCGATGCATAATAAAGATCCAACTTTGCTTCCATAGCATTCATCTTACTCACCCATGATCCCTTTTCCTCTCGTCGCTTCCCTTTGAAGCACTAAGGAGTTTTCATATTGCATTTTGTCGTGTCCCTCTATCAAATCTTTAATTTCCTCAAGACTTTTACGCCAATGTTCCACAACATGAAGCATCAATGATTCCCTCGATGTATCATTCGTAGCATTATACACGATGTTCATTTGGCTCCGGGATCAATTCCATGCATAGGGCATCCTCGAAGAACCGCTTGAATCTTTCCTGTGCCACATATAGGCTCTCATCTTCCCTAATTAAAAACAATGATTTCCTCTCCTTTCGAGGTGAGTGATTCGGGGAAAGAATTCGCCAAATAGGCCTCTACCAGCCCCAAGTATCAATTAACCATATGGTAAAGATTCATACCATGTGGTTGTTGTATCTCTTAGAGAATGGAATCATGTAACTTGATAACCTCGGTCTCACCCCATTCGCCTTAACTCGTGCTCGCCATCCCGAGAAATCTCCCAAGTGTTCATTAGATCTTCGCGGGATGACCGCAATCGGGTGTTGCCGCACCATTGTAATTAGTGCCGGTTCAGTTCAAAGTTGTTGGCACGGAGTAGCGTCAGCTCGATTGCCGAGTATTCATCCCGACGATAGGTTTCCAAAATTCCTCCATGGTACGTTGATCGAGGTCTTCTCGGGCTGCCGCCCCGGCCCCCGCTTGATCCCCGTCTTTCATTTGCTATGGTGGTGTTTTTTCCTTGTTCTTCTCGTTGAGAAGTGTTTTTCTAATTCGAATCACTGAATCGCATTAGTTTTCTTCGCTTTCCTATGCATCAAAGTTTTCCTCAGCAAACACACTCCCATTAATAGATTAGTCAAAATAACAAATATATTCAATATGGTCTTTATCAGAGGTTAGTGGTTTCAAAAAATGTGAACCACGCTTGAAAACTATTTTTGTTCTTTTCAATGTCCAATTAGTATTTTTCATCCTAATATTGATCTATCAAATTTTTTCGATCACTTAAGAATCTGCGCCATAAAACTTGTAAAGTGACCAAAAGACATACACCATTTATGACATCATTACCAAGGACTATTAGACAATCCCCGGCAACGGCGCCATAAAACTTGTTGACTGACCAAAACGCATATACAAATTTAGTTGCACAATTACCAAAGGACTATTGTCTAATCCCCGGAAACTGCACCATAAAACTTGTTGAGACCAAAAATCTCCTAGAGTTAATCATTTTCAATTTTGCTTTGGCCCCGATATAATGTAGCGCAATGTGTCGACAAGTAATAAAATGGATATGTTCAGATATCGATCCTACGCGAGATCTCAAGAATTTTAAATCAACTACCCCGACCACTCAAGCTCCATACTATTTGGACCATAGTGATGTTAGTCCTTAATGGGGTTAGAAATTATACTAGCACGAGTAAAATAAAATGAACAATCAAAATGAACTCGGAATACTATAAAGAATAACAAAGAATAAAGAATAAGCAAGAAAATAAATGGACACCGAATAATTATCTTTCGTAGGACACATCAAGTATACTGCTATAGTGAAGTACCACTCAGTTAATACTAATAAAACTTCTTGAATATTTCTGTAGTTTTAAAATCATTCATGCTATAGGCAAGAAAGTCGATCTCTCCACACTCCACATTTCATTATCTAATTTTTCGATTCTTTCGAAGACAGGAATGAGATAATCACTTTTAAAAGGATTTCCTCTTAACTGGGTATTTTCTTCGCAATACTGGGTACCCATTTTATGGACAAACCCTAGCTCCTGCCATTCCACAAGCAAGGATATACAACTTCCAAAGCTACCTCGCCCCCCCCCCCCCCCCCCCCCCTCCCTCGAAATTAGAATAGATCACCCTCTCCTGATTAATAGATCTCTAACACCTGGATCGGGCCTCACTATCCCCGACCGAGGTGAACTTTGCTTCGCTTAAATTGATAACCTCGTTCAACCTGCTCTTTGATTTCCCAAGTGAGAAGAGATTCATCCAAGCAACTTATTAAAGCTCATTAGATCTCTAATAGTGTGTTAATATACTCCTTCAAAGAAAATGTTCACAACTCCTCGTGAATGTCTTCCGTGTCACCTCGCAGGACCTCCTTGAAATGGTATGGTTAAATGAAACAAATCTTAAACTGGTATAAGAAACCGATATTCGGGATTCTAGGAAAGATAAACCCAAATCTGCAGCACGATCATAAACCTGAATTCAAGGTCGGAAACGACTACGTGAAAGATAATTTCTGACTACAGCATCTCACTTAATGGAAGCCGGGATTCCTCAATTACTAAATTACACGCCTACAAGATTCCTCCGATCATAAGAGTCAATCAAATTCAAATCAAGAGTCGACCTGTAAATTTGTCCCCGACTTCAAACATCTCCGTAGTAATGAAAAGAATAGAATTCCCCATTCGCCGCTTCAAAAAACGAGCAAATAACCCATATCCACAAATAAAATGAAACTAGAACGATAAATCTAATCAATCTCTAACCAACATTGAAGAAAAAAAGAAAAGAAAACAAAAAAGAAAATAAAATGAGCTCTCTCAGCCTACCCGCACTCGCTCCGTGCCGCTTAAGTCGCTTTTCATCCGGTAAATGGTTATTTATAAGGCTCTCACAGCCCTAATTCCAATGCGCCTTTGTGTGGATCTCAAAGTGGATCGCCTTGCCATCGCTCAAGTCGCGACTTCAACTCCCTTGTCGCATATCATCCACGCCGTGACATCAATCTACCGCCACGAAGATCATCCCTTGTCGCGACATCACTTTATGCCCTTGTATTTCACCGGGTTCTTCTCACTGCCGCTACATCGATATCTTTGCTCGCGCATCGCCGTTCCTCTGTAGCTTTCCAAATGATTCGCCATGATGTTCGCATCTGAATCTCTTGTCGCGACATCGCCATGTTTTGAGGCTTGACCGGTTGCTTTCGGTGTCGCGATTTCCGGGCCCTTCACGCATACACAGCCATTAACTCACCATCCTTCCAAACCCGCTTTCATAGCTTCAAGGCGAAGTCTTCCGTCGTCGCTAATTTCCATCCCGAGTCGCGACATCAAATCTTCGTCAGCGACATTCAGCGATGCCGCCGCGACATCAATTCCCCTTTAGCTTCTCGTAAGCTAATCCCCGTACCGCCATCTAGTGATTCCCGTCAGCTACCAAAGATCGTGAAATTCTTTCAAGACCCTCGGCGTCGCGATACGATCTAGGCAGCGGATGTCACGACCTCTTCTCTTCACTAACGCTAAGTCGGACGCTTCCTCAGATATGTCATGCTCACGATAAAGATTCGTATTGTCGCTGATACGAAGCCCTCTTCTTCATTTCCCGTCGCTTCAATTCGCATTTTCTTTAATACCCAACGTGCCTTTGCTCTTCAAGTAAGCTTCGTTTTCGAATGGAGTTTCACTGCTACAACCTGGATATGCATTTTGATTGGCCGCCAAGGCTTCAATGAAGACTTTATCTTTCATCTACATACTCTTTCCGTGACTCGCTTCAGCTGGTTTATACTACACGCTCATCCACCTCGCTACATTTTTCCACGTATTTTCTTCTTTCACTCTCCTCGTTAATAACAAATTGGTGAGTTTCTTCATATTTCTGCAAAATTAATCATTCTTTTTAAACAGAAAATCAAGCGTAAAACAATAAAAATACGAGACTTTTAAGCTCATCATTTAGTCCACGATTAAAGACCGGCCAAAGAGGTCGGGCTGTACCACACACAAGACGGCCAGTAGCAGAGGCCAGCCAGGAGCCACGGGGCCGAAATCCCGGTGCCACGCCCACTGGCTGGTCGCAACCGAGCGCTCACGGTCTGGGGGAGGTTCCAAATACAGGGAGGAAAGACACAAATGACTCGTGGCAAAGAGGGCCTCAATCGTGGGTGCCTGCCTAGCCGTGTCTGGCAGAGCCACAGACAAGTAGCTCCATGGGTCCAAAGCCGAGTGCCTCGGGCAGGGAAGAACCATTATGGTGAAAGTGCATCACATAGCTTGCCTGGCGTGGACACGGACACTTCGCTATAGAGTGCCCAGCATAGTTTCGTGCTGATCGAGTATGAGCTGCAGGCAGGCAGTCAGCACCGTGCAGGTCGTGGTCGTGAGTCGAGAGAGGCTCAGTGCGTAGGGCCCCACTACATTTACTGCATCATCCCGAGGACCTGAGGACCACAGTAGAGGTCGACATTCAGACATGTGACTCCACCCTGCACACGTGCCAGGTTTTTGGCAAATACCCAACAGAGGCGACAAAAAAGACCGTGAGGTCACGACAGTATCATCCCCAAGTTTTGATGTGGATGCTAAGGGAAATCTTGATAGATCCGGTGCTACTCACTGCTGAGTCAGAAATTTATCGTGACAAGTGAACATAGATACAAACCTACGATTGTGTGACGGTAGTCTCCCCTTCCTGGGCTGTGAGATTCACTTTATAGCTAGATATAGTGGTACTATATTGTCTCGACATCACGCCACCATGGATTGCTTCGTGAAAGAAGTTAAGTTCTCAGACCGGAACCATGGTAGATTACGCTTTTGTGGGGTAAGGAAGATATCGGTTCTTCGTAGCATGATGTCCGTGTATTGTTTGGTCGAAGATGCTTCGAAAGTCATATCCGGTATCTGAAATTTACGTAGTCGAAGAGAGATGATGATATGAGACTCTGGAAAAATACTCGGGTAGTCGAAAATTTCCTGGATGTGTTTCGCATGATCTCCTGTGATCACCCTTACAGATTGATTTCACGAGTTACCGACAATCCACTTCGAGAGCGCCTCATAGATGGGCCCCTGCACTTCAAAAGAACTTTTAAGGTGCGATGGAAGAAATGGTCAACAAGGGGTTCGCATCGGGTGCACGGCCTCCTTGGGGAGCATCGGTTTTATTTGTGAAGAAAAAGGACAGAAGCATGCGATTATTTATTGATTACAGAGAGTTGAATAAGGTAACA
The DNA here is from genome assembly GCA_016808115.1 of Tetrastigma voinierianum. Lineage (NCBI taxonomy): Eukaryota > Viridiplantae > Streptophyta > Magnoliopsida > Vitales > Vitaceae > Tetrastigma > Tetrastigma voinierianum. The sequence goes on along the minus strand of JAEQBH010001859.1, from coordinate 575,776 downwards.
ATAGGTAATCAGTATCCTCTTCCGAGGATTGATGATCTCTTTGATAAGTTACAGGGAGCTAAGGTATTCTCCAAGATTGATTTGAGGTCAGACTATCATCAGTTGAGAGTTCATGATGAGGATGTTCCCAAGACAAAGATTCCTTGAACACCTGCATTCGGCATTTTGGAGTTTCCAAATACATTTTAATTTACGAATGCCCCAACCGCTTTTATGGATCTCATGAATGTGGATTTTCAAATGCCTTACTTAGATCAGTTTGTTATCGTGTTTATTGACGTATATACTCGATCTATTCGGCAAAGCGGAGAAGAACATGCGCAGTGCTTGAGGATAGTTCTCAAACATCAAGTGGTGAAACATCTGCTATATGCCCAACTTTAGTAAGTGCTCATTGCCTCGACAGCTGGGCGCCTTTGGGGACATATAGGTCGCTAGGAGTCTCAGCTGATCCACACAGAAGGTCATTATATTGAATTGGAAACCTCCTACTGAAAAGGTAGATAAGGAGTTTTCTCTCGGGCTCTGGTAGGGTATTCGTGTCTGTCGAGGAATTTTCGAAGATAGCCGCACCTTTCGACTCAGATTGAAAAGGAAAGCAAAGAACCGCTTTATGGTCAAAGGCTTGGTCACAGAGTTTCGATGAACTAAAAAGGAGATTTAATCTCTCAAATCAAAGACTTACACTCCATCAAGCAGTGATGGCTCAAAAAAGGTATTGTGATGCCTAGTGAAGGCCCAGGTCAGGTGGGTGCCAATGCACGACATGTATCGATATGCTTCTGTGTGCAATCAAGAAGCATGAATAGAATTATCCTACACACGACCTTGAGCTAGCAAATTTAGTATTTGCCTCTCTAAGTGATATGGAGGCATTACTTAGGTATGGAGTGCCCCGTAGGATTTCCTACGATCATAAGAGCTTCAGTATCTATTTACGCAAAAGGAACTGGAAATACGATGGTGAGGAGATGGACTAACTCCATCAAGGATTTCTCGCGAAACGCACTATCAATATCATCCCGGGTAACGTGCAGCATGCTCTTAAAGAGGAGACCCCATGAGTTCCCTATCGCACTGAGGGTCGTGCATCTTCCTCGACTCATGAATCGAGGTCCTCGCGCTGGATTTGAGCCGACGTGATTCAAAGAGTACTCGTTAGCCACATTTCCTCACGTGACGTCTCTGCATTGATGTATTGATTAGAGAGCTCGTATCCGTGATCCAGATATGAAGTCGAGAGGTGAAGCAGTCCGGGGAACTGAGGAGATTTGTCAATGGGAGAGGATGGTACCGTGGTCATGGGACAGAGTTGTGTGTACCTTGATGTGTGATGAGGAGGAGATTACGGAGGAAGCCCATTCCTCCGTTTATGCTATGCATCCAAAGAAGCACAAAGATGTATCACACCCTGGAATACCTACCGGTGTATGGGGTACGAAGAGGGGATACTGCGTAGTTCGGCTCCGCATGTTTCACTTGTCACAGTGAAAGTCGAACACTAAGCCCGAGACTGGCCACACTCACCCTTCCCGATCCCTCGCAGCCGGAGAATCACTAAGGATTTTGGTAGGACTCCATCGTTGTCGGAGCCGTGCCATGATACCATACGGGTGATCAGAGACAGACCGAATGAATCAACCCATTTCCTACCTATCGAATATGATTCCTGATAAGTCAGCCACTGTAATGCTAGAGATTATCGAATGCACAAAGTGCCGCCTTGCATCGTTTTATACAGAGATCCTGTGTTTACTACCTGCTTGGCCCACATGTGAACGCCCTCGCACTGGGGACTACATCTCAAGATTCCGCCTTTTCATCCACACGGATGGCCAATCCGAGAGGACTATACACTTTAGAAGATATGCTTAGTGGCATGTTATGGAGTTTGTGAGGGAGCCGACACCCATCTACCCGATGGAGCCTGCGACACACAACGCTATCATGCCGCATTGCATGGCCCCTTATGAGGCTCTTTACCATTTAACGGTCGAACTCCGGCCTGGCTGGGACGAGGTAGGTGAAAGGAAATTAATAGGTCCGGAGATTGTCCAAATGACTTGTGATAAGGTCAAGGTTATAAGGGAGAGACTAAAAATTTCACAAGACTGACAGAAAAGTTATGCGAATAATCGTCGTAGGGACCTAGAGTTCGAGGTAGTGGATATGCGGCTTTCGAGGGATTTCCCCATGGAAGGCGTACTAAGATTCGGGAAACGCAAAGTTGAGTCCACTCGTGATATTGGACCATACAGATTGTTGAGAGTGGATCGGGAGGTGGCATAACAATTGAGCTGCTATCCGACCGACCAGCATTCACGATGTTTTCCATGTTTCTATGTCTCGTAAGTACATACTGCACCCTTCACATGTATTGACAGAGCAGCCAGTGGAAATACAGGAAAATTTGACATACGAAGAGGAACCAAGGCATCCTCGACCAAGCCGAGTGTAAGCAAGTTCTCGCAACAAGACAATTCATGGTGAAGGTATCAGGAGGAGCTCATACAAGAAAGGAAGCCGCTGCCAGGAGTACGAGGAGCAGATGAAGAGGCATTACCCCCATCTCTTTGATGCAGGTACGAATGTTTTAATTTCGAGGACGAAATTTTTATAAGGAGGGGTGATTGTAAAACCCCAACCTTATTGAATGTTATAATGGTAGTTGTTGAACTCGGACAGAGATCCAAATGATAAGCGAGGGTAGATTAAATTTAGAACGCTCCTGACGTCATTCGCATGTAAAGTGGAATTTTTCAAAATTTTTCACCGGATGCCCTAAGGAATAGTAATTTTTCTTATTATATCCTGTGATGGAGATGATGTAGAGGAATTTTAAAATTTCATTCCTAATTTACTTTTAAACCGATATTTAGAAGTAGAATCGAGATTTAAGTGAATAGTTATTTTCTGACTAAAATTTTGAGCTCACAACAAATTTTTCGGAAATTGGGCCAAAAATACGAAATGTCCACTAATCATAGAGCTCCAACGAAATCGAACTGGAGTGAAACGGAAACCGCTTTTGATAAGTTTCAGCGACCCCGAACATAATTCCGATAATAACACGCTATCAACTGGGATTTTCGATTTTGACGATTTTAAATCCGATTCGTGATTTGCAGCCTGGAAATCCACCAAGGGAAGGATTTAATTGGAATATTTCATGATCAATTTGAAGTTTAATTACCATGTAGAATATTTGACGCTTAACTCCGTATAAAAGCAGATAAGGCGTAAACCTGAGTGTAACTGACAGCAAGTGAGATATTTTCTTCGTGAGAGCCAATCAAACATTTTTAATGGGCCAAGTTATGATTTAAATAATGGACAGTGGATTTGTGACTCATGAGACTAGACCAATGAGATTCTCAGCTCTAAGCATACCTGGAAAAAGTGTAGGTTAAAATCAAAAATTCAAGAAGCAATTCTCCACAAGAGAAGAGCTGGACGGCCATGAGAGAGAAGAGAAAAGAAAAGAGAGGAGAGAAAGGAAAGAAAAGAGAGAAAGAAGAAGGCCAAAGTGGAGCAAGGTGGGAGAGGTGATTTTTCTTCTCCTTTAAGTTCTCCAAGTGATCTCCAAGTGGTATCAAGGGAGGGAAGTGATTAGTGCCCAAAAAGTGCAATTTTGAACCCTATATTAGATATGTTTTGAGTGCTTTTTGCGCATTAATCATGTCATTTATACCAATTGAAGTGTTCTCTAGCCCTTTAAAATAATTTATGCCATTTAGAGGGTATTGGTTGTTTGTAGTGTATTTGTGCACCTTGAGTTCGCAACTTTGGAATACAAAGGATGAATCATGAAGTTGAATTCAAGTCTCACCATTAACCAAACTAAGAATCAATGAGAAACAAAAAGGGCAAGTGGCGGAAGAAAATTCATGCATGAGCGCGTGATGAAAAGCAAATAGAAGGATCAACAATGCAGATTCTTCGCAAAGTTATAAAATTTTCGCTAAGATTATAAAATTTTGCAACCCAGCGAAAATTCTCGCGAACCTGCCAAAACACCAAATTTCGCCAGATCACCCAAAATTGGCAGATAACGCCTCAGCGAAAAATAACTGATTCGCATTTCACAAGAATTTCGCTTAGTTTAGCGAAATTTCGCTAGGCAGCTTAAATCTGGCCATCCTTAGCGAATTTGATGTTTTCGCGAATTTGGTAATTTCTCGTTAGTTAGTGGAAAATTCTCATGTTCTAGCTTAAAATCGATGCCTCACATGTTTTGTAATTAATGCCAAACTACCTTAAACTTAAAATACTTAATTGTCCTACAACTTAGCCTAATTTTATGGGTTTTTGCATTTTCATACCTTGAGGAGGCCTATATAAGCCCCTCTGTTCAGGAATCCAAGTAACAATTCGAACAATTCTCTCGAGAGAAGATTTTGTAAGTTTTCATTTTGTAAATAAAGTCTCGTACTTTTATTTTAGGTTTTACTTTCCTCTTTCTCTCTCCTCTCTTTCTATTACTTTTCTCGATCACAAACACCCCTCTCGAGGATGACAACTCAAGAGATGTCAAGGTTCCTTTCTTTGAAGAGGCAGCTACCAAGCGCTGGGCATATGCATGTTGTCCTCTTGTACTAAAAAGCTGTAGTGCATTTATGGCCCTTATATTCTCAAACATGGTTGCATAAATACTTGAATGGCATTGATTTGGCCAATACTCTCCATGCTCTTGGGGGTCAAGTACATATTCAAAGGAGAGAAGTACTGGGTGGATTCTTGGTTTTTGTCTTTACGAGCCTCGATAATATTTACATGTTGTGGTTCTTCAAATAAAGGTTAAATAACATTTAACGCATATTTGGCCAATACTTCCATAAAGCTTTAGGATACAGCTGCACAGTAGAGATGCAAATTCTGTTCTTTAGATGGTCTTACGAGCCTCTAAAATGATAACTCTAATGCTGTGGTTTTAAAAGGGCCATAATCTGCATGCCACCCGTATTGATTCAAATAGAGTCAGTTTCACGGGCAGCTCGCTAGTTAAATATAGGATCCTGCTATGCCATGAACTATAGGTTGCATGTCATAACGCGAGGATAAAACCCGAGGACACTTGTTTGCCCTAACTTGCCAATAGTGACCAAATCCCAAAGCTGAACTTTTTTCACCTTTACTTTCGCTTATACCTCGCCTAAACCATTTCCACTGCTTTTGAAAACACAATTCCAAAGAGTCCAAATAGAAAGCCTTACCTTCATGTAATCGATGTAATCCATTTTGCATGAAAACCTATCCCCAGTTCCTAATTCCTGTGACCACTATATCAGAGTAGCTTGACTACCAGCAAGAGGGAACTTAGGTATATATAAATTTCATGATTTTAGCCAGTCATCGGCACGAATCGTTCTGCCGTCACGGATGGTGCCAACCACAAATGGTGTTGAAGAGTACTTGTGATCCATACTCATATGAAGGTAACCTTTTACTCTCCTTGCAACCATTGCAGTGAATCGCGCTTTAGCAATTAGGCAAAGCACTGCACCTGCTTTCAGTTTTGATTCAAGCCACTTTTCATTCATTTCGCTTTATTGTCATAGTTAATTTTAATCTTTTTGCAAGTTGTTTGTTGCTCTTTGGTTGTCTCTTAAATTATAAATGTGTGTTTATGCAACAAAGGATAGAGACACATCGTAGGATTTGCATAGATAGGTACACAACTCAGAATTCTACTCTAGTGAGGTTAAGAAAATTAACCTGATACCACGTGATCCCATACCCGAGGAACGCAACAGAGCCAACCAAGAACTCCCCATGAATCCAAATGCCTATAGAACCATGAGGGATCACATCCACCCCTCCTAGAGCAGTGCCCCATCCTCAGACACCCTCCCGATCTAAGATGTATAGCCGAGGCCATATTTGGTAAATTCTACCCTGACATATCATGGTATGGAAAATGAAAATCCATACACTCATTAGGATTTTGAGAGGTTTGCACTACCTTCAAGGAAGGTATGATGGACATGGATTTGCTTTGCTTAAAGGCATTTCCATTGACTCTAGCGACAAGGCCAAGATATGGCTCAACTCATTGAGGCCTAACCATTAGAAATCAATGAGCCGCAAAGTAATTCCCAAGAAGTTCTTCTCGTTGCTCATAAGACCAATAATAATTTGAAAAGACAAATTTACACCTTTGCGTACTGTGGATGGTGAGAGATTTTACCAAAGGTCGTGGAAAGATTTATGGAAACCATCGCTGCATGTCCATACCATGGGTTTGACACATGGATGTCAGAACCACTTCTACGGTGGTATATCTCCCGCCATGAGGCAACTCTTTGGAAACTATGCGCTGGGAGACTTTCTAAGTAAGCATCCCGATGAAGCCATGGATTTTAAATTACGCATCGAAACTTCTAAGGTCGGGATGAGCCCCAATCCTGTGAATTGGAAAGGATGAGATGCACGCTACCCCAAGGTGGGATGTGGCGTAATCGCGTAAGAAATAGAAATGAGAGCTGTGGATTTCCCCAACCCTAGCGTAGCTGTGCAGAGCTCAAGGCAACAGCCTCCAAGCAAGTGAGTAATGCAAAGGATCGAAAATCCCGCATACCCAATCCTTGCACCAATTTCCAACCCATACACTCCAATGCAATGCTGTCCTATGGCCCCGGCAGTCAAGCAAGGATTCGAATGTCGAATCAAAACACTCGTAGGACAATACAAGCCACAACAACCAATGCTCCATGGTAATACCTACAATTCCAACTGAGGAATCACCCCCTAACCTCGTATGGAGACCCAACCCCGCTTATGTGTACCCCCTGTGCCAAACCTCGCTTGTTCCCTCACGTCACAACAACCACCATCCTCTTCTCTCCAAGAGGAACAAGCTATATCAATTCTCAGTAAGGTGGTGGGCAACTTCTGTTTATAACAAAAGGAATCAATGCGCAATCGCACAAAGGATTGATATCAGAAAGTATTAATCGAATAAGAGAATGTGATGGGCTTGAGAGCACCGAACTGTAAAATTGATAACTCACAAGATTCAATCACCAAGATCAACAAGTTGCTCGAGGTAATAAGAGAGAGGGAGGTTTCCATCCCACCGCCCAATCCTAAAGGGATTCATGAGGTGGTCATCCAACACCGAATGGATGAGGTTAAGGCCATAATAACCCCTCCTTAGAAGTGGAAAAGAGGTTGATCAACTCATGCCAAAGCCCTCGGTCATGAATCCAAAGCGTGGCAGCACTGCGCCTGAAGCATTGGTTCTCCTAGAGGAGGATTCAATGAAATACCGTATACCACCTCCATTTCCACAAGCACTTAGAGGAAAGAAGAAGGCAACCTTTAACAAGGTACATTCCCCGAGGTTTTAAGGCAAGTGAAGGTTAACATACCTTACCGGACCTAATCAAACAAGTCCCCGCTTTATGCAAAAATTTTCATGATCTTCAGACAATCAAAAAGGGATTGCATTGAAAAGAAGGCATTTCTCACTAAACATATCAGTGCCATAATTCAAAGTAAATATCCTGTCAAATACAAAGATCCTGGATCTCCCACAATTTCACCAATGGTGGAATTAATAGACAAATCATTGCTTGATTTAGGAGCCGTTAGAACCTAATGCCGTATTCTAAGATACAAGCATCTAGGTTTAGCAAACTTCTTAAACCTACCAACATCACACTATCATCACCGATGACGCTGAAGATCCCAAAGGATAGTTGAGGATGTCCTTTAGGAAAATAGACACCCACTACCCGTAGGATTTTGTGGTGCTTCGACATCGAACCACCTCTTGCAAATGAACCTTAAATCATGTACCAATCATCTTAGAAGACCATTTCTCGCCACGCCTAATGCAATAATAAATCGCGAATGGAGCCATGTGTAATTAACCTTTGGTGGTAACATGACCTTGAGTTAAACATCTTCTTACTGAACAACAAACATGAGCGCTGCTAGGAAACCTAAAATCAAATTTCATGAAGTTGTTTCAATTGGATCGCGCGTAGAAAACAAAGTACCCAAGAAGTGCAAGGAGTGATCAGCTAAGAAAATATTAGCTCTTGGTCTTCGCTAACAACAATTAACCGTAAAGTCAATTGATCAATTCCAAAGCCACGCTGAGAGTTGCATCAACATTTGGGCACCTAACACTATGGAGTCACCCTTGTGCTATCGTTAGTCGAGGAGATCATTCTCTCGACCCTCCTCCTTGAGTATTTTGAAATTGAACTGGTCCTGTTTTCAAAACCTATCAAGTAGCTCAACAATTTTGCTTTTTGTATTAATTTAATTAATTTTGATAATTTCAGTTATTTTTAGAAAGTTTCCTAAATTAGCAGTTTTTCCCTTTTTAGTAATTTTGTTTATATACTATAGTATTGTGTATTAAATTTTAATTATAGTTTCATATAATAATTTTCATTATAAATTTTTATTCCTTATAATACTAATATTTAATCATCGAATTATATGCGTGGTATAATTCCAGTTGGGCCAAATTCGCTATAATAGCGAAAATTGGAGGGAAAAGACCCTTCGGCTACTTCATTTGGCTATAAGAGGAGGGGATGCGGTTTTGGCTTTTCACACTTGTTGTTTTCCCCTCCCAGCCTCTGCTCTGACCAGTGCCGCCGTTAGAGCCCACTCTTGCCCGATGTACGCTGCGGTAGCCCCGAGCCACGTCTAGTTGCTCCTAGCGGGTGCGCCGCGGCCGGCAGTTCACTTTGTGCCTTCGGTAGGCGAGCACCATCCCTGCGCCACTGGCGGAGCCATCTTGAGCTCTCACTGCCGGTTGTTGGCCGTGCCTTGGATTTCGGCTAGCGCGCCACCTTGTGATCGATCCTTGGCTGGGAGCCACGGTAGGCTTCACTACGCATTGTGTGTGACCTTGGTTTGCGGCTGAGGTTGCTGGGCCCTATCAGCCATTCATTTGCTGAGTGCGCACCGACCCGATCGGTCCAGTGGCTAAGCTCTTCCAGTGTTTTATTTGATTTCGAGTTATAGTTCGTACTGTGGCGGGTTGCCCGCCCGGCGAGGTTGAATTGATGCGCCCAGAGGCCTCGACCTCGGTCAGTTCGACACCATCACGGTCAGGACCGTGCCCGGAGGCCTGCGGGATTAGACACGATATCGGACACGGATGGGACCTCGGGGCCCCATCTTTTGTGCCCGGAGGAGAGTTAGGAGGGCCGGCCCTCGAGCGAGGCCAGCACATGTCGAGACTGACCGGAGTCATCATCTTCTCGGCCTCCCCGTCACCCGGTCGCATCGGTAGTCGGCGACTTCATCACCACCGGTTAATGGCACGCCTCGAGTTAGACGTATTCGTAGGGAACCCGTTCGAGGGTATGCGACTCATAGCGAGTTTCATCGGGAGTCATATTGGCGTTCCAGCGGCGGGTTGACCCTAGATATCGAGAGTCTATGCGGTTGATCGGGTATTCCTCCACACCTTTCATGACTCCGGCGAGTATTATTTTTAGAGTAGTCTTGCGGTTCTACCACTCCATGACATCCCGAGGAGGAGACGGTCCACATGAGCTTCGGGTTCGGTATCGATGGCCAGCCGGTGTACTTCGAGCATCCGATATTCGGCGGCGGGCTGCGCATACCGCCCGCGTTCGAGGAGGGATACGGGATTGGGCCCACCCTCGCCTCACGGGGAGATGGTCGAGCGGCTAGAGCACCTCTTCTTCGGTCCGGTATTCTCGAGGCGGCTCCTTCGAGATATTTGGCGATTGACCACACATTTCGTCACAGGCCTATTCATACGACGTATGTCTTGAGAGGAGGGAGCCATCCACAGACCGCTTTCTGGGATCTCGGGGGTTTAGTTCCAGCCCCTCTGTTTGGTGACTGGCTTCCTGTTGCGGAGTTTGAGGAGAGGTCCATCGAGAAGGACTGGCACAAGCGCGAAGAGCATCCAGTGCCCGTCTGAGACTCCTATGTTACGTTCTCGAGCATCTAGGATTCCAGGGCGGACTAGAGATGAGGTCGATGCCCCTTGGTCATGTCGGTAGGCGGGTGATGACTATGCGTCTCTTTCCACATACGACCACGGGACCGGAGGAGTCAGGGTCGGGGCGAGGACCACCACACGGATGATATACTTTGCCCACGAGCCCGAGTCTGAAGGACTCCCATTCAGTCGTTCACCTCCATCTCCCTCCGTATAACACACATGTCGGCGGCTGCGACCAGAGATACTCCAGGGCCTTCTATTCGACACATCATTCACTTGGGTACATCCATGTTAGCTCTCGAGAGAGATATTTGGTGTGATGGATGCCATCTGCTCACTGCGGCTACACGGGCTGCCCGGGATCGAGGAGGTTGGCCAGTGCCGTTCCATGCGACCGCAGTTTATGACCCGATGCGGGTCTTATCATGTTCGCAGTCGGCGAGAGGAGCCCATGGTGATGCGGCTTCATTGGATGTTGCAGGCTGCGGCGGTGCGTTTCGGGCCACCACCACCACCACCACGGCGGTGGGTGGTTAGGTTTCTTTATGATTTTGTTTAGTTACCGGCTTTATCAGCGCCCTCTTAATTTTGTTTAGGATTACATGTATTAGCCATAGTAGCGGTGATACTTTTGTGTTCTTTGTGTTCATGTACTAGCCATTTGGCTATATCAAAAGCTATTCGGTTTATATTCTGACTTTTGTACATATCATGTTTTGTGCCTTTACTAGGTGTAAATGTTTTCTTTTCAATTGAACAATTGAATTGATACGGTGGACAGGTGAATTGCCTCATGTTGGAAAATTGAATCGCTATTTGTCACCTCTATGTTAGAACAAATTCCATACTTGAAACAATTTTGGTCACTTACGGTTCGACATGCTCAACTTGAAAATTTCCTTTTATGCTAATTCACACACTTGCACTCAGTTATTTCAATAGGGCGTAATTTGTTCGCCTCCTTTAAACTTTGCATAGCCGGCCTTAAGCATGTTGGCAACCTAGGATAGGTTTGTGTTACCCATACTTGAGGAATAATGTTGTCTTCCAAAAGAAAAAAGAAAGAAAAGCAAAAGAAAAGAAAAAGAAAAGAAGAAAAGAAAATAAAAGTCATGGCTTTGTCTTGAAACCCGAGCACGGTCAGGGTATATGGCGAAAACCTTTGAGCCCAGATGCCTTTGGCCTTGGTGGTTGGGAGTCATCGGTTAGTGTTCCGTTACATGGGTGGATGGGTGAAGTTTAATGACTTGTGGGTGTAATTTTTCGAAGTCATTCGGGTCAGAGGTGAAACCTTTAGAGTTGAGTGGTCGTAGATCCTTTTGGCTTGATGCCTAAACCTTGGTGGTTGGGAGTCATCAGTTGGACCCGTTGGACTTTGGTGAAGTCGAATTTTAAGCATTAAAAATCCCTCTGATATAGTTGAAAAGAAAGAAAGTGTGACTAACCCTATCACAGGTTGTTCTGAGCAAGGCCATGTCAGTGCTAGGTTGGGGGGGGAGAGAAAATTTTTTGCAATTTATTGGCTTAATCTGGTTACAAAAAAGAACCGGCTAAGACTTAAGGTGGAAATTCAAAGGCGAGAATCATGGAACCAATTTTGACTGAAATGGTTCTTGTATGGTTTGATTCTTTCATATCGGTTTTCAAATTTGATTTCAATTTTTCAGTTTAAGGTATTGTTTATATGTACATAAACCTTTTTGAATCATAACCTTTTGAAAATCACCACATGCATCTCCTTTTAGTTTTTGCATTGCTAAGGGACTAGCAACGTTTCGGTTGGGGGGTGTGATTAGTGCCCAAAAAGTGCAATTTTGAACCCTATATTAGATAGGTTTTGAGTGCTTTGCGCATTAATCATATCATTGCCTGCAGTGAGTGTTCTAGTCTTCTTAGTAGCTGCCATTTAGAGGGTATTTTGGTTATTTTGTAGGTATTTGTGCACTCTTGAGTTGATCTCGATACAAAGGATGAATCATGAAGTTGGAATTCAAGTCTCGACCATCGGCCCTGGCCCAAGAATCAATATTGAAAACAAAGGCAAAGTGAAGAAAATTCGATGCAGTTGAAGGCAGGATGAAAAGCAGTGAAGGATCAACAATGCAGGAATTTTCGTTAAGCTTGCGAAAATTTTCGCTAAGATTGCGAAAATTTTGCAACCTTAGCGAAAATTTCGCAACCTTAGCGAAAACACCAAATTTCGCTAGACCACCCAAAATTAAGCTAGACAACGTCCTTAGCGAAAATGTGATTTCGCTACTCTGAATTTAAGCTGGCAAGCGAGAATTTAAGCTGCATAAGCAGTGGCCATCCTTAAGCGAAATTTCATGTTTTAAGCTAGACACAGTAATTTAAGCTAGTTAGCGAAATTTTGCGAAAAGCGAAAGTGATCTCGATCATGCTTTGTAATTAATGCCCAATAGCCCTCCAAACTTGGTGTATTGCTAATTGTCCTATAACTTAGCCAATTTTATGGGTTTTAATTTTCATACCTTGAGGAGGCTATATAAGCCCCTCTTGTTTGTAACCTAAGTAACAATTTTGGAACAATTTAGGAGAGAAGATTTTTGTAAGTTTCATTTTGTAAAAATAAAGTCTCATTACTTTTATTTTAGGTTTCTTTCCTCTTTTCTCTCTGCTCTTTCTATTACTTTCTCATTCCCTCTTGGGGATGTGACTCAAGAGATGCTTGGCTAAGCCTCCTTTCTTTGAAGAGGAAGGAAGCTAGCTTGGTGGTGGGGCATATGCATGTTGTCCTCTTGTACTAAAAGCTACAGGTAGTGTATTTATGGCCCTTATATTCTCAAAACATGGTTGCATAACATTGAATGTTATTGATTTGGCCAATACTCTCCATGCTTTAGGGTCAAGTACATATTCAGTGAGAGAAGTACTGTGATTCTTTAGATGGTCTTTACGAGCCTCTGAGATAATATTTACATGTTAGGGTTCTTCAAATTAGGGTTAAATAGCATTCTTGTTGGCTATTTTAGCCATCTCTCATGCTTTTGGGGATCTGGTGCACAGGTGAAGTGCCTTGTTGTTCTTTAGATGGTCTTCTGACCTCTAAAATGATAATTTAATGTTAGGGTTTAAAAGGGGCCATAGCGCATACTTCACCGTATTGATTCAAATAGGAGTTGCTTCATGGGTGAGGTTTGCTAGTTAAATATAGATCCGGTTATGCCATGAACTATAGGTTGCATGTCATAGCAGCGAGGGATAAAACACCAGGGGACACTTGTTTGCCTAACGCCAGGATTAGTGACCTAAATCTTCAAAGTTAACTTTTTCACCTTTTTCGGTTTTACAATTCTCGGTTCTAAACCATTTCCGCTGTTTTTGAAACACAATTCCAAAGTCAAATAGAAAGCCTTACCTTCATGCAACGTGCAATCCATTTTTTAGGATGAAAACCCATCCAGTGTTAGACCCTAGACCTTTATCACTGCGAGTAGCTTGACTACTGACGGTAGTAGAACAGAGTGTATATAAATTTTGTTGATTTTAGCTCAGCCTACTGTGGCACGAATCATGAAGCCAAAGAAAACCAAGAACAAGTAAGTTTCTATTGGTGGGAAAGTTGGATTTTAATGTTTTTCATGCCTAATGCTTTGATTTTCTTATATGGATGTTAGAATTGTGGTATTTAAGGTTGAATCATGATGATTTGGATATAAATGGAGAAAGAAATGGATTAGGTTAGGGTTTGAAAAAGAAAGTGAGAAATGGTTGGGGTTTGATAGTGCATTTTGTGTGATATGTTGAAATTGGTTAGGGATTAGTGAAATTGAGGTATAGGGCATTAGATTGGAGTGATTAGAATGAAGAAAAATGAAAGAACAAAATTGAATATGGCTTGTGCATATTTCGGCCAAAAGGGGAAATGAGAGGGGCCAAGGGTAGTTTGGTAATTTCATGTGTTTTTTTTAGGGTGGAATATTAACTCTAGAAATGCATTGGAATTGGTTAGCAAAGAAAAGGATTTGAATTGAGGTGTGGAGTCATTTTGTAAAGTAAAGGGTATTTGGTCTCATTTCCTTGGTTGTGTATTTTAAGTGTCGTTCAATGGGATTAAAGTGAATGTAGTGGTTGGGTGAAAATGAATGTGTATGGTGGATTAAAATGGAAGTTATGGTTAATGTTTGAGTCGAGTGGTTTTTCTTGAAAAGGTGAAAATGACTATCGGACGAGGAAAGCGGGAACGACGGGAAGCCGGCGAGGGTTGAGCGGTGAACGGTGAGTGTAAAAATGATGTTTTGAAAATTGAGTTTTAAAAGTGAACGGTTTTAATGTTAAATTGAAAAGTTTAATGTAAATGTAAATGTTTAATGAAAAGTGTTAGCCCAAGGATACCTCTTGTTGAGATTTTGATGATAACAAACCAAGGTTATTAGTTACTAATGGTTAAATTGAGTTAGTGACGAGTTGAGGTGATCCAAGCATCAAATGAAGATAATACAAGCTAAAGATGACAATGATGAAGTTGATCCAAGCACTTGGAAATGAAGTTCGCACTCAAATCAAAGAACCAAGATGACAAGTAACGAATTCCCAAACTCAGTATGAAGTGAAGATTTTGATAGCTTAGGAATCTATGTAAAGTGAATGCATTGATGCACTTTAAGATATCATCATTAATCATACATCACTTACAAACTCGGTTTTCAAATCCAAAATTGCTTATATTTTGAAAACATGAGTTTGATATAAAACTTAAGATTAAATAAATCTAAAAATGAACATTTAAAAAAAGAAAAGCGGTCATATGAATAGTGCAGTATATGTGAGCGATGCAGGTAGCCACATGAACGATTACCGTATATGTGAACAATGCCTTCACAACGGCTAGTGAATAATGTCATGAACAGTACCAACGACTAGTGAACAGTGTTGTGAACAGTGAAATGCCCAGTGAACAGTAAAACAACTAGTGAATAGTGTCGTGAATAGTGTCCAAAAATCCCACTCTATAAATAGAGTGTGGGGGATCATTTGTAAAACAACAGACTTGCTCTCAACCATCTTTTCTCTTGTGTATTAGTTCTCAAACTAAGTTTGTGAGTGCATTCATTACATTTGCATATTTTAGAGTGCACCTTTATGTTCATCAAAACTTGAGTTGTATTTGAAAGATCTTGAAAACTTGAGAGTGTCTCGTTGTGCCTACGTGAGAAAGCTTCAAGTGTGTATAGCTTGAAGAAATTGCTAGGAGCCCATTGGAGCCAAAATCCAAGTGTAATCAAGCTCGGGATTGGAGCTTGGAACTTCAAGTGTGCATAGCTTGAAGAGTTATACATTAGACCATAATCCAGAGTGTGAAAGAGCTCGAGGTTGGAACTTGACCTTAGCTAGTGGAACCCTCGCTGTTGAAGGTTGAGGTAGTGAGACGTAGGCAAGTTATGCGAACCACTATAAATTCGGGTTTGCTTTCTCTATCCTTATCTCTTTAATTTATTGTTATTGCATTTAAATTAAAGATTTATTGATGTGTGCGAAAAAGTTTAGAAACCAAATTCACCCTCTTGGTTAGGTTGCTTAGTCGTATTGAATCTTGATTGGTATCGAGCTAGGCCTCTTATTTTATTTTAAGATTTAATCGTCTAAGAGGAAAATGACTAGTACCAAAGTAGCACAAGCCTTTTTCATGCGAAAGTTTTCCATCAATAAACCACCCTTCTTTCTTAGGGTCGATTATCAATTTTGGAAAAACAAAATGACTTGGTATTTAGAATCTCTTGATTTGGAAGTATGGAAAACAATCTTATTTGGTTACACCTTCCCTACAAAAGATGTTGATGGAGGGAAAATAAGAAAAACCCTTGATGAATATAACGAAGAAGAAAGTAGAAAATTTCAATTAAATTCTAGAGCCATTTATATTCTTGTATGTGCTATTGATAGAAATGAGTATAATAGAATTAGTCAATGTAAAACGGCTAAGGAAATTTGGAGAATACTAGAAATTACTCATGAAGGAACTACCCAAGTCAAAGATTCTAAAGTTAGAATTCTTGAAAATGATTATGAAATGTTCAAAATGAAACCTAATGAATCTATTGTTGAGATGTTTACTAGGTTTACAAATGTTGTAAATGGTCTTGAAGGCTTGGGAAAGAGGGTAAGTGAACAAGACAAGGTATCTAAAATTCTAAGATGCCTACTTTAAATGAATTTAAAGCAGAAGCTGTGAGGAAGCAAGAATCTGAAGAGCTACCTCTTGAGAACTTATAGGTTCTTTGATGACTTATGAAATGAAGATTGCAAGACAAGAAAGAAATGCAAGAGAAAGCAAAAAAAGAAAAGCATTGAGCTGCAGCTCGAGAAAGAGAAAAAAAGAGAAATCGTTGAGAAGCAAAGCTGACAACTTATGGAAGATGATATAAGCCCTCATCACAAGAGAATACAAAAATTCATGATGAAAAATAGAGTTTGGTGGAAAAACATAATAAAAGAAGCAACTACAGAAGAAGGTCAAAGAGAAGAAAAAGAAAATAGAGAAGGAGCGAAAGAAGTAATTTGCTCTGAATGCAAGAAACCGGGTCATATCAAATATGATTGTCCTCTCTACAAAGCCAAGAAAGAAAAGAGAAGAGCTATGATGGCAACATGGAGTCAAAGTGAAGACTCATCCGATGATGAAAGCGAGAATGAATTTGCCAATATGTGCTTCATGGCTTTCGAAGATCAAGATAAGGTAAGTTACGTTACGATTCGATGATGGTAGAGTTAGTTTTGAATATGTTGAATTACTTATAGCTCTCTATAAGTTTTAGTGGCTAACACCTCCACTTAAGAGAGAAGAAAATTTTGAGCTTCAAAAGAACTTGAGGAAATCAAAGAAAATTTTTTTCAAAAGTTAGGCTTCAAAAAATTTCTCTTGAAAAAGACAAATGAGAACTACTCAAAAAGAATGAATGGTTGTTATCCTCACTCTCAAAATTCTCTTGTGGACAAAAGGCTTTTGAAATGATTCTAGCGAGCCAAAAATGTGTTTTTGACAAAAGGGGGCTAGGATACAAAACTTCAAAGAATGAAAAATATTTCAAAAACTACTTTGTCAAAGAATCCACAAGTGAAAGTTCATCAACCATATGCAATTTTTGTGGTGAGGAGGGACACGTTAAACGTGACTGTCCTCTTAGAAATGGATCCCCAGGCATCAACTTCTATGTCAAAAGAAGACTTGGGTTGAAAAATCAAAGGTCACAACCACCGGGACCAGATTTGGGTACCTAAATCTTCTTGATTTTTTTAGGGATCAAAGAAGGAGAAATGGTTCTTGGACCGGTGGTTGCTTTGAAGACATATGACCGGAGATGAGTCAAGTTTACCTTCCTTACAAGGAGAAAGGAGGGATCATTGACTTTTGGAGATAATGGGAAGGTAGAATCATTGGACATGGTTCTATAGGTAACAACTCTTAAATCTCTTATTGAAAATGTTTAACTGTTGATGGTTTGAAACATAATCTTTTTAAACATTAGTCAACTTTGTGACAAAGGTTTTAAAGTGATTGATTTTGAATCTTCTCATTGTATCGTCGAGGATTCTCAAAATGATAAATCATCTTCATGGGCCATAGAAATGAAAATGTTTATACTAATGATATTTCCAAAATATGAGAGGCAATAATAGATGTTTTCTAGCATGATGAGAGTTGGTTGTGGCATAGGAGATTGGGACATGTGAACATGAATCTCATTACATAACTCAACAAAAATGAACTTGTTAGAGGCCTTCCCAAAATCTCTTTTGAAAAAGATAAAGTTTGTGAAACGTGCCAAATGGGAAAGCAAATAAAAACATCTTTTAAAACAAAAATTTTATTTCTACATCAAGACCTCTTCAGCTTCTTCATATGGATTTATTTGGACCCTCGAGAATTTACTAGCCTAAGAGGTAAATCATATGCATTTGTGATTGTGGATGACTTCTCTAGATATACATGGGTCTTGTTTTTAGCTCACAAAAATGATGTCTTTCATGAGTTTTCAAAACTTTGTAGAAAAATTCAAAATGAGAAAGGTTTTACCATTTCTTGTATAAGGAGTGACCATGGAAGAGAATTTGAAAATGTTGAATTTGAGAGTTTTTGTGATGAGCAAGGAATTGAACATACATTTTCAGCTCCTAGAACTCCCCAACAAAATGGGGTTGTTGAAAGGAAAAATAGAACCTTGCAAGAAATGGCAAGAACCATTCTTCATGAAAACAATTTGCCAAATTATTTTTTGGCCGAAGCGGTCAATACTTCATGCTATATATTGAATAGAGTTTTGATTAGGTCCTCTTTGGACAAAACCCCATATGAACTTTGAAACAAGAAGCCTAACATTAGCTATTTCAAAGTTTTGGAAGTAAATGCTTTTATTTTTAAATACTAAGACAACCTTGGAAATTTTGATGCAAAATCTAATGTTGGGATATTTCTTAGCTATTCTTCATCTAGTAAAGCCTATAGAGTTTTCAACAAAAAGACAATGGTCGTAGAAGAGTCCGTCCATGTAGTATTTGATGAATCTAATGAGTCTCTCGAAAGAAGAGAAAGTGTTAATGATGATGTAGGTTTGGACTTCTCCATGGGAAGATTGCAAGTGATGATAAAGTTCATCAACAAGAAGGAGATTGATTCAAAGGAAGAATCACCTTTGCCCATCCTCCACCTCCTCAACTTGATCGGAGAATCTAGTCAAGAACTTCCAAAAGAATGGAAATTTGTCACAAATCATCCACAAGATCAAATTATAGGTAATCCTTTAATTGGGGTAAGGACTAGATTCTCTCTTAGAAATATTTGCAATAATATTACTTTTATCTCTCAAATTGAACCCAAGAAGTTAAATGACGCTATAATATATGAGAATTGGGTAATTTCCATGCAAGAAGAACTCAATCAATTTGAAAGAAATGAAGTTTGGGAGTTAGTACGTAGGCCAAATGATCAAAGTGTTATTGGCACAAAATGGGTGTATAGAAACAAAATGGATGAAAATGGCATAATCGTAGAAATAGCCAGATTAGTGGCCCATGGGTATAATCAACAAGAGGGAATTGACTATGAAGAGACCTTTGCTCCCGTAGCTAGATTAGAAGCTATAAGAATGTTACTTGCTTTTGCTTGTCACAAAAATTTCATTTTATATCAAATGGATGTGAAACGTGCTTTTTTAAATGGTTTCATAAATGAGGAAGTATATGTTGAACAACCTCCTGGGTTTGGAAGTTTTAATTTCCTTAATCATGTTTTTAAACTCAAAAAGGCACTTTATGGCTTGAAACAAGCACCTAGAGCTTGGTATGAAAGGCTAAGCAAATTTTTTATATCTAGTGGTTTCAAAATGGGGTAAAATTATTTAACTTTCTGTTCATTAAGCTAAGAAAATGACATTCTTATTTTTCAAATCTATGTTGATGATATAATATTTGAATTTGCTACTAATGTTTCACTTTGTGAAGAATTTTCCAAGTGCATGCATAGTGAATTTGAAGGATATGAAGCATGATAGGAGAGCTTAACTTCTTTCTTGGTCTTCAAATCAAACAACTAAGGAGGGGAACATTCATAAATCAAGCAAGAAAGTACATAGAGATCTCCTCAAGAAGTTCAATTTGGAAGAAGTAAAGGCCAAGAACACACTATGGGCTCATTTATCCAAGTTAGACATGGATGAAAAAGGTAAGTCCGTTGACGAACTAAATATAGGCATGATTGGTTCTTTGTTGTACTTAACGGCTAGTAGACTCGATATCATGTATAGTGTATGTTTATGTGCTAGATTTCAAGCATGTCCTAAAGAATCTCATTTGAATGCGGTTAAAATAATATTTAGGTATTTGAAAGGCACTATTGATATTGGTCTTTGGTATCCAAAATGTGATAATTTTGAATTGATATGCTATTCGGATGTGGATTTCGGGTGGTTGCAAAATTGATAGAAAAAGCACTAGTGGGCGATGTCATTTCTAGGTCAGCGACATGTCCCAACAGCAAGAAACAAAAAATTCGATTTGCCTTGTCAATGGCGGAAGCCGAATACATTATCATGGTTGGGATGTGCCTGAAGTACTTTGGATGAAACAAACACTTAGTGATTTTGGATTGACATATTCTCATGTTCCCATTAAATGTGACAACACAAAGTGCCATTAGCATATCAAAAGAATCCCGTGCTTGATCTAGAATAAGCATATAGAGATTAGGCATCATTTCATAGAGATCATGCACAAAAGGAGATGTCTGCTTGATTTTGTTAGAGCCAGAGGATCAACTTGCGGATATTTTCTAAGCCCCTAAATGAGAATCAATTTGTTAATATTAGAAGACAATTATGAGTCATCTCTTTGTGAAAAATTATTTGAATGACTCAAGTGTCAATATTGCTTGAAAAATATTGTGCCTTAAACTCTTAACCCTTACTTAATTGTAATTTCAAAGGGGGAGATACCTTTATGTCTAAAGTCTCTTGCTCCTTTTTTATGTTGCCATATGGGGAGAAAAATATGTATCTAGAAGTTAAATGAGAAATGATATGTATCAAAGGGGAGAAATATATGCATCAAGTGATATGCATCAAGTGCTAAAAATTAAGTGAGAAATGATATGTATCAAAGGAGAGAAAGATATGCATCAAGTGCTAAAAGAGAATGCCACATTTCTATCATTTCTTGATGCTTGTCTTATGTGTTGAATGTAAATTGCATGTGTTTGAATTGGTTAAAATTTATATTATGCAATTATTTTTTAGACTATTGGTTTGAGGGAAATTTACTCCTCCTAGATAATTAAGGTTGTCATCATCAAAAGGGAGATTGTTAGCCAGTTTACCTCTACGTTGAGATTTTGATAATAACAAACCAAGGTTATTAGTTACTAATGGTTAGTGGAGTTAGTGACGAGGTTGAAATTGATCAAGCATAAAATAGAAGATAATACAAGCTAAAGATGACAATGATGAAGTTGAGTCAAACACTTGAAATGAGTTACTCAAATCAAAAGGAACCAAAATGACAGTAACGAATTCGACTTCCAGTATAGTGAAGATTTTGATAGCTTAGGAATCTATGTAAAGGTGAATACATTAATTTTTAAGATATCATCATTAGTCATGCATTACTTACAAACTTCGGTTTTCAAATCCAAAATTACATATCTTTTGAAAACATGGGTTTAGGCATAAAACTTTAGATTAAATAAATCTAAAAATGAACATTTAAAGAAAAAATTTGGTCATATGAATAGTACCATATATATGAACAGTACCATATACATGAACAGTCCGTATATGTGAACAGTAACTTCACAACGGCTAGTGATTAGTGTCGTGAACAGTTCCAACGGCTAGAGAACAGTGTTGTGAACAGTAAAATGACTAGTGAACAGTTCCGTGAATAGTGTCCAAAAATCCCACTCTATAAATAGAGTGTGGGGGATCATTTTTAAAACAACATACTTGCTCTCAACCATCTTTTCTCTTGTGTATTAGTTCTCAAACTAAGTTTGTGAGTGCATTCATTACATTTGCATATTTTAGAGTGCACCTTTGTGTTCATCAAAGCTTGAGTTGTATTTGAAAGATCTTGAAAGCTTGAGAGTGTCTCGTTGTGCCTAAGTGAGAAAGCTTCAAGTGTGTATAGCTTGAAGAAATTGCTAGGAGCCCATTGGAGCCAAAATCAAGTGTAATCAAGCTCGATTGGAGCTTGGAACTTCAAGTGTGCATAACGAAGGGTGCCCATTGGAGCCATAATCGAGTGTAAAGAAAGAAGCTCGGGTTGGGCTTGACCTTTAGTGGAACCCTCAGGTTGAAGGTTGAGGAGAAGTGGACGTAGGAAGGTTGTGCGAACCACTATAAATTCGGTTTGATTTCTCTATCCTTATCTCTAATTTATTGTTATTGCATTTAAATTAAAGATTTATTGTGTGTCTTGAAAAGTTTTTGAGAAAACCAATTCACCCCCCTCTTGGTTAGGTTGCTTAGTCATATTGAATCTTCAAAAAGTTTAGTTATCTTGCCTAAATATATATATATTTATATGAAATTGCATATGTATGCATGTGTTAAGGCATTATGGAAGTTTAAAATTGTGTAAAATGCATATATATTTGCGTATATATGTGTTTTAAATGATAAAGTAAAGGAATTTAAAATGAATTTATAAATGTATTTTGAATAAATGTTTTTCTTGTTGTTTACCTAACACTATATGAAACTATTACTTGGCGATATCGGATTGAGGTACCTTAAGCGTGTAAGGATTTAGAGGGAATAGTTATAGGTTACTAACAGAGGGAGGGAAATAGATTTTTAGTGTAATATCCTTACACGTGATAAGGTGCTATGACTGGAACCCTATGCAAGGCGTGAGTTTCCGCAGCGTAGTGGTTATATATGGATTGAGACTGTCCCTCACCGTCGTACCAGCTGATTCGGTGTTTACCCCCTGGGTTCCATTAAAAAGAAAGTTTAAAGCATAAATTGATTTTTAATTGTATAAGTATTTATTACTTTGATATATACTGAAAATGTTGTCTTAATGAAAATGTACACTCACTGAGCTCCTTTAGCTCACTCTTTTCCGTATGTTTCAAAAACATTTTCAGGACCCGAGACAGGTGCGCCGGTAGAGCATCCCCACCTGCTTGTGATGAGTCGAGCCATCGAGGAACGACGCATGTATTTGCATTGTATATATAATTTTTCATATTGTATATGTTGAATATTTTGTCATGTATATATGTATATGTATAAATTTTGAAAAGGAACTACGTGGGCTTTGATCCTCAGTGGACGAGGTACGTAGGCGGTCGGCTTAAGTCCGGCTCAAGCCCAATCCTTTTATAAAACTGTGCATGGAATTGATGAGGTTTTGAATGTTTTGATGATTGAAGTAAATAAATGTATATGTGTATATATTTTGCTTGATTGAGTTGTGTGCTTAATTGGGTTGTGGACGAGGAGTCCTAAAATGGAAGTTGAGAATTGAAAGATTAGAAGTGTTTTTAAATGTTTTCGCAGGTTTTTGTAAATTTGGGAAAGTCAAACAGAGGAAACTGTAATTTTACAGAAAATCCCAGGAGTTTGAGAAAAGAAAGAAAAAAAAGAAAAAAAAATTTACCACTTCGCTTCGCATTATTTTCTAAAGATATGTTAAGGATTGAGGGGTTCGCTCCGTGGATTTTATTTGATTGTTTTTTGAGGAAAACTTTCTATATCGGGTTGGAGTGAGAGGTCCCCTCGGGTTCATGAGGTTAATCCGGGTCGGGATCCTTCAATAGTGTTTTCTATGTTTTTTCAAAACAAAAAAAAAATTGAGAAATATGCGGGCATATTCTCCCTCTCCCTGTTTTTAAGAATAAAACATAATTTTAGAAAAATAGGATCCAAACAAGCTCTAACCCTCCATCAATTTTATCTATCAATAAAATATCCTCATTGTTTTCTTTTAAAAATGGGACAACCCTTTAAAAGGTACAAATTCCAACAAAGATTATAATTGAACATATTTCATTTAAATTGAAAGCACAAGTACAAAAAGATATTTTTTGGGACAAAAATATCTTTAGGGTATTATTTAGTAATAATGGGAGGATGGGACAAAAATGACTATGAACCTCTTTTTGGGGCATCTTTTTTAAGGTTATTTTTGCTTGGTTAGTTTCGTAAATAACTTTTGAATTTGTTTTTTCTTTGAACCAATTTCTTTTATGCAAACATTATATATATATAAAATGAGAATATATATATATATATATATATATATATATATATATGCTATATATATATATATATATATATATATATATATTTGACATGAGTTATACTTGAAAACATGGGGAAGGATTGGATAATGTGTGTTGTCGTTTTATTTAAACCAAATATTTGTGCATTTATCGAGGTTTCTCTCTCTAGGAAGCCCTCTCCAAGGCCATTTGCTTCAACAGAAAAACTTCTTTTAATTCTTCACTACTTGAGAGAAAGAATGCTCTTCAACTTCATACCATCAGTCAGTCCGGACATATTAATGAGGTTTTTACTTTTGTTTTTCTTTGTGTTGTTTTCTGTTTGAATATTTTGAAGTTTGAAGGAACCTGTTTTAGTCTCCTAATTCAATGTGTGTGTGTGTATATATATATATATATATATATATATTAAAATGATTTTTTTAGAAAATAATTAATAATAATAACAATGGAAGGTTATATCTCTGAAATTAATTTAGTTTTCAAAAAGATATATATAAACCCTGGTGGGGCGTTACCAGAAAACATTCCTTCCTTTTCGAATGGGGTGGCCACAAAATTTTTTCTTTCTTTTAATGGTTCCAAATGGTTTTGCTTTCGAAATTGAATATGACCGTGAAAAGCAAACTATATCACTAGTAAGGGAGTATGAGAATGAAGTCATCGAGTTAAAAGCTGGAACCTCTCCTAAACTTTTCAACCCTTTACGCTTGTTGTAGCACGGGGGATAATGGAGTTCACTCCATATCATTGAAAAAAAATTCAGAATCTAGTGAGGATGAAGGGTAATTAAGAAGCCCTTTCAGTTCATTTTATTAAGTGTTAATGTTTGTATTATTGATCATTTTTATTAGAATATATATTCTAACGTGGGGTTTAATATTTCTTTCCACAGGGTTTGCATATTTGTACATTGATGAAACGAACTTTCTGGTATTTGGAATTAGAGGAATTAATCGGCTTAACCATTTTCTTGTTTGGTTACCTCTTACGTAGAGGAGAAGGAGAGAAAAGAGTAAGGGAATACTCGATGCGCTTGAAAATGTTAAAGCAGTTTTTGGAGGCTTAGTTGCCTACGTATATAGGGCCTAAACTTTTGGTTTATTTTCTTTTCCCTTTTAAAAAATTAGTTCTCATTACCTACTGTACAACTTTTAGTTAGCACATTGCTTGCCCATATCCCAAAGCCGCCGCATAAGCGTCTTTTTACGGGTCTCAAGGTAGGTATGGGACCAACCTACTGTTATCCACCTAGTGGGCCCCACCTGTTGTTATCCACCATTATTTAACGACACTATAACACAAATTATTTGCAAAACTTTGGACACTTAGTATTAATAAGAATAATAATAATAATAAAATCATGCAAAATAAATAATAATAATAATAAATAAATAAAAAGCTCAGGTCCTTTAACTAAGCTTAAAAAAAAAACCAATCAGTGCAAGAAGGTAGAAGAGAGAGCCAGGACTGCTGTTGAAGATGAGTTCCAATATATTAAAAAAACAGTAATAATAAAAAAAGCTCAGGTCCTTTAACTAAGCTTAAAAAAAAACCAATAAGTGCAAGAAGGTAGAAGAGAGAGCCAGGACTGCTGCTGAAGATGAGTTCCGATATATTAAAAAAACAGTAATAATAAAAAAAGCTCAGGTCCTTTAACTAAAGTGAAAAAAACAAAAACAAACAATGGCCTTTCCGTTGCCGGATATGCGTATCATATCCCGATTCGGGTTACCAGGTTACGCCCGTTGGTCTTGGAGTTTTCACCGCGCTTGGATTGTTGGCCTCAGCCATTGGTCTCGTTGGTTTTCCCTTTGACCCCCCTCCCGTAGGCTTCGATGGTCTTCCTCTTCGCCCCACCAATGGCCTTTCCGTTTCCTTCTTGGCTGGCGGGAGGAGGAGGAGTAGGTCGCCACCAGCTCTCGTGATCTACATTTAAACGAGGGAAATAAAACTTGAAATAGGACCCGAAGGTCGAGTTCCAGCCCTTCCTTACAGGAAGAGCAGTCCCTCCCCGAGGAAAACGGTCCTTCCAGGAGAGGAAATAGGGTCATCCCCTTTCCCCTCCACGGAAATATGGTCATTCTCTACCTTCTCCCCTTTCCACATTACTACTTCAACACATGACATGGAGACCTCTACATCCTTTGCCGAGATGGAAGTCTCACCGCCCATAGAAGAGAGCGTGACCTCATTGGACAAAAATGAAAAGGAATACTCCAATGCCCCCTTGACGGAGGCGGTGATCTCCCCGCCAATCAAAGAAATATTAAGCTCCCCGCTCTAGACGGCGGGTGTTGCAGCCGATCTTTGCGGAAGAGAAGCTCTTGAGGCAGAGAGAGGGAGGGACGGATGTCGAGAGACGAAACGTGCGTGGGTGAGAATGTAGAGTGTGAGGCGCCGCTCTTGGCGGCGGGGTCGCCTCGCCGATCTTTGCGGAAGAGAAGCTCTTCGAGACAAAGAGGGAGGACGGGATGTAACGAAACATTATGTGGGTGAGAATGTAATAATTGTAATGCGCTCTCTTGACGAGCCGGGGGGTCGCCGCCATAATCTTCGCGGAAA
Source organism: Tetrastigma voinierianum (assembly GCA_016808115.1). Taxonomy (NCBI): domain Eukaryota; kingdom Viridiplantae; phylum Streptophyta; class Magnoliopsida; order Vitales; family Vitaceae; genus Tetrastigma; species Tetrastigma voinierianum. Next base: position 549,524 of record JAEQBH010001859.1, on the reverse strand, counting down.
GAGAAGCTCTTCCCGGGGGCCAGAGAAGAGAGGGGAGGAGCCGAGATGTCAAGAGACAAAACATTCTGTGGGTGAGAATGTAAAAATTGTGAGATTGGCCGCTGTTGAAGGCGGCAGGGGTCGCTGTCGCCGATGCTGCAGAAGAGAAGCTCTTCGAGACAAAGAGGAGAAGGAATGAGATGTCAAGAGACGAAACATTATGTGGGTGAGAATATAAGAATTATGGGGCGTTGTTGTGACGACAAGGGTGCGCCGCGCGATCTTTAACGGAAGAGAGCTCTTCGAGATAAAGGGAGGGGTGAGATGTTAAGAGCGAAACGATGTGGGTGAGAATGGGAGTGTGGGGCCGTAGCTCTTGTTGCGGGTGGCGCCCCGCCGCTATGGCGTGGAAGAGAATCTCTTCGTGTGAGAGAGGGGAGGGACGAGATGTCAAAGAGCGAAGCATTCTATGGGTGAAATCTTAAGAATTGTGGGAAGCAGTAAGCTCTTGACGGAGGAAGAGGGGTGGCCGCGCCCGATCTTTGCGGAAGAAAGCTCGCCGAGACAAAGAGGGGGAGGGGACGAGATGTCAAGAGACAAAACATTCTTCGGGTGAGATTGTAAGAATTGTGAGACTGGCCGCTCTTGACGGCGGCAGTGGTCGCCGCCGCCGATACTGCGGAAGAGAAGCATTTTGAGACAAAGAGGGAGAGAGGACGAGATATCAAGAGACAAAACATTCTGTGGGTGAGAATGTAAGAATTGTGAGACTATCAGCTTTTGATGGCGACAGGGGTCGTCGCCGCCGATGCTGTGGAAGAGAAGCTCTTCGAGACAAAGAGGGGGAGGGGACGATATGTCAAGAGATGAAACATTTTGTGGGTGAGAATGTAAGAATTGTGAAACGACCGCTCTTGATGAGGTAGGGGTCACCCATTTGCCGATCTTTACGTAAGAGAAGCTCTTCGAGACAAAGAGGAGGAGGGGATAAGATGTCAAGAGGAAACGTGCGATGGGTGAGAATGTAAGAATTGTGGGGCGCGCTGTGCGGCGGCGGGTCACCGCCGCCGATCTTTGCGGAGAAGCTCTTCGAGGACAAAGGGGAGAGACGGATGTCAGAGACAAAACATTCTGTGGGTGAGAATGTAAGAATTGTGAGACTAGCCACTCTTGACTGCGGCAGGTGTCGACTCTGCCGATACTATTGAAGAGAAGCTCTTCGTGAAAAATAGGGGGAGGGGACGAGATGTCATGAGGCGAAACATTCTATCGGTGAGAATGTAAGAATATTGAGACTGGCCGCTCTTGACGACGTTAGGGGTCACCGCTGCCGATGCTACGTAAGAGAAGCTCTACGAGACAAAAGGGGAGGGACAAGATCCGAAGACGAAACATTATGTGGGGAGAATGTAAGAATTGTGAAGTTGCCGCTCTTGGCTGCGGCGGGAGTGCGCTGCCGCGATCTTTGCGGAAGAAGCTCGCCCGAGACAAGAGGGGAGGGCGAGATGTCGAGCGAAACGTGTGGGTGAGAATGTAAGAACTTTGAGACTAGGCGCTATTGTGGTGGGAGTCGCCGCCTCCGATCTTTGCGGAAGAGAAGCTCTTCGAGACAAATGGGGGGAGGGAACGAGATGTCAAGAGATGTAATATTATGTGGGTGAGAATGTCTGGGAATTATATTGAGACGGGCCGTTCATGGCCGGCGAAATTCGCCCTTGCGTCGATGTTATGAAAGAGAAGCTATTTGAGACAAGGGGAGGGACCAGATGTCGAAACGAAACGATACGTAGGTGAGAATGTAAATTGTGAGACTAGCCGCTATTGGCGAGTCGCCGCCTCTCCGATCTTTGCGGAAGAAGCTCTGCGAGACATAGAGGAGGGCGAGATGTCAGAGATGAAATATTATGGGTGGGAATGTAAGAATTGTGGTAGCCGCTCTTGCCAATGGCAAGAGTGCTGCCGTCGATCTTTGTGCAAGAGAAGCTCTTTGAAACAAAAAGGGGGAGGGGACGAGATGTTAAGAGACGAAACGATACGTGGGTGAGAATGTAGAATATGGGGCGGCGGCTCTTGTGGTGGCGAGGGTCGCCGGCGCGATCTTTGCGAAGAAGCTCTTCGAGACAAAGAGGGGGATGGGACGAGATGTCAAGAGACGAAACATCATGTGGGTGAGAATGTAAGAATTGTGAGACTGGACACTCTTGACGGCGTTAGGGGTCGCCACTGCCGATACTGCGGAAGAGCAGCTCTTCGAGACAAAGAGGGGGAGGGGACGAGATGTCAAGAGACGAAACATTTTTTGGGTGAGAATGTAAGAATTGTGAGACTAGCCGCTATTGGCGGCAGCAGGGGTCGCCGCCACCGATCCCGTGGAAGAGAAGCTCTTCGAGACAAAGAGGGAGAGGGGATGAGATGTCAAGATATGAAACATTATGTGGGTGAGAATGTAAGAATTGTGAGACTGGCCGCTCTTAATAGCGGCGAAATTCATCGCCGCCCGTCTTGCGGAAGAAGGCTGTTCGAGACAAAGTGGGGAGGATTAGATGTCAAGAGACGAAACGTATGTGGTGGGAATGTAGAATTGTGGGGCGCCGCTATTAACGGCGCGGTCCCATGCGCGTGCGGAGGAAAGAAATCTTCGAGGCAAGAGGGGAGGGGGCCGAGATGTCGAGAGGCGAAGCAGTTACGTGGGTTAGAATTTAAGAATTGTGAGGCCCGGCCCTCTTGGCCAGTAATTTGGTGTCGCGTGCGCCGATCTTGTGGAAGAGAAGTTTTTCGTGACAAAGAGGTTGAGAGGAAGAGATGTATGAGGCAAAACATTCTATGGGTGAGAATGTAAGAATTGTGAGACTAGCAGCTCTTGGCGAGAGCAGGGGTTGCCGCCGCCGATGCTGCGGAAGAGAAGCTCTTCGAGACAAAGAGGGGGAGGGGACGAGATGTCAAGAAACAAAACATTCTTCGGGTGAGAATGTAAGAATTGTGAGAATGGCCGCTCTTGACGGCGGCAGGGGTGCTTACTTCGCCGTCTTTAACGGGAGAGAGAAGCATTTTGAGACAAAGAGGGGGAGGGGATGAGATGTCACGAGACGAAACATTCTATGGGTGAAGAGGTATGGGAATTGTGAGGCGGCCGGCAGAAGGCGGTAGTGGTCTGGCGCGATGCTACGTAAACTCTTGAGAGATAAGGGGAGGGATAAGATTTCAATAGAGGAAAAATTATGTGGGTGAGAATGTAAGAATTGTGAGATTGGCCGCTCTTGACTGCGGCAGGGTTCGCCCCCGCCGATACTGTGGAAGAGAAGCTCTTCGAGACAAAGATGGGGAAGGGTTGAGATGTCGGGGCGAAACGTGCGTGAGATTTGAGAATGTAAGAATTGTGAGACTAGCAGCTTTTGATGCGGCAGAGTCGTCGTGCGCTATCTTTGGCGAGAGACTCCTCGAGACAAAAGGAGGAGTGCGAGATGTCGAGATGTAAACATTTTTGTGGTTAAAATTGTAGAATCGTGAGGCGGCGCTCTTGATGTGGGTATGGGTCCTTTTATCGCCCGTCTTTATGGTGAGAAACTCTTTGAGACAAAGATGGGAGGGGATGAGATGTCAAAGAATGAAACATTTATGGGTGAGAATGTAGAAGCTGTGAGGCTGTAGCTCTTGATGCGGTAGTGGTCTGTTGCCGATCATACGTAAGAGAAATGAGACAAAGGGGAGGATAAGATGTCAGAGAGGAAGCATTATGTGGGTGAGAATGTAAATTGTGAGGCGACCGCTCTTGGCCGGTAGCCCGGGGTCGCCGCCGCCCGGCTAGCTGCGAAGAGAAGCATTTTGAGACAGAAGAGGGAGGGATGAGGTGTCAAGAGACGAAACATTCTGGGTGAGAATGTAAAAATTGTGAGACTTGCCGCTCTTGATGGCGGTGAGTAGTCTGGCTACCTGATGCTACGGCCAAAAGGGAAGCTCTTCGAGACAAAGAAGGGGAGGATAAGATGTCGAGGAACATTATGTGGGTGAGAATGTAGAGTGTGAGATTAATAGCTTTTGATGCTTGGCGGGGAATTATTACTGCCGATCTTGTGGAAGAACTCTTCGAGACAAAGATGGGGAGGGCGAGATGTCAAAGCGAAACGATACGTGGTGAGAATGTAAAATGTTAGACTAGCCGCTTTTGATGGCGAGCCGGGGGTCGTCGTGGTCGATCTTTGCGGAAGAGAAGCTCTTGAGACAAAGGGTGAGGGTCACCCGAGATGTCGAGAGATGAAACATTTTGTGGGTGAGAATGTAGAATCGTGGGTAGCCCTCTTGGCTGCGGTAAAAGTCAGCTGTCGCCGATCTTTGCGAGAAAGCTCTTTGAGAGAAGAGGGGGAGGGGATGAGATGTCAAGATGAAGCATTTTGAGTGAGAATGTAAATTGTGAGGCGGCCTCGCAGCCGGGGGAGTCGCCGCTGCAGATCTTTGCGGAAGCTCTTCGAGACAAAGAGGGGAGGACGAGATGTCGAGACGAAACATCATGTGGGTGAGAATGTAGATTTTGAGACTGGCGTTGGCGGCGGCGGGGGAGTCGTCGCTGCAGTCTTGCCGTGAAGCTTTTTTCGAACAAAGAGGGGAGGGGAGGGAGATGTCAAGAGGCCGAAGCATCATGTGGGTGAGAATGTAAGATTTGTGAGGCGCCGCTCTCGGCCGGCGTCGGTCGCCCGCCGTGTTGCGGAAGAGAAGCGCCGAGGACAAGAGGGGGAGGACGAGATGTCAATAGACGAAACATTTTTGAGGTAAAAATGTAAATTGTGAGACCTGGCCGCTTTGCCAGGCAGCGAGGGGTCGCCGCCTCTGTGCAGCGGAGAGAGGTCTTGAGGACAAAGGAAAGGAGGATGACTAGATGTCAAGATATGAAACATTATGTGGGTGAGAATGTAAGAATTGTGAGACTGGCCGCTCTTAACAGCGGCAGGGGTCGCCGCCGCCGATGTCGCGGAAGAGAAGCTCTTCGAGTCAAAGCGGGGGCGGAGATGAGATGTCAAGAGAAGAAACATTATGTGGCCTAGAATGTAAGAATTGTGAGACTGGCCGCTATTAACGGCGATAAGGGTCACCGCCACCGATGCTGTGGAAGAGAATCTCTTCGAGACAAAGAGGGGGAGGGGACGAGATATCAAGAGACAAAACATTCTGTCGGTGAGAATGTAAGAATTGTTAGAGTGGCCACTCTTGACTGCGGCAGGAGTAGTCGCCGCCAATGCTGTTGAAGAGAAGCTCTTTGTGACAAAGAGGGGGTGGGGACGAGATGTAATGAGGCGAAACATTCTATGGGTGAGAATGTATGAATTGTTAGGCGCCAGCTCTTGATGGGAAGAAGTCGCCGCCGCCCGATCTTGGAAGAGAAGCTCTTGAGACAAAGAGGGGAGGACGAGATGTCAAAAGACCAAAACATTCTTCGAGGTAGAGATTGTAGAATTTTGGGGCGCGCTCTTGACGGCGCGTGGTCGCCCGCCGCCGTCTTGCGGAAGAAGCATTTTGAGGCAAAGAGGAGAGGGCGAGAATATCAGAGCGAAACCTTACGTGGGTGAGAATGCAAGAATTGTGAAGACTAAGCGGCTTTTGATGGCGACGAGAGTGCGTCGCCGCCCGTCTTTGCGGAAGAGAAACTCTTCGAGGACAAGAGGGGAGGAGCAGATGTCGAGATGAAACATTTTATGGATGAGAATGTAAGAATTGTGAGGCGCGCGCGATGGCGGTAGGGAGTCACGCCCCGCCCGATGCTACGTGAAGAAGCTCTTCGAGACAAAGAGGAAGGGGATAAGATGTCAAGAGAGGAAACATTATGTGGGTGAGAATGTAGAATTGTGAGGCGGCCGCTATTGCGGCGCGGGGTCACCGCCCAGCCCGATCTTTGCGGAAGAGAAGCTCTTCGAGACAAAGACGGGGAGGGGACGAGATGTCAAGAGACAAAACATTCTGTGGGTGAGAATGTAAGAATTGTGAGACTAGCCACTCTTAACTGCGGCAGGTGTCGCCTCCGTCGATGCTGTTGAAGAGAAGCTCTTCGTGACAAATAGGAGGAGGGGACGAGATGTCATGAGGCGAAACATTCTATGGGTGAGAATGTAAGAATATTGAGACTGGCCGCTCTTGACGACGTTAGGGGTCACCGCTGCCGATGCTACGTAAGAGAAGCTTTTCGAGACAAAGAGGGGGAGGGGACAAGATGTCAAGAGACGAAACATTATGTGGGGGAGAATGTAAGAATTGTGAGATTGGCCGCTCTTGACTGTGGCGGTCGCCACGCCCGTCTGCGAAGAGAAATGCTTCGAGACAAAGAGGGGGGAGGGACGAATGTCGAGACGAAACATTACGTGGGTGTGAGATGTAAGAATTTTGAGACTAGCCGCTATTGACGGTACAGGTCCGCGCCTCCGTCTTTGCGGAAGCTCTTCGAGCTGAGGGGAGAGGCGAGATATCCAAGAGATGTAATATGTGGGTGAGAATGTAAGAATTGTGAGGCGTAGTTTTACGGCGGGGTCGCCGCCGTCGATCTTGTAGAAGAAGCTCTTTGAGAAAAGAGGGGAGGGACGAGATGTCGTGAGTTGATGATACGTGGTGAGAATGTAATAATTGTGAGACTAGCCGCTATTGACGGCAGCAGGGGTCGCCGCCTCCGATGCTACGGAAGAGAAGCTTTTCGAGACATAGAGGGGGAGGGGACGAGCTGTCAAGAGATGAAATATTATGTGGGTGGGAATGTAAGAATTGTGGGGCGCCGCTCTTGAGCGGCGACAAGGGTGCTTCGGCAGGTCGTCTTTGTGGAAGAGCTCTTGGAGGCAAAGGGGAGGGACTAGATGTCAAGAGACGAAACATTCTGTGGGTGAGAATGTAAGAATTGTGAGATTGGCCGCTCTTGACGGTGGCAGGGGTCACCGCTGCCGATGCAGCGGAAGAGAAGCTCTTCGAGACAAAGAGGGGGATGGGACGAGATGTCAAGAGACGAAACATCATGTGGGTGAGAATGTAAGAATAGTGAGACTGGCTACTCTTGACGGCGTTAGGAGTCATGCGCCGATCTTTGCGGAGAGAAGCTCTTGAGACAAAGGGAGTAGGGGAGGAGATGTCAAAGAGATGAAACATTATGTGGGTGAGAATGCAGAATTGTGAGGCGAGCGTATTAATGGCGACGGGGGTCCCAGCTGCGTCTTTGCGGAAGAGAAGCTCTTCGAGACAAAGGGGAGGGACGAGATGTCGAAGACGAAACATTACGTGGGTGAGAATTTAGAGTGTGAGGTAGCCACTCTTGGCTGGGTGGGTGTCCCCGTGCGCCGTCTTGTGGAAGAGAAGCTATTCGTGAAAATGAGGTGGAGGGGAAGAGATGTATGAGGCAAAACATTTTATGGGTGAGAATGTAAGAATTGTGAGACTAGCCGCTCTTGACGGGAGCAGGGTTGGCCACCGCCGATGCTGCGGAAGAGAAGTTCTTCGAGACAAAGAGGGGGAGGGGACGAGATGTCAAGAAACAAAACATTCTTCGGATGAGAATGTAAGAATTGTGAGACTTGCCGCTCTTGACGGCGGCAGGGGTAGCCGCCGCCGATGCTGCAGAAGAGAAGCATTTTGAGACAAAGAGGGGGAGGGGATGAGATGTCAAGAGACGAAACATTCTATGGGTGAGAATGTAAGAATTGTGAGACTGGCCGCTCTTGATGGCGGTAGTGGTCACCGCTGCCGATGCTACGTTAGAGAAGCTCTTCGAGACAAAGAGGGGGAGGGGATAAGATATCAAGAGAGGAAACATTATGTGAGTGAGAATGTAAGAATTGTGAGTTTGGCCGCTCTTGACTGCTGCAGGGTTCGCCGCCGCCGATACTGTGGAAGAGAAGCGCTTCGAGACAAAGATGGGGAGGGGACGAGATGTCAAGAGACGAAACATTCTTTGGGTGAGAATGTAAGAAATGTGAGACTAGCCGCTTTTGATAACGACAGGGGTCGTCGTCGCCGATGCTGCGAAAGAGAAGCTCCTCGAGACAAAGAGGGGGACAATACGAGATGTCAAGAGATGAAACATTTTGTGGTTAAAATTGTAAGAATCGTGAGACTGGCCGCTCTTGGCGGTAGAGTCCACCGATCGCCGAAATCTTTGCGGAAGAAGCTCTTTGAGACAAAGATAGGAGGAGGATGAGATATCGAGAAATGAAACGATGCATTGAGTGAGAATCTGAGGTGTGGTAGCCTCTCTTGAGCGAGGCGGAAGGGTGTTTGCCGTCGATCTTTGCGTAAGAAGAAGCATTTATAGAGAAAGAGGGAGGGACGAGATATGAGGCGAAACATTACGTGGGTGAGTGTAGAATCGAGACTAAGGCTGCTTTTGATGGCGAAAGGGGTCGTGTTAGCCGATCTTTAACGGAAGAGAAGCTCTTCGAGGGCAGAGGGGAGGACGAGAAGTCAAGAAATGAAACATTTTTTGGGTGAGAATATAATAATCGTGAGACTGGCCGTTCTTGAAGGCGGTAGGGGTCATTGTCGCCGATGCTGCGGAAGATAAGCTCTTTGAGACAAAGAGGGGGAGGGGATGAGATGTCAAGAGACGAAACATTATGTGGGTGAGAATGTAAGAATTGTGAGACTGGCCGCTATTAAAGGCGGCAAGGGTCACCACCGCCGATGCTGCGGAAGAGAAGCTCCTCGAGACAAAGAGGGGGAGAATACGAGATGTCAAGAGATGAAACATTTTGTGGTTAAGATTGTAAGAATCGTGAGGCGACATTTCTTGTGGTAGGGTCAAGCATCGCCCGATCTTTGTGGAAGAGAAGCTCTTTGAGACAAAGATGGGGAGGGGATGAGATATCAAGAGACGAAACATTCTGTGAGTGAGAATGTAAGAATTGTGAGACTGGTTTTGATTCGCAAGGGGTCGCCGCCGATGCTTTCTGGAAGAGCAAAGATTTGTAGAGAAAGAGGGAGAGGGGACGAGATATCAAGAGACGAAACATTCTGTGGGTGAGAATGTAAGAATTGTGAGACTAGTCGCTTTGATATATTGGGTCGCCGCTGTCGACACAAAGAGAAGCTCATCGAGACAAAGAGGGGGAGGGTTCGAGATGTCAAGAAATGAAACATTTTGTGGGTGAGAATATAATAATCGTGGAGATCACCGTCGACCGCTGCAGGGTCATATCACGCGATGCTGCGGAAGAGAAGGTTTTTGAGACAAAGAGGGGGAGGGAATTAGATGTCAAGAGACGAAAGATTATGTGGGTGAGAATGTAAGAATTGTGAGACTGGCCACTATTAAAGGCGGCAGGGGTCGCCGCCGCCGATGCTGCGCAAGAGAAGCTCTTTGAGACAAAAAGGGGGAGGGGACGAGTTGTCAAGAGACAAAACATTCTGTGGGTGAGAATGTAAGAATTGTGAAATTGGCCACTCTTGACTGCGGCAGGTGTCGCCACCGCCGATGCTGTTGAAAAGAAGCTCTTCGTGACAAAGAGGGGGAGGGAACGAGATGTCATGAGGCGAAACATTCAATGGGTGAGAATGTAAGAATCGCGGATCGTCGCTTCTCGCACTGGCGTAGGGGTCATCGCACCCAACATTCTTCAAAGAGAAGGTTTTCGAGAAAAAGAGGGGGAGGGACAAGATGTCAGAGATCTAAATATTACAGGGTGAGAATGTAACACCAGAGATTGGTCAAGCCATGATCACAGGTCGCCAATCATCGTAGAGAATCAGACAGGTGGGATAGAATGATGCAGAGAGACGGCAATATTCTTTGGGCGGTGAATGAAGAGAATTTTTACGGAGAGACTGATCTGGCTGATCGCGATCAGTAACGTCACGACGCGAAGAGAATCTCGAGATTGCGAGGTAACACGCCGCACGTCATTCGCCGCGAACGAACGAGATCATCGACTCGATCGGCAATCGTCACATCGACGCCGTAATGGTAACTCGGACGAATGGATCGCACGCCGCAGACCCACATCGCGCGGCGAGAAATGCGCGAATTCGCGAGACTCATCCCGCCATCGCACGACGTCGCAGAAGAATCGAGACGGAACGATCAGACCAAACACTTTGTGGGCGAGAATGGAGCGAATTGCATCGAACGGATTTGCGCATCCCACGTCGGCGCGGCGGTTCGGCGACGCGGATGAACAGATCAGATGAGTTACGCGTGGGTGAGAATGTAATAATTGGTAGACTGTTGCCTTGACTACAAAGTGTGGGCAAACGTTTCCTCGATGCCGGTGGAAGAGAACCTCTTTGAGACAAAGAGGGGGAGGGGAGGAGATGTTAAGAGACGAAACATTATGTGGTTGAAAATTTAAGAATTGTGAGACTGACCGCTCTTGACGGCGGCAGGGGTCGCCGCCGCCGATGCTGCGGAAGAGATGCTTTTCGAGACAAAATAGGGAAGGGGACGAGATGTCAAGAGACGAAACATTATGTGGGTAAGAATGCAGGGAATCGGCGGATCGGCCGCTCGTCACGACACAGTCGCCATTAAGCCGAAGTGCTTTGGGTTAAGAGCTCTCGAGACAAAGAGGGGGATGGGACGAGATGTCAATAGACGAAACATCATGTGGGTGAGAGTGTATGAATTGTGAGACTTGCCACTCTTAACGGTGGCAGGGGTCGCCGCTACCGATGCTGTGGTATAGAATCTCTTCGAGTCAAAGAGGGGGAGGGGACGAGATGTCAATAGACGAAATATCATGTGGGTGAGAGTGTAAGAATTATGAGACTTGCCGCTCTTGACGGCGGCAGGGGTCTCCGCCGCCGATGCTGCGGAAGAGAAGCTCTTCGAGACAAAGAGGGGGAGGGGACGAGATGTTAAGAGATGAAACATTTTGTTGGTGAGAATGTAAGAATCGTGAGACTGGCCGCTCTTGACGGCTGCAGGGGTCGCCGCTACCGATGCTGTGGTATAGAATCTCTTCGAGACAAAGATGGTTAGGGGACGGATGTCAATAGGACGTAAACATCATGCAAGCGAGCGTAAGAATTAGAGACTTGCCGCCTTGGATTCGCTGGGTAGGGTCTCCGTCGCGATGTCGCGGGAAGAGAAGTTTCAAGACAAAGAGGGAGGGGACTAGATGTCAAGAGACTAAACATTCTCAGGCGAGAATGTACGACCAGACTACCGCCATCGGGACAAAGACCTGGTCGCCGCTCCGATGTTGCGGGAGCATAAAGCTCTTTGAGACAAAGAGGGGGAGGGAACGAGATGTCAAGAGATGAAATATTATGTGGGGTTAGAATGTAAGAATTCAGAGATCGTCAAGCCGACTCGGCCACAGGGGTCGCCGCCGTCGACGCCGGTGCCAGGCTCTTTGAGATAAAGAGGAGGAGGGGACGAGATTTCAAGAGACGAAACATTCTGTGGGTGAGAATGTAAGAATTGTGAGACTAGCCGCTATTGACTTTGCTAATAGGTCGCGCCGATGTCAAGGGAAGAGAAGCTCTTCGAGACATAGAGCAGGGACGAGATGTCAAGAGATGAAATATTATGCGGTGGAATGTAAGGAATTGTGAGACGACGCCTTGACCCACAAGTAGTGGGTCGCCACCGTCGATGTTGTGGAAGAGAAGCACTTTAAGACAAAGAGGGGGAGGGGACGAGATGTCAAGAGACGAATCATTATGTGGGTGAAAATTTAAGAATAGGGGATTCGACCGGGTCATGATCTGGCTGCAAGAAGGGTTGCCTCCGTCTCGCTGGAAGAGATGCTTCGAGACAAAGGAAGGGGATGAGATGTCAAAGAGACCTAAACATTAAGTGTGGGTGAGAATGTAGGAATTGTGAGATTGGTCGCCTTGATGGTGCAAGGGTCGCCTTCGATGTCGCTGAAGAGGCTCTTCGAGACAAACAGGGGGAGGGGACGATATTTCAAAAGACGAAACATTATGTGGGTGAGAGTGTAAAAATTGTGAGACTGATGTCGTTGACGGAAAAGGTGGGTCAGCCACCGATGTCGTCAAGAGAAGCTCTTGAGACAAAGAGGGAGGGGACGAAGATGTCAAGAGTCGAAACATTAAGGCAGGAGAATGTAAGAATTGTAAGACTGGCCGCTTTTGACGATGGCAGGGGTCGCCGCAACCGATACTGTTGAAGAAAAGCTCTTCAAGACAAAGAAGGGGATGGGACAAGATGTCAAGAGGTGAAACATCATGTGGGTGAGAATGTTAGAATTAGAGATCACGTCTGACGGCGTGTAGGGGGTCATCGTCGTACGATGCTACGGTAAAGAGAAGCTCTTCGAGACAAAGAGGGGGTGGGACAAGATGTCAAGAGACGAAACATTATATGGGTGAGAATGTAAGAATTGTGAGATTGGCCACTCTTGACTGCGGCAGGGGTCGCCACCGCCGATGCTGTGGAATAGAAGCTGTTCTAGACAAAGATGGGTAGGGGACGAGATGTCAAGAGACGAAACATCATGTGGGTGAGAATGTAAGAATTGTTAGACTAGCCGCTTTTAATTGCGACTGGGGTCGTCGCCGCCGATGATTCGGAGAAGCTCTTCGAGACAAAGAGGGGGATCGGACGAGATTTCAAGAGATGAAACATTTTGTGGGTGATAATGTAAGAATCGTGAGACTGGCCGCTCTTTACGGCAGTAGGGGTCATTGTCGCCGATGCTGAGTATAGAAGCCGGCACAAAGAGGAGATGAGATGTCAAGAGACTAAACATTCAGGTGGGTGAGAATGTACGACCAGAGATCGCCATTTTCTTGGATCATGGCAGGTGTTGCCGCGATGCTGTTGAAGAGAAGCTCTCAGACAAAGAGGGAGGGGACGAGATTTCTACGAGGCAAAAACATTCTACGGTGAGAATGTAGAATCATGGCGGAATGTCGCTTTACTTTAGCAGTCACATGTCTCCAAGAAAGCTTCTGCATTTATGAGATTATGTTCAACAGATGTTATTCCTTCAAAAGAACTAGTTAAACAGAGATCGTCACTCACTATATAAGGTCAATGCCATACCGGGCGGAAGAGAAGTACTGTGCATAAAGAGGGAGTGGGGATCAGATATCAAGAGAGATCTAAACATTCCGTGGGTCTAATGTAAGAATCAGAAACTAGCAGCTTTTGATGACGATTGCAGGTCGCCGCCGCCGATGTCGCGGAAAGCAAGCCTTCTCGAGACAGGGGAGGGACTAGATGTCGGGCGAGATGAAACATTTGTTGGCAAGAATGTAAGAATCGCGGAAACTCCGGCCGCTCTGACTCGCCAGTAGGGTCACGCCGTCACGATGTCAAAGGAAGAGAAGCTCTTCGAGACAAAGAGGGGAGGGGATGATGTCAAGAGACGAAACATTATGTGGGTGAGAATGTAAGAATTGTGAGATCGCCACCCGACCCTATGTCGCCACCGCGATGTCGTTTGAAGAGAAGCCTTCGTGACAAGGAGGGGGAGGGGACGAGATGTCATGAGGCTAAACATTCAATGGGTGAGAATGTAAGAATTGTGAGACTGGCCGCTCTTGACGGCTGTAGGGGTCACTGCTGCCGATGCTACGTAAGATAAGCTCTTAGAGACAAAGAGGCGGAGGGGACAAGATGTCAAGAGACGAAACACTATGTGGGTGAGAATGTAAGAATTTCGAGATTGGTCGGGCTATTGGATCGCGCGTGGGTCACGCCGCCGATGCTGTGGAAGAGAAGCTCTTCGAGACAAAGATGGGGAGGGGAAGAGATGTCAAGAGACAAAACATTATGTGGGTGAGAATGTAAGAAATGTGAGATCGACACCTTGACCGCGACAGTCACACAACATGTCGTTGAAGAGAAGCTCTCAGACAAAGAGGGGAGACTAGACAAACATGAGGCGAAACATTCTATGGGTGAGAATGTAAGAATTGTTAAACTGGCCGCTCTTGACGGGGGAAGGGGTCGCCGCCGTCGATGCTGCGGAAGAGAAGCATTTGTAGAGAAAGAGGGAGAGGGGACGAGATATCAAGAGACGACACATTCCGTTGGTGAGAATGTAGGAATTGTGAGACTAGCTGCTTTTGATGGCGACAGGGGTCGTCGCCGCCGATGCTGCGGAAGAGAAGCTCTTCGAGACAAAGAGGGGGAGGGGACGAGATGTCAAGAAATGAAACATTTTGCCAAGAGGAATATAATAATCAGAGACGGCCGTTTCGACTACGGCAGGGGTCATTGTCGCCGATGCTGCGGAAGAGAAGCTCTTTGAGACAAAGAGGGGGAGGATGAGATGTCAAGAGACGAAACATGATGTGGGTGAGAATGTAAGAATTGTGAGACTAGCCGCTATTAAAGGCGGCAGGGGTCACCACCGCCGATGCTGCGGAAGAGAAGCTCTTTGAGACAAAGAGGGGGAGGGGACGAGTTGTCAAGAGACAAAACATTCTGTGGGTGAGAATGTAAGAATTGTGAGACTGGCCGCCTTGACGTGGGAGGGCGCCGGGCCAAGCCGATGCCGGGCGGCCAGGCGCTCTTCGAGACAAAGAGGGTGGATCAGATGTCAGCACAAAACATTCTTCTACCGAATGTAAGAATCGTGGAGACCGGCCGCCCGACATAGTGTGGCGTCGCCGTCGCCGCATGTCGCGGGAAGAGAAGCATTTGTAGAAATGGGGAGAGGGATTCCAGGATATCACGATCAAACACTGCGGGGTGAGAATGCAAGAATTGTGAGACTAGTCGGGCTGATGGCGACAGGGTCGCCGCCACGATGTCATGCTGGATGAGAAGCTCTTCGAGACAAAGAGGGGGAGGGGACGAGATGTCAAGAAATGAAACAATTTGTGGGTGAGAATATAATAATCGTGAGAATGGCCGTTCTTGACAGCGGTAGGGGTCATTATCGCCGATGCTGCGGAAGAGAAGCTCTTTGAGACAAAGAGGGGGAGGGGATGAGATGTCAAGAGACGAAGCATTATGTGGGTGAGAATGTAAGAATTAGAGACTCGGTCGCTGCCAGTTAGCGTAGGTCACGCCGCCGATGCTGCGGATGAGAAGCTCTTTGAGACAAAGAGGGAGAGGGGACGAGTTGTCAAGAGACAAAACATTCCCGCCGGGCGAATGGGCGAATCGCGAGACCGGCCACTCGAATTTCCGGGAAGGGTCGCCGCCGATGTCAAGGAATAAGCCTTCGAGACAAATAGGGGGTGGGGACGAGATGTCAAGAGACAAACATTCGCGAGAATGTAAGAATAGGTGAGATTGTCGCTTCGCCACGGCAAGGTCGCCGGCCGATGCCGCAAGGTAAGCAATCAGAGAAGAGGAGTAGGGACTCCAGACATCAAGAGACGAAACCTCCAGGCGAGAACAAGAATTCGAGACTGCCGCTTGATGGCTGATAGGTCGCCGCCGGGATGTTATGGAAGAGAAGCTCTTCGAGACAAAGGAGGGGACGTAGATGTCAAGAAATGAAATATTGGGTGAGAATATAATAATCGTGAGATTCGCCGCTCGGCGTAGGTCATTGTCGATGTCGCGGAAGAGAAGCTCTTGAGACAAAAAGGGAGGGGACAGTTGTCAAGAGACAAAAATATTCGTGGGTGAGAATGTAAGAATCAGGAAATCACACTCGGGACCGCGTGTAGGTGAGTCACCACACGATGTCGTCACTATAAGCTCTTCGTGAGAAAGAGGGGGAGGGGACGAGATGTCATGAGGCGAAACATTCAATGGGTGAGATTGTAAGAATTGTGAGACTAGCCGCTCTTGAAGGCGGTAGGGGTCACTGCTACCGATGCTTCGTAAGAAAAGCTTTTCGAGACAAAGAGGGGGAGGGGACAAGATGTCAAGATACAAAACATTATGTGGGGGAGAATGTAAGAATTAGAGATCGTCGCTCTTGGATCAAGTGGGTCACACCACCGATGTCATGTGGAAGAGAAGCTCTTGAGACAAAGAGGGGTAGGGACCTAAATGTCAAGAGACTAAACATTCCTGGTGTGAATGTAAGAATTTTGAGACTACCGCTTTGATCAAGGACAGGTCGCCGCCGCCGATGTCAAGGGGAAGAGAAGCTCTTCGAGACAAAGTGGGGGAGGGACATGATGTTAAGAGAAGAAACATTTTGTGGGTGAGAATGTAAGAATCGTGAGACTGGCCGCTACCGATGCTGTGAAATAGAATCTCTTCGAGACAAAGAGGGGGAGGGGACGAGATGTCAAGAGACGAAACATCATGTGGGTGAGAATGTAAGAATTGTGAGACTTGCCGCTCTTGATGTCGGCAGAGGTCACCGTCGCCGATGCTGCGGAAGAGAAGCTCTTTGAGACAAAGAGGGGGAGGGGACGAGATTTCAAGAGACGAAACATTCTTTAGGTGAGAATGTAAGAATTGTGAGACTAGCCGCTTTGACTGCAACTGGGGTCGCGGCCTCCGATATTGCGGAAGAGAAGCTCTTCGAGATAAAGAGGGGGAGGGAACGAGATGTCAAGAGATGAAATATTATGTGAATGAGAATGTAATAATTGTGAGACTAGCCGTTCTTGACGACGGCAGGGGTAGCCGCCGTCGATGCTGCGGAAGAGATGCTTTTCGAGACAAAAGGGCGGGACGAGATGTCGTGGGGGCATACTAAACATTATGTGGGTAAGAATGGTAGATCGTGAGATTTATTGCCTTTGTTCCATGGGTATCAAACGCCATCGCCGATGCTTTGAAGATACTCTTCGAGACAAAGAGGGATGGGATCTAGATGTCAATAGATCTAAACATCATGCCGGGTGAGAGTGTATGAATCATGGAGATCTGCCGCCCGACGGAGGAAGGCGTCGCCGCTACCGATGCTATGGTATAGAATCTCTTCGAGACAAAGAGGGGGAGGGGACAAAATGTCAATAGACGAAACAACATGTGGGTGAGAGTGTAAGAATTAGAGACTTGCTTCGTCTGGACAATGTGTTAGGGTCTCCGCCGCCGATGCTGCGGAAGAGAAGCTCTTCGAGACAAAGAGGGGGAGGGGACTAGATGTCAAGAGACAAAACATTCTGTGGGTGAGAATGTAAGAATTTTGAGACTAGCCGCTATTGACGGTCGCTGGTCGCGCTCCGGGATGTCAGGGCGGTAAGAGAAGCTCTGAGACAAAGAGGGAGGGAACCTGAGATGTCAAGAGATGAACATTACGCTGGGCAGAACGTAAGAATTGTGGTGAGATCGGTGCCGCTCTGACGGCAGGCCGCCGCCGCCATGCCGTGAAGAGAAGCTCTTTGAGACAAAGAGGGGGAGGGGACGAGATGTCAAGAGACAAAACATTCTGTGGGTGAGAATGTAAGAATTGTGAGACTAGCCGCTATTGACGGCAGCAGGGGTCGCCGCCTCCGATGCTGCGGAAGAGAAGCTCTTCGAGACATAGAGGGGGAGGGGACGAGATGTCAAGAGATGAAATATTATGTGGGTGGGAATGTAAGAATTGTGAGACTGACCGCTCTTGACGACGGCAGGGGTCGCCACTGTCGATGCTGTGGAAGAGAAGCTCTTGAGACAAAGAGGGAGGGACGAGATGTCAAAGAGATCTAATCATTATGTGGGTGAAAATGCTAAGAATTGCGGGATCGACCGCCAATACTGGGCGTTAGGTTGCTCGCTTGTCGCGGAAGAGATGCTTTTCGAGACAAAGAAGGGAAGGGGACGAGATGTCAAAAGACGAAACATTATGTGGGTGAGAATGTAGGAATTGTGAGATTGGTTGCTCAACGGCGGCAGGGTTCGCCGTTGTCTATGCTGCGGAAGAGAAGCTCTTCGAGACAAAGAGGGGGAGGGGACGATATTTCAAGAGACGAAACATTATGTGGGTGAGAGTGTAAGAATTGTGAGACTGGATGCTGTTGACGGCGGCAGGGGTCGCAGCCACCGATGCTGCTGAAGAGAAGCTCTTTGAGACAAAGAGGGGGAGGGGACGAGATGTCAAGAGTCGTAACATTATGTGGGTGAGAATGTAAGAATTGTGAAACTGGCCGGTCTTGACTCGGGGGTAGTGTCACGAGAACCCATGTTGTCAAGAAAGCTCTTCGAGACAAAGAGGGATGGGACGATGTCAAGAGGTGAAACATTATATGTGGGTGAGAATGTAAGAATATGAGATTGGTCGCTCGACCATGGGCAGGGTCGCCGCGATGCCAAGTGGAATACAGCTCGAGACATAGATGGGGAGGGGACGAGATGTCAAGAGAGGAAACATGATGTGGGTGAGAATGTAAGAATTGTTAGACTAGCCGCTTTTGATTGCGACAGGGGTCGTCGCAGCCGATGCTTCAGAAGAGAAGCTCTTCGAGACAAAGAGGGGGAGCGGACGAGATGTCAAGAGATGAAACATTTTGTGAGTGAGAATGTAAGAATTGTGAGACTGGCCGCTCTTGACGGCGGCAGGGGTCGCCGCAACCGATGCTGTTGAAGAAAAGCTCTTCGAGACAAAGAGGGGGATGGGACGAGATGTCAAGCGGTGAAACATCATGTGGGTGAGAAAGTTAGAATTGTGAGACTGGCCGCCGCCGACCTGGGCGTGAAGGTCACACACGATGTTATCGGTAAGAGAAGCTCGGACAAAGAGGAGGGGACAAGATGTCAAGATCTAAATATTATGTGGGTGAGAATGTGCGCGAATTGTGAGATTGGTCGCCCGACTACGGCAGGGGTCGATGTCGAATAGAAGCTCTTCAGGATAAGATGGGAGGGACGGATGTCAAGAGACGCAACATCACGGGCGAGAATGCGAATCGTTAGATTCAATTCGCTTTGATCGCGATAGGTCGCCAATCGCCAATGCTTCGGAAGAGAAGCTCTTCGAGATAAAGAGGGGGAGCGGACGAGATGTCAAGAGATGAAACATTTTGTGGGTGATAATGGGCACCGCGTAGACTCCGCCGCTTCTTTACGGGCAGGGTCATTATCGTCGACTGGAAGGGAGAAGCTCTTCGAGACAAAGAGGGGGAGAGGATGAGATGTCAAGAGACGAAACATTTTGTGGGTGAGAATGTAAGAATTGTGAGACTTGCCACTCTTGACTGCGGCAGGTGTTGCCGCCGCCGATGCTGTTGAAGAGAAGCTCTTTGTGACAAAGAGGGGGAGGGGACGAGATTTCATGAGGCGAAACATTCTATGGGTGAGAATGTAAGAATTGTTAGAATAGCCGCTCTTGACGGGGGAAGGGGTCGCCGCCGCCGATGCTGCGGAAAAGAAGCTCTTCAAGACAAAGAGGAGGAGGGGACGAGATTTCAAGAGACAAAACATTCTTCGGGTGAGAATGTAAGAATTGTGAGATCGTCGTTTTGACGGCGGTATACGCCACACATGTCAGCGTAAGAGAAGCTCAGAGACAAAGAGGGAGTGGGGACGAGATATCAAGAGACGAAACATTTTGTGGGTGAGAATGTAAGAATTGTGAGACTAGCAACTTTTGATGATGACAGGGGTCGTCGCCGCCGATGCTGCGGAAGAGAAGCTCTTCGAGACAAAGAGGGGGAGGGGACGAGATGTCAAGAGATGAAACATTTTGTGGGTGAGAATGTAAGAATCGTGAAACTGGCCGCTCTTGACGGCGGTAGGGGTCATTGTCGTCGATGCTGCGGAAGAGAAGCTCTTTGAGACAAAGAGGGGGAGGGGACGAGATGTCAAGAGACGAAACATTATGGGTGAGAATGTAAGAATTGTGAGATTGGCCGCTATTAACGGCGGTAGGGGTCACCGCCGCCGATGCTACGGAAGAGAAGCTCTTCGAGACAAAGAGGGGGAGGGGACGAGATGTCAAGAGACAAAACATTCTGTGGGTGAGAATGTAAGAATTGTGAGACTGGCCACTCTTGACTGCGGAAGGTGTCGCCACCACCGATGCTGTTGAAGAGAAGCTCTTCGTGACAAAGAGGGGGAGGGGACGAGATGTCATGAGGCTAAACATTCAATGGGTGAGAATGTAAGAATTAGAGATCAAGCCGCTCACATGGGTGGGGTCACTGCTTCCGATGCTACGTAAGATAAGTTGTTTGAGACAAAGAGGCGGAGGGGAAAAGATGTCAAGGGACGAACATGCGTGAGAATGGGCACTCCCGAGATCGTCACATCGACCGCTGGCAGGGGTCACCGCCGCCAATGTCAGCGAAGCTCGAGACAAAGATGGGAGGGATCAGATGTCAAGAGGACAAACATTCTGTGGTGAGAATGTAAGAAGTGTGAGACTGGACATCTTCCCTCGGATCATGCAAGCAGTGTCGCCGCCGCTGGCCTGGCCAACGGTAAGCTCTCGCATAAAAGTGGAGGGGACGAGATAAATATGAGCTAACATTCGGCCGTGAGAACGTGAAGAATCGTGAGACTCCGTCATTTTGCTCTGGGAAGGTGTCACAGCCAGCCGATGCAAGAGAAGTTACCGTAGAGGAAGAGGGAGGACTAGATATCAAGAGATCGAAACATTTTGTGGTGAGAATGCTGAATCGAGTAGTGGTCAGAATCTGTTTGCGCCATTTCCGTGAGTCGCCGCGCTCGCTCGCAAAAGCTCGCTTCGAACTCGCTATTGGGCAGCCAAATGAAACGCCCAACATAATTTTCGGTGCTCGCAAGTTAAACGAGCCAGCCCAGCACCCTCAAAATCGGCCAGAGCTCGTGAACGTGCTCGCGATCAGCCGCGGAGCAAGCTCGCTAATCAGCTCGTGAAAATACCAAGAACCAAGCTCGCGAACGTGCCTGAACATGACTCGCGGCGAGTCGCGGAACGTGGCTCGTGAGCGCTCGCGAACGTGGCCTCGTGAGCGCACTCGTGAACGTGGCCTCGTGGAGCTGTGCTCGTGAATAGGCTCAGATAGCAGTCTGCGAAAGGTGCTCAAGTAAGTAAGCTCATGAACAAGCTCAAGTATTATTTCATACATGTATATATATTACTGTATTATTAGTATTATGTTGTGGTATTAAATAGGTATAATTTCTTTTAAATTTTTAAGCAATTTGCTTTAACTACTTTATATTACTTAATTTCTTTATCACCTTTAATATGAGAATGTTTTTTATTGTCTAAGGCCTCTATTAACAAAGTGTATATACTTTAAAAAAAAAAACTATAGAGACATCATAATATAGTTTAAGTATTAATATTTAAATAAATATAATCTATTATATATATAAAAGTATAAATATGGAAAACTTTTTTGACAAAAAAGGACATATATGTTTTATATAATGACATAAATATCTTGTTTTATTTTTGAACAAATTAAGTTCCAATTGAAATGTTTGAGCTTGTGGCTTTAAAATTTAAACTTTTATAATTAGAAATTATATAGATTTAAGCTAAAATAAATGAATGATATTATTCTTATCATCAAATTTAAATAAAACATATAAATTATAAAATTATTCTTAAGGTACATATATAAATTTGGAAAAATCTTATTAAAAATATTACTAACTAAATTTTTAAAGGTTTAATATCACATATTAAATAATTAAATATTATAAAGGGATAAAATGGTAAACGATATAAATTATGACAAAAATAAATGTTTATATCAATATTATTTATGAATCTATAATATATGGGTAATTTTTATTAAAAATATTGTATTTAACAAGTCTGTATTAAAAGTAGTTATATATTTAACATATGAAAAAAATTAGATCAAAAAATAAACTTTATTTTACGTTAAATATGTATTTTAGAATTTCTATATAATTAATAAATAAATAGTTTAATTTAAACTAATACTAACAGTAGACTATTATTATTTTATATTGAATAGATATTTTAAATTTTAAATTTGTAAATAATTAGAATAGAAATTTATTTATAAACAAATTTTTATCTAAATTAAAATATATAAGTAACTACTAATAAAATGATTGAGTTATAAAATTTTAAAAAAAAATTTATAAAATTTTTATTTATGAATTACTTTTCTTTTATTGTTATTCTAGTTATAAAATTAAATATTAAATATTAAGTAGTAATTCAATTTTAAATGAACCATATTAATAGCATACCAAAATATTTTTTTTTTCACATTTAGTTTTTTTTTCCTTTTTTATTTTGCTATTCCTAACTAAGTACTGTATCTATTTTTTGGTATGCTATTTTTCCAATAAAATATATTTTTGCATAAACTATCTTCCATTATTATTTAAATAAAAATTCACATGTATTTTATTTTAAATTAATTAATTAATTAATTAGTCTGAAATTGAACATTTAAATAATTAAATTTTAATTCATAAATTGACAACATAATGTTAGGTTTTAGATTTTTTCTTTGTAAGTCAAATTAATATTATAATAAATTATAATATTAATTATAATAAATTAATATTATAAAAGTAATAAATATATTTATAAATAGACTTCATAAAGTTGACTAATAAAAATTAAAATTTTGGTGGGTCGGGTGAACCATACCATTCATTTTTTTCATCTTTCATCTCCACCGCATCTCCATATATATTCTACAAAAACCCTAAGAGACCAAGTGTTTGTCTCTTCATTCTCTGCCATGTGCATCGTCGTTCTTTGTTTTTCAATGTAACCTAAAATCTATCAGAAACCCTTCCCCAAACCCTCTACCCAACCTTTCTTCACTATCAGATATGTCCTATCCTCTCGATTCCTTTGATCGACATCGTTTACCAAGTCGATGAACCAAACGAACCCGACCGTCGACAAACTGAATGATAATGGAGATTTTATAGCTTGGGTGATGTGTGTTGCGGTTTCAAATTTTCTTAGTCACCTCAATCTTAACTGAATTTTGTAAGGTCCTCCTTACTTCTTTCCCGATTTTGAAAAATACATCAGATTTTTGAGAGGAGACTTGTTTGATTGTTTATTGTGTTTTTTAGTATTAGTTTTTGAATTTTTTTTATTATAACGTGAAAAGTTCATTGTCAATTTATCGGGTTGGATTTCTAAGTGAAGGCCGATATATTTGATTGATTTCTAGTGCATATAAAACGAAGAAAGACAAGAGAAATGGATGAATACATGGTATACAGCCTGAATGTACTTGCCGCTGCACAAGTTGATCACTAGTCGTTTCATCAATGATTTACTTTAACAGAGTTGCTCCTTTTACCTCATACCCCACCTTCACTCGCCAATAATAAAAATATAAAATCACCCTAAACACTAGACAAGATTTAAGTAATCCTAAGTTTTGCAAAATTTATAAACATGGGCTTTAGTATAATGTTTCAATACTTTTATTTTTGTATATATGGAGGCTAAGTTTATCACTTGCATTCGTTTCAAGTAGAGATATAATAGGTGAAAAAAATGCCCTCTACTTACGAATAACCATTACACCATATATATGATTTCCAAATTGCATGTAAATCAACACATAAGAGTTTTTGGTTTTCAAGTTTATTACAATATAACTTCTAGGTACTCATTTATGCACTTCTTTGTTGTCTTCAAACATATCATTTTTTTTTTCTATTAAAAATCAATTGTTGTTCGTTCATGAATATTATGACTCACTGTTAATCTTAAACTTAATTCTAATTCTAGGCACAAACACATCCATTAACTTTACTCAACTATTAATTGACCGCCCATAAATATTGATTATATTATTTCATGAGTTAGGTTATCGTTAAATGGTCAATCATTGTTGTTATTATTATTATTATTATTATTATTATATTTATTATCACGGTTGCTATAATGTGTGGTGGGTGGTGCAAAGGCTGATTCTCATCAAGAGATCGTCAATCATCCCTTTCTCCAAACTATTATCCCCATAAAAATTTCCAAACAAGTCCTAGAGATGACACGGTTGCAGCCATGACGCAAACAAATGTTAATCTCAACATAGAAAACGCATCTACAAGGTCGCCATGGATGGGTTGATAAATGTCAAGGATACTCAAGATGATAACACCAAGCAGGTGCAAAGAAAAGAAAGTTCACCTCCAAAGTAGAATGAACGAAGTGAGTCGCCACCGCCCGATAAATCATAAGGCAACAATGCATTCATTGTAAGAGCCATTTTAATGATACTGTTGGAGTGGTCCACAACTCAATATAATGAAAACTGCAGAGCTGTCGAGAGCAAAACAAAGCTCGTCCGCAAAAAGTGATTTGACAATCAATACCTCTTTCTGAAACTCCGTTAGCTAAGGTGCAAAATTCTTAATATGGAATCAATCAGATCGAGTAAGATTCCGGCGCGATTATGGAATCATTGTTACCATTTCATTCCGCGCAAGATAATGGGCGTTTAATTGTCGATGAAGACCATAACCTATTATCAACAAGTTAGTCGTGGCAACCATCGCAAAGATTGGTTTTCCCGAAGTGATAATATATTTATCTATTAAATCACAAATAAAGTAAGGTAAATCTGCACTGATATATGGAACCAACAATCAAAAGGTTCATATGGTTGTCACTCCCATTTCATGATCCAAACTTCAAACTTCAGAAGCGTGTTCAATTTTGCAGATATTATACCTCCACCTCATTCCCGGAGTTATATTTGCACATTGCAAACGTTTGGTCGACAGATGATCAAATAATGTTTGACAAAGGATCGTTGATAAACGCATCTTACAATGATGTTGATGTTCGCATGTTGAAAGACAATCTTTCATACAAAAATCAGCTTCCTCTTAGTGGTTAGTGTTTCATGTAAGTATGTTGCAAAGCCTCAATATTTTAAATTTTTAGTCCAAGATGGGTCTGTTCAGATCGAGAGATCACAAGAACAAAGTGGAGTTACAAGTATGTAGCAATAACTGAAAATGCTTTAAATATTTTTAGGGATGACAGCCAATTAAAGCTATTCTCAAAACAACTGATCTTGATTGTTACTGATGGAATGCAAACATTTGAAAGGTCGCCAAGTGCCTTAGAGTTCAAGGATGTCTTTCAAGATATGCCAGAGATTTGAGTTAAGAATGTTTGCCTAGTAAGAGGATTGATGAAAGCTACAAGTTTGCTATTTTTAGAAGAGTTTTTAATAAAGCACAAAAATCATTTCGTGCATACTATTATTTTATTTCTACCAGATTTTATCATTTTTTTCATTTTTCACTTACATGCTTTTAAATTTGTCACATAACTCGATAATGTCACATTATCTCAGTAGTTCTGAAGATCCAACATCAACCTATTTCCTCTGAGCTTATAATGTCAAAAGTTGTTGGATGAGAAACATAAACACTAAAATGGTTTTACGACCATGGTTAGGAAGATTTGAAAGATAAGTCTAATAAATATCAAGTGATTGCAATTTATTAATTTCTCAGTGCCAGCTTTAGATCCTAGAAATAAGATGCAATTGCTTGATTGGTGTTTTCCTTATATTTATTCTGAAGCTCGTCGATAAGATTGAGCATGTTACTACTATTCGTGAGACATTGCGCATGCTTTATGTAGATTATGTCAAGCCTATAGAGTGAAAGTGGTGGTGAAAAAGAAGGTCAAGTCAAATTCAAAAAGAATCTTCCAATGTTATTGGGGCGAAGGAAAACCAGAGGGAGGGCTGACCATACTATTAGAATGTTGAATCATCAATCGAATGCTGAAATCGAATTAGATGTATATTTGTGGAAGGTGCCCAGTATTTAGATGATGTCCAAATTATGTATTAGAGTGGTGGGAAGATGAATGCTCTAAAGTTCAAAGTATATCAAGATGGTATGCGATTTTTTGTCAATTCCAATCACGACTGTAGCATCGGAATCCGCATTTAGTGCGGGGGGGAGAGTCATTGATCCATAATAAAGGCATCTTTAGGAGCAAACACTCATTCAAGTTTTGCGTGAAGATTGCACGCCTTCCACATGGGATAAAGAGAAAAAGGTAATATCCTCATACTCGTATCTTATATTTAATTTTAATTTTTGGGTATTTCAAAGGTCGATTTTTTTTTTTTTTTTTGATACTTGTTGCACTTATTTTAGGATCAAGAGGACATTAAAGAGGCTAAAATAATTTCCTACTGGGTTGATTATGCAAAGGCATTATTCGTGTTTATGTGATCGCGAATTTTGAAATTTGATATCAATCTTCTGACAAAATTTGGTAAAAGTATTTTTGAGTTTTGACGGTTTGATCCTAACCAAGAATCTTCGTATGTGGTGGCAATAATCTTTCTCTCTGCACCCTCTCTTTTGTTTTCTTTACTATGTTCTATATAATTTTTTTATGAGCACATCAATATTCATATAGATGAGAGAAGAAAATTTATAGAATTGTCACTAAAACTGATATGTTTGTCTAATGAACATAGAGCCGCTTATCTTTTTAATTTGCATAATGAACAAGAGATTTCGGTTCGTTATGTTAAAAATAAGAAGTTTTTTTTTTTGTTTCATATGTCGAATTGTTTGTTTTATAGGTTGTATAATCTCTTTCTTTCTTTTTTTAAAATTTTGGAAAGCAGGTGGATATCATGAAGAAGACTTGATGCACAAATAAAATTTTCCACAAATCACATGATGGATATTTTAATCATGAATCTCAACCAAGTAATTGAACTTTTATTGTCTGGCCTTTTAATTTAGTTATATGTCGCTATTTTAGATGAACATTTTCTTTAAATATGTTCAAGTTATGTAATATCGATTTGTATATTTTAAGGTTTATTTTGAACATTTTCATATTAGCTCTAAAACAAGCCTAAAATAAAGCCTTAAACTAGCTTCTAAACGAGCCTCTAAACGCGCCTTCTGCAACCAGCCTAAACGAGCCTTAAATGAGTCTTCAAACGGGAGCCATTCCAACCAGTTCAAAACCAGCCCCAAAACAGTTTGGTCAATGTCAAAATTAAGCTCTAAACGAGCTCTAATCGAGCTATCTAAACGAGCTTTAAACGAGCTCTTTCTCGAGCTCACGAGCTAACCAAGCGAGCAAGCTCGAAATAAAATGGTTACTCAGATGTCGAGCTAAGTTCGAGACAACCCAGAACAAGTCAAATGAGCCTGAGCCAACGATGCAGCCGAGCCGAGCTCGAGCCTACTCCTGAACAGCCTGCCAGTCGCTAATGCTCGCCTCGACTCGGCCCGGTTACAATCCCAACAGACAGCTGCTTTGATGCCACATGGGTCATTGTCGCCGATGCCGCGGAAGCAGGTTTTAGAGACAAAGAAAGGGAGGGGACGATGTCAAGAAAAACAACATTTGGGTGAGAATATAATAATCGTGAGATCGGGCCGTTTCGACGGGGCGATAGGGGCCATTTGTCGCGATGCCGCGGAGCGAAGCTCTTTGAGACAAAGAGGAGGGGATGAGGATGTCAAGAGACAAACATTATGGGTGAGGAATGCAAGACTAGAGATCGCCGCCATTGAAGGCAAGATGGGTCACCACCGATGTCATGGAAGAGAAGCCTCGAGACAAAGAGGGGAGGGGACGAGTTGTCAAGAGACAAAACATGTGTGTGAGAATGTAAGAATTCAGAGACTGCGCCTGACAGGGAGCGGGTCGCCAAGTACTGGCGCCAAGTGAAGAGAAGCTCTTTTAGACAAAGAGGAGGAGGGGACGATATGTCAAGAGACAAAACATTCTTCGCCGAATGTAAGAATCGCGAGATCTACGCCACGCGGCAAAGGGTCGCCGCCGCCGATGTCGCGGGAAGAGAGAAGCAATTGTAGAGAAAGAGGGAGAGGGGACGAGATATCAAGAGATCAAACATCTCTGTGGGTGTAAGAATTGTGAGACTAGGGGCCGCTGATGGCTTATATGGTCGCCGCCGCCGATGCCGCTGGAAGATATCTTCTCGAGACAAAGAGGAGGACGATGTCAATGAACATTTGTGTGAGAATATAATAATCGCGGAGATCGGCCGCTCTTGACGCTGAGGGGTCATTGTCGTCGATGTCATGGAAGAGAAGCTCTTTCGAGACAGCGAGGGGAAGGGATTTAGATGTCAAGAGACGAACCATTATGCCGGTGAGAATGTAAGAATTAGAGACTGCCGCTATTAAAGGGCATCACAATGAAGGTCATGACGCAAGCTCTTTCAGACAATGAGGGAGGGACGAGCTTGTCAAGAGACAAAACATTCTTGTAAGTGGGAGGAATTTAAGAATCGTGGAGACTGGCTTAATTTCTCGACTGCGGCAGTGTCGCCGATGTCGTGAAGAGAAGCTCTTCGTGACAAAGAGTGGGTGGGGGACGATGTCATGAGGCCAAACATCTCAATGGGTATGAGAATCAAGAATTAGAGACTGGCGCCCTGACCTACGGTAGGGTCATCATACCGATGCTTCGTAAGAGAAGCTCTTCGAGACAAAGAGGGGGAGGGGATAAGATGTCAAGAGACGAAACATTACAAGAGAACAAGAATTGAGATTGCCGATCGCGACCCATGGCAGGTCGCGCCGCCAATGCCGCGGGCAGAAGCTCTTCGAGACAAAGATGGGGAGGGGACTATAGATGTCAAGAGACGGGGAATGATTTTCGCAGGTCGTAAGAATGCAGACTAACCGCTTGATTGGCATAGGTCGTCACTGATGTCAAGCGAAGAGGCTCTTCGAGACAAAGTGGAGGGACGCAGATGTTAAGAGATGAAACATTTTGTGGGTGAGAGTTGAAGTAACCGCAGACGGGCCGCGCTTCGACGGCTGGCCGGGTCACGCTACCGATGTCAGAATAGAAACTTCTTCGAGACAAAGAGGAGGACGAGATCAAGACTAAACATCGTGTGTGAGAATGTAAGGAATTAGAGACTTATCGCCTTTCGACGCCTAGGTCGCGTCGCGATGCCGCGATGAGAAGCTCTTCGAGACAAAGAGGGGGAGGGGACGATGTCAAGAGACGAAACATTCTTTAGGTGAGAATGTTAGAATTGTGAGACTGGGGTCATTGACGCAGCCGGTCACGCCTCCGATGTCATGGAAGAGAAGCTCTTCGAGACAAAGAGGGGGAGGGAAGGAGATGTCAAGAGATGAAATATTATGTGGGTGAGAATGTAATACCGCGAGATCGCCGTTCGAAGATGGGGCGGTGTGGGTAGCCGCGTCATGCTGTGGAGCAGGCTCTTCGAGACAAAGAGGGGAGGGGACGGTGATGTTTAGAGACCTAAAGACAAAGTGTTGAAAATTTAAGAATTGGTGGAGATTCCGACCTTGACTACGTGGGGGCAGGTCGCCACACGATGCGGAAGAGAGGTTTTCAGACGTGCGGAAGGGACAGGATGCCGGCGAGATCAAACATTAAGGTGGGTAAGAATGTAGAACTGTGGAGATCGTCGCTTCGTCGGCACCGTCGCCATCGCCGGCGTTTTGTGGAGAAGCCTCGAGACAAAGAGGGGATGGGACGATATGTCAAGAGACTAAACATTATGGGTGAGAACAAGAATGTGAGACTGATGCCGTTGACGGCGCAGGGGTCGCCACACTAAGCTGCCAAGAGAAGCTCTTTTAGGCAAAGAGGGGGATGGTACGAGATGTCAAGAGTTGAAAAATTATGTGGGTGAGAATGTAAGAATTTGCGGAGATCGACCGCTCGACGGCAGCCAGTCGCCGGGCCACGATGCCGCTGTGAAGAGAGAAGCTTATTCAAAAGAGGGGAGGGGACGATGGTTAAGTAGAAGCGGAAACATTTTGTCGGGTGGTAATGTAAGAATCGTGAGACCGGGGTCACTGGACGGCGCAAGTAGGGTCGCCTACCGGCGTCAGGTATAGAATCTTTCGAGACAAAGAGGGGAGGGACGATGTCAATAGACGAAACATCATGTGGGCGGAGTGTAAGAATTAGAGACTTTGCCGCTTCTCGACGATGGCAGGTCTTTGCCGCTAATGTCATGAAGAGAAGCTCTTCGAGACAAAGAGGGGGAGGGGACTAGATGTCAAGAGACGAATCATTCTGTGGGTGAGAATGTAAGAATTATTAGACTAGCCGCTATTGACAGCAGCTGGGGTCACCGCCTCCGATGCTGCGGAAGAGAAGCTCTTCGAGACAAAGAGGGGGAGGGAATGAGATGTCAAGAGATGAAATATTATGTGGGTGAGGAATGTAAGAATCAGAGATCGTTGTTTCTCGACGGGCGGCAGGTCGCCACGCATTTAATGCCGTGGAAGAGAAGCCCTTCGAGACAAAGAGGGGGAGGGGACGAGATGTTAAGAGACGAAACATTCTGTGGGTGAGAATGTAAGAATTGTGAGACTAGCCGCTATTGACGGCAGCAAGGGTCGCCACCGCCGATGCTGCGGAAGAGAAGGCCTTCATTGCAGAGGGGAGGGACCAGATGTCAAGAGATGAAACATGTGTGGAAATGTAAGAATTGTTAAACTGGGCCGCCTTTGAAGGCTGTAGGGTCGCCACCACGATGTGAGTTATAGCTTCGAGACAAAGCAGGTGGTGGGACGAGATGTCAAGAGACCGAATCAATATGCGGTTAAAATTAAAGAATCAGGACCACCACTGCCACGCGCTGCAGCCGCCTCCACTTTGCCGCTAAGAGATGCTTTCGAAAGCAAAGAAGGGAAGGGACGATGTCAAGAGACGAAATGACTTATGGGTGAGAATGTGAATCAGAGATTTGCCGCTTCGACTACGGCAGTGGGTCGCGTCGTCGATGCTGTGGAAGAGAAGCTCTTAGAGACAAAGAGGGGGAGGGGACGATATTTCAAGAGACGAAACATTATGTGGGTGAGAGTGTAAGAATTGTGAGACTGATGTCAAGACGACGGGCAGGGTCGCAGCCATCATGCCACAAAGAGAAGCCTTTCAGACCACGAAGGAGGGACGAGATGTTAAGAGTCGAAACATTATGTGGGTGAGAACAATTGCAGACGCCGCTCTTGGACGGCGGCGGGTCGCTTCGCAGACATGTCGCGTGAAGAGAAGCTCTTCGAGACAAAGAGGGGGAAGGAACGAGATGTCATGAGACGAAACATCTTCGTGGGTGGAGGAATAGAAGAATTAGAGATTCACATACTCGACCGCAGAGGAGCCGCTCCCCTACCAATGTCACAGAAGAGAAGCTCTTCGAGACAAAGAGAGGGAGGATTTAGATGTCAAGAGATCAAACATTCAGGTGAGAATGTTAATCAGTGAGACCTGAGTAATGAAATGTGGGACCGCGTAATACTTATGTGGTTCAAAGATCAAATTTAAAAAAAAATTTATTTTCATTGGAAATAAAAGACATTTTAAAAACGGCTAACAAAGAAATCGCCTAAAAATCGGTCTACACATAGGCGATATCCGAAAAATTAGACAATACGATTTTAATATCGGTGATATCCGAAAAAATCGACATTATGATATACATATCGGTGATATCCGAAAAACCAATAACATAGTCTACATATCGCGACATATCAGTACCATATCAAAACCCCGCTTCCCAAGGTATCCCAAACCTAAATCTGAGAAAAAATTGACCACTCCATCGATAACTACGACTACCTTTAGCATACCTAGAAATTAGAATCCATCTATAAGCCTCATCTTTAAAAAAAAAAAAACCACAAATACAAAACGATGAAACTATAAAAGATCATGGATCTTACTGGAGACGAGCTAGATGAAGAAATAGACAGATATTAAGAGAGAGATCGAGACGACCCGCATCGGGGCTTGTGATCAAATGGTGATTTATAGAAATAGAGAGATAGAAAGCAAGAGAAAGAAAGAAAGAAAGAAAAAGATAGCGTAGAGAGAGAGGGAGAGAGATGGGTGTGATGACGGCTATGTGTGACCTAGGTCATTTTCGCCTGCCGGTCGTATTGTAAATGTAGAAACTCGATTAGATGTAACGACGCTGCTTTAATGAAACCAAACACATCCCTAGTATTTTTTGCCCCCTTTTCTTTCCTCAAATTATAAATTGCACGGTTTTTGTTTTTAAATTATCCAAAATTTATCATTATCTTTTATAAAAAATAAATTTAAATAAAAGGTTAGTCCGAGCATTGAGAGGAGGGTTGGACCGATCAACCGCCTACAAACGAATAACCTGTAAAGTGAAATCATAATCTTTCAAGTACTCTATCCACCTGCGTTGTCTCATATCGAGGTCCCGTTGTATGAAAATGTACTTCAGACTTTTATGGTCTGAAAACACCTCAAATTGCTCACCGTATAGATAGTGGCGCCAAGTCTTCAAGGCAAAAACAATGGTCGTCAGCTCCATATCATGAGTGGGGTAACTCTGCTCGTGGTTCTCAACCCGCGAGAGCCATGTCACAACCCTCCGTAACCGCATCAAACACATCACAATTCGTCCTAGAGGATCGCACACACCGGGCGGTACCTCTGTCCCTTTTCCGACTATCTAATAGGAGCTGGAGTAAGCTCCTTTTTTAAATTCCCGAATGCCCTTCACACAAGTCATTCCATTCCCTAACCCGACTCTCCTTCCGGTCAATCTTGTCACAGTGCGCTACCGAGAAGTCTCAATGAACCCCTCCCGTAGCACCAATCCTGGCAGAGTCCTGGTGGTATGCTCTAAGACCGACTTCGGTCTCTCCCAACTCAAAACCGCCTCAACCTTCTTCGGGTCCATGGATACTCCCGGCTTACACATAACGGCTCCTTACAATCTCACCTTAGTAAGCCAAAATTAACACTTGTTGAATTTGGCATACATCCAATGTTTTCTCAAGGTATGGAGAACAATCCTCAAGTGACCCTCATGATCCTCCTTAGACTTAGAGTATATCAAGATGTCGTCTTGAAAAACCACAACGAATTGATATAGGTAGGGCTGGAACACCTTATGCATAAGATCTATGAATGCCGCTGGAGCATTCGTCAATCCTAATGACATCACTGTGAACTCAAAATGATCATACCTTTTCTTGAATGTTGTCTTAGGGATGTTTGCCTCCCTAACTTTACACTGATGATAACCTAGCGGAGGGACCATCTTCGAGTGTATTTCGCGCCTTCCTTTGATCAAACAAATCATCAACTCGCGTTTCGCTTGGATCAAACAAATCATCAATCCCTGGAAAAGCGGTACCCTTATTCTGAAAGTAACCCTGCTCAATTCTATACAGTCAAGGGTTCGTCTTCTTGGTGAACAAGATCGGGCGAAGACAAGGTGAACTGCTCGGGTATAATAAAACCTCATTCAACACCCCGCACTGACCTTGAGTTCCTAAATCAAGAGGCGCCATTCTATGGAGTCATAGAAATGGGGCGACAAAACTGTGGTAACTCGATGGTGAAGTCTACATCCCATGAGCGAAGGTAATCCCTACAGCTTCATCCTAAAACGCCTTCATACTCACAAACCTGCCCGGTAGACCCACCGCCTCGCTCATCCTCTGTGAGTAAAGCTTGCTAGCCAACCCATCAACTGCCCGTTCTACCTAGAGTCATACACGGCTTGAGGTAAAACATCATGCTTATCCCCCTGACACGTAAAACAAGTACCGTCGGATGCATAGGCGGTAACTCTCTTACGATCACAATTAATGACGACTCGGTGTGTCGTCAACCAGTCCATTATAAGGATAACATCAAACTCCGACATGTCTATGACCCTCAGGTCCACAGTGAGTAGAATCCCTGAGATCTCTAACTCACAATCCCGACATAACTGATCAACACTCACCCTAGTTCCTAGGGGAGAACTCACACGCAGTGGCTTTTCCAAGGTTTCAACCTCTAAACCCAAATCTTTCTAAGCACATCTTTAACATCACTTCTCTAATATTCGCGGCGTCATTCACCTCTCTCTCTCAATGGAAATTGCTGTAATGACCATCAAGTCCATGTCTTATAGGAGAAGTCCCACAATTTTACCTCGAATGGGCAATTTCAAACCATCCTCAAACTTTCTCACTTTGGCAATATCTATGGCCACATAATAATCCACTGACACGAGCTAACTTAGTGAACTTAGCCACGCATTCGAGCACTATCATTGTTCCTTGTTTTAACTCTAGGAACTCCCGAGCTTTTGCATGTCGAGCAGATGCCAAGAAATACTTGCCCATGAAGAGCTTAAGAAATTCATCCCATGTCATTGCCTCCAAGTTCCTTGAGGCTTTGTCCCAATCCCACCTTTCAGTTCATTTATCATAAATTGTTTGCTTTTATTTTCGTGATCAGGTCATACTTGTTAATCTGTTGTC
Organism: Tetrastigma voinierianum; assembly: GCA_016808115.1. Classification (NCBI taxonomy): domain Eukaryota; kingdom Viridiplantae; phylum Streptophyta; class Magnoliopsida; order Vitales; family Vitaceae; genus Tetrastigma; species Tetrastigma voinierianum. The sequence goes on along the minus strand of JAEQBH010001859.1, from coordinate 515,566 downwards.
TACCGTCTTCAATGTGCAACTCCAATTCCAACAAAAGGATGGGAGTGATGAAGGAGTGAGTGAGATCTAAAATCTAAGTTTTAAGGTTTCTTCATCGTTTTCTATTTAAGAAAGGAATTCCTTTTTGTCTTTTAGTTGTGTAGATGATGATGGCTAGTTTTATGAGAATTGACATGTCTCTTTGCTTGGCATTTGAAAGTGCAAAGCCTAAGAACAAGGTTTGGACTTCGAAGAAGACGGGATGTCGTTGTTCAATTCTCGGAGTCTCCGGATCGCCTGTGGCATGAACCCCGGCAGAAGGACCCGCAAAACAAACAATGCACCGGTGGTGAAAATAATCGCTCGATGCTTAAGTTAGAATAGAGAGCGTAAAGATCTTCTGTTTTTTAGTAGAGTATCTTCATATACCTTTCTGTGGTGATTCCTTCCTTATTTATGAATATGGGAGAATGATCTACTTTTACGGAAAGTGGTGATCGGGTTTCGAAAATGGAAGGAGCGAGGGTGCTTCATTCATAAGTAATCATTTTTCCTTTTCGATCGCCTACCATTCAATCTTTCGCCTCAACGATCGTTTGATCATCCTAAGGGCGGTTACGTACGTGGTTCGTGGAAGGATGTGTTTTCGAGCTGTCATGAGTTAGCCGGTAAATTATCGGGTCGGGCCATCTTCTCGCAGACTACAACAACCAGAGAGGACGTGCTCGTGCACAATCCTCGTAAGCCCGCTTGATCGGATACCCACTTCGCCAGATTCGGGCCGTGCCTGATCCATGTTGTGAGTATGGTTTGACCACCCAGGGCAAGGGTACTTGGGCCTGAAGCTTGGACCTGGCCTATGGGCTTTAATATGCTTCGGGCCTTTGAACGGGGGTGGCCGGGCCAAAGCCATGGTGCACCACTATGCAGCCCTCATTTGTTCGGCCGGGAAGATCAGCCTTCCTAAATGGAAAATAATCAGATTTCGACCATTTGTCGTTGGGAATGGGGGATAGTTAATGCTTGTGTGTTCCAACATGCACGTTTCTGAGGGGTTTTGGTAACATTTAATATTTACCTCGTGGTTTCCCACAAGTTTGTAACCCTATGCGCCGCAAGGTGATGGAATCTTTGTAAGCACGGCTGGTTTCGAAGCCGCTGATGTGTATGGCTAGACGCTTGCCGAATGCCGTCAGACCGCTTTTCTAATTGCTCCCGGGTTGAATGTGATGTTGATGTGGGTCGCCGCAGGCTACAAGGAAATGCGTCGGAGCGTGCTAATTGGTTTGAAAAGTCCCCATAGCGGTTCGAAATCGAACGGAATCCTCGCAGCCAAGAACACCCCTTGCCAATCAATATATCCATGTTCAGCGCATAAGCCCTTGTATGCCTCTATCGCTGGCATCGCTGAAAGGCGCTTATAATCATATTGCGACGCTGCCAAGGCTTTTCTTTTTCATATCTTTTCTTAGCCTTCTTCAACTCTTTCCTCTTTCTTAAATTTCATTTCAACTTTTCCTGTTCTTGGCCTTTTCTTCCACTTCCTTCTTTCTTAGGCTTTTCTTCGACTTTTCTTCTTTCTTAGGTTTAGTTTCTCAGCTTTGGTCGGGTTATGTAATTGCTGAAGCATGGTCGCTTGGTTATAAGCGCCAGGTGTGTAATTATGATTGCCTTTTGCGTAATTAATGAAAATTTTTTCGAATTTTTGCATCTCGCCTCACCTTGGCTTTTCTTCTCATGCTCTACTAACCGGCCAATTTTCTTCTACTAACCCTTAGACAAGGGTTATGGGGTTTGATCAATTCTAAAATGGGTCGGCCCTTACAATTCTTGACTGGACTTAGCTTGGTTGCTTGGCCCAAGCCTGTCTATTAGGGAGGCACAAAGGCCCTAGCCTGGGGCCCACGAACCTGGCCCACACTCGTTTACTGTGCCCTAGTAAGTGAAGCGTCGCCAAGGTTCAAATATTTTGGAGAGGCGATGAGTCAGCGGTGCATTTAATGCACCTGCAGACGCTAGACGCCTAATACATAGGGAGTCATAATTGCATTTCACCCGCTTTCCACGCGGTTTACACCATTTTCTGCTTCCCTTTCGCCTCAAGAGCTTCGCTGATACTTCACTGCACTGCCGCATGTTTTGCGGCTTGTCTTTCCAAGCGTTTGTTTTCCCCTATCTTCTAGGTAAGCCTTGTTTTTGCTCTAGGTATGTTTGATTCTAGTTGCCGGCATGTTTTCGACCACTGGATTGTAAGAAGATGTTTTCAAGACAAGCCAGAATGTATACAAGTGGGACTGCTTCCCGGGTCTGGCAGATCCATGTTCATTCCGCCTACCGCCTGCATATGGCATGGAACTCCGATTCCCCCTTTTCTCCGCCTCTCTTTGTTGTTGTCTTCTGCGATGGGGAGAGGTTACAAGAGACCCCACTAGTCGTCGGGCGTAAGAGGGCCTAGCCAGGATACACCTTCTGCAAGCAGCATCATCTCCTCTCTGTCCATGGAGGAGTTGAGGTCTTACTGTCAAATTCCTAACAATATCGATTTTGAGTTGTCGGATGGTCCGGCCGAACCACCTATCGACGAGGAAGAAAGTGTAGTGTATTTCACCTGCGAATACCACCGCTTCGCTTCCTCATCTCTCGTAGCGCTTCCGCACTTCTCTAGAGCTTCTTTTCCTCTTATTCATTCGAATGTCATTCGTGACCGACTGTATGCAATATGGTCGAACCTCTTTTACCAACTAGACATTTCGTTGGTAGAAGTCTGCTTTATTTACACCTTGAAGTTGGGACAAGGAGGCTGGCTATCCATGTCGGCTCAGAGCCCCCAACTGCAATTGGTTACAAGACTCTCCGACTTTTCTAAGACCGAGGAGAAGGGCGTGATCTCGTTGGGGAGGACTCACATGAGACCCCGGGCCCCGACCTCCCGCTTTCTGGAACCAATCAATGTCATTCCCGTGTGCTTTGCTGTGGGATTTGTATGTCGGTGCATTTCTATATCGCCTATCCTTTACATTCACGTGATCTTATTAATAAATATTTTTTGCGGCAAGGAAAAGTCAAGGGTCGATCGGGTAAACTGGAAGGAGAAATCCAGCTTCAAGAAAATTCATAAGTTGCTAGATATTTCTGGGTAGGAACGACATCATGAAATTCTCTTAACTGTGAGGAATCTTGGTGAGTTGAGTCGCAGCCCATCTTCTTACATTATTCTAGTTATTCCATGCCCTCTTCGCATAGAAATAGTGGAGGGAGAACATTACGTTATTGTTGATCTCCTGAATTTAGCCCCAAGTAGCTCGTCTCTAGCCAAGACTTCCAAGACCGAGGCGGTTGGTCGAGAACTGGTGATCAGTATCCGGCCCGAACAACCTTCTTTGGTCAGGGAGGATTTCGGCCTTGTCCCCCAAGCATCTCAGGAGGACGATAGGGGTAGCCGTTTGAAGCGCTCTTTGCGAAAAAAAAAGGTTGTCGCCCTACCTCAAGAATCTAGCGGTAGGCGGGTGTCCGAACGGGCAAAGACGCCCGAGCGGGGTGGAAGATTTTGTCCTGGTTCCCCCCTAACATCTAACACTCGCGAAGAGGAAGAAGATGAGGATTGCATTTGCTTATCTCGCTCATAACTTTGACGCATCGGTGCCAAAACGATGCTAGCTTTGCCGAGATCGATGCTACCCTCGCAGGTGGCCGGTAAACATTAACATCCATCCAACGAGAATTCGATGCGTGCTATAGTCGCTCGACTCGCCGAGACGGGCTTCATGGTCACCAAGCCAAGACTCCGCCTTCGCGGTGATTTAGGAGAGGTCTCCCTAGTTCATACGGAGGTCCAGGAGGACATTCCCTCGGAGCAGATTGCTAGCCAGTCGGACAAGGCTACATCTACTGTCGGGCGCGCAGTGAGGCCGCTGCTTCCCAACCGACCGTCGCCACTCCCATTCCACGGCCAGCTTCCCTCATGGAGGAAGTATAGGCCCCGCCAGAAGGTGCTCAAGATAATCAATCGCCGGAAGCCGCGACCTGGCGACCCTGGGCCGCCCATATGCACTAACCAGATCCGGCGACTACTGATACCAGAATGCGGCGGGCCAAGGGGAAGGGCGAATAATATGTCATCTCAGTCACTGCATGTGCTTATAAGTACGAACTCACGCAGGTGGTTGAAGACGGCATGCTTACATAACCGCAACTTTGTCTAGTCGATGAAGCTGGTATGTTTACAACTGCTATGCACTGTTCTAGTATCCCTTCCAAGTTATTGCCTTATTCTAATGCGTTCTTTTGCTATTACAGCTATCCGAAATGTATCGGCTAGCATCGGTGAGTTCGCAGATTTACTGGTGGATGCGGCGAGGTCGCAATTTCATGCTCAATCGGCTGTTTCAACATGGCGCCGAGTGCTTAGTCGGGGGCGAGTTCAGTTCTTGAACTGGGAGAAAGAGGCCAAAGAAGGCATTGAGAAGGTGGCTCGAGCAGAGGCAAAGAGAGCTGCTGCTCGCCACGAAGCCTCGATGGCCCGCATGGATGCCGATGCGGCAGGGAGTGATAGTGGCAGGTGGAGTCTAAGCTTCGGGCAAGGGTCTAAATGCCCCGACGGTCATGGTAGCGAGGCTAGGCTGGAAGCAAAGCATCGAAGACGCGGCCAGCCGTCTGGCCGTCAAGTGAGCCCCCGCTTCTAGACTGGGACTAGTAAAGATGCGTTGTTCGCTTCCGTGCACGGCCCCAAAGAGAAAAAGGCCCTGTAGGAGGCTTATGAGGAGGGATTCGACGTGATTTTCAATTATGGTCATGGTTGTCCTTTCACACATAATATTTGTGGAAGTCAACCCATGGTTACAGACTGGATGCCAGACACGTCCAAGCCATTACCCCCAAAGTTCTTTATCAACCCTCGATGCCCCTCGGGTGCTGTTCCTACTGAAGCTACGACCAACGATGTTCGCCCTGGTGAAGCGATGATTACGCCAGAGAGGGAGGCTCCCGCCGCGTCCCGGGGATAGATATTACCGAGCATGGCGTAGCATCTCTACCAATCGAGGTTGGGCTAGGTAATGAGCTTGATTTTTCCGCTTTGAGTAATCGAGGAGAGTGAGGAAGCAGATGTCTCTGGCGAGGGCTAGGGGTTGTATTTTGCCATTGCTCGTTGAGCCTTGTTCCTTCTTCAATGTTATGTACCCTCGATTTTTGTTACTCTGTAACCGAGTTCCATAATAAAACATGTGTTGTTTTTTAATCTGATGTTGTTACTTTCTCCTTGTCGAATCACGCAATTCAGCTCATTTAGCTAGATATGAAAAGATATACCTTGAGTAGGACATTGATCAGGTCCGGATGAACACACCGGTGTATTAAGGTTCACTATTCCTCTTCTAGCCTCTTTACCCGGATTCATAATGAACCAATCAGCATCAACTATACTAGCCGGTAGACATCAACCTTACTCAAGCCAGAGCGAACCGGGCCAGCATCAACTATACCGGCTCAGAGGACATCAACATTACCCGGCTTTGTGAACTAGCTAGACATCAACCATAATTGGCCGGTAGACATCAACCTTGACCGCTTTGTAATGAACCACTGGGCATCAACCATACTGTCGGGTAGACATCAACATTACCCAAAGCCAGAATGAACCAATTGGGCATCAACCATACTGGGCCAGTAGAACATCAACCTTACTAGGGCTTTGTAATGAACCAGCTAGGCATCAACCATACTGGGCCAGTAGGACATCAACCTTACCTGGGCTTTGTAGTGAACCAGCTAGGCATCAACCATTTCGCCTGGGCAGGACATCAACCTTACCTGAAGCCAGAGTGAACCAGATGGGCATCAACTATACTCGTCTATAGGATACCCAACATTGGCCACCCAAGCCAGAGTGAACTAGCTAGACATCAACCATACTGGGCTGGTAGGACATCAACCTTACCCGGGCTTTGTAATGAACCAGCTGGGCATCAACCATACTAAGCTGGTAGGACATCAACCTTACCCATGCTTTGTAATGAACCAATTGGGCATCAACCATACTGGGCCAGCAGAACATTAACCTTACTAGGGCTTTGTAATGAACCAGCTAGGCATCAACCATACTAGGCCAGTAGGACATCAACCTTACCTGGCTTTGTAGTTGAACCAACTAGGTATCAACCATATCAGCCTGGTAGGAGCATCAACCTTACCCGGATTTCAGAAGTGAACCAGCCGGGCATCAACCATCGGGCCGCAGGGACATCAACCTTAACCGAGCTTTGTAGTGAACTAGCTGGGCATCAACCATACTAGGCCAGTAGAACATTAACCTTAACCTGGCTTTGTAATGAAAACTGAAATGGGAACATGGTTAGAGATTGAATCATTCTTTATTGATAGTACCTTTCTCGAGGTACAATGACTCCACATTCCCAGTTCAAAGCCTCGTGATAGTTTATTCACTCCATACGATCTCGGATTTCTCCAAATTACATAATATATTGTTCCTCCCGCTTGCTTGAACTTTCCGGCTAACGGATCTACTTATGTTCGTGATTTTTCTCGTGACCAGGTCTCTCCTCGGCTAGAACATTCGACAGCCCACGCGGTCTCGTTGTATAAGTTTTCTAGCCCGGGCGCGGGTAAGGATGCTACTCGCACGGTCACTGCTTCGCGTAGTTTGTCTGCCATGTCTGTGTCCTAATCACGCATTCAATATTCGGATCAGAAGAGGTTTATCACCGAGCGCGGCATACCGATTTGCCGGACCGTAGCTTCCATCCCATAAGTGAGCGGCGGGGGATATACCTACTCTGGTTCATGGCTGTCATTCTCAGAGCCCAAAAGTACTCTAAGGAGTTCGTCCACCTATTTACTACCTTAGTTGAGTTTAATCTTTCTTTACAAGGCCATCATGGTTTTTATTAGAAGCCTCTACTGCTATCGTTTACTGGATATCGCTGGTGGAGTATAAATTCTTTATTTTCAACCCCAGCAGACGCTCGTATGGCGTGCTATCAAATCGAGGTCCGGTCAGATGACAATTGATCAAGGTATACCGAATCAGCAAACAATATTCTTCCTGATGAACCTGAAAGATCCTTATCTTTAACTGATGCAGTTTCGCCTCTATCCACTTATCGAATAATTAGCGCATTACCACAACACAAGTTTTTTTGAGCCAGGGCGGTAGGGAGCGGCCCGATTATGTCAATTCCCCATTGAGCGAAGGGTCAAGGGCTTGTGATGGAAATTAAGTCCTGTGCTAGTGATCTCAAGACAGGGGCTTTCCACTGGCATCGATCACACTTTTGTATCGCATCGGTATGCCAGATTCCCATGGTCACTAATAATACCCCGAGCGTGGGCTCTATGTGCTGTTCGCGCTGATGATTACCACATATCCCTCCATGTAATTCGCCCAACACATATTGCCCCTGTTCGGTGGTTAAGCACTTTAGATACGGCCCATAAGGATCGCTTAAAACAAATCAAGGTGACAACCAAAGAGAATCGTCGATCGATTTGGATTCTTAAGCTTTATCCCTTTCGCTTCGGGGTGCCTTTCTGTTGATATATTGTACTATGGGGTCCATCCAAGAAGGGGAGAGCTCGGGCCCACCCGACTTACCTTGCAATATGATAATTGAAGAATCTCATGATAATAGATGCAAGGTGAACACTATTTATGTTATCGTAAGAGAATCTACTACGATCGCTAAGGCATCCGCTTCTTACTAAATTCCTGGGATGTGTTCGAGCCTGCTCGAAAAGCCTGCCGTTGCTTAACTAGGATACACATTTTAATATTCGAGTCTCGCATCATATCAAGGTTATCGCCTTTACCACCAACCGAGAATCACTTTGAATCAAAAGCTCACGGCCGACACCGTAGCCGCGCTCACTCCGGGCCAGATGGCCTCAGCGGCTCATTCGCTGCCGAGGCGCCTGCTTCAAATGGATTACCCGCTTCAATCTTCTCCCAGCCGGAGATTTAAGTCAGCAAATCGACGTTAACTCCCGCTTGCCGAGATGCCCCATCTACATTAAGGGTCCACTTGTTCGCTGGTCCAGCTCACCTCGATTGGGGATCTCAAGAAAATATGCCTAATCCAACATTTTTTAATAATCTTAGTTTATACCGAAAATCTACCATCCTTTTTATTTAAAATATTTTTATTAAAAGATAATGATAATTTTGACAATTTTTAAAAAAAAGGTTTAAGGAACCTAAGGTGCAAGTCGAGTGAGAGAGAGGGACTAAAAATACAGTGGTCAGGTTTGGTTTAAAATAATAAGGAAAGAGAAAAAATGTTTACTGGAAATAATTTTATTTGTTTGATTGTCTCATAAAGAAATTAAAATATGTTCATTAAAGAATATTTCCAAAATGTAGGAGGTTATTCATAATATAATATTAAACCTCTTTTTTTTTTTTTTGTTATGCTGCCTGATCCGTGTACAAACGTATGGGACTTTTAATCATACTACACCTGTAACACCCCATTTTATAAATATAAATATAAATATAAATATAACATAAATTATAAAGTATATTTCATTTCATTTCATAATCTTATAATAAGGTTACGTATTTGCACATGCTCACTCAAGACACCTCATGATCTCACAAAAATAAAAAAGGTTACGCTTAATATTGAAATCATCAATAAGTGTGGCTACCATCATTTCTTACTATATAATTATTCAATAAGATTTATTAGAAAATAATCGTATTTCATGTATAGTAATACTTAGTTACTATATTAATATACTATAGATACTACCTTAACATTGCTTATTATAATAGTACCTAGGATATTAAGGTAGTACCTACATACTACCATGCCTGATACGGGTCTGGCCAATTCAACCCACTTTTATTCGGGCTTGCTTTTGGTTAGCCCAAGCCTAGCCCTATATGGGCAGTGGACCAAAACGGGCCAAAATGGACCTGAAATTAAAACATTAAAAATAATAAATAAATAAAGATTTTACAAATTTTATATTTTGTAACATAATTTTTTTTTGAAATGCTTATAGTTTATTCTTATATTATTTATATTTTGTTTGAAACCATGATAAAAAATTTTAAAAATAAAGTAAAGCTTCATCATATACCGAAAACATTTATCATTTAAATATAATCAATAAAAATATAATGAACCATCTCGATCATCTTGGTTTTTGTTTCCAGGGATTAAAACAGAGATTATAAAACCAAAATATTATTACAAAATCAATTGAATGTTTTGCAAACTTGTAGGCACTTATCATTAATTAGATGAAGCTGTGAATTCCATAAACAGATATCGTTTCAAACTATATTTAAAATATTCCTATTTATTTACTATGTATTTAGATAAAGTGAATAGTGTTTTAAATACTTGTAAGAGTTAAAGAAAACGAATCATTGGAATCTGGAAAATGTTCATGACTGAGAAGTCGAATCAGACATGCAATAAATACACATTTTATATATTATTAAATTTAAATATTATATATATATATATATATATATATATATATATATATACATAGTATATAAGAAGATTATTCTGGATTTAATATTATTAAAAAGTAAATAATAATATTAGAAATATAAATGTAATAAATCTAATATTTAAACATGAAGTCAAAGCCTGAATTATTTAATCTTTAAACAATAGGCAGACTTTATTTGTATGTGTTATATGAGAAGGATAACCAACCAGACAGATGATTGCAAGCTCGGAAGCCTCATGCAATTTCATGTAATGAATAATCGATTGGGCTCTAACTGAACTACCGGATTAATCGAATTCACCCCCCGTCGAACCGCTGATTCTCTCGGTAAGATCGCTTAGTTCATCAAGCCCACTAATCGTTCCAGTACTTGCCGAAGAATTTCATTTACTCTTATTACTGATCGAAGCCCACCATATTATATATATATATATATATATATATATATACACACATAATATATATATTAGATTTAAAAGAAAAGAAAAGAAAAATCTATATCTATCTATCTATCTATCTATATCTAGTAATGAATATAAAACGTAGGGTATTTCTGTTTATCAAAATTGATTTTCCACAAATACCTTTCTTTCCAAATTTTTTTCCTATAATGATCATTTAGCTAATGAACTATCTGATCATCTTTATGGTTTCATATGTAACGTAGATTATAAAAACTAAAATATTATTACAAAATCAATTCGAATTCTTGCAAACCGCAGGCACTTAATAATTTAAGAAGGGAATTCAAAGTAAGATAGAAAAGATGAATAAACTATTAAAAATTTATTTCATTTATTTACTATTTTGTATTCTAAAACATTTTGTATAAAGAAAGGTTTTCTGATACTTATAAACAAAGTTTCATGAATCAAATTATTGAATTGGAAAATGTTCATGATTTAGAAGTCTAATTTTGATGATGCAATAAATACAATATTTATATATTACTAAATTATTAAATATCTTTATATATATGAAACAGAGAGAGGAATAATAATCTGGTATAGTATATATATAGAATATTTATCTTGATCTTAATATTAAAATAAAATACTAATACTTAGTACCAGAAATGAAGTAAACTATCATACAGAACAAAAGTTTAATTATTTAATCTTAAATACAGTAGTGAGACGAGCACTACAAAGTCGAGTGGAACATTCACCTTTGTAGCGAATTCTATTCGCCCAACCTAAGAAGTATAGTCCGGAATCTAAACCCTGTGGACGCCCGCTTAATTCTTCATTTTACATTTATTAAGTTTTGGCTTATTAATTTTTCAAAAGTGTCCCCACCAACTCTCGTCCGACCAATGGTGGATCCGAACTCTGAGCCCATGATTCGACGCTGAAGTTTATCTATTAAACGCTTAATCGACAGTTTAGCTGCGTGCTTAAGCCACTTTTTATGCTTCACAATCACTTACAGCAAATTTCAAGCAATTCAGGTAGGGCCCTTAAACATTTAGCAAAGAAGGCATTCATGCCTTTCAAATGATATTACAAATCAAGGTCTGTGGTTTAAACTTTTGTTTTAAAAAATGAAAATAATTAATGTCGCAAAAGGATGATATGCAACCATCATATATACTTATACTGCATTTCCTGTGATCACACAGCACTATTCTGTCTCCTTCCCGTCTACTAAACCCCGCGCATAGATAAACTATACGCCAAGCATTTTTCACATTTAGTAGTTCTATAAATGCAGCTTCATTCCAATATCTGAATGCAGAATTTTATTTAATTTTACATTAACAAAGCTCTATTAATTCAACAAATACTCATGCTATTTATTTTTTCACATGCTTCACTTAAATAATTTACCAAATCACATCATGCAATTTCAAATGCAACAACCATTTCACAATTTAATTTGTATATTTAAGCATATACAAAATATCGATAATAGCAATAAGTGTTGGTTATTTCCTAATTGACTATCTGAATCTACACCTCCGATGCATTCCGCTTGATTAAATCGCCGATTTATTCCTCCGCAATGTGCTTAGCACATTTGCCGTTCGTCTCCCATCGCGACGACGCCGCTTGCGCACCTTCATGGTAACGTTTTTAATGCCATATGCTATCGCGACGATGCCTTACTGCGCATCCGCCAAGGGAGATTTCTTCACGTTATATCGCCATCAGACGGATGCCATTTTGTGTATCCCGGCAGACATCGATAATTTTTCAGTGGTGTTTTCCGCGACGGATGCCGATTGCATCCTACGACGGTTCATTCGACAATGTAATTCAAGATGTCGAATGGATCCGGATTCACTATACATTTGGACATCAATCCCGCTCATCTCGGGTTTTCGACCGCACTGAATTAAGAGTTCACTCGATTCTATTTTCGCATACAATTTGAATTCATGTACCCATTTCATATACAGACTACATACCATTTCATATAATTATCCATGCACTCATTTCATATGTTTGTAAAACTACCAAAAATACTTAACATAAGAATAGAGTTAGAGAACAACATGCAAAAACTTGAATCAAGAATGTGATTCAAATAACAAACCCAAAAATCTTTGTGACTTTATTCCAATCCTTGGGAATCTCAATCTCATGACTTTTCCCCTCTGTCATTCCGCTCAAACCATTAAAGAACATGATGACTGTGAATAGTAGTTTGGTTAGACGACTTTATTTAATATGAGTTCCAATTTCAATAAGAGGAGAGAGTAGATGGATTCTTGACTCAATGGGCTTTCGATAGAGTCAAAGAATCCTTGAACTGAGTTCTGAATTAAGAAGCAGATCTTCCAAGTTGGAGGCCACGAACAACCTCGAACCCGACAAGCTGATTCTGACCTGACAGCTCGCCTATCACCTCGACCAACATCTTCTATCCTCCTCAGGAATGAGATGTGGCTCTTTCACCACCTCCGCTTTCCATAGAGTCCAAGAACACCCAAATCGGAGTTCAAACAAAGGGAGACATGACCTCCAAAGTTGGAGGTTGCGTGAGTCAACTCGCACGAGCTTCGACCTTGAATCGGTTTGAGCTGAAACTGGAGGATGAGCCTAATCAAACACCTCGTCTGACATCTAACACTTTCCCTTGTGCCAGTGATATTCTTTACCAATGGCTTCATGAAATGGAAGAAACACCCAAACGGAGTTCAAACGGCGATATGACCTCCGGGCTGAGGTAATATGGAGTCAAATCCCAACAGCCGACGAGCTGAACCGACGAGCCGACGACGAGTTTCGGCACGAGCCTGGTTTATCACCTCAGTTCATACCTTCATCTCCCTGGTGCATAGAGAATGATTCTCACTCCACGGGCTTTCCATAGAGTCTGGCAAACAAATCGGAGTTCAAAATCAAGAGATATGACCTTCTCGTTGAGAACAGCGCGAGTTTAACCCCGATTGAGCTGACCTCGAATCCGACAGCACCGCTTGATCAGTACCATTTGATTCCACCTACCATTCGACGACCACTTGCTTGACGCCATTGTCGACGACCACCATTTCCGACATCACCGCAGACGATCACCGTCGATCTAATTAACGTTGGACCACCACTATCGGATGACCACCGGCTGACGACAATCGCTTGATCTACCCACCGATTGACAAGACCGTTTGATCTAATTATCTGCTTGGACGAGACTTGCCAGATCTAATTCTCGTTTGACGACTCCACTCACCATTGAACGCTCGAGGGAAGACTAGTAACTTGGTCTACAAAAGTCCGAATTAAGAAACTAAAAGCCCAACATCAAGTTCATTGATGTGGCTACAATTTCACGCAGATTCTACTACACTTCACTGTACCCAAAATCAGCCTTGTGTTCACTACGCGATCACCACAATGGGGTAGCTTCCTATGGTTTAAAATGCAACCAAACTTTCAAGGCCGTATAACTACCCAACAACTTCGTGGGGATCAAGCAGAAAGGATCCACTCCTGCGAGTTTGTCTAAAGTCCCGGTTCCTGAAGCTCATTGAAGCTTGTCACCAGAGAAAGACTTCCTCTGCGGTTTCATCAAGAACCTATATCCAATACGGAAATCTAGACAGGGCGAGAGCTTCACTCAGTACTTCATTTTTCTCTTTTCCTTTTCTTATGGACTACTTTAAATCTATTTTAAAAAGAGAAACTTCTCCCACTTTTCTATACATGCCACACGTACCTTTTCTCTGATTTTTTCTTCTTTTCTTTATTTCTTTTTTTTTAGAGCAGTGTCCTTCACATTTCATTATTTTCATTTAAGTCTCCTATTTTCATGATATATAAAATTATTTATAATTGGACTTAGGTCCCCATTTTTCAATTTGATATTTTTCACTTGGCCGGTTCTAGATTCACAATCACTGAATCGCATTCGCCCAATGGTCTCTTAAAGATACCCAAGTTGGCCTAATTATACCCTGGGATTATATAATGTAAATTTTATTATAAAAATTCCGTATTTTTAAGTATAACCTTACTCAACACATCCTCAATCATCTCTTAGGAATCTTACCATCACTTAATCACTGATTGCAGTTGAAGGCATAACTTCCTCACTTAAAAAAAATTCATCCTCGAATACTTTATTCAAACAAATATGATATTGTTGCTGTGACGTTTCCTCACTTTCTCCCAAGTGGCTTCTTCATCTTATGGTTTTTCCACAGACTTGACGTATGGAATCCTCTTGTCTGTAATTTTCTACTTCACGAGCCAAATCTCTATGTGCTCTTCTCGCACGTCAACTGGCCTCGCTTTCAATTGTCTCCCAAGAGACTATAATATCGGACCTATACCCTCCTTAGCATTATAGGTAGTTAGTGACATTATGATCTTTTCCAATCTTGAGTAAATGCTCACTGTATGCCACTGGACCCACTTTTTCAATTACTTCATAAGGCCCAATAAATCTAGGGCTCAACTTTTTTCTTAAATCTCATCACCTTTTTCCAAGGTGATACTTTCAAAAACACTTTCTCGCCGATCTTATATCGAATTTCTTTATTTTCAGCACGGCATATATTTCTATCTAATGTATTACTGAATCTCTTCTTAAGTATTTTTCACTAAATTTCGCCTATGAATGGTGTTCTACATTTTCTTCCATATAAAGCCCTGGGGTTTGCATTCCAATTTTACTGAAACTGCTGTTGCAAATAATTTTAACTAAAGGGATGTGTCTATCCCAACTACCCTCATATAGCTCGATCGCCACCTTCTTAACATATCTTCCACAATGACTTTTTTTAATCTATAATTTTCATTTGGCATACAAACCCTGATCCTTATAAAACAGATCCAAATTCTTCCTTTATACTTAAACTGGTTTTCTTACCATCTCCAATATCACATCCACCTTCATGATAATTCGATCAAACCTCAGAAGCTCATACTGGGGATCTTGATAGGGAAACATGAAGCATTTCCATTCACAATAACTCTACGCCTATGTTTCTACTAAGATGTTATACTGGTTACTCCTTAAATTGGCCCAAGGTAATGTCGGTAGAGTATAAGAATGAGTCATCCTCGATCTATCAATGCCATGAATAGAATAGTAAATTCATCGATCATCACATCTAGCGCTGCATTTTCTACTGGTCATTGCATATGCTTTGTACTGAGCACGACCATCTTGTTTACCCAAAGTTTGTGTCCCTTGTCCGAACACTTGGTGATGCAGTACTTACGCTTTTCCGGATCGATTATACATTGCCCTGGAAGTCAAAAAGTGGTGAAAGGACGGCCCGAAAGACACTCTTCAGACATTTTTGTGCCCATGATCCACAACCCAAGCAAGCACCGATCAATCTCCTTAAATAATCTCCTTTGTTTTTTTCTTCCACAATGGGAACAACGAGGAATGTCTATCCTCAGTAACTTACTGGTACTTTGTAACTGATGGCGCCAAAGAGAATAGTCTCTACTCTATGGCTCTATTGAGCTGCCCGAACCCTGAACTCGACCCTTACTCACACAGGCACTAATTTCAACCACCGATTTTTCTTTCCTCGTTTTATCTTCCTTCATTTTCCTCTTTTACTGCTCCACATTTAGAGCACATGTCATGATTTGAGAACGAATATGGTAAAATCCCGACATGGGCTCGAATTGTGGCTGCCAGCCGCCTTTCTAAATTTTGCGAATTTCTCTCTTCGCTTACTTTGTATCTCGAGCATACTGTCAAACTCGGTGAATTCTCTCAGATTCGGTTACACTTAATTGTCTTGTTTCAATGAGAAACTCTCAATAGATATTGTTTAATAGATATAATTAAGAGAATAAGCTTTTGAACTCATCCAAAAAGAACCTCCATGTAACTCCTTTCCTAGAAGTACCCGGTCACGAAACCCGCCACCGACAAGCCCCATCCCTGTAGTGAATGAGGTTGTATGATCTAGTTTTCTTCAGCTGCAGCAATGATTGAGCAAGCATTCGCTTCCGGTCCTCCCAAGGAAACACCCTCCGCCATCAAGGCTCATCTTCTTTCTTTCCAAGAAAGTCTATCTACGGGTACCTTGCCATTCTTCAATGGTCGATCACGCGGGACATTTGCAACTGGTTGCCCGCCTGTAAAGCCTTATTAACCTGCTGGAGGACAATTCATAGCAATTTCCTGGCCCACTGGTCTTGCCTATCATTGTGGGGCATGACGTCATTCACCCATCACACCAAAAGAGACCACTGTGGATGATTTCATAATTTCTAAATTTTGGGCACGAATTTATCCATGTTTTACCATAGAATTGGGTGGATCGTGCCAGAGTCATATCATCCCTAAATGCAAATGCAATGTATGTCAAGTACCATTTTCAAACCTTTCAAATTAAGTAGTCTTTTTCCGTAAACGCCTAAACCTAGGCTCGATACCACTAAAGTGTAGTGGACCTCTTCGAGCCCTACCACCCGACAGGGGCAAGTCCCAACTATAAACCCCAAAGGACGGTAAGTGAATTTTCCATTTTACATTTTATTAAGTTTTATTATTATTTTTTTCAAAAGTGTCGCGACCGAATCCTCGCCCACCCGAATGATGGATCCAACCTATTCTGATGCATCTCAGACGCGGTATTTATCTGTATTAAAATGCGACTGACACAGAGCGAGTTGCGGAAGCGGTTTCACTGAAGTAAGCTCATAACTATTTGCTAAATTCTACAACAGAGGCCCTAAATGATACAAAGAAGGTATCTATGTTTTTCAAAGATACAAAATCAAGGTCTGGGTTTAACCTTATTTAAAAAATAAATACCAATTGTTCAAAAAGAGATGACATGCAAATGACTAGTATATATTAGATGCCAGATTTCTATGACTCTGCATTGCACGATCTTGTCTCCCTTCCACCATTCGAAACCTGCAAGAGAACGAGCCGTTTAAGCATTTTCATGCTAGGTCGTGCGGCATTCCACGATTAATGTGAATTTCAAGAGAATTTAACATTGAAACCATGTCAATAGAATTTCCAACAAAGCATCATGCTATTGATCAGACGCTTCAAATTTCTAAATAATTTCACGTAATTACATAACGCACTTCAATTTAAATAATTCATTTCATAATGACTTTATGAGATTTAAGCACATACATAAAAATCTCATTTACACCAATGTTGGTTATTTCACTAATTATCTAATTCACACTTCTCGACGGATTCCGCTTGATGAACTCACTCTTATTTTTATTCGTAATGTGTTTAACATTTAACACCCGCTCCTATCATGACGGATGTCATGGTGCACCTCGGTTACGTGGTATCACTTAAATGCTATATGCCATCATGATTTTATGTCGATCGCATCCCGCCATGGGACATTTTCTTCGACGTTATATGCCACCATGGATGATGTCGATTATATCTCGCGGCGGGAGATGATACTTTTGAAGGGATTATGTCGACAGTATCCTACGTGACGGCTCATTCTAAGATATCAATGCAATCTAAGATGTCATGAATTGTCCGACTACATTTACATTCGGATTTATCAATCCCATTCATTCGGTTTTCGTGATATCACAGCTTCAATCATTCACTTCGTATTTCTTTCAAGGAGATAATTAACTGAAAAATTTATTTATAGTATATTATTCGCAGTACTTATTTCATATAATTTCATTCATGCACCTTACCTTACATGCTTGGTAAACACAAAAAATACTTAACATAAGAATAGAAATGAGAACAACATGCAAAAACTGAATCAATAGATTCAGTGGAACAAACCAAAACTATAATTTTTGATTCCAACTAGAATCTCGATCCATGGCTTCCTCCTCGTCGTACTCATTCAAAACAGACAAAGAAATAGTATTATTCTTACAATAGTAGCTTTGGTTAGGATTGCTTTGAGTTTAATATGAGTCTGCATTTCAAGATATATATATAGATGGATTCTGACTAATGGGATTTTCATAGAGTCAAACAATCCTCTTGAATCTGAGTTTTGTAATGTTGAGCAATCTTTTCAAGTTGGAGGTCATATCGCAGTCAAATCCCTGATCGACGAAAGGACTCCACCAATGGAGCTTGCTCTATCACCTCGGTAAAACATCTTCTATCCTCCTCAGGCATATTAATGTATTCTTGACTCAATGGGCTTTCCATAGAGTCCAAGAACACCCAAATCGGAGTTCAAACGGCGAGATGGCGACCTTCCCGGGGTTGAGGTCATGTGAATAACCTCGCACGAGCCCGCACCTGAACCGGACGAGCTGAACCGAGTGACGAGCTCAATCAAACACCGGTCTGACTTCAACATCCCTCCTCAGGATTATGAATGTATTCTTGACTCAATGGGCTTCAGAGTCCAAGAAGACCCAAATCGGAGTTCAAACGTATGAGATATGACCTTCGGGGTTGGAGGTCATAGTCAAATCGATGAGTCGACGAGCCATGAGCTGGAGCTCTACATGACGAGCTCTATCTATCACTCAGTCTGACACCTTCTGACTTCAGGCACAGATATTGGGATTCTTGACTCAATGGGCTTCCATAGAGCCCAAGAAACACCAACCTGAGTTCAAATCAGAGATACGACCTCCCTGGGTCTGGAGGTTGGTTAGCTTAACTCGAAGAGCCTTAATTTGAAAATCGACGAAAGACCGCTTGACGGAAAGAATTGCGATCACCATCGTTAGACGCCACCGCATCTATGGATCACCCAAATGCGCGCCTGATCAATTAACGCTTGATGACACCGCTTGACGACCGTACCGCTGAATCGCTTGATCTAATTAAACGCTTGACCATTAATCGCTTTTTGACTGGCACTCACCGCGAATTTCACCCTCCGGCTTGACGACGTACCACTCCACTCACTGACTGCTCGTATAAAAGACCACACCCTGGCCTACAGAAGTCCGAATTAAGAAATTCAAAAGCCTAAAATCAAGTTCATTGATGTGGCTACAATTTCATAGAAGGACTTACTACTAATTTCCCTTCACTTCGTACCCAAAAATCAGCTCTAAGGTTCGGCTAGCTGCGCACTACCACAATGTGGCAGCTTCCCATGGTTTAAAATGCAACCAACTTTTCTCATACGATGAATTACCCATCAATCCTCGGGGTGAAGAAGACCAAGTAGGAGAAGACCTACCTCATGGAGTTTGTCTGAAGTCCCCGTTCCGGCCCTACTTGTAGCTCTTGTCATTTAGAGCGGATTTCCTTCATGCTTCGCCTGAGACCTGGTATTCATCACGGAATTTAGAGAGAAGCTTTAGAGCTGTACTCTAAAATACCTATTTTTCTCTTTTTTCCTTTTCTTATGGATCACTTTAAATCGTATTTTTAAAAAAGGAGGAACTTCACCCTACTTTTCTTGAAGATGCCACTACTCTTTCCCTTAATTTTTTTCTTCTTTCTTATTTCTTTTGCTGAATGAGCTTTTCATTATTTTTCAATAAGTCCCATGATTTTTGCATGCAGTATAGTATAAACTTATTTAAGTACCTTGGACCCTTAGGTCTCGCTTTACATTTTCATATTTTCTCTTTTCACTTGGGTTTATTTCCGCATTCAGAATTACGAATGTATTCGTCAATTCCTTAGGAGATTTGGTCAATGTAGAACAGATAACTGGATTACATACAAATCTTATGAAAATTTGGCATTTTTGGGGCTACAACCTTACCAACACATCCTCAACTATTCCCTTAGGTCCTACACTGACTAATGAATCAACGACAAGAGTTATGTTAGAAGGTGCCTTCTAAACTTAACCCCAGCGAGATGAATTAATATGGCAAAGAGGTTTACACTGGGCTCCCCAAGTCCAAATGCTGCTTTATCTGTGTAAGTCCCTCCAATGTTGACTGATATCAGGGGGATCCCTGATCTTCTTTATTTCAATTTCCCGGGTCTTGCTCATGAATAAAATCACTTGCTCTGTTAGAAGGTTTTCGAATGCCCAAATCTCTCTCGATCGCATGTGTCTTTCAAGAATTTTGGCATACATTGACCCGCTTTAATCAAGTGTCATAAAGGATTTACCTTCATTATTTTGTGCACCTCCCAAATTTCAGCTTGGTTTGGGATTTTTCTGTTTCTTAGTAAATGAGGAAATGGAGGGGGCATGTTCTTCTTCAATGAATCTCTTCACTGATTATTATTTTCTCCCGCTCAAATTTTCTTTTCTTTTTTTCTCGCTTTCAAGCAATATAATTGTTGTTCTAATTTCTTTCCAATTCTCAAAGTGATGATGGTTTTTACTACCCAACCTGTTGCTGGAAGAACTAACTCATGAACTCCTTGGATTTGCATTGTTTAAGGAATCTTCCTTTCTGCACTCTAGTAAAATTGTTAATCCTGGGTGATGAACATCGTAGATTATCAATCTTCTGACAGGTCGTCAAGCCCATCTATTCTTTGTTCAAGAAATTTCTATGATTAATTCTTGAGCACTTTAATATTTGATCTTCTTTTGCTCCTCCAATAAAATTGTTTCTACCACCTTGCTAAATTTAATATAGCTTGTTCCATTGGCAAGAGGTGAAGATATCAGTGGTTTGAGATGGAACCAAATCAGTTGTCGCACTAGGAGGCAAATAAGGTGGGATTTGTTTCCAAGAGAGATCAGGTGATTCTTCCAATTGAACTATATGTATTAATGCATGGGGCATTAGGGTTGTGGTTTGTATCAGTCTACCATACTGTATTTTCTGAGAAAATCCTCTCTCGAGGGAGTATCGACAATGTCTCCTGCACAGTGGACTGGGCAATTTATGCATGGGGTTGGGCCTGGTGGCAGGATTTTCGCCACCGCACTTCATGTAGCCTTTTCTCTGGGTCTTCAATCAACTATGCTGGATATTTTGCTTTTTATCTCCATATCTTCGAAGTGCAAAATTTCTTCGTGGGCTTAAAGGCCTCATTCTTTCCAATTTCCCTGGGTTCGTCATCCCCATCTTCTAAAGTTTCATGCCGTAGAATTAAAACTATGGCTTCATCTCGGTGCTTGCCTTCAGAGTCCTTCCGATTACTGTTTCAAAAGTTGTTTCATGGTTGGAGGCTCACCATAGAAGTGGTTTACAAGTGATGAGGCGCCCAAACACTCATATTATACTCGCCGGTTTTTCATTTTCTGTTTATTATAGTAATTTGTTAGTTTTTGTGGCTAGACTCGACAGGCGTTGGGTTTGGATGCATGTGCATTGGAAACAAAAGGCAACGCGGCGCTTTGAAGCAATGGGAGCAAAGCAAGAAAGTGGTCGTTACTAGCCGCGACGCCCCCATCGTCAGAACCCCAACGCCAAGACGCCGGGTCAACAGTTTGTGGTCAATATTCGAACGCCAGGACGCCTCAACGCCGCGACTCACCAGATCCAGATCACTGGCTGGTACTAACGGCCCGTAAATCGTGGATTCGGAGGCGACGGAAATCGGCGTACCAAATCTTCCGCAGCAGAGTGACAATGCATCAAGAAGCCCGACGGTGGTACCGCTTCTCATGGATTTGAGAATGATGTTTGAATACTGCCAAACATTTTCTTAATGAACATTCAAAGAGGGTTTCAGGATCTATGACAAAGGCTCAAGTGAACTCCCAGAATGTGTCAGATGGATTAAAATTAGTACTTTATATCAATTAAGTATTTATCTATTTGTTTCACTACTTCTACGCCTATGATTTAATTATATGGTGATGTCCTAGCCAGTATCGCAGAATTTTAAGACCGAGATCCAATAGATCTTCGAGAGATGAGGGTTATCCATTGATCCGGGTAGAGTAGCTTCTAAATTTAGAATCTGTAAATAGAGATATTCCGATTCAAGGTGGGAACTGGTTAGAAATGATAATATTAAAGATTGAAGATAGAGATATACTCAAATCTATTCACTAGATAGGCGATATACTCTTCGGCAGAGGATATCCTGGCGGCAGATCACGCGGATATACCTCGTGAGAGAAGATATCTCAAGTAAGAGATCACCTCGCCAATCGACAAATGATAAATATATTGAATAATAAGATTCTTAAGAAATAATCAATAACGTGACAGAGACATAACCCTAGTCTTCATTCGCATTCATTAGAATCTAAACTTATTTGACTTTCACATAAGTCTACTCTTTCCTAAAATCATCTCTTCGATATTATCTTCCAAAAAAGCCGAACTCAGAGGCCAATTCACACCTCTGGCCCCCGTGGATCTATATCCGACTGTGGAGTACACTATATTATTAGCGACGTTAAAATCGTAATACAGGCGCAGATTTTACATTACACCATGCCCGCTGGTGTTTTTGAGCGCCGCCGTTCGTGGATAGCTAGCTGATATGGTATCAAGCAAATTACATTATCTCAATCTACTTTTGTTTATTTTACAAGCACCGTAATTTGGTCGCTGGTCGGGCGTTATTGGCAAATAGTAGTTTCATGAAGCAAATACATTTGGACTGCTTAATGCCAACACTCGTTGATCCCCGAGCCAGAAGACTTCCTCGCATTGTGGATGCTCGAGAACAGAGAACGCATCGTATTGAATCAATAATCAGAAAACATCAAGAACAAAATCTGCATTGAATGTATCGAACCACAGTGAGCAATAAAGGAATCACTGAAGGAATCAAGCACCTGACCAAGCTTATACTGCTTTGCATGATCTTTCATACTAGACAGAGTCTTGCTTTACCACCAATCGCTGTTCAACAAATGCATCAGATCGACTCACCCATCACAAAATAATCTAGAATTGGGTAAGTCAATAAGACAGATGTTTACAACATCTTGTTCCATGGATTCATTTTATGAACCCTTAACATGCATTTGACCAACTTCCTTAGTCATGATACCATTGCCACAACTACTACACTGAGGAGGCAATTGTGTTGAGGCTTTTTCCCACTTTCTCACTAGGTGATTCGTTAAGTATCAAGGAATTGTCACCACTGTGACTCCATTACCCTGGAATGACTTAGTGCAAAATTCCCCAACAAGTTCCACTCTAAAATTGTACAACTTGTGCAAGACCACGATGTGTCTAGAGGGGGAGAACCCGGCAGGTGGCTGGGACAGAGTTCACGAATTATCATGAAGTGCTCACACCACCTGATCACCGTGATGATGTAAGTCCAGACACCTCTATAAATGGTCCGAAACGCAACTGGTATGTCTAATGATTGATGCTTCACCGGAGAAGCACCGATGAAGAAACCACGCATCAAGCTTATGAAATCTAGGAAGATGTCATGCACCAACATTAATCGGCTCAGAGAAGGCTAAGCACTAGCAAACGCGGGTGGGTGGCAATGCATAATGATGGTCCCCAACAACTGTGAACTGATGTGGCACCGATCAAACGCTTAAAATACGCTATGAACCATAATCGCTGGTTCAGACCAACCCGTGGAGTTATGTGAATTTCGTAAAATCGCGCGACACCAAAGACGGAATGTCACGCCAGAAACCCTACAAGAGAGCAAGCCCAGTGACGCAACTGTGTTTAATTCGTAATCAATCACACAGCAAGGACCGTATGGGAAACAAAGCAGATTGACCGACTAGTTATGCATGTGAATAATCAACTGTAATAGTTTAAATAGCCCAAGGGATATGGGTGGAATAATCGTAACAATACGCCATTTAACGTAACTCAGGAAACAATTGTAGAGAGTAAGCTGATTTAGAACAAGCTTTTATATAGATAGTGAATTCTCCCACTGGGCTTCATGAAACTAGGACTAAGAAGACGCAGCAGCCTAGCGCAACCCAAATTTGAATAATCAAGCAAAGATACCGAGAAGTTTGGAGGCACAAATGGGGCCAAATGGCAAACTTATCGATAGAAAGACAACCTGTTCCTTACCAAGTAATTGGGAGGTTCAAGAAGATATGAAATGAGAGATATAAAGGGGCTATGCTGAAGGTGAATTAAAATACGCCATAACCCTCAACAGAGAACGCTTAGAGATCGAGGAAGGCTGTCTAGTGAGTAAAGACGATGCACAAAGAACAAATTTCGAGAACAAATATCGAGAATCCCCATCAAGCAAAGGCCGCGATATCGCCTTTACCTCAAATGGCCTCAAGAAGCATAACCTGATAATCGAATACGAGGGGTCGGGTGCCACATCTATCCCGCTTATCGATGCCCAGAGTGGCGCCCAGCTTATGTAAAATTTATGAAAGACATTTTGTCCTAAGAGAAGATTAAATTTGATTAGTGTTAGAATCTGAAATCGAGGAACGCAGCGCTACACGAGGAAATGGCTACAAAAGCTCAAGGACCTGTGCAGTTTACTATCCTCGCACTAGTCAGAAATGCCATCTTCGAGAGAGCCCTATGTGATTCAGGTCGTGATTAATCTTGGCGCCTCATCCATTTTCAAACGCTAGGGATTAGGTCTGGCCTCAGACTGCAAATACACTTCGCTCTGCAGATCTTGAAGTATCCAAGATGGATAATAGAAGATGCCCTGCAAAGGTCATAAATTTATCTTCCTGATGGACAGAGCCTGAGGTGAGGAAGATAGTGAAATACCATAATCTCTGGTAGACCGCTTTCGCAAAACAAGAGCAATGATTGATGTCTAGGAGAACCGAAATTGAGGGTACAAGAAGATGGGGCGAAAGTTCAACGGTTTGAGGCGGAAGTGAGACACCCACAGTAAAGCACTTCGCTTTCCACGGTCGAAACAAAGAAAGGGAGTAGAACAGCCATGGTCTGCACCTCAATCTTCGAGACTAGCCTATGAGAATGAGTCCGAGAACCCGAGCGAAGAGGCGTATATATCATGCGAAGATAGCTTCTTTGTAATAATTAGACGGAAATACTTCGAACTTCCTGGCTAAGGAGTTAAACGTGAACCCATCGATCGAGCAAATCCGCCACAAGATGGAACAAAAACCCTACCTGTACTATCTAGTGCGATACTTTGGGTCGACCTCACGCTACCCGTGATTATCTCTGCATCTTGACTCCGCACTAGAGGAAGAGAAGTTATTGAGGGTCCTTCGATATCACAAACATGTACCTGGATGGTCTCTTAGTCGATTTGGGCAAGGGATTCATTCTTTTTCCAGGTGCATGCATCGTGATTTTACTCAGAAGAAGACATAAACCTTCAAAGTGAAGCTTAAATGGGAGGTTAAATCCGACAATGGTGAGGAATCAGAGGCTCAAATGAAGCAGATATCAAGATTTGACCATTTTAGAGCTGTAAAGGTATGGTGCACGGCTTCGTAGGCAAGAAGGGGAGGAACAATCGTCATCAGATCGAAACAACATTCTATCGCTCGTCTAGAACAAAGCACGGTGGAGGATTTGTATTGATGATTAAACAGAAGCACTTTAAAAGATCATTTCATTGTCAAGCTTTGTAGATGAGATGCTCACTCCATTAGCTTATGAATAAATACTATTTCTTTCTTGGATGGATATTCTGCTACAATCAGTCACAGCTCTGACATCAGAGAAGACAACATTCACTTGTCCTGGTGGTACATTCGCATCTTGATTCCTTGACTGCAGACACCAAAGATCAGCTACAAGAGGGTCGAGCTGAATCAACAATGATTTATATACCTGTTCTCACCGCCAGAGGTCAAGTTACCGCAGATAGGGTCTAGTCGAACACTTGGGACGGGTTTTCTTCTGCATAAAATGATTCAGGAAATCAAAAACCCGTGAATTAAATTCGATTTGGGGCTCGGGTAAAATAAGAAGGGAGGTTGCAACTGAAACAAATGAAGAAAAATAAGAAAAAGAACCTTGGCTTATCACAATTAGGTTTAAGGGGTCCAGTTAACCCGAGAGGTCCCTAAGTTAATTTCTCAAGTATGACAAGATCCCATAGATCCATGGCATAACTGATCGGTGTTTAACTAGGCAAACCTCACCTTGAAATAACTCCTATTTGAGTCAATATGTAGTATGTGCAAGTATAATTTCTTTGAAGTTTGAAACCCTAACATTCAAATATTCGTCCCAGAGTTCCGCAGTTAATCTGGTTCAAGAAATGGCAATGTTATAATCATCAATATTAATTATGCAATCGATCTCAAAGTATACGAGTATCGCCAAATCAATAAAAGATGAATGCCATAACCCTAATTTGAGAAACACTAATACATAAATACTACGGAGGGTCACGTGAAGACCATCTGCAAAGAACCACAAGACATCTTCCACCAATACAGCCCCGGATTCGTGCCAGGAGAGTATCGCCAAATCACACATTCACTGTTATGCAAACTATCGCTGAAACCCAACCCCTTAACCTACCCTTCAGCGCTCAGAAGGCAACTAATGGATATTAGTGCATCTAAAGCCAAGAACATACTAAACCCTAAAAGCTTGCGGGCATTGGCTCAAGAAAGTAAATCAAAAGCTAAAACCTAGAGCTGGGGATTCGGAACTGGGGTGTTTGACAAAACTCGCTGCATGAAAAGCAGGGAACCACTAAAGAACTCCAAAGATCTCACCCTTAAAGAATCTTTATTTAAGAAGGAAGTGTTTTAGCTGGTCATCCTTTGTTGTCATCCTTGAGGGTGTTTGGCAACCAAGAAAGTGAGAGAGAAAGAGTGAGAGTAGAGAAACCTAAAAGAAAACAGAAAGTCATGAGATATTTTAGATCAAAGATTAGTGAAAGAGAACTTTTATATGTGGCTTATATAGCCAACCTTAAATGTGTGAAAATACAAGAAAGTCACTAATTTGGCGCTAAGTGAAGGACAAGAGAGTAATACACCAAACAGTCGCTGCATTAATTACAAAGCATGATATGGGCAAAGGATTTCGCTAAGGCTCAAAATTTTCGCTAGGTAGCAAAATCACCAAGAGATAGCGAACCATGAATTCGCTAGAAAGCACAATTTCACAAATAACTCCAAATAATAAATCTTGAGAAGAAATGATACTTGCGAGAAGAGATTAGCTAGCGAAATCATAAGAGATAGCTTAAATTGAGAAATTTCGCTTATCCACAAAGTGAATTTTCGCTAGCCTAGCGAAAAGTCCAGTTTCTCCTGCCATCGCTCCATTGGCCACTATCTCGCCGGCTTCTTCCATTTCCTTCTCATTCATTTTTCTTCTATTTTCTTTCTTTTCTTCCTTTCAGTCGGGACTATGATGTCGAGTTTGACTTTACCCTTCATATTTGGATCACGAAGAGCAGAAAGATGAATGAAAACTGCAAAATTTGCCACAAAATGTGATCATTAGAATTAAGAGGGACTTATAGGTAAATTGGTTAATTACAACAATAGTATACAAAGCGCCAAACCTATTAAAATAAAGGGTTCAATAAAGATTTTTCAAATTAATCCCACTCCTCTGACCCGGTACATTGCCAGTCCCTTAGCAAATTTGAAAGAAAGCAAAGAGGAAAAGTGTGGATAACAAAATTATGTGTGCCAAAAGGTTGTGAATGTAAAAGGTCAGAAGGTGGCGCTGAACCTAAGTGGCGAATCACTAAAGCCAGGTCCAATAACCACGAGAATGAATACCATACAAAATTGAGTATCAAAAGAGTCTCCATCTCAGAATCGAACAAACTTCACCAAAATCTGGCACTGATGGATAGCTCGGCACAATAAACCACAACCCGATTTTCTCAACCTAGCTACTGAACGCACTCAAAGATGGCAACTAACCTAAATAGATCGTGACCCACTTCATTCCACAATTTTTTTATGTTGTAGGGTGCAATGCTGGAGGAATCGAATTTCACCAAAGCCCATGTAACGGATCTACCATGACTCCTAAACCAATTAAGGCTTAGGTACCAAGTCATAAGGGATCTTTCGACCACAAACTCTTCGTGGTGTTTCAATTTCTAATTCAATGATATTTGAAGACTTGCAAGACCTACAACTTGCTAAACTCCACCCATCCACCGTAGCGAATCACTAAGTCGGTGACCCCAACCGCCAGTGCTGAAAATTCGGCTCAAAGGCTCGCCATATGCCCTGACCGCGCCCGGTTTCAAAGGTAAAGTGTAATTTCTATTCTTTTCTTTTCTTTCATTTCTTTCTTTTTCTTCTTTTCTTTCCACAGTCCTTAACCTACAAAGGTCAAATGAAACTAGTAGGTTATGCAAATTAAGGAGGGTGCAATTTTTCAAATTATCATTGAAATCTAATGTGCTTTGTGTGTGGTTATTAAAGGTGGAAGAAAAAGGTCGAAATCACATGAATTCAACTAATCATTCAATTAACTAAGCATGGAACCAATCTAACATCAATAGAATTGACAAAGCTTCAATTTTTCAAACTGTCGTGTTAGGCAAAAATTCAAAAGTCTGGGTTACAAAACGTCCAAATTTGGGAAAGTAAGTCGTTTGTATACCAAATTTTATAGAAAGGGACCCAGCAAGCCACTAAACACGCTAAAAATGGGCTTGAACAAATGATAACAAAACATAGTCGATAAAATCCACTTCCTTTACTAACTCTCCCCAACCCAAACATCTCTAAGTGTCCGAAATGGGGCCTCGGAATGGAAATTAGAGAAGGAAGTGTTACCCATGATAAGATGTGATCATTGCTGATAGGAGACCTCACAAGCTTCCATCGACACCTATTCACTCCGCTCGGGCTTCAAATAAACAAGTTATGAGAAGAAAAGAGAGGAAAAAGTGACCTCAATCGACCATTTTTAAAATTACACTTTCATAATAATCTCAAAATGTTCTTTCTGGCCATATTTGGATTCTACACTCTCTAAGCCTAACGGTACTACAAGAACACCTAAAACGGAGTTCGATGAAAAAGTTAAGGAAATTAAAACAAAATCGATGGGCCAAAATGTCTCTAGCGAAAAATTTTCGCTACGAATAAATTTTCGCTATTAGCGAAAATTCCGCATTTCGCTAAGCTCATAAAAATTGGCTATGTCTAATAGCGAAATTTCGATTTTTTGCTTTTTTTTTCTAAAAGAAAATCAAATAAAATAATTAATAATTAAAAAAATAAAATAAAAATACTAAAATAATAAAATAAAAACATTTTTTTCAAATTTATATATATATATATATATATATATATATATATATATATATATATATATATATATATATATATATATTTAAAAAAACGATTTTTTCAAATTTTTTTAATATATAATAAAAAGTAAAAAATAAAAATATATATATATTTTTTTTCAAATTTATATATATATATATATATATTTATATATTTAAAAACGATTTTTTTCTCAATTTTTTTAATATATAACAAAAAAAGTAAAAATAAAATAAAATAATTTTTTTTAAAATTTTATTTTTACTTTTTTAAAATTTTTTTTGCAGTAAATAAAAAAATAATATATAAAGAAAAACAAACGTTTTTTATAAATAAAATATAAAATAAAGTAAAATAAAATAAAATAAAAAACAAATTGGAATTACTGTGCACTGTTTTGTCTTGTAGCGAAGACACGGCATTTCCTCGCTATAAATCGTGTATTTCTCGCTAAGTTGAATAAATGCACTTTTCAGCTTAAATCTTCATTTTCGCTTACTCATAGAGGTTCGCAAGCTAGCCAAATTTCGTCAGCTAGAGAAAATTCTGATCTATAGCGAAAATTTCACATTTTCGGGCTAGAATTGCGAATTTTCGCTATAATTGCGAAAATCCCCGTCGTCGTCTCCGATTTTTCAATACATGCTTCAAAATTTGCACAAAGTTACAAAATTAATGCAAGAAAAATTTAAGAGTAAAAATTAATCTAAAAACATAAATTAACTAAAAATTAGAGAAAAACTAAAAAGAAAAATTATAGAAATCAAAATAAAATACGATAAAATAAAACTAAACAAGACAAATTAAAAACAAAAAGTAGGACTTGTGTTTGCCTAGGTCCCGGTGCTCTAAACCTAACTCGCACTAACCAACCACTGTGCTATGCAATGTAGGCAGCTGTTAGGCCTTTGATGTAGTGGCAAACTTATGGCAGAGGCCACTAATCTCTTTGATTTTTCGTGATGGCCGACAAGTACTTGGACTTATGGAGCCAGAGCAGTGTGTCGCATGTGTTGATTTTGTCAGAGGCAATATGTACACTCGGCAAGTGCTTACAGTGGCCTCGGCACTGGGCAAAGTAGGTGTTTCTGGTCAGATTGTGGTGTAGGTGAAGGCGTATGTAGACCGAATCGCAGGGGCGTGGGTAAATTGTTCTCTTTGTGTTCTTCCACTGCTTCCTCAGTCAACAACAGGGGGATTGCATCCTTCTCCTCCCATAGGCAGATAGCAGCACCAACTGAGGGTTCAAAATTTTCCACCAGATTTCTCTCAGGTCGTAGCACATTCCTCTACCATGGTGCCACTTTGACACTCCTCCTCTGGTGGACATTGCTGCTGATTAATTAGGTCTCAATGGAATATTGTAGGTTGTCCCATTTATGCTCAAAGTCATCTTTCAGCCCATCTATTTTCTTGTTCAAATTGTCTTCCACAAAGGATAATCGAATGCATTAATCTCCTATTCTCTTCCACAAAGTCATCCACTAATCGTAAGGTCCAAAATGGCTTGTTCAACAGGAAATTAACTCGGTGGCTGCTGTGGCTGAGGAACGGAGGCATAATAAAGAGGTTCTGTGGAGGCATATTGTGGAGGTTTCGTTCCCATGAGGAATTCCAGGTGGGATTCCCCCAACTATGGCTGTAGAAGTACTACCATATGGTGAACTCCATCCATTGGTCTCGTAGTCCCTCATGGACCTAGGTTTGGATTTCTCTCCTGTGGTCTGATTTTGCCATGCGAGTTCCTATAGTCCCTCATTGTCATATATCTCTAGGCTACTCTCCGATCAGACAGCTCTTCATGTGGGGGTTCCATTTTATCCCACTCAATTTTTCCACTTAACCTTAAATGAACTCCGCTTTGCCTTAAGAATTTTCTAATCCACCGAAATGGATTCCCGCAGCAACAGGAAACCAAAGAAAACAAATTGTCGCACTTTTTTTTTTTTTTTTTTTATGAAAATGAACTAAAAAAAAAAACCGACAGCTGGAACATTTAAAAGGAAAAATTACCGTAACTTTGTGATGAGGATCACAAGTGTTCAACAAGTCATCATTCGCACTTAGGCACCATCCCCGGCAACGGCGCCATTTGATTCGTGCCACAGTAGGCTGAGCTGAATCAACAATATTTATATACCTAAGTTCCTCCTACTGCCGTAGTCAAGCTATCACAAAGATAGTGTTCTGGTGTGGTCAACACTCGGACGGGGCTTTCTTCGCACAAATGATTTGAGTGAAATCAAAACCGTGAATTAAATTCGATTTTGGGGTTCGTAAAAACAGTGGAAGTGATGGTTTGCAACTGAAAATAAACAAAGAAAATATGAAAAGAACTCCTTGAAGCATTGGGCCACTGGGTTTAAGGTACTAGGCTACCTGAGAGGTCCCCGGGTTAATTTCCCCGTTATGACAAGCAACCTATACCCACGGCTAACCGATTCATGTTTAACTAGCAAACCTCACCCCTTGAAAACAACTCCTCCCTATTTGAGTCAATACAGGTAGCATGCAGTTATGACCCCTTTACTGTTTAAAACCCTAACATTTAATATCATCTCGTAGGCTCAGAAGACCATCTAAGAACAACAATACATCTATCACTAATTATGCACTGTATCCTAAAGCATGGAGAGTATTGGCCAAATCAATAACATTAAATGCTATGCAACCCTAATTTGAGAAACACTAACATATAAATATCATTTTAGAGGCTCGTAAAGACCATCTAAAGAACCACAGTACATCTCTCACTCAATATGCACTGGATTCTAAAGCATGGAGAGTATTGGCCAAATCAATAACATTCAATGTTACGTGAACTATCGGGCTGAAACCCTAACCCCTTAACCTACCTCTGGCCTCGTGAAGGGCAACTAATGGATATTATGTATCTAAAGCTAAGAATACACTAAACTCCTAAAAGCTTGCCGGGCATTGGCCCCAAGCAGTAAATCAAAAAGCTAAAAACCTAGAGTTGAAGATTCGGGGAACCAAAATGACAAAACCTCGCGCATGAAAAGCAGTGGGAACCACCAAAGAACCTGATAAAGGATCTCACCCCAAAGAATTTTTTTTACTTCAAGAAGGAAGTGGTTTAGGCTCATCCTCCAAGTTGTCATCCTTGGAGGTTTCTTGGCAAACTAAGAAAGGGAGAAAGAGAGAGAGGAGAGAAAACTGAAAAGAAATGAAAGTCACACGAGATATTTACTCGAAAGATTAAAGTTAGGTTACAAACTTATAAGGTGGCTTATATAGCCAACCCAAATGTGTGAAAATACAAGAAAGCCTAACACCTGGCTAAGTTAAAGGACAAGAGAGTATAATACACCAAAAAATTGAAGTCGGCTGGCATTAATTACAAAGCATGACATGCGTGGATTTCCCGCTAAGGCTCAAATTCTCACTAGGTAGCAAATCACCAAGAGATAGCGAACCAATAACTTCACTAGGTATGGTACTCACATAGCGAAATTTCGCCAGCTTAGCTAAATTCTGTGAGCAGCTTAAAATGCATAATCGCTTAGGGAATAGTGACATTCGCCAGCGTTTAAATTCACAAGAGATAGCCAAATTCGAGAAATTTCGCTATCCACGTTGAATTCTCGCCACCCAGCGGTAAAAGTCCGTGTTTCTCCCGCGGCTACCGTCTATCGCCACTGCTCCTCGCCGCTTCTCTTCCATTTCGCCATTTTTCTTTCTATTTTCTTCTCTTTCTTTCCTTTCTAGTCTCGATCTATGATGTTGAGTTTGACTTAATTCTTCATATTTGGATCGACCAACAATGTCGGGCGTGATTAGTCAGCAAAACTAAAATGCTACAAATGATCATTAGAATAATAGGGACCTTAATATGTAAATTGCTAATTACAACATTAGTATACAAAAGCGCTCAAACCTATTTAAAAATAGGGTTCAAAATAGCACTTTGGGCACTAATCAACCAGCATTTTCTAACGATGTATGATGGCCATATTCTCTATTACGGTGGAAAAGACAATCGAGATCTTACGATCGATTTTTCAAAGAATCGTACCATTTGATAACCTGCTTAGAGAACTTGAGAGCTGTACTGGCAAGATGTGAAGAGACAAACTTAGTACTCAATTGGGAAAAGTGCCATTTTATGGTACAAGAGGGTATTGTCCTTGGACATCGGATTTCAGTAAGAGGGATAGAGGTAGATAGAGCGAAGATTGAAGCACTAAAAGTTGCTCACCCCTCGTCAAGAAAAGGGATTCGAAGTTTTCTAGGCCACGTTGGATTCTATAGGCGGTTCATCAAGGATTTTTCGCAGATTGCAAAACCGTTGTCTAACCTCCTAGTCAAAGGGATCCCATTTGAGTTTGATTCGCAATGTTTGCATGCATTCTCGTGTCAAGGATAAGTCGTTTCATCCACACAGGCACCAGACGGGTTCTTTCCATTTGAACTCATGTGTGACGCCAAATGATTTCGCTGACAGCGCTTCAGAAACGAGAGAAAATCTTCAGGTAATCTATTATGCTAGTAGAACCTTGAATGATGCTCAGCTGAATTATGCCACTACAGAGAAAGAACCGCTGGCCATCAGGTTTCGCCGACAGTTCGCTATATTTCCGATTGGCAACAAGGTCAGTGGTGCACACCGATCATTCCGCCATTAAGTACTTGATGACCAAGAAAGATGCAAAACCTGACATCTTGGTGGGTCCTTTTGTTGCAAGAATTACGAGAAATTAAAGACAAGAAGACATCAAAACTCCAGTTGCATCATCTTTCGTGGACTGAAGGGCCGTAGATGATGTTCCAAAGAATGACGAATTTCCGCACGAGAAACTCTTAGCTATTGAGGAAAAGAGGCGCTCCATGGTTCGCGTATTATGTGAATTATTTGGTGGCTAAAGTAGTCCTTCCTAATTTAACTATCACGAAAAAGAGGTTTTCGCACACTCAAACACTACTACTGGGAGGAGCCACTATTTACGTACACTCGTGCTGATCAAAAAGGATAAGGAGATGTGTGTTCAAGATGAAATGCACAAAGATTCTAAAACCATTGTCACTCTCACCGTGTGGTGGGCACTTTGCGGCCGCAGAATAGCATTAAGGTACTCTTAATCGGTTTTTACCGTCTACCTTTTATTTAAAGATGTCATCAATTCGCTTTCCACGTGTGACAAATGTCAACAAACGGGAACATTCCTGTAAAGGACTGAGCCACCCATGCATCCCATTTTGGAGGTAGAATTGTTTGATTTATGGGGGATAGGATTTCAAGGACCATTTCGCATCATATAGCAACTTCTATACATTTTGCTGGCGACTATGTCTCAAAGTGGGTGAAGGCGATCCCACACGCACCAATGATGCCAAGGTCAGGCTCAATTCTCAAGAAGAACACATTCTCACGTTTTGGAACCCTCGAAAGTATTGATCACGTATACGGTACCCATTTCGCAATAAGGTAATTGATAAGGTTTTGCAAAAGTATGGGGTACGCCATCGCATCTCTTGCATACTACCCACAATCTAATGGACAAGGTAGGTATCAAATCGAGAAGTTGGCACATTCTCGAAGACGCTACCATCTGTGAAAGATTGGTCTAAAAAGATGGACGATGCACTCTAGGCATACCGCACAGCATTTAAAACTCCTGGGTATGTCACCGTTCAGAATTGTTTATGGTAAAGCCGCGGTCATCTTCCAAGAGAATTAGAGCATCGAAATAATCGGGCCACTACGCTTAAACACGGATACATTGGCCTGGGCGAGAAACGACCGCTCTCCAACTCAAAGGAATTAGACGACCTCGTAAACGAAGCGCATGAAACGCCCGTGACGAGGCGCGAAAAGACTCAAAGCCCGCATGACAAACACATCACCAAAGGAGTTCACAAATGACAACGTTCTTTCTATTCAATTCCCGCCAAAGCTTCTTCCGTGGAAATCAAGTCTCGATGGTCCGGCCTTCACACAAGTGACTCAAGGTCTTTCACACGGTAGCGTGGTTACACATCCCGAGAAAGGCACATTCACAGTCACCACCCAACGATTAAAGCCGCAGTCAGACATGGTGGCGAGTTTCTTGCAAACAAGCAAATCATTCCTTTGACAGCCGCAGACGAAGTGTAGTAAGCGATCATTTGAGTTCGGTCCCGAGCACTATCGAGATCTGTATCGCCGAAAGCTAATCGACATTAAACATAGCGCTTCGGGAGGCAACCCAAGTTTCCTTTACACTTTTCTCTTTCTGAGTGACAATTTCTTTCGTTGTTTTTAGTGATTGTTTTAAGTAATATTACACGGTCTTGGCCGTGACCTAAGTTATTCCGTCAAGTTGTTTATTTTAGGACCCGAACGCGTAGGTACTGAAGAGGGGATCATACCCGCAGAGCATTACGTGTCCGCAGTATCACATTTACAAGTGCGGGGAGGTTCTCGCAACCAGGCTACTTAGTGTAAAATTTTGGGAACCTTTCGTAATCGCCGCGACGTTGCCACGCGTCAGATCGCTCCAACGCCGCGACGCTTAAATCGACCCTTCTCTCGAAATCGCCGCGACGCCAATTTTCAGACTCTCGAACGTCATGACGGATTTCCCAACGCCGCTGACGCGGATTTTAATGAGCTCGGAACGCGATGCTGACACTCAACGCCGCGACGCTATTAATCCCATTTTCTCTACCGCTGGCTGTGGATCTCCTTAAACGCCGCGACGTGAATTTTTACGGTAGAATCTCCGCCATGCCGCGAGACATCGATATCCAACGCCGCGACGCCATTTACGCCACTGGCCACGTCGCGACAAGCACATCAACGCTGCGACGCTGGTTTCAACTCTTCGTAACGCCGCGACAGCACTCTCGCACGTCGCGACGTTGCCCTATTTTAAGGCCAAGAATAGTTCATTTTGCTCTTCACCTCGCACACACCACTACCCGAAACCCTAGCCCTCTTGCGCACTGTTCACCACTTCTACCGGAAAGCTTCCCCGTCACGCCGTCGGAGGCCCCTACATTGCTCCTGATCGCCTCTCGTGCACCCCAAAGCCTCTCACACATTGGGTCCTGGTCATTATGGCATTCCCACCACACTATGCTCAGCTCCTAGCTCTGTATCGCCTTTCAGTAAGTACCACGGCATTCACTATTGCCCAGTGGATCTTTAGGTTCACGTTTAGGGTATTGTTAGGTTTATTTTCGGTCTTGAGTCATAGTTAGGTTTTTTAGCACACTTAGTAGTTTTGGTTTGTTTTAATGCACACTAGGTGTTTGTTTTGTTTTGGTTTAAGTCAGTAGGTGTCCACTTTGGTGTCACTACCACGTGTCTTCTAGGTCAATATGTCCGTAAAAGGCAAAATTGTTTACTGCTGAGTCGGGTCCGGCGAAGACTGACTCCCACTCTACGATGTCACGCGGTTTGTGAATGTGGAGGTGCCGCCGATCGGTTTGGCACCATTTGCAAAACCGAATGCTCATCAAGGAGAAGGGGTTTCACCACCTCGATGACTTTTCCGCAAGACCATCATAGCTAAGGATGGCGTGCTCAGGCCAACCACCTCATCATCCAAAGAAATGATGAGTGTGGTGCGAGAGTTCTACGCCAATCTCGCCTCCTCCCATGTCTTGGAAGAAAGTCAGCGATTGGTCGACTCCAAAGGCGGAGTCGATCAATAGTTACATGTACTTCAGAACATGTCCCTTCCTGAGCCGTTTCCCGACTACCCAGCACCCACCACTCCGATATTATACGCGTACGACCAAATGGTCGGGGTGAGTGGAAATCACAGTGCGGGCCATGCCGTCCACTTCAAGGCCAAGCATTTGGCCTTCATTCTAAGGTCCGGCACCACTTCATCACGCCGCGCCCCATTCCGGCCAACGAACGCGGTGAAGTGACCGCCAAGCGTGCCCCGTTTCAACCATGCCATCTTACAGATATACCCTTCGATATGTCATGTGCTATGTGAGGATGCCATCCTCCATAACCGTGACGCAAAGATGAACTTGGGGCACTTTCCTTTATCTTTGCCAGTAAACAAGCCGGGTGCTCGACGATACGAGGCCTGCCCACCCTATAGCTATTTCGGTCAAGTGACACACTGTGTCCCGCGACTTGAGGGGGTCTATGATTCCGGTCATGAGCCCTCGGACGAGGATGAGCTGCATGACTATCAGGCTCGTTATGGCTTCCTGGGCGATCCCTAGGGAGACATTAGCCAGTCCTCGTCCCACCCACCTCCACCACCACCCCATACCAGAGGCAAACATTCAGCCCCCTCACCCGATCCCGATCCCGAGGACCTGCTCACTCATGCAGCCCCGATGCACTCGGATGAGACCCAAAGAGCACCGAGTCCCGTCTCACAGATATGAAGGCCCGCATCGATGAGGCGCACCGTCCCGGTCAATCAGGCCATCATTCTTCGCCAGCCAGGAGTCCTGCGTCCCGCATCGCTCTAGCTCCTTACCTTCACCGCCACCACCACCGCCACCGCAGCTGGATCACCGTGGGAGTCCCCTCACTCTACTTTTGTTTATTGCCGCTGGGGACACCGGATATTTTGTCTGAGAGGGAGGCAGGATCTGCTTTGTTTCTTGTTTAGTTATGTTTTGTTTTTTAGTATTTGTGTAGTGTTTTGCTTTCTGCTCATATTAGTTGTATGTCTGCGTAGTTTCGCTTTATATTTTTCCATTTATTTTGCCGAGTCATGTGTTAGCTTGTTTGCATGTGTTAGGTCATTCGCATATGTGGTAATTGCGTGTGAAGGTGTGCCATGTTGAAGTCGATCATTTTTGACTGAATTCGCTGACATGGATGATTGATGCATACACCGTTGGATGCTCGTAATTAGGGTTGAATAGGTGGAAAGGTTTAGTGAACCAACCTCGTAGTCAAGAAACTATTTTCCTCGATGATCCTATCATATCTACACACTACTAACCTTCAGTATGCATAGGGGTGCCGAGACTAACTACGAGTTCGACAACCTCGGAGATTCTAACTATCTATGGGATGTGGACACCCAATCAAAAGAGGATTGCCATTGAGCCCTTAGCAAAAAAATAAAATAAAATAAAATAAAAGAAAAAAAAAGTTAAGAAAGCCAAGAGTCGTGAGTTGGGAATAAGTGGATCACCCAATCTAATCCCGGTACAAATCCGAGGGGCCTTCAAAGCCTAATGCCCTAAGCCAACCTGGCCGGAGTCATTGACTTCACCGCCCGCTACATGGGACGTAAGATGGATTTTCCACAACCTAGTAGCCTCAGTTTGGTCGAAGGTTCTGGGTGAAGTTTGAAGGAACTTAATGCCCGGTGCCCTTAACCAACTGGTGGGGAGTCACCAATGGATCCCCGCTACAGAACACTCAACTAAAACTTCTTGGCACCAGGTCTTTTTCCATTTCTCTTTTAGGTACTTAGGGAAGTTTTTAGGTATTTTCGACAAGAAATAAACGGGTGCGTTCCCTATCCTTTCTTAGTTAGTTTTTCCAAATAGGTAAGTCGAGCTTAAGCTCGGGGGTGCTCTGAAAGCCTAGGCATACAATCGAGGTCATTCATTATACGCACATGCGGTCATTGGGAAAGGTTATCAAGACCATGGAATTCCGAGACACTAGTCACTTCCACCTAGTTCAACTCGGGAGTTTTCCAAAGTCAAACATCTCAGATGCATCCCGTGAACTTGAGCAAAACAAAGGGCAAGTGTGGAGTCACCCAAACTCGATCCTCCATTTTTCAAGATGTGTAACACCGCCTTAGTGCTGGGCTTCAAGATGTCGAGCGCGCGGTGTTCTCGTTTAGAGCCGGGCCTCGCCGGGGACAAGCAAGAAACTAAGTTCGTGGGGTGGATGAGGTCTAAACATCTATATTATACTGGCCTGCCATTTTCAGTTTATTTTATAGTAATTTCATAGTTTTGTGGCTAGACTCCTCGATTTGGTGTTCGCCTGACGCAGGTGCATTGGAACAAAAAGGGCAGCTGTTGGAAGCAATGGGGAGCACAACAAGAAAGTGGCTTTCACGTCGCGACGTCCCCACGTCGCGACTTCCCCACGTTGCGACGTCCCAAAGTCAAGACGTTCGGTCAACAATGCAGAAGTCAACATTTAGGAACGCCGCGTGGACGCCTCACCGCCTCAACGTCGCACGTCAGAACGTCACGACGCCACTGAGAGATCCATGATCATCATTTAAAGTACGAATGGCTTAGAAATCAGGGATCTGAGGGGTGTACTAAACGAAGGCAATGTAATTCCAGTAGTGAAAGTGACACAGATCTGGTTAAGTGTCTTTGATTGTACCAGCCATTTTTGATGTGAATGTGATAAGTTTTAATAATAAATGATTTTCATTCTATCATTCAAGATGTTCTAGATTCATATCTGTATTTCATTAATCACATGTGCTGTCGATTAAAATTAGTACTTTGTTATTGTTCATATTTATCTATTTGTTTTCATCCGCTTTTACGCCTATGATTTAATCTATATGGTGATGTCTCGCCAATACATTACTAATCAAGCACCTGAGATCCGAAATTCAGAGATGAGGTTATCCAGGATCCGGTAGAGTAGCCTTCAATTGAACTGCAACAGAGATTTCGATCCCAAGGTGGCATCCGGGGTTAGAACATTTAAGCATTTCGAACATCTGTTGAGATAGAGATATACTCAAATCTATTCATCAGATAGGCTGATACCGAGAGGAGTTATCTCTTAAGTAAGATCACCTCGCCAA
This sequence comes from Tetrastigma voinierianum, assembly GCA_016808115.1. NCBI lineage: Eukaryota > Viridiplantae > Streptophyta > Magnoliopsida > Vitales > Vitaceae > Tetrastigma > Tetrastigma voinierianum. The sequence goes on along the minus strand of JAEQBH010001859.1, from coordinate 475,936 downwards.
TCGACAAATGATAAATATATTGAATAATAGCATCCTTAAGAAATAATCCACTGAACGTGACAGGGGGAGACATAACCCTAGTCTTCAATACCAGTAATTCATTAGAATCTAAAACTTAGTCGACTTTCACATATTCACTTTCTTTCCTAAAATCATCTCTTCAGATATTATCTAAAAAAGTTCGAAACTCAGAGTCAATACACTCGTCCCTGTGGATCGACATCCGTACCGGGTGAGTACACTATATTACTTGGGGCGACAAGGCACTTGGCAAGACATAGGCGTACATTTTACACACCACGCCACCTCGCCAACAAGCATCCAAGTGTCAAAACCATGATGTGGACAAGAACTGATGGTCTCCATGAACCTCTCCCAAAGACTCGATAACCCCTACGGTCAGCATTTAAATGTGTATATTTTCCTCTTCAAATTGTTGGTCTTGTGAGCACTGAAGAATTTTTTGTGAATTCTCGGTCACAGCCATTCACTTCTTTAACGGTCCTAGGTCTCAAAGTGAATTGGGCCATATTTTGGCTTTTGCCCCCGAGGGTCAATGGAAATGCCAACTTCAACAAATCCATGTCAACGCGACCCTCCTGGGTGCCATGCACACCTCCTCAAAATCCCTTATGTGTGTATGGATTTTCATTCTCCATACCATGAAACGCGGAAGCAGCACCAAGTAAGGTCTCACCGCTTATCCTGAAGTAAGGATGCGTAGCGAGCACTCACCTGGAGGGTGTATGGGTCCCTCATTGATCTGTATGCTGTTGATCTGACCGTGCCCATCGACTTTGTTGTTCTCGTGGGAGAGGATCCATTTGATCACTATGCACACCGACATCACAACCTTGCTCAACTGGGGTGCACCAACTCTTGCAGTCTACCTTGAAATGTCTCTATCCCGTTGATGCATAAACACCAGAATAATAAAAATTAGACAGCAAAGAACACAAACAAGGCTTGCCAAAAAGGATCGTGAGTTAGCTAAATAAAACCGACTCTGGGTATTTAAATGTACTTCAGCCAGATCGCCAGAGTGCAAAAACTCAGAATTTAACAAACGAAATTCAAAAAGGATTGTAAGATCACCAACACTAAAGGTGGATTACAAGCACATATCAACTCTTCATCCTGTAGTTTGGCAACGATCATTTCAGAATCTGGCAACATTTGATTCGTGCTTACAAAGAGGATCCTAATCAAACAAAATTTTGCTTTCCTATATGCCTTCTATCGTCAGAATGCTTTACTATAAGATAGCGGTCTAGGGTCGAACACGGGATGGGTTTTCATCCTACAAAATGATTCGCATCATGATTCAAATGGTGAGGCTTTTATTTGATTTTCGGATTCAGATTTAAAGTGCGAGAGTCGCGCGCGGTCACCCGACCAACCGAAATAGCTTAAAATGAGGTACGAGAGGGTGACCTCGAAGGCTCTGGTCACTAGCTCGATAAAATAAGTTAAGGGAAGGTGACCTCGGGTTATTTCCTCGCATTAAGGCAAATGACATATAGTTATTTCCTCGGATTTCAGTTCAGCCTCCATTTCTTCAATTCCACTTGACATTTCTTCATCTCAGCTTGATGAAATTGCCGAAAATTCGCAAAATTCGGTACCAATACGAAGCCAATCTTGAAATGATGGATGAGGTTCCCATAACCTGCGAAACTACCAAAAACAACCTTGAAACAACATCGCAGTACTAAATGGACCTCGCATGTCAATCGGGGTTTACTCCATACGGATTTGGGTACGCAAAAAGTACCAAACCTATCTTAATAGGACTCAAAATAGCACTTTTTTTAATAATCATGGGGTGTGATTAGTGCCCAAAAGTGCTATTTTTAACCCATTATATTATAGGTTTTGAGAGTGCTTTTTGCATTGCCAATCATCTACTTAACCGTATTTGCACATTAAGGTCCCACTATTCTAATGGACGTATTTCAGGGCAAAATTTGCAAAGCTTTATGAAGCTATTAGTGCTAAAATTGTTGAGTCATCCAAGCACGAAGAATTCGAGTCAAGCCTCAGCACTGCGCACGTAGGACCAAAGAAAAGGAAGAGCAAAATGAAAGAAAATAGTGAGCTTATCAGGGGGTTGAATCCTCAGATGCACTATTCACAACACTTAGCACTGTTCATGTCTCCTGCAGCCACTGTTCACCCGTTTTGACGCTTTCATGTTTTTGTTGCAATTTTTCTTAATTTCCCATTTTATCCCTTCTAATACCTTATGAATTGGGTTGTTTTTGTAATTTCCCCTTGTTATGAGGATATATAAGCTCAGTCAAGGGCTATAAAAGATCACTTAATCAATCAATAAATTTTTGGAGAAGCTTTCAGCTCCCTGGTTTTTCATGCTTCTTCTCCTTTCTCTCGTTTTCTTTCATTTTCTTGCCATCCAAACACGCCTTGATGATGAAAAATCAAGGCATGTTGCCAAACCCCCTACATCCTCGCTATGAGGGCCACCGGGCTAAGGCTTCAAGGTAAGCCACATGTTCTCTTGTTTTTCATGCATGCATTTATGGGTATTTAAGTCCCTGCATTTCACCTTAGGTTAAAATATTCTAGACATACCCTCACTAACGTGTATTTGACAAGCTTTTTTTAAGGCGCGGATGCTTATCTTGCATCCATCATCATCCAGCTTAGTCAGTTTCTATTAGTTACTGTAGGGTAGTTTTATGAGATGTGTTTTGACTGTCAAGGACATTTATGCTTATTAAATGCTATGTTTCAAGAGGGAGTAGTTTTAGGGTTTAAGTTTTAATGCCAAATGAAGATCCGGTTCGGGAAATGACTATATGTCATTATCCCCAACACGAGGAAAAAGACCCGAGAACATGTTGATTTCCTTATAACCCTAAACCAGGCCCGAGACTCGAGATATCTTTTCAAATTTTATTTCACTTTATTCCCGCTTTTACAACCATTCTCTCTCACTATTTTTACCAAACCTGAAAATCCAAACCAAATTCACCATTTTGGAATCACTGCACATCATTTGTACGAAGAAAACCCATCCATGTGTTCGACCTTAGACCACTATACTACAGTAGCTTGACTACGACAGTAGGACATAGGATACAAATTTTGTTGATTTCAGATCACCGTACTGTGGCACGAATCAATCTCGTCCCCTCTCCCTCTTTGTCTCGAAGAGCTTCTCTTCCACAAAGATCTACGGTCGCGACCCTCACACAAGAGCGGCAAGTCTCACAATTTACATTCCTCACCCATAGAATGTCTCGCTTGACATTTAGTCCTCCCCTCTTGTCTCGAAGAGCTTTCTCCTGTGCCGAAGATCGGGCGGTCGCGACCCTATCATTGTCAGTGGCCGCACGCAAAAATTCTTATATTCTCACCTTACGTAATGTTTCGCCTCGACATCTCGTCCCTTCCCTCTATGTCTAAGAGCTTCTCTTCTCGCAGCACGGGCGCGACCCCCGCGCCGTTAAGAGCAAATACCTCACACCTACATTCTCACCACGTATCGTTTCGCCTTTAACATCTCGTCCCTCCCCTCTTTGTCTCAAGAGCTCTTCTTCCACAAGACGGCTGGCGCCTAACCCCGCTGTCATTAAGAGCGGCTGTCATAATTCTTACATTCTAACCCATAGAATGTTTCGTCTCTTGACATCTCGTCACCTCCCCCTCTTTTTCTCTAAGAGCTTCTCTTCCGCAGCATCGGCGGCGGCGACCCATGCCACCGTCAAGAGCGGCTTGTCTCATAATTCTTACATTCTCACCCACATAATGTTTCATCTCGACATCTGGGCCTCTCCCCTTCGTTTCAAGAGCCTCTTCCGCAAAGATCGTTGGTTGCAACCCCTGCCGCCGTCAAGAGCAACCAGTCTCACAATTATTACATTCTCACCCATAGAATGTTTCGTCTCTTGACATCTCGTCCCCTCCCCCTCTTTGTCTCGAAGAGCTTCTTCAAAGATCGCATGGTGATCTTCGGTCAAGAGCGTCCATTCTCACAATTCGTACATTCTCACCCACATAATGTTTCGTCTCTTGACATTCAGCCCCTCCCCTTGTCTCGAAGAGCTTTCTCGCAAGATCGCAAGTGCGGACCTCGCCGCCAAGAGTGTCCATTCGACAATTTACATTCTCACCCACATAATGTTTCGTCTCGACATCTCGCCCTCCCCCCTCTTTACTAAGAGCTTCTTCCGCAAAGATCGGGCGGCGGTGACTCCCCCGCCGCCGCCAAGAGCGCCCATTCACAATTGCATTCTCACCCACATAATGTTTTCGTCTCGACATCTCGTCCCTCCCTTCTTTGTCTCGAAGAGTTTCTCTTCGCAAGATCGGCGGTGCGGTGACCCCGCCGGCCAAGAGTGTCCATTCTGACAATTCTAAGACTTCACCACATAATACCGCCCTGACATCTCGTCCCTCCCCTTTTGTCTCGAAGAGCTTTCCGCAGCATCGGGCGGCAGACCTCCTCGCCGCCAAGAGGCCCATTCTCACAATTCGTACATTCTCACCCACATAATAAGTGTTTCCTGTCTCTTGACATCCGGGCCCCTCCCCTCTTTTGTCTCGAAGAGCTTCTCTTTCGCAAAGACGCTACGGCAGATCCTCGCCGCCAAGAGGTCCATTCGACAATTTACATTCTCACCCACATAATGTTTCGGCCTCGACATCTCGGCCCTTCCCCTCTTTGTCTCGAAGAGCTCCGCAAAGACGGCGGGCGGTGACCTCGGGGCCATTGGCAGACCCATTCTCACAATTCAGACATTCTCACCCACATAATGTTTCGTCTCTTGACATCTCGCCCTCCCTTCTTTGTCTCAAGAGCTTCTCTCGCAAAGATCGGCTACGGTGACCCCGTCGCCGCCAAGAGTGTCCATTCCGACAATTTACATTCTCACCCACAATGCTCGCCTCTGACATCTCGTCCTCCCCTCTTTGTCTCGAAGAGCTTCTTCTTCTTCGCAAAGATCGGGCGCGTGACCCCGCCGCCGTCAAGAGCCGCCCATTCTCACAATTGCATTCTCACCACATAATGTCTCGTCTCTTGACATCTCGCCCTCCCCTCTTGTCTCAAGAGCTTCTTTCGCAAAGATCGGGCGGCGAAATTTCGTCAAGAGTGTCCATTCTGACAATTCTACATTCTCACCATACATAATGTTTCGTCTCTTGACATCTCGCCCTCCTCTTTGTCTCGAAGAGCTTTCTTCAAGCAAAGATCGGCGGCAGACCCCCGCCGCCGTCAGCCCATTCACACTGCACATTCTCACCCACATAATGTTTCGTCTCTTGACATCTCGTCCCTCCCCTTTGTTCAAGAGCTCTTCTTTCGGGCAAAGATCGGCGGCGTGACTCCCCCACATTAAGAGTGTCCATTCTGACAATTCTTACATTCTCACCCACATAATGTTCGTCTCGACATCTCGTCCCTCCCTTGTCTCAAGAGCTTCTCTCAACATCGGGCGAGCAAAGTGACCCTCACGCCGCCAAGAGCCGCTACCACAATTTTTACATTCTACCATTAATGTTTCGCCTCTTGACATCTCGTCCTCCCCATCTGTCTCTCAAGAGCATCTCTTCGCAAGATTGCCACGGCGACCCTCGCACGCCAAGAGTCGCTGGCCTCACAATTCTTACATTCACCTACGAATGTTCTCGACTCTTGACATCTATCCCTCCCTCTTGTCTCAAAGAGCCTCTTCCGTTAGATATGACACGGCGACCCATGCCGCCTTCAAGAGCGGATGCTGATTCGCGCTACGTAGGTGCCGGAATCAACAAAATTTACCTGCTGCTCCTACCACCGTAGCGCAACTACCGCAAAGATAGAGGCTCCAGGATCGAACACAAGGATGGGTTTTCGTCTGGCGATGACTTGTATAATCATTCAAAATGTGAGGCTTATCGATTTTTCTCGGATTTGCTTAAAAGTGTGGCTGTTGTCGTCACTTAAGCACCGAAAGCAATTTAAAATAAGATGTAAAAGAAGACCTTGAAGTTTTGGGTCACTACTTTGGTATGATGGGGTTGTAGAGGTGTCCTCAAGTTATTTCCTCGCATTAGGGCAAATGACATATAGTCATTTCCAAAACCGGATCTTTGTTTAACTTTAAAACCAACCCTTAGTAACATTCCTATTTGAACCATAGCATTTACTGAGCATTTAATGTTCCAATAGCTTGAAAATAAATCATTTAACCTACTTCGCAGCTCTCAGAATGACATCTAATGGAAGTCGTAAGGTATCTAGCAATAAGAATAAATCGAACCCTAAAGCATGCCAAGTATCGACCAAAGAAAAATACATTAAATAGCATTTAAACCTAGTTTTGAAAGTTTGAAACACAAATACGTTAATACTCGCCTATGAAACAGAACATCTTCAAACCCACATCAAATCAACCTAGAAATCCTCCTTCAAGGTTTGAGGTTTCAGCTAAACATCCTTTGAGTTTCTCATTCTCAAAGGGTGCTCGCACCCTAGAAAATGAGGGAAGCCGAGGAGATAGTACAGAGAAACGGGAACGTAGAACAAGGTTCAGAATGAAACTCGTTAAATGAATAGTTGCTATAAATATTCATAACATGGCTTATATAGCCCCACAACATGCGAAAAGGCCAACCACCTAAATAATATGATTACATTGAGGGAAAAAGAGGAATTAAACAAACTGAGTCGCTTGATCACAAAACATCGACGCAGAATTTCATGAGCAGTACGCATTCTTTCAAGAGGATAGCTTAATTTTCAATATATAGCTTAAAATTTTGCTATAGCTTAAAATTCAGCATATAGGCAAAATTTCGCTTATGTAGCTGAATTAGCATATAGCTTAAAATTTCGCTATGATCGAAAATTTTGATATCATTGCTAAATTTTCGCTATCATTATGGAAAGTTCTATGTCATAAATTGCTAATCTTCTAATACTTGTTTCCTTACATCTTTCAATTTGCATTATGCATCTTCTAGCTTGCTATTTCTTCATCCTGTGCTTGATTAAATCTAATTATAGAATTCATACGAATTTAAGATAAATCAACACAATTTCGATGCCAAGCTTCGATATGACGGTAAAGGTTTAAATCCGTTAGGGGTCTACTACAAACAACCTCGAAACAAAATCAGTAGTACTAAAAAACCTACTCATGTCAATCGGCTTAAAGAATATGATTAGTACGTGATTAGTACCAAAAAAGTGCTATTTTGAGCCCTATTCAAGATAGGTTTTGAGTGCTTTTTGCACACTAATCATATCAATTAAGTCAATTGTCATGTGCATGTCCACTTAGTGTTTTTGATTTGTTTTCGAGATTGTTTTGGATAGTTTTGCAGGTTTTTGAGAACTTCAATCAGCAAGCTTGGCTTCTTATTGGTGTTGATTGCGAGAATCCTCGATGATTTCACCGAGCCGAGGCGATGAAATATCAAGATTCAGTGAAGAATTGAAGGCAAAGTGATGAATAAGAAGTGCAGAGAGGATGTAGTGAGCAGGAAGCAGGAGCAATCCCAGGATTTTTCACCATGATTGCGAAAATTTCGCTGGGATTGCGAAAATTTTGCAATCATAACGAAAATTTCGCAATCCTAGCGAAATTTTGCACTTATTAGTCTGAATTTTCGCTAGTTAAGCGAAATTTCGCTAGCTGGGGCAAATTTATCAAGTCAACGAATTTTCCTATTTCGCAGCTCCTCACAAAAATTTCGCTAGGCTAGCTTAAATTTGCTAGCTTGCGAATTCACCAAGGTTACGAAATTTCCCATTTCGCTATCTCGTAGAATTTCACTAGTTAGAGAAATTCCTCACAAGATAGCGAAATTTTCGCTCCGCTAGCGAAATCTCCGCATAGCCAACTCAAATTTCAGGTTTTTGGTATACTTGATCCCAAACGACCACGTTTTTGATGCATACCATTTCGACCCTTATGTAATTTCATATTTTAGGTATTTTTGCATTTTCACACTTTGGGTCGACTATATAAACCCCCACCCTTGTAACCCAAAAAGGAACTTTCATTTTACGCTTTTCCCAGCCTTTCATTTTAGGGTTCTATTTGCTCTCTCTCTCTCCTCTTTCTTTCATTTTCTTCTACGCTAAACACCCCTTGCGGATGACAACCTCAAGGGATGCTCACAAGCCTCCCCACAAACTTTGAAAGGCGAGGGTTGCTAGCTACTTTGGGTCACGCAGGTTGTCCTCATGCTTTGAATAGTACAGGTACTGCATTTATGGTTCCTAGCTTTCCAAACTAGGGTTTGATGGCATTTAATGTCTTTCCTTTGGTCAATACTTTTGCCATGCTTTTGTGTGGTTCGCTGCATTCTTACTTATGCATGCACCGACATTCTTTAGATGTCATTTACGAGCCATGGGAATGAGGTTAAATGCTAGGGTTTCAACTGAATGGGACTTTGAATGTTTAGTACTTGAGTTGACTCAAATAGGAGTGGTTTTTAGGGTTAGGTTTTATAGCTAAACAAAAATCCGGTTTTGGCTTTGACTATATGTCATTTGTCCTAATGTGAGGAAAGAACCCGAGTGACTTAATGTACCCCATGTTATCAAGCTGTAGACCTAAGCCTTCAAAGTTACCATTTCACACTTCACTTTAAACCATTACAGTTAGTCAGTGAACATACAACCCCCACTGTTTTTAACAAAATCTAAAATCCAAACAAAAGCCTCACCATTTTCCAAACACTGATGCAAATCATTCGTGGGATGAAAACTCCATCCTGTTCACCCTAGACCGTTATACTACAAGAGAGTTTGACTGACACGTAGGGGAGGAACTTAGGATACAAATTTGTTGATCTTTGATCACCCTACCGTGGGCACGAATCAAATGGCGCTGCCGATGGTGCCAAACTACGTATGATGAGTTGATGTACTTGTAATCCACATTACAAGTGTCGTGACCTTTCGCCCCAATTGCGCAAGTGTGAATCGCAGTTTTCTTCACTTAGCAGTCACTGCACTGTTTTTGTTTCTTGCAGTCAGTTTTTGTTTTAACTAACACTGAATTCTTTGGCAAGCTTTGTTGTGTTCTTTGTTGTGTCTCATTTTGTGTAATAGGTGTTTATGCAAAGACTGGGATGTAGGGACATCAGGTGATCGCAAAGAAGCGAGTGTACCAATTGAACAAGGTTGTGAAATCAGTGTGCACAGTGACCAAATGGATCCTCTATCTGAGGAACAACAAAGTCAACAAGCACCCCCTATGAATCCAACAGCATACAGGTCGATGAGGGAACACATACACCCTTCTAGAGTGAGTGCTCCTTCCTCGTGATCATACCCTCCTACGGTGACGAGTACCGAGACCCTACCCAAGGCTCCCTCGCTCCCACATTTCATGGTATGGAGAATGAAAATCCATATTCACACATACGGGATTTTGAGGAGGTATGCACAACTTTTAAGGAGGGTATAACTGACATGGATTTGCTCAAGCTGAAAGCATTTCCACTGACACTCGCCGGACAAAGCCAAAATATGGCTCAATTCATCGAGGCCGAACGACTGGAATTGGGCCATCTTTCAAACTGAATTTCTTGAAGAAATTCTTCAGTGCAACCAAGACCAATAGTTTGAAGAGGTAGATCTACACTTACTGCCTATGACAATTCCAGAAATTCTACCAATGCTAGAGTAGATTCATGGAGACCATCGTTGTCAGTCCACATCACGGGTTTCTCGACACTCCAGATGTTAGTGAATCATTTCTATAATGGTATGTCCCCTGCCATGAAGCAATTGCTAGAAACCATGTGGAGGTGATTTTTGAGTAAAAATCTCAGATTTAAGCTATGGATTTCTCGAGTTATGTGGCTGAAACCTAAGGGGCGGGATTGAGCCAAACCTGAGAGAGGGGTGGAGAAATGAGGCCCTCAGCACACCAAAGGGGAGGAATTTTTACACTTTCAGAGGACATGGAAATGAAAGCAAAAATCTCAACCCTAGCTAGGAAGGTGGAGGAGCTACAAGGAAAGAGGCTCCATGAAGTGCAAAGGATCGAAAGCACCGGCACGTGCCCAAATCCCATCTCATCGCCTGTCAACCCACTGTTAATCCAGAGAACATCATCCGACCGCCCCATCACCAAGGATTTGATGTCGTAATATGCAAATGTTGTGGTGGCCTGGTCATAGCTACAACCCAATGCCCCATATGGTAATACTCACACCCAATTGGAAAATCAATTCCTAACCTCTCCCGGAAACCTAATCCCCGCGATGTGTTCTCAAAGTAAACAATAGCTTTTGGTTCCACATCTCACCATTACCACCATCGCCCACTTCAATGAATAAGCTATACTGAATTTGAGCAAGGTGGTAGGCAATTTTGTGGAAGAGCAAAAGGGGATCAATGCACAATTGGCACAGAGAATTGATACTGTAGAAAATACACTGAACAAAAGAATAGATGGGCTTGAGAGCAATCTAAATCAGAAAATTGACAACCTGCAGTATTCAATCACAAAGATCAACAATATTCTGGAGGTACAGGAGAGAGGAAGGTTCCCTTCCCAAACATTGCCAAATCCAAAAGGTCCATGAGGTAGGTTCATCCAAAGAATTCAGTGGACGGACGGCTCGAAGGCCATAATCACTACGAGGAGTTATGGAAGTGAGCAACCAGTGCCCATGACTGCTGAAGAGACATGCAAAGAAAAAGAAGCTGAGCCTGAGAGGGTAGTCATCAGTGAAGACCCAGTGAAGAGAAGCATGCCCCCTCCATTTCCCCAAGCACTACGAGGCAAGAAAAAAATCCCAAACCAAGCTAAAATTTGGGAGGTGCTAAGGCAAGTGAAGGTAAACATTCCACTGCTCGACATGATTAAGCAAGTTCCAACTTATGCAAAGTTCTTGAAGGACCTATGCACAGTCAAGAAAGGGCTAGGCATTGAAAAGAAAGCCTTCCTAACCGAGCAAGTCAGTGCCATAATCCAGAGCAAGACCCCAGTCAAATACAAAGATCCAGGATCCCCCACAATTTCAGTCAACATTGGAGGGACTTGCATAGACAAAGCACTACTAGATTTAGGGCCAAGCAGAACCCGTCACATCATACAGCTAGGTTTAGGAGAGCTAAACCTACCAACATCACCTTGTCACTGGCCATAGACGTTGAAAATCTCTAAGTGAATAACAGGATGTGTCAAGTCAAGGTAGACAAATTCTACTTCACCCAAGAGGATTTTGTAGTGCTTGACACCGAGCCAATTGCAAGTGGGCCCAATCATGTGCCAATTATCCTGGGAAGACCATTTTTGACCACTGCTAATGCAATTATCAATTGCCAAATGGAGTCATGCACCACGTTTGGCAAACATGGACATTGTAGCTCAACATTTTTCACTTGAGCCACAAGCACAAACCAGCGCAGGGTGACGAGGAAGGAAGACGAAGTCCGCCTCAACTGGTCATAATGCAGTGGAAGCCTGAAGATCCATAAATTACAAGAATCAAGCAACCAAGATGAAACAGCTTGTCTGGGAGCTACATCACGTCCATGCAGAGCAATCAATGTTCAAAATCACCCCGCTGTGAGGAAGAAAATCAACAAGAAGGACCAAGCACAGAAGGCCGCAACTACAGCCACACGCCGGTTAAGGAGCTCCCTCCTCCTCGACCCCCATGAATGGAGTTGGTAAAATTGAGCCGATTTGGTGTCAAATGAAACCAAATTGCAACTCAAACTTTGCTTAAAATTGATTAATTTCTAGTTTCTATTTTTAACTTTCCTTTTAGTAATTTCCCGCTTTAACAATTTTCCTTTTAGGTAGCCTTAGCTAATTTTATTTCTATTTTTAGATTTGAAAATAATAATTAATTTTTATTTGTTTATAACTCACCCTAAATCAAAATTTTGTTTCTTTAATTGTTTTTATTTGCAGTCGACATTTCGCTTATTGATAGCTAAATCTGCCCGAGGCTGGCCTCGCCGCCCAGCGCCTTTATGAAAAGAAGGGGGGAGGACTCTTCCAAACTATTTCCATCCCCCTCCCCTATTCCGCGCCCGCACCGCCACGCGCCCCTACTGAGCGCGGCCTACCCGTGCCCCGGGTCCGCCATCCCCTCACGCAAAGGTCCTCGAGCCACCACCGCGCCACCGCAGTCGGCCACCACCGGACCACAAGAGACGCGTGCCCGAGCCATTCCCGCCGCTCCAATGCCCCGTCTCCCCTCAAACCCACAATGACAAATCCCGTGCCCCGGATCGGCTCAAGCCGCTCACGCGGGCATACCGAGCCCCGGTCCAGCCCCGTGTGAGCACCCCGCGACCGCTTCCCCAAACTGAGCTCCCGCCCTCGCCTCTCGTGTCACTTCGACGCCAGACGATATGGTACGCATCGGGTGGTCCCGCCTCAAGCCTGTGGTCGATTCAAGATCAGAGACGGAGGTCCGTGACACCACCGAGGCCGCCCGTGCCCATTCTCCGCTTTACTCGCACAGTAGCCCGCAGTGAGTCCCACCAAAGAAGCCACGAGGAGCCCCAGGGGTTCGGGAGGTACTCAGACGAGGATGGGACCCTAGCCCTCCCTAGTGCCTCGTGAGACGATCCAGAGTGGCTCTGGCCTCCTGCCGGGCCCGTACACAGTCCCGGAGTCCTCATCATCTGTGCCTTAGCCACTCCTCTTCCACGCCGTGCCAGCAGAGGAGACCCTTATCACCCCAGCCACGCCTCTCACGCGAGGATCAGTGGCCATTGTTTGTCAGGACTGACCCTGTGAAACGCCTGCTCTACGCTGAGATTTACGGAGAGTCGATTACGACGTGCCGGGCCACTTGACCGCACCCCGCTCGGGACTCCATGAGACCGATTGCACACATTACTCCTCGGGTGTCGCCTCATGACACCGCGCGCTCTATTACCCCGGGTGGTACTTCGCCTCTACCACTCCATGACTTCCTGTGAGCGCCGAGTCCGACCGGAGCCCTCGGTACTTGCTATCAAGGATCGACCCGAGTGTCTCGAGCGGTGGACATATCAGCCGATGAACACAGGGCCAATTCGGAGGGTATCGAGATCGGCCCTCAGCCGACGCAGGGAGATGGTCCCTATTTCCTCGCCTCTCGTGATACCTGCAAAGAGGACTCGCATTTTCTCGGAGGCGCCCCGCCACATGCTTCCTCATCACCATCCTGGACCAACCTCCTTCCGCTACAAAGACTACGCATACCGTAGGGGAGCCATACTCGAGGCTCACGGATCTCGTAGAGGGATTTGGTTCAGTCCCTCTGAGCTGGTGATGACCTCTGGGCCGTGATTTTGAAGATAAGGTCCACCGCAAGGGGGCCTCGGCCCGAAATGAGAGTATACCTTGTCGATGCCGACTACCGAGCCAGTCTTCGGAGCACTCGCTTTTCAGAGGAGCCCCGTGATCGAGGAGGATCGATGCCTCAGTCCTGGGCTTCATGGAGAGAGCCAGTAGGATGCCCATTTCTTTCTCCCTCCAGTTGAAGAGGATCAGAGGAGGGCCCACGAGGAGGCAAAGAGGACTCCTGCAGGAGAGATGATCCTACCTGCAGGTAGAGATGGAGTGAGTCCAAGGCCGATATATCTCTCCATCTCCTCCTCCACTGCTTCACCACACTCGTCGACACCCCACCATCATATACACAAATAAGCAAATGATTCCTCCAGTGAGCACGTTCATGTCGCCTCGAGGGAGCCTCGCAACAGCAGTGGATGACACCGTTCATTGGCCACCACACGCATCGATGGACTTAGATCGACTGAGCCGAGACCACCTTAGAGCATCACATACCATGCTCCCAGATCATGAGTCACCCCGGGCCTCCAGCATGTTTGCCCTCTGAGATGAGCCCACAACAAATGACAAGAGCCTCCTGTGACATAGCCGGCCACGTATGCAGAGTTTTCCAGATCCACCACCACCGCGAGATCGGAGGTGGTCACACCTCCTCTGTCTCTAACTTTCTTACCCCTATGACATGTTTCTACTTTGGCCGGGAGGAAAAGCTAGGAGTTGGGGAGGCCTCTATTATGTTTTTTGTACAAATATTTATCAACTCGCCTACTCATTTTATTAGGATTCATGTATTAGCCAATAGTAAAAAGAACACTTTTGTTATGTTTATCTATATCAAGCATGTATTAGCTTATTTTGCTTATATCAAAAGCTTTATTCACTATTTACATTTACTACACTTTGCAAATTCATTTTTGTGTCTCCATTTTATATTCTTCTTGCCTTTTAGTTGAAGAATTGAAACCCTCGTATGTTACCTTTAATAGGACACCCATGCATGATTTGGTTTTTGGTCAATTGAGATTTCAGCATATTCAACCTTGAACTTTCCCCCTTTAGCTGATTCACACACTGCACACCAGATTGTACCAATAGGTTGAGAAGCTATATACCTCTTTTCACTTTGCAAAGTCGGCCTTAAACTTGTTGACGACCTATAATAGGTTTTTGTTACCCATGAAGACCAATGAAGTCTTCCAAAAAAAAATCAATTAAAAAGAGTTAAACGGCAAAAGAGAAAATAAAGCCGTGACACTTTGCCTTGAAACCGTATCACGGTCCCAGGGGCATATGGCTTAAAGTTCCTTTAAAGCCCGATGCCCTAAACCTTAATTGGTTGGGAGTCATCGACTTAGTGTTCGCACTAGTGGACTCAAGAAGTTTAACAAGGGTCAGAGTTTAATTCTCGGTCATCCTAGAGTCCCGGTGTGAAGCTCAGAAGCCTGCGGGTCAAGTGATCCTTTTCGCTTGATGCCCAAACCTTAATTGGTTGGGAGTCATCGGTGGACCTTCGTTACACGGACTTGGTAAAGTCGAAGCTAGCATTGCACCCTGTTATCGCAATCAAGGAAGAAATAAGAGCGTAGCTAGCCCTATTTAAGTCGTCAACAGCTAAGTGCCATGCAGCTAGGTTGGGATAGCTTTGCAATTTATTGGTTCAAACTGCTACCTTAGGAACAATTAGATTTTGGTGGAAAATCGGGTTGGATTTCCTTGAAATTGGCATCATTTCCTAAAACTTGTTCTTTATATGGTTTTTTGCTCTCTCATGTCAGGTTTTCAGCACGTGGCAAATTATTCATGCTAAAGGTAAATAACCAGACATACACTTTTTGACCCAAATACACTTTTTGTAAAAGCACAAAGATGCATCCTATTTTTGTTTTAACATTGCTAAGGACTAGCAATGTGTTTGCTGGGGTGTGATAACAAAAAGTGTATATTTCGAGTCTCTATTCAAGATAGGCTTTGAGTGCTACAAGTATTCAATCATAATACTAAGCCAATTGTCATGTGCATGTCTCACTTAGTGTTTTTGATTTGTTTTTTATGATTGTTTTGGATAGTTTGCGTTTTTGAGAACCTTAATCAGCAAGTCGCTTCTTATTGTGTTGATTTACGAGAATCCTCGATGATTTTCACCGAGCCGAGGCGATGAAATATCAAGATTCAGGGAAGAATTGAAGGCAAAGTGATGAATAAGAAGTGCGTAGAGGATGCAAGGAGTAGCTGTGAGCAATCCTGTACTTTTCGCTATGATTGCAAATTTTGTCGGGATTGCGAAATTTCATCCTAGCTTAAAATTTCAATCCCAGCGAATTGGGAATCTCTCGCTGTGCCAGCGAAATCTCATCGTGCCTAGCTTAAATCTTTCCAATTTCGCTATCTCACAAAAATTTCCTATACACATGAATTTTTGGCCATTTGTGGCTCCACTCATAGCGAAATTTCCCATTTTCGTATCTCAGAGAATTGCTTAGGCTAGAGAAATTTTGTTAGATAGCGAAATTTTCGCTTATGCTAGCGAAATTTCCCGCATAGCGAAATCTCTCAAATTTCTCGTGTTTTTGGTATACTTTGATCCCAAACGACCAATGCTTTGATGTATTACCATTCACCCTTAGTAATTTCATATTTTAGGTATTTTTGTATTTTCAATACTTTGGGTCGACTATATAACCCCCACCTCTTTTGTAACCCAAAAGGAACTTTTCATTTTAATACGCTTCTCAAGTAGCCTTTCATTTTGGGTGGTTCTATTTGCTCTTCTCTCCTCTTCTTTTCATTTTCTGATGCCAAACACCCCCTTTGAGATACACAACTCAAGGGATGCTTGGCAAGCCTCACAAATTTCTGAAAAGGAGGGTCGCTTAGCTTACTGGTCACAAGGGCCGGGTCCCTCATGCTTCAATGTTATGTACCGCATTTTATGGTTCCCAACTTTCCTCAAACTGTGGCTCGATGGCATTTAATGTCTTTCCTTCGGGTCACTTGCCATGTTTTAGGTTCGCATCTTAATGGTGATGCACCGACATTCTTAGATGTCATTTACGAGCCAAGTGGAATGAGGTTAAAATGCTGGTGGTTTCAAACTAAATGGGGACTTAAATGCTTAGTACTTGTCGACTCCTAAATAGAGTGGTTCTAGGTTAGGTTTTATAAATTTAAACAAAGATCCAAATTTACTTTGACTATATGTCATTTGCCCTAATGCGAGGATATAACCCGAGGACACTTTAATAGCCCCATGTTATCAAGCTAGTGACCCAAGCCTTCAAGGTTACCATTTCACACTTCACTTTAAGCCATTACAGTTAGTCAATGAACATACAACCCCCTAATCGCTTTTAACAAAACTGAAATCCAAAACAAAAGCCCCACCATTTTCCAAACACTAATGCAAATCATTCGTGGATGAAAACCCATCCCCGTGTTCGACCCTGCACCGCTATACTCGCAGTAGCTCGACCACGGCGCAGGAGGAACTTAGGATACAAATTTTGTTGGATTCCCGATCAATCTCACCATGACACCGACCGCACGCAAAGCACTCAAACCTATCTTAAATAGACTTCAAAATAGCACTTTTTGGTACTAATCACACTTAACCGACATTGCTAGTCCTCCTTTGAAGAATGCTAAAAATAAAATAAAAAGGGTATGCAAGCTATGCTTTTGCAAAAAGAGTGTTCTGTTCAAAAAGTGTGTACACGTGAGGCTTTACCTTCAGTATGAAAAATTTGGACTTTGTACAAAAACCATCATGAGAGAACAATTGCCATATAGGAACAATTTCCGTGGCAAAGATCGTCCAAAGTCAACTCGAACTTCCACCAAAATCTATGTTTTTAGGTAAATCCGCCTGAACCAATAAGCTGCTAAGCTATTCCCTCCCCCCAACCAAGCTATGTTAGGACCTTAAACTGATGACCAACCTAAAAAGATTCAGTTACACTCTTATTTCTTACATCGATTGTATTGTAGGGTGCAATGCTGAAAACTCGACTTCACAAAAGTCCGTGTAACGGGGGTCTACCGATGACTCCTAACCAATTAAGGTTTAGGGCATCAAGTCAAAAGGATCTGTCGACCACAAACTCTTCAGGCTTCACCCCGGACTTCGAATGATTTCAAGAATCTAGCACCTACAACTCTCTAAACTCCACCCATCCACCCATGTAGCGAACACTAAGTCTGACTCAACCACTGCCTTGGGTAAGTAATCAAGGCTTCAAAAGGTTTTCACATATACCCCTGACCGTGTTCTGCTTCAAGGTAAAGTGTCACGGCTTTCCATTCTCTTTTTCTTCTTTCTTTTTCTTTTTGCTTTTTCTTTTTCATTTGGAAGACTTCATTGGTCTTTTTTTGTGGGTAACATAAACCTATTATGGGTCGTCAACGAATCTAAGGCCATATTTTCAAAGTCAAAAGAGGTATGCAGCTTCTCAACCTATTGATGAAGCGTGTGCCTTTGTGTGTGATTAGCTAAGGCGGATAGACAGGTTGAATACTTTGGAATCTCAGCCAATCAAAACTTAATCATTCATGGAACTATTCTGGCATTATGGTAGCATGATTGCTTCAATTTTCAACTCGAGGCGAAACCAAGCCACCCTGATAAAGAGTAAAAATGGTTTGCAAAAGTATAGAAAAATGTAAATAATGCTATAAAGCTTTTGATAAAACCAAAGTGGCTAGTACAAGCTTAACATAGCTAAACACAAGACATACTAATCACAACAAAAAGATCACTGCCTATTATCAGCTAATACATACATCCTAAACAATCCTATACAAAAAAAAGTAGGCAGTTGATAAAGCTAAAACAAAGCAATAAATGGAGTAACGCTGACTCTAGCTTTTCCTACAACCAAAGTATAGCCGTGTCTCAGCGGGTAGGAGCGGAAAGCTAGAGAAGGAGTGCGACCACCTCGCTCTCGTGGTGTAGGCCGTTAGATCTGGCTGGCTGCGGCGGTGCAACCCCGTGAGGCTGCGAAATGGATACGACGGACTGATCCGCGAGTAGTGAGGTGTGTAGGCTGCAATCCACGGTATTTGCGGGAGACCCCGGTGGCTCTGAATGCGAAGCCGTGATTACACTTGCGAGTGACCTCGGCTCGGGCCATCCCGCTCGATAGCGATGCTGAGTAGTATCAGGTCTTGTGGACAGCATCCATAACAGCGGATAACTCCACAGCGACGGGGATATGCTCTGGTGGCTCTTTGTGATGTGGAGGAAGGGCCTTGAGCCAGTCTCGGGAGAATAGGGCGGAGGTAGGCTGGAGGAGATAAATCTGGAACTGAGGTCCTCTCCACCTCCACCTCTAGAACATGCTGCTCACCCCTCGGCAGGTCCTCTACAATATCATCCGTGGCTACCTCCTGGCTAGTGTGAAAGAGATGAAGTGGCATATATAAGACCGCTCGATGGATAAAACCACGAGGGGACAGCTCAGCCACCGCTCTGTCTTGGCTCCCCGAGACGGATACTCTAAGACACGGATCGGCAACCTCGGCATCAGCAGGGGAATAGCCTCTCTGCTAGCCTTGAGTCTTGGTGGACCTTCTCTCGAAGTCTGGCAATGCGGTCATGAAGAGCTCGGGAGGGACTAAGCCCCCCGAATCCCTCGGACTCTCCCCTTCACGAGCCTCGGTATAGGCTCCCTCCATTGTACATAATGATGAAATTAGGAGTGAGCTTGTCAAAGTCGTGGTCCACTAGGAGCATCTACGGGGAAAGCTGCCGACGGAAGAGTATAGGCTCGGCCGTGGTATCTCGGCGAGAGGCGAACTATCTCCCAGGTGATGGAATTTGAGGCCACCGGCCAAATGAGTCACGTAAATTCACCATAACCAGCAGCGAATGGCCAATTTGTAATATGCGCAGCTCGGGAGTACCCAAAGGTGCGTCGATGCGAAACTGGGATCTCCGTCGGTAGGCACTCTCAGGGATGTCATAGTATGATAAAACTCGACGCCGCGGGGATAAACCTGGTCGTGAATGACGGCCGGTGAATATCGCTAGATCAACCACATCGAATCTCTAAATCACTGGTCCGCTGTCAATGCCGGTATGTCGTAGTATGACTCTTCATGGAAGTCCCTGGCACGTAGATTGACATTCCTTGGAATATGATCGCAGCTAAACATCGGGCGCGCAGTCACCGGGCGGGGATGGCGGGGCGCGAAATCTGATCGGTTGGAGGCGATGGCTCGGGCCTAGACCGTGAAGACTCGCGGTAGGATGTTCAAGCACGAAGGCGAGACCCTCCCGCGGGGTCTCGGATGCACCGGGAGAAGGGGCGGGGTCCTTTGGTCGGGTATCGCTGGATGGGGCTTTCGAGAAGCAGGCCTCCTGCGAAATAGAAACGAGGCGGACCTATATCCATAGCGTGGCGGGGGCCAATGGGTGTCTGTAACGCACCGGTCTTGAGAGTGATGGCGCAGCCACAGGATGTGCGGCTTGCCCTCTCGAAGTGCGAGGCTGGACCTGGGCTGTGCGATGGGATCCGTGGAGTGCAGACCATGATGGCTCAGCTGCGGGGCTCGGTGGGAGTGCCGGAGATGCTAAGCGACGGCAAGGGTGCGCGGCGGTAGGGCGTGGTGGCACGGGCGATGGGTGCTGGGCGCGACGGACTTCCAGGTGCCTGGCGCGCGGCTCAGGCGTAGAAATTTGGCGCGAGTGCGGCGGCTCACCGGCGGGGAGAAGGCTGTGCGTGCGTTGGGAGTTCGAGTGCGCGGCTCGGGGCACGGCCGGAGACCAGGAGCGGGGGTGGGAGCTCGGGCGGCACGGGAATGGAGCGGGGCGGGATGAAGGCGGGAGGACGTTTCGCTATTATAGCGAAATTTAAAATCTACACCCGACACACGCAAATAAAAAAAACAAAAATTAAAAATAAATCTTACAAAATAAATGAAAATAAAATAAAATATAAAACTGAACATAAAATAAAAAAATAAAATATTTATATAAATAAATAAATAAAGATTTTAATTAAAAACTAAAATAAAATAAAATAAATTACTAAAAATAAAATTAACCAAAAATTGACCAAAAAGAAAACCAAAATTTGAAGTTTGCGATTTGGTCTCAATGGACACCAAACCCATTTCAGTGGCATGGATTTGTTACATGGAGGATCAAGGAGGAGGGCTCCTTAATGCGCACGTAGTAGGTGTCTTTGCGGTTGCAGCTAATACTCCAACTCCGCTGTGTTGAGCATTTTATCCTTTGATGGTGCTAGAGGAATGAGTGATGCAGGAGGGGTAATTGATGCAGATGATTCTTCATCAACTGTTTCACTTTTCTTCATCAATTCCTCCTGCAGTTTGTGAGCACTTGGTTTCCCTACACCTGGACCAAATCAAAAGCGAAACTTCATCCTAATTCCCTTCCCTCGTCTCTGGCGGCTTGTGCCTTGTTGCTCGGGTGAAAAATGTTGATCTCCGATTGTCATGTTGCCAAATGGTGCATGACTCCATTAAAGCAATTGATTATCGCATTGGAAGTGGCCAAAATGGCCTTCATGATGATTAGCACATGAATTAAACCCAATGCGATCGGATATCCAAGCACTACAAAATCAACTAGATGGTAAATTTGTCCACCTTTACCAACACATCCTTACTATGTTCTTGGGGAATTTTTAACATCGATCAGCTAAGGATAGAGTGATGTTGGTAGGCTTAAGCTCCCCCAAACCTAACTACTTATATACTAAGTATGGCAGTAGGTTTACACTGGTCCCCAAGTCTAACAGTGCTTTATCTATGCAAGTCCCTCCAATAATGACTGATATTGTGGGGGATCCTGGATCCTTGTATTTCACCTGCCCGCTTCCGAATGACGGCACCGACCTGCTCATAGGAAGGCTTCTTCAATGCCCAATCCTTTTCGACCGTGCAATGTCCTTCAAAAATTTTGCATATGTTGGAACCTGCTTAATCATATCAAACAGTGGGATATTCCACCTTCACTCTCGCCAAGACCCCAACAGTTGGTTTCTCAGGATTTTTTCGCTCTAAGTGCTGGAGGAAACTGAGGTATGTTTTTCTTCATTGAATCTTCTTTGATTATTATTCTCTCAAGCTCAGCTTCCTTTTCTTGCCCTTCAAGAATATCAAGTAATCGGTTGCTCAATTTCCTTTTCCACTCAAAGTGATGGATACTTTTACCATCCATCCTCGAGTTGCTGGAAGAACCTACTTGACTCCTTTGATTGCAGTGTATGGGAAGGGAATCTTCCTTTCTCACTCTCCAAAGCAGATTGGTAATCCTAGTGATGAACAGAGATTATCAATTTTCGACATACTCGCCCATTTATTCTCTTGCTCAGGTGCTTTCCACAAGATCAATTCTTCGGGAAGCCACCGCATATCGATCCCTCGCTTTTGATTAGTACCCAAAAAGTGCTATTTCAGTCCCATTTTAAGATAGGTTTTGAGTGCTTTTTGCGTACTAATCATGTTAATTAAGCCGATTGACATGTGCAGGTCCGATTAGTACTACTGATTTTGTTTCGAGGTTGTTTTTGGTAGTTTTGTAGGTTTCGGGAACCTCCGCCATCATATCAAGCTTGGCATCGTAATTATGATGTTTATGCCGAAGTTCAGATGAATTTCTACGATTTCATCGCTTCTAATGAAGAAATGTCAAGCTGGAAAGAAAGAAATGCAAGCTGATTGGTGCAGGAAGCAATGCAAGAGGATCAGGAATTTCGCTATGAGCATAGCTGGGCCAAGAAGGGATTTCGCGAAATTTTCTAGAATGGTAGCGAAATTTCGCTATATGGTTGGTTCTTTTCGCTATCATAGCGAATTACCGCATAGCTTAAATTTTGAATTTTCGCTATGCCTCAGATTTTCGCTATGATAGCGAATTTCGTCATCATATGTACCGCTATGATAGCTTAAATTCACCGTGTACAGCTTAAAATGCTGCCCCTCTGCGGATCGAAACGACCCTGCTTTGTGCAATTCCCATTTTGCCCCTCAATGTAATCATATTATTTGGTTATTTTTGTATTTCACACATCTTTGTAAGGCTATATGTGCCACTTTATGGACAAATTAACCTCTAACTTCATTCAATCCTGGAACCCACGCAGCTTTTCATTTTGGTTCCAGCTTTTCTCTCTTTTCTCTCCTCTTTCTTCCATTTTCTACGCCACACCTGAGGATGACAACTCAAAAGGATGTTTGGCTAAGCCTCAAAACCTTGAAGAGGAGGGTTGCTAGGATGGTTAATGGGCTCGTAGATGTTCCTCTGCTTTAAATGGAGCAAGTACTGCATTTATGTGTTTCAAACTTTCCAAACTAGGGTTTAATGCTATTTAATGTATTTCCTTTGGTCAATACTTGGCATGCTTCAGGGTTTAGTGTATTCTTAATGGTAGATACACTAACATCCATTAGATGTCATTTACGAGCCATTGAAAGTAGGTTAAATGCTTGGTTTTTAACTGCATAAACATTAAATGTTTAGTAAATGCTATGGTTCAACTAGGAATGTTTTTAAGGGTTGGTTTTTAAAGTTAAACAAAGATCCGGTTTTGGCAATGACTATATGTCATTTGCCCTAATGCAGGAAATAACCAGGACACCTATATAACCTCATTAGGCCAATCTAAGGACTCAAGCCTTCAAGGTCTCCTTTCTACACCTTATTTTAAATCAAGCTTCGCTAGCTCCAATGACAACAACACCATGCTTTTTAATGCAACCAAAAATCCAAATGAAAGCCTCACCATTTCGAATCATGATACAAATCATTTGTGAGATGAAAACTCATCCTCGTGTTCGACCTGGGGATCGCTTATATCAGCAGCTTCGACCACGAAAGGGGGAGGAAAAAATAGGAACAAATTTTATTGATTCCCGATCACCCAACGTGGCATGAATCAAATGGCGTCAAGTGTCGGATGGTGCCAAACTACAGATGATGAATTGATATGTACTTGCAATCTACATTACAAGTATCGTCACCTTAACCCTTTTTTGAATTTCGCTGAAAGAATTTCAAGTTTTACTTTCACACAATGTCAATGCTTACCATTACAATCATTTTATTATTTAGCTAACACTAATCCTTTTGGCAAGTCTTTTTGTTGTTCCTTGCTTGGTCTCTTTTTGTTCCACAGGTGTTTATGCATCACTGGGATAGAGATATATCAGGTAGACTGCAAAGAGTTAGTGCACCAATTGAGCAAGGTCGTGAAATCGCAGCATGATCAAATGGATCCTCTACCTGAGGAACAGCAAAGTCAGCAAGGTACTCCAGTGAATCCAACAGCATACAGATCAATGAGGGACCACATACACCCTCCTAGAGTGAGTGCACCTTCCTGCATCATACCACCTGCTGAGGATGTAGCAGTGAAACCTTATTTGGTGCCCCTACTCCCAACTTTTCATGGTATGGAAAATGAAAATCCATACACACACATCCGGGATTTTGAGGAAGTTTGCGTAACTTTTAAGGAGGGTGCAACCGGAGCATGATTTGTTGGAAGTTGAAGTATTCCCATTAACTCAAGGACAAAGCCAAAATATGGCGACCATCGAGACCAAGGACTATTAGAAGTCAAGCAGCTACAGAAAATTCTTAAAAATTCTTCGCGTTCACAAGATTCAATAATTTGAAGAGGCAATCTACACATTTGCTACCTATGACAATGAAAGGTTCTATCAGTGCTGGGAAAGGTTCATGGAGACCACGCTTCGTCCACATCATGGTTTTGACACTGATGCTTGCGGAACCACTTTCTATGGTGGTATGTCTCGTACCATGAAGCACCATCGAAATAATGTGTGAAGGGGACTTCCGAAAGGCGACCCGCATAAAGCCCCGACTTCGATTATGAATAACCCGTGATTATTATAACCTATGAGGTGGAAAATAGCCTTTAAATTTCACCAAAGGAGGAATTTTTGCACTTTTTGAGGATACGGAGATGAAAGCGAAACTGACCACTTTGACCCGAAGGCTAGAGGAGCTTGAGATGAGAAATCTACATGAAGTGCAAGCAGTGAATGAATTGTTTGCATCTCACCCAGCCTGTTTTAATTGTCACAAACAAATTCACCCTGGGAGCATTGGGTCCGTTAGGGGCCTCAGTAAGGGACTTATGCAAGACACTTCCATGTCTTCGGTCAAATAAGCCACCTACAAATGTTCCATATGGCAACACCTATAACCCCACTGAGAAATCATTCAAACCTTTAATGGAAGCCAAACTTCGTATATGCCCCCCCTCCAGGAGTACAACATCGCTTGGTTCCACTTCAGACAAAGAATATGTTAAGAGCCTCCACCTTCTTCCCCTCGCTGAAAGGTGCAATTATGAATTTAAGCAAAGTAGCACGTTTGTGGAAGAATGTATGTTGAATGTTCAAACTAATCATAAAATTGAGGCAGTCGAGAACTCACTCAACAAGAAATTGGACATTATGCATTCTGAGATTTCCAGGTTGTCTAACCAGTAGCAGGGTTCTGAAAAGGGGAAACTTCCTTCCCAAACACAAAATAAAAACCCTAAGGAGCTGATGAACAGGCTCATCCAAAGGATCCAAATGCAAAGAACTGATGAAGTCAAAGCAAGAGTGACTTCTAGAAGTGGTAAAGAACCGAGACCGGAAGAAATCTCCAAAGACCAACCAAACAAACCACAAGAGTTGATCCGCCGTGAGGAAGAAACAATCAAAGAAAGCGGAAGAGGTGAAGCCTCCAAGGTACCCCTCCTTTCCCACAGCACTAAAAAGAAAATCGGCCAACTAAACTGAAATTTAGAGTACTACTTGTGAAGTGAAAGTTAACATTCCTCTCATTGACATGATCAAACAAATCCCCACATATGCAAAATTTTCGAAGGACTTATTTACGGTAAAAAGAGGCTTCAATGTGAATAAAACATTTTTTTGACCGAGCAAGCGAAAAGCATCATTGAGTGCAAGACTCCCTGTGGAAATATATGACCCGGATGTCCCGACAATCTCGCTAATATCGGAGGCATTAGTGTAGAAAAGCACTATTAGACTGGAGCTGGTGTGAACATACCGCTATACCCATGTACAAGCAGCCTGGTCGAGAACCGGCCCACTTCCATCATTAATCGCTCCTGTACCGATGTGTCTATTAAAAATACCATAAATTCATTGAGGATGTTTTAATACAAGTGGACAAATTCCTACTATCCAGCTGGATTTTGTCGCATCACTACGCAGCTTCTGCTGCAAAGTGGGAGCCAATCATGCAAATTCAACATATCAGCCATTCGCTACTTCCAAATGCCATAATAAACCGTCGATGGGGTTATAACCACGCTTAGGAATATGACTTTAGAACTCAATATCTTCCATTTGAGTAAAAGGCATATGCAACCAATGGAGGACGACTGTGAAGAAGTCTGCATAATAGATACAATTCTTGAGGAACAGACTAATGAGCATCAAGTGCAAGATGTGTTAACCCAGAGTTATCCGAGGCCTCAGACAACAGAACCTCAATGTACGAGCTTAGTGGGTGCTAGAGAAAGAAATAGAAATCCTACCTCTGTCTGACCGTGATATATACAACTTCAACTGCTGAGCTCAAACCCTTGCCAAAGGGAATTAAAATATGCATTCGAAGAAAACAAGCAAGGTCTGGGCTTGTAATATCATCATCAAGAACCACTTCACAGAGCACAAATTGCCGCATCTTCTCAAAATGAACAAGTGCTTGGGGTGGAAAATTTCTGATTTAAAGGCATAAAACTCCAACAATCGCACCCACCACATTTATTCGAAGAAGAATCTAAAGTTGTTAGGCGTACCACAGGAGGTTGAATCCTCATGCAAAGGAGGTAGTCTCGCATTGAAGTCCCGAATCAAGCATAAAGCCGGCATCATTTACCCCATATCTCGATAGCATTCGTAAGCCCAACTGTGTGGGAGCCCAAGAAGCCTGGGGTGACCATCAGAAAATGAAAAGGGCGAGGAGTCAGTTTCACCACTTACCACCTAGTTGGAGGTTATGCATAGATTACAGGAGGCTCACGCGCAACAAGAAAAGACTACTTCCCACCGCCCTTCATTGATCACTTCGAGAGAGTTTCGACACCCATTCTATTGCTTGATGGCTATTTAGATACTTTCATAGAGATTAAACTTAAGATCAGAAAGACTACCTTTACTTGCCCATTTGGAACTTATGCTTATAGGAGGATGCCTTTTGGTCTTTGCAACGCCCCTGCCACTTTCCAGAGATGTATGCTTAGTATGTTCATCGATATGGTGGAGCGCATACTGGAAGTATACATGGATGACATCACTGTATACGGAGGTGATTTTGAGGAATGTCTGACTAATCTTGAAGCTATCCTGCAAAGTTGCATTGAAAAGAACCTGGTGCTTAATTGGGAGAAATGCCATTTTATGGTGAACCAAGGGATTGTACTAGGGCATGTTATTTCCAGCAGGGGAATAGAAGTTGACAAGGCAAAAATTGAACTTATTTCCAAATTGCCGTCTCCAACAAATGTAAAAATAATAGTAATTCCTTAGCCATAATGTGCTTTACAGAAGATTCATCAAGGACTTTTCGAAGATTGCTAAACCCCTTTATAAGCTGCTAGAGAAAGATTCTAAATTTGCCTGGGAAAAGAATGTCGAGAGCTAAGAGTCAAGTCCCATTTGCAGACCACTACACCACAAGACGAGCACCCAATCAAGTGGGCTGTTTTCGAGGTGATGTGTGATGCAAGTGATCTGCTATCGAGTAGTTCTCGCCAAAGAGAAAATGGAAACCTCATGTAGTCTATTATGCAAAACCTTGAATAAGCACAAAGGAATTATACTACTACAAAGAAAGAGTTTTCGCAAAGAGTCTACGCCTAGACAAATTCCGAAAGTATTACTGGGTTGGTCTGAGTAGTCATTTTTACGATCATTCCGCTTTGAAATATCTCCTAATCCAAGCAAAATGCTAAGGCAAGACTTATCCGATGTGGGTTCTTTCTCTCGTCAAGAGTTTAACTTGCAAATTGGCGATAAAAGGGCGTAATGTTGTGGTAGACCATCTTTCTGATTAACAATAGCCCATGACACCATAGCCCTCCCATCAATGATGAATTTCCTTAAGAATCTTTAATGCAGTTGGAGAAAGCTCCTTGATATGCTCACATTGCCAATTTCCTCGCAACAGGAGAAATCCCATCTGATTGGAAAGAACGGGATAGAAAGTATTTTTTGGAAAAGATCCATTCATATTATTAGGAAGAACACTTCTTGTTTAAATACCGTGCGCATCGTGATAATCGTGAAGTGTGTACTCGAAGAAGAACAATAGGAATTCTAAGCCACCGCCACGAGTTCGTGGTGGGTCACTACTCCCGTAAAACGGCAATGAAGGTGCTACAGTATGGTTTCTACTGGCCTTCCCTATTTAAAGAAGCACACCAAATGTGCCGAATATGTGACAAATGCCAAAGGCTCGGGAAATTGTCTCACCGTCATATGATGCCCCTGAACCCAATTTTAGTGGTCGAGCTATTTGATTGTCAGCATCGATTTCATGGACCTTTCCACGTCTTATGGCTCATACATATTGGTGGGGAGTAGACTATGTGTCCAAACGGGTCGAGGCAATCTATCAAAACCAATGACCACAGGCGGTGCTCAAATTTTGAAAGCAACATCTTTTCTAGGTTCAAGCTACCAAAAATACTATTGAAGGATGGGGTTCACATTTCTCAGAATAAACCTTTTGAAACTTATGATAATATGGTGTGAAACACGTATGATGCCCTTGCTCATCCTCAAACAAGGTCAAGAGAACTCGCCAAATGTGAGATTAAGACCATTCTAATGAAGGTGGTGAACAACAATAGCAAGATTGGTCTATCAAATTGCTTAATCTATCAGGCCACCGTACGCCTTTCAAAAAACGATTCGAATGTCCCCCATCTATTGGTCTATGGTATAAGGTCACCTTCCAAGGAACGAGTAAAGCATGGTGGGAAATCAAGAAGCCGAACATGGATTTTAAGCAGTAATGAGCTCAAAAGATTCCTCGATCTCAATGAGTCGAGGAAATACGAAATGATGCCTACAACTCTAAGATCGCAAAGGAAAGATCGAAAAATGGCATGATCAAATGATAACTTGCAAAATTTCAACAAGTGGGACCAAGTCCTCCCAGATGATTCCAAACTCTATCTATTTCTAAAAGCTCAAGTCGCGATGGACGGAAAGCTCCATTCATCGCTCAGCACACCCCAATGGTTCGTTGGACCAAAGTTAATGGACAGGGTGAAGCCCTGTGTTGTGCAGCAGACTCCAGTCGTGGAGGAAATTTCTCCTTCCGACCCTCTGAGACCTCACAGCCACATATTTAGAAGTGGTTCTCGCAGTCTAAGAATCCACTATTTTAATTGCTTAGTTTTGCTTAAGTTTCATTTTGTTAAAATCTTGTGGTAATCACGAGTGGCATGTTTTGTTTTCAGGTCGGGTGCAAGAAAACTCATTCACTTCACAAATGCCACCTCGCCGCCGTGGACATCCTTCTCCGCCACCACCACGAGAAGGTACCATTCCATCCTCTAACTTTTCATTCCCATGCCGGGACACTCTGTGTTGAATGTAATGTTCATACTTTTGTTTTTAGTTACTGGTTCTGCATGCCCTGCAAAGCCCAAATTTGCTCATAAAATCGGTACCGCCGTTGCGCTCATATTTTTATGTTGATGCCTACCTTAGTTAAAGAATCAAGCCCCCGTATACCATAATGTTAGAACAATTTCCATGCATGATTAAGTTTCGTTGATTGAAGTTCCAGCGCATTCAACTGGCTTACATCCGCCTTTAGCTAATCACACACAAAGGCACATCGCTTTATCAATAGGTTGAGAAGCTATATACCTTCTTTTTACTTTGCAAACCGGCCTTAACATCCGTTGACGACTCCATAATAGGTTTGTGTTACCCACAAAAGAAGATCAATGAAGTCTTCCAAATGAAAAAGAAAAGAAAAAGCAAAAGGAAAAGAAAGAAGAAAAAGAGAATTGTGCCGTGACACTTTGCCTTGAAACCCGAACACAAATCCGAGGGGCATATGGCTTAAAGCCTTACGCCCTAAGTGTCTTCTAAACCTTCACTGTCGAGTCATCGATCATGTTCGCTACACGTGGATGGGTGGAGTTTAGCGAGTTATAGGTGCTTAATTCGAAATCATTCAAGTCCGGTGAAGCCTGAGGAGTTTGTGGCCTGAAGATCCTGCGACTCGTGCCCTAAACCTTAATCGTCAAGTCATCGCACCCCCATTAAACGGATTCTCGTGAAGTCGAAGTTCGCACGCACCCTACAATACAACCAAAGTATGAAATAAGAGTGTAATCGAAGCTATTTAGGGTTGGTCATCATTTGCCTCGCAAAGAGCTTCGTCAGTGGTGGAATACAAAACTTATCGTTCAACTCCGATTACCTAAAAACACTTAGATTTAGTGGAAGTTCGTGCTGACTTCCTGAATTGATGTCGCCTCGAGACTTGTTCTTATATGGAATTTGTTCTCTCATGATGGTTTTTGCACAGAGTCTAAATTGTTCATACCGGCAAGGCCTCACTAGACACACACACTTTGAACAAAGATACTCTTTTTTCGTGAAAAGCATACCGCATACCCGATTGCTTTTGAAGACGCTAAGGACTCAGCAACGTGTCGGTCAGTGTGATTGGTGATCAAAAGGCTTTGAGTCCTATTTAAGATAGGTTTTGAGTAAGCTATGCAGACTAATCATGTTAATTAAGCCGACACGACATGTGCGTCCGACTAGTACTACCGATTTTGTTTCGAGGTCGCTTTTGGTAGTTTACAAAAGTTTCGAACCTCCATCATATCAAGCTCGCATCGTAATCGTGGATGTTTTATGCGAGTTCGTATGAATTTCTACGATTTCATCAAGCCTGATGAAGAAATGTCAAGTCGAAAGAAAGAACGCAAGCCGATCGGGTGCAGAAGCAATGCAGAGGATCGAATTTCGCTTACGGCATAGCGAAAATTTCGCAATGGTATCAAAATTCGCAATCCTAGCCGAAAATTCTCGCTTATGGTTAGCCTCTTCGCTTTATGACAATGGCCTCGCTATCATAAATAGTACCGCTATCATAGCTAAAAATTACCGTGCATAGCGAATTTCAATTTTCGCTATGCTCAAGATTTTCGCTATGATAGCTAAATTCACCGCGCATACGAAAATGTCGCCTCTGCGGATCCAAACGACCCCCGCTTTGTGTAATTCCATTTTGGCCCCTCAATGTAATCATATTATTTTGGTTATTTTGGTATTTCACACATCTTATAAGGCTATATAAGCCACTTTATGGAAAAATTGTAACCCTAACTTTCATTCAACGTGGAACCCACGCAGCTTTTCATTTTGCCCAAGCTTCTTCTCTCTCCTCTTTCTCATTTTCTCTACGCCAAACACACCCTTCGAGGACGACAACTCAGTGATGTTTGGCTAACCTCAAAACCTCAAGAGAGGGTCAAGTAGGCTCGATTAATGGTGGCTCGTGAAGTGTTCCTCCTCGTTTTAAATGGAGTGTGCACGTATTTTTGTGTTTCAAACTTTCCAAACTAGGGTTTAATGCTATTTAATGTATTTCCTTCGTCAATACTGACATGTTTCAAGGTTCGCATTCTTAATGGTAGATACACCGACATCCATTAGATGTCATTTACGAGCCAATAAAGTAGGTTAAATGCTTGGTTTTTAACCCGTAAACATTAAATGTTCAAGAAATGCTATGGTTCAACTAGGAATGGCAGGGTTGGTTTTAGCAACAAACACAAATGGATCATATCATCGCTAATGCGAGAAATAATTAGACACCTATATAACCTCATTAGGCCAATCTAGTGACCCAAACCTTCAAGGTCTCCTTTCCACACCTTATTTTAAATTGTTTCAGTTAGCTTAGTGACAACAACACCCATTCTTTTTAATGCAAATACAAAAATCCAAATGAAAGCCTCACCATTTTGAAACATGATACAAATCATTTGTGGGATGAAAACCCATCCCCGTGTTCGACTCCTATTCATACTGCTAAAGAGCTCACTACGACAAAGAGGAGGAAAATTGGAAACAAATTTTGTTGATTCCGGATCACCCTACCGTGGCACGAATCACTCTTCCACAAAATCACATACCACCTTGCTAAAATTTAAAATAGCTTCGTCAATGTGGGACGAGATTGGTGATGGTCATGTCGAGTCAAGAACCAAATTGTCAAGTTGCACCACGGGGCACATGCTGTGGGATCGCTTCCAAGCATATTGCAGGTTCCTCTAATCGGGATTATATGTATTACCACGTGGCATCGTCAGGTCTTGTATCGCCCACCGCGACATGCCTGGCCATCAAATCTCTCACCGAGGAGCAATTGACAATGTTCTAGGCTGATCGGGCATCATGCACGGGTCGTCTGGTGGCAGGATTTCAGTCACCTCTCAGATTTCATGTAGCCTTTTTCCTTCCAAATTCTTCCACTTTCCTAAATTTAAGGTCGATATCTTTCTTTCATTCCGCATCCTAGAAAGCGCAAAAATGCCTCTCTTCGTACCAAGGCCCCATTTTCCACTCCCTGGCTCGCCTATCCCATCTTCGAAGTTTAAACCACATAATTCAAAAGTCCATGGCTTCATCTAGGTGTTTCGCCAGAAGTCCCTCCACACATTGTTTCCAAGAGTTTCTTCACGGGCCGGAGACATACCACCATAGAAGTGATTCACAAGCATCCAAGTATCGAAACCATGATGTGGACATACACTGATGGTCTCCATGAACATCTCCCAGCACTGATAGAACCTTTCATTGTCATGGGCTGCAAACGTGTAGATTTGCCTCTTCAAATTATTGGTCTTATGAGCACTAAAGAATTTTTTTAAAAACTCTGCCTGCAGCTCTACCCAACTTTTAATGGTTCTTGGTCTCAATGAATTAAGCCATATTTCGCTTTGTCTGAGGGTTAAATGAATGCTCTTCAATTTCAACAAGTCCATATCTACACCCTCCTAAAAAGTGCTATGCATACTCCTCAAAATCTCGATGTGGGTGTATGGATTTTCATTTTCGCTACCATGAAAGTCATAGTGGCACCGTATATGTCTCACGCTTACATCCTCATCGAGGTATGATGCAGAAGCGAGCATTAACTCTAGATGGGTGTATGTGGTCCTCATCGACCGTATGATGTTGGATTCATAGAGCCGCCACGACTTATTGCTCCTCGTGGGGAGATCCATTGCCACCGTGCACACCGACTTCACAACCTTTGTTCAGCTTGGTACGCACTTCGCAGCCTACCCGAGCATTCTATCCGAGTGATGCATAAACACTGCGGACACAAAAAAGATACAAAGCAAGGAACAACTACAAGGCTTCACAAAAGTGATCGCTGTTGGGGCTAAAAAATTAAAAATGATCAGAAACAGCCATAAAGGATCGCCGAGGCAAAAAAACTTGAATTCTAAACAATGAAATTCAAAAGGTTTAATAGTCACCAATACTTGTAATGAAGATTGGCAAGTACTCATCAACTCATCATCCGTAGTTCGGGCACCATCCCCAAGATCCGCCCATTTGATTCGCAAGCCACGTTAGGCTTTAATCAACAAAATTTATACCTAAGCTGTCTTACCACAGAAATGCAATCCACCAAAGATAACGCCCAGGATTGAACACGTGATGGGTTTTCATCTTACAAATGACTCTCAGAGTAATCATTCAAAAAATACAGGCTTTCATTCGATTTTCTGATTTGCATGAAAAGTGTGGTTGTTGTCACAATTTCTGGTTAACCTGAAAGCGCTTAAAAATAAGATGTAAAAGAAGACCTCAAGTTTTTTGGGTCACTAGTTTGGTATGATGGGGTCGTAGAGGTGTCCCCGTTATTTCCTCGCATTAGTAAGTAAATGACATATAGTCATCGCAAAACCTATCTTTGCTTAACTTTAAAACCAACCCCAAGAATATTCCTATTTCAACCATAGCATTTTAATGAGCATTTAATGTTCCAAAGAAGCTGGAAATAATAAAATCATTTAACCTACTTTCGTTGGCTCGTAAACTATTAATATCTAATGGATGTCGCTTGTATCTAGCACAAGAATACACTAAACCCCTAAAGCATGCCAAGTATCGACTCAAAAGAAAATACATTAAATAACATTTAAGCCTAGTTTTGAAAAAGTTCAAACACAAATACGCTAGACTCGCTTCATGAAAAAATGTAGGAACATCTTCAAACCCACATCAACTGTGCCTTCAAGAATCCTCCTCCTCTGTTTATGTCTTAGCCAAACATCCTTTCAGTTATCATCCCCAAAGGGTGTCTGCAACCTAGAAAATGAGGGAAGGAGAGAGAGTAAGAGAAAATGGGGAACGTAGAATGTGGATCGTAAATGAAACTACGTTAAATGAATAGTTAGGTTACAAAATATTCATAACATGGCTTATATATCCCCACAAACATGAGAAAATACCAAACTAACCTAAATAATATGATTACATTGAGGGCAAAAGAGGAATTAAACAAAACGGAGTCGTTTGGATCACAAAAACACGATGCAGAGAATTTCACTATGCATAGTAATTTTCTCTATATTGCGAAAATTTCGCTATGATATTAAATCAGCATATATTAAAATTCGGGCCATGATTGCAATTCGCTATCATTGCGAAAATTTCATCATTGCGAAAATTTCGCTTTATCATTGCGAAATTTCGCCATGCCTACTTAAATCGCCAATCTTCATCGCTGTTTCCTGCATCTTTCACCGCATTATGCATCTTCCGGGCCTTGCTATTTCTTCATCCCAGGTTTGATGAAATCGACGAGAATTCATACGAACTCGGCATAAATCAACACAATTTCAATGCCAAGCTTGATATGATGGTAAAGGTTTACGAAACCTGCAAAACTACCAAAAACAACCTCAAAACAAAATCAATAGTACTAAAGGACCTACACATGTCAGACCTATTTAAATAATATGATTAGTATGCAAAAAGCACTCAAAACCTATCTTAAATAGGACTCAAAATAGCACTTTTTGGGTACTAATCACTAGTATCACAATTCTTACATTCTCACCCATAGAATGTGTCGTCTCTTGACATCTCCTCCTCCCCTCGTTTCTAAAGATTCCCGCTAAAGACGGCTACGCACGACTCACCGCCAAGAGCGGCCAGTCTCACAAGTCTTACATTCTCACCCACAGAATGTTTCGTCTCTTGACATCTCATCCCCTCCCCCTCTTTGTCTCGAAGAGCTTCTCTTCGCAAGCATCGGCGGTGGCGACCCCTACCGCCATCAAGAGCGGCCAGTCTCATAATTCATACATTCTTACCCACAGAATGTTTCGTCTCTTGACATCTCGTCCCCAACCCCTCTTTGTCTCAAAGAGCTTCTCTTCTCTCGCAAAGACGGCGCATCTGGCGAACTTCGCCACGACAAGAGCGCTACCTCTAATTTCTACATTCTCACCCACATAAAGTTTCGCCTCTCGACATCTCGCCCCTTCCCTCTTGTCTCGAAGAGCTTCTCAAGACGGCTGGTCAGCATCCCCGCCACCGTCAAGAGCTGATGAGTCTAAAAACTTATGATTTTTAATCTATTTTCCGAGCATTATTACAAGATAAATGTTGATTCATATGCGTAAAATGTGAATATTTTACTCAAATTTAATTTTGGTAGAAAACACAAAGAGAGACAAAATCCCAAAGAAAACTAAAAAGAGATCAAAACTTATAAGTAGGAATGAAGTCGCAATCAAAATCTGAAGCCGCAACAGAAGCATATTTTACCAATTCCAAGCACGAAGATCACTAAAATCAATTTTGGGGAAGAAATACGACCTTAGCAAGAGTGAAGTCATGGACTTGAAATTAAGCTTCATGACTGCAATCTAATTCAAGGCAACAAATGACAGGGTTGCGACAAAGGAAGTGTGGTCGACTAAAGGAAATGTTCAAAGTATATCGCTCACGCGACACCACAATCGGCGTCGCGACGCCAATTGAATATACGAGGTCCCGACACCACTGATGTCGCTGACGTGGATTCAATAAAGCCACAAAAGAAGTCTCTCGCAAAGAAAACGCCGTACTAGTTTTTAAATGAAGGGCACCATTCGAGGTCACGAAGCATACCGCTTCAGATCGCGACATGAAATCGAAACCTAAGTCTCAAATGCAAAGATTGAAGCGCGACTCATTTATTACAAAGACCACAAACGATGTCGCAACCACTCATTCAGTCGCGATTCAAGAATCGAGCGTGAAGAATCCGTGTCGCACAAACTACTTTCGAGCGCTGGGACCGCAAGCGATCGAACAAGAGAACACACGCGACATAAGCGAGGTCGCGATCTGGAATAGAGGTTAAAAGGAGGAAATTAGTTGCAACAAAGAATTGAGGTTGCGACCAGAAGAAAAGAAATGGACATCAAAAGAGGTCGCGACATCACCTTGAGGTTGCGACGTAAATTTGAAACCTATGAAGGCAAAAGAGCCAACAAGGTCACGACCAAAAAAAGAAAGTCACAACCTGAAATCAACTTATAAACAGAAATCGGGTTGCTACCAAACTCGAGGTCGCGGACTCGTAAAAAACCGTAAGAAGAGAAAGACAATGATGTCGCGACATGAAACCGCGGGTCAGAACATTAACTCTGGTGAAACACCGAAAGCAAACAAAGTCGCGACTACAAACGATGTCGCGACCATTAATCCATGCAGCAGCAAGGAATCTGGTCGCAACAGAAGCAACAAGGTCGCGACCGAACACATGAGCAATCATCATAGAAATCCATGTCGCGACATCAACCTTATGTCATACATGTAATTAAGAACCGGCTTTATTTCGCATCCACCGAGTTTTTTTTTCGATCTCACCCAATTTCTTTCGGCGTATAAATAGATAAAAAGTTAGAATAAGAAAGTAGTTTTCCGTCTTCACTACCTGGGTGCGGAAAGGAGAGGAGCCTGCTGTATAGTTTAAAGTAGAATTTTATTTTTTATTTTATTTTATTTCTTTCGCCTTTAAATTCTTTCGACTAATTTGCAACTATGTAAACAAGTGGAGTCGACTTTTATTTGCTATTTTCTTTTAGAATTACCGCTCGAAAATTTATAAAATCTAGACAAATTTATGGAATTCATTTCTTCTCGCTTTATTGCAATTACAAAGTATTAGACAAGGATCTGTGATCATTTCTTAATTCGCAATGCAAGACTGAGCAGCTCTCCGCTGGATTTTATTTACATTTAGTTATGTTTTTCCTTCATAAATACGAGAACTTATTCGGGGTTCTGGATGCATTTATTTTGTGTCGTTTTTGAATTGGTAAGTCTCAATAAGAGTACCGAATACCGCTGAGGGAGTGTATCTTGCTCGATTTCCAGGATGCCCCTCTGACAATGCAGACTCGAGATCCCCGAGAGCCGAGAACATTCTTTCGGGGTATGCTAGACTACCACGATGAACTCAAGCAGCTGAGAATTCATTTTGATAAATCCCCCATTCTCTCATACTAAAGTCGAGGGAGTATTTAACAATATAAATGATCAGAGAGTTCACCTTAATCTAAAAGGACGTTCCTAACCCCGTGTTAGCTGAGATCTAATCAAGGGAAAAGGACGACCCAATAGATCTAGAGGTTGAGCCACCTTTTAAGTGGTAGAAACATTGCAAAAATCCTGGGAAGGAAATGCAAAAGATCTGCTGTCATCAAGAAATGGGTGTGAAGTATTGAGAAAGAAAATGCCCAGATCTTGCAAGAGTTGAATATATAAAATGGGTTTGATCTGCTCTTCGAGAGAAGCAAGGTATCCAACCATGAATATGGAGAGATCCAATCTGCAATTTAGGAAATCTCGACAAATCCATATCCATTCACACAAAACAGAGCAATATTTATCTAGGAATCGACTGTCATCAGACCACTGCTTTCTCAAAGGAAACCGATTAAGTCCAAGATTTTTAGTTACAATTTATTTTTATTCATTTAATTTGTTTTAGCTTTTAGTTAAACAAGAGTCAATAGTCTAGAATCTTATTTTTCTGTGATACAACTTCCATTTCCTTATTTTTAAATTCAAATAGCATAGAATTTTAAAGAAGAATGGGTAGTTGATCTCTAATTGCACTAATCTCTCGCGGAATGATACCGACTTACATTTAGATTTTACTATCAGATGACTGTGGCACTTCGCGCGTCATAGATCAGACCATATTTTTAATCATGAACATTATGAAAGAATTATTTTATCAAGCCAATTTATCCAAA
Source organism: Tetrastigma voinierianum (assembly GCA_016808115.1). Taxonomy (NCBI): domain Eukaryota; kingdom Viridiplantae; phylum Streptophyta; class Magnoliopsida; order Vitales; family Vitaceae; genus Tetrastigma; species Tetrastigma voinierianum. The sequence goes on along the minus strand of JAEQBH010001859.1, from coordinate 438,330 downwards.
GTGACATGGATGCAAGAGAAGTGTAAGGCTCTTGTAGCTATGTGAATTTGAGGGGGTTTTAGTCTATATAGAAAAAGGCAGACAAGTTTTATGGTGCAATTACCGGGGATTGGAGGAATTAAATAGATCAATATTCTAACAAAAGAGGGAAATGCTAATTTGGACATTTTATAAAAGAAAATAACAAATATAACTTTACAAGCAGTGGCTACACCAACCACTAATTTTTAACAAGCCATGTTGAAAAATATTTTTTTTGCTTACTTGACTAATCTCTATTAACTGAAAGTGTGTTCTTGTAATTTCAGAAACTTTAATGCATAGGAAACAGATTCGCCTGCTTCCAGCAGACACTGAATTGGAAAGAACACTCAAAAGCTTAAGAAAGACTAAAGGAGCAGAAAACGCAGCTATGGCAGATGAGACATGACCAGACAGAGGAATAGAGGACAACATCCAGAAGACCTCCTCTTACTGACACAATGGAGGATTTCTTGAGGCCTATCATTCAAGAAGAATATTTTGCAATCAGACAACCTACTGTGGATGCAAATAACTTCGAACTAAAGCCAACTTTAATAAATAAATGGCGCAAAGACGCTCACCGTCACCCCAATCAAGACCCAAACGAGCACCTAGGTAGATTTCAGAGATGGCAAATACAATGAAGTCAATGGGTAAGGCCAGAGGTGATAAAGCCGCATTCTTCCCATTCTCCTTAAGATATAAGTAGCGCATGGTATGAATCATTACCATATGGTTCAAGATACTGGGAGGAGCCGGTGGAAGCATGTCAAGTGTGTTCTTTCCCCTTACCACCTCGTAGAGAAGAAGAGAGATAATAGTGTTCCAACAAGGGGAAGATGAGAGCCTATATATAGCCTGGGAGAGATTCAAGAGGTTGCTGAAGAGGTGCCCTATGCATGGAATTGATTTAAAAACCCATATGGATATAGTGTATCATGCCTTGTATCACATCTAAAGGGCATTATCGATTCTTCGCGCCGTGGAGCATACCAAAGAAAAAGTGTCAAGAAGCTAGAGATAAGATAAGACTGCCAAATGCAATATGAAAGCTCCATCTCGAAGTTTTCAAGGGGTACAGCGTGAGGAAAAGTGGGTCAAGGAGCTGAGTAAATGACGCCATGGAGGCAGTTAGATGCCATCATGCATAGGATGGACAAAACATGAAAGAATGTACACACCGCCTCATGAAATAGAGCGGAAAGAGAACATATGAGAAGAAGTGTCGAAGTACCAACAGAAGAAGACTCTATGGTGTCATGCAGGCCAAGTACGTGGAATGAACCAAGAAGGCCATTTCAAGCCAAATCCTAACTCCGCCCACACATTAAGGCCAAAGACCGAGGAACCATGAGAATTTCTATATGGTGAGGCACATATGCCCTGCACGGACACAATCCTCACCGGTGGATATCAATAGCCACCAAGGTTCCAACAGCAAAGATCAAGGGGGGTAAAGGGCGAATGACTATCGTGGTCAAGTAGGAGGACCTCAACCATTTAGCCAGGAACAAATGCCAGCCTGATAGGACAACAAGAGACTTATACACTTCCATGAATGGTAAACCGTCTCCCGACTGAAGCTTTCAAAGTCCGATACCAAGTATTTCGAAGAATACAAGTGCCTTATTGAAAACTCGAGACACGAGTGTGGCAAAGGCCCTATCATGAAAAATCAGAGTAAGGGTATATTCCCTAGTGACACTAAAGAATCCAAAGGACCGCATGGCGCCTCGCTACAGCGTCGTGAGAGTAGCTGGGCAACAATGCAGTTAAAGAAAAGGAAAGAAGAAACTCGGTGCGTAACAAGAAGAGTCTCGGAAGGAAGAAGAGAAGAGCATACGATCAATGTACCGAAGGAAGTAATGAGCGTGCAACAGAAAAGAGAAAGTAAATAAATCTATACACCAACAATGTCATTTCCACTGCAGGCTCGTATGCGCAAAAGGAAGAGCGCTTTTCTGTGATTCTTACATTTTCAAGAAAAATAGAAATCAATATCCCATTTGTAGAGGTAATCAACCAAATGCCTATTTATGCAAAAACTTCCGAAGGAGATAATTGAGCAAGAAAAAGGAAGATAGCCGAGGAAGGAATAGTGAACTCTGGATCGCTACCTACAAACAGAAGTTATCCGAAGAAAAAGCTCCTGAAGAAAAACGAAGGATCCAGAGTTTCACCATTCCCTCGCTCAACAGAAATATGAATTCAAGAAGGCTTTATGTGATTCTCGGTACTAGTATAAATTTGATGCCTCTATCGCTGGTGCAAAAGACTTAGCTTGGGGAAATCCTACCCAACATCACTCACATTGCAAATGGTCGACAGAATGGCACAAATCCAGAAGGTTTCTTGAAGACGCACTTCATAAGGTGGGAAAATTCATCTTCCCGCATTTTGTTATTATGAAGACGGGAGGAAGACACCTGGGTTCCTTTGTTTCTGTGAAGACCTTTCTTAGCAACCGAGCAAAATTTCTTAATAGATGTGCGTAAAGGTGAACTGACACTACGCGGGAATGAAGCAGAAAGCACTTTAATCTTAATAGAGTCAGAACATCCCGATGTAGATGCGTAAAGTTGTATGGTCGTAGAAAACACTAGTCTTCTAAGTGTTGAATTCGAATTCGACCGTATTCTTTCAACATTCTATCAATGAAATTGAGATGAATTTCACTATCTCGAGAGTCTTGATTTGCGGAAATGTTGCCTTCGGGATTCAGATAACAAAGAAATAGTCCAGCATAAATGAAAATACCAAGATGAAGTATGCAATAAGGAACAAAACTACCGAAAGGTAAATTATGTAGAAGGGTTAATACCGAAAGAATTGCCCGGCCATTTAAAATATGGAATTCTGTGAACTAAAAGAGAAACCAATCATCATATCACCGTGATTAACTAAAGTCGGGGCGAAACGTAAGTTACCGGAAATTCTCGAAAGTACAAGGAAGCTATCGCTAGTCAATCGAGGATCTAAAAGGTATCAAATTCCTCCATTTGTATGCACAAAATATTGCTGAATGATAATGCAAAAATTCTATTTGAAAGCATCAAAGGATACGAACCTGCTGATGGAAATGGTTACGTAGTGCCAGTTCGAAATGGTTGAATGAAGGTTTAGAAAAGAATCTCTTGACATCTTGTCCCCTCCCTCTTTTTCTCTCGAGTAGGTTTTCTTCTACAAGATCGGGCACATGACTCGCTCAAGAGCCGCTACCTCACAATTCTTACATTCTAACCCACGGTAATGTTGCCTTAACATTTGGCCCCCTCCTCTTGCCTCGAAGAGCTTCTCATCCGCAGACCTACACATAATTTCGTCGCCAAGAGCTACTACCACAATTCTTACATTCTAACCTACGTAATGCTTCATTTCTTGGAAATCTCGTCCCTTTTCCCTCTACGTCTCGAAGAGCTTCTTCGTAAGACGGCCGCAAGAACTCCCCGCCGCCGCCAAGAGCGACCAAGCCTCATAATTTATATCTCACCCATAGAATGTTTCGCCTCTTGACATCTCGTCCTCCCTCTCGTCTCAAAGAGCTTCTCTTCCGCAAAGACGCGGGCGACCGCCTTCAAGAGAGGCTACCACAATTTACATTCACCCACGTAATGCTCTCTGGCCTCGACATCTCGGGCCCCTTCCTCCATGTCTCGAAGAGATTCTCTTTCGTAGCACGGCGCAGAACTCCCGGCCGCCAAGAGCGACTACCTCACAAATTCTTACATTCTCACCCATAGAATGTTTCTGCCTCGACATTCCGCCTTCCCTTTGCCTCAAAGAGCTTCTTCAGACGGCTGGGCGACCGCCGCCAAGAGAGGCCGGGCCACAATTCTTACATTCTCACCACGCACGTTTTTGTTCTGACATCTCGTCTCTCCCTTGTCTCAAAGAGCTTCTTCGCATCTCTACTGCGACGACTTTTCACGCCAAGACCAAGAGTGATGAGCTTAAAAGTCATCCATTTTTATCCATTTTCCGATCTATTTTTATCTAAACAAGACTGATGAGTGTGCGTGAATTATGGAATAACTAACCAAACCGCAATGGGCAGGAATTCAAGAAAGAAGAATATTTGCGTAAAGAGTAGCGTAAGGTGGATGAGCCGCTAATGAGATAATCAAGAAGCAAGTCAGCAGTTGCAAAAGGCGCACAAAGATTAAGGAACCTCGATGTCGCAAAGCCTCGGCGCGAATCAAAATGTGTATCCAAGTTGCAAAGAAGAAAACTCAAATTTAAACGGTTACTTGAAGAACAAGGCAGGTCGAGAGTTAAAGAAACCCGTGAAGAACCAGAAATGGGAAGAAGAAGAAGACTTCAGATCGCGATCCGATGCCGCTGCGGATATCGACAATGATACGAAGCAGCCGTGATCACGCAGCCGCCGCGGACAACAAAGGGAGTAAAGAGAAGCAGGTCGGTGGGATGATCCACCGAATACGATCGCTTTTGTCGTGACATCAGAAACTTGAAGAACTTTGTATTTATGGGTCGCGATGAAGAGATTGATACGACATCAGAACACCCGCTTGGGTTTCCGTGAGACCAGTCGGCGTCGCGACAAGAGATCATGTCGCAACACTACGAAGGACCGCCTGCCGCAGAGCACGGGCTGATGTCGCGATTAAGATACGTATGTCGCTACATCGAACCATCGGGCGAAAAACCGCAGAGCCATAAGCCGAGGTCACGACAAGAGATTTGATGCGCGGCGAATGAGCAATTGTAGTGGAAAGATACAAAGAAGTATTAAGATTGAAGCATGCAAAGGATCGCTTGATGTCACGACAATAGGTTGTTGTCGCGACATAAGAAAACTCAGTTGAAAGTTACAAGAATAGGAGCTGTTGTCGCGACCACATACTGATGTCGCGACACCGAGAAACCAAATAAACTCCGCAGATCTCTCTAAGCTAATGTCATGGTTGCATTTGATGTTCGACATCCGAAGACAAGTCAAGGTCGCAGAATACTAAAGGATGTCGCGACGTGAGATCGATGTCGGACATGGATGATGTCGCAGACAAGGAGTTGAAGTAGCTGACCGAACGATTAACATGGGCCAACCCACTTGAAATCCACAAAGACCGCGATTGGAATTAGGGCCCCAACCGAAAACTCCCATATAAATACACAAATATCCGTAAGAGGAAGGTAGTTTCGACCACACATTTGTGAGGTCCGATAAATCAAGGCTCATTTTCTTTATTTCTTTCTTTTCTTTTCTTTTATTTTTCTTTAATGCTGATAGTTAGAGATTAGATTAGATTTATCGCTCTAGTTTTCTTTATTTTCGAATCGATTTGTTATCATTGAGCTAAAGCCGAACGCAGTAATCCAATTCTTTCAAATTACTACCGAATGTTGAAGTTCGCACAAATTTCCGAATTCCTGATTTTCCAAAGCCAAATGCGCTTATTCTTATGATCGAGGAATGCCAGAGTGTGTAATTGCACTGAGAACCCAGCCTATTGAGTAAATGTTATAGTCGAAATTATCTTTCTGTAGTCGCTTTCCCAAAGCAGCTAGAATTTCGCTTGTGAATTTACTGCTTGGTTTAATGTTTTGATCCAATATCACTATAATTATGCAGATTTGTTTACCTATTCCGATTTCGCTGATATCCTCTCGAAAGTGACACAGAGAAGACATTCCTCGAGTTATGAACACTTTTCAAGGTATATTAACCGCTATTTGAGATCCGCTCGAGCTTTGTGTTTACTTAGATAAATCCTCTCACTTGAAATCAAGAACGAGTCAACGAGTTATCAATTTAAACAAGCAAAGAGTTCACCTCAATCGGATAAGGAGGCCAATCCCATACCGAGATCTAATCAAGGAGAGGGTGATCTATTCTACTTTGAGGAAGAGAATCGAAGTTGTATATCCTGCTTCGACCGATAACTGGAAGCCAAGGTTTACATCCGTAAATGGGTATGAAGTATTGCAAAGAAAATACCCAGATTAAGGAAACCTTTTAAAAAGTAGTTATTCCCATTCTCGTATTCGAGAATCAGTCAAAATTAGATAATAAATGTGGAGTGTGGGAGAGATCCGTACCGCACCGCTAAATGCCTCGACAGATTTTAAAACCTAAACGATTAAGAAATTTTATCAAGCAGCAACTACTGTGAATTGATACTCACTATACAAGATTTCGACGGGTACTCCAAAAGATAACTATCTCGTTTCCATTTATTTTCTTCTCTATTAATTATTCTTTATTCTTATCTCCGCTTTATCGTTCGCTCAGCTTATTTTCTTTGTTCGCTTAATTTTCCATCACCTAACGCCGGATCCTACTATCATTTCAGGGTCCAAATAGTATGGAAATCGAGTAGTCAAGGTAGTTGATTTAAAATTTTCAGACTTCAGGATCGAGACCGATTCTAACCATTTTATTATTTGTCGACTGCACCCAGGCATCATCGACCAAACCAAACTTTGAAAATGATTTACTCTAAGAGTTTTTGGTTTATATAGAATAATGTCAATAAGTTTTATGGCAAGGTCGTTTAGATTAGATAATGGGCTTCTTGGTAATCTCATAAACTTCAGGTATATAAAAGATTTGGTCTCACGCAAATGTTTTTACACGGTATTGTTGTCGTGGATTAGTTAATAGTCCTTGGACACTGATGTGATATATTAGCATATGTGTTTTGGTCCGATCAACAAGTTTTATGGCGCTCGCTGGCCGGATCGAAAGAATTTAATAAATCAATATTCGATGAAAGAAGGAAATACTAATTTTGGAGATTTAAAGAAGAAATAAAATAGATTTTCAAGCAAATGTTCATTTCGCCACTAACCTTTTACGAAACACATTGAATATAGTTGTTGATTTGACTAATCCTATTAATGGGAGTGTGTTTTGCTTTCTGCTTAAAACTTTGATGCATAGGAAGTAAAAACTCGATCCGATTCCGGTACTGACAACACTACTAGAGAAAACACTTCGCAGCTTGAGAAAGACAAGGAAAGCAGAAAACACCACCATGACAGATGAAAGATTAAATGGTGCATTCAACCAGGAATTTGCAGCAGAAGTACCTCAAGAGCGAGATACCATGGAGGACCTCTGGAAATCATTCATCCAAAACAAGTATTTAGTAGTGAGACAGCCAGCAATAGATGCTAACAATTTTGAGCTCAAGCCAGCCCTGATCACTAGGGTTCAACGGAACCAATTCAATGTGACATCCCAATCGAAGACCCCACCGAACACTTGGGGATAATTTCGAGGATAGCCAAATACGCTTAAATCAATGGTGTAAGGCAAGAAGTTATTGAGCTACAATTGTTCCCATTCTCCTTAAGAGATATAGCTGAAATATGGTTTGACTCACTACCATATGGATCTGTTAATACATGGGAGGAGCTAATGAAAGCTTATTTTAGCAGATTCCTTCCCCCATTTCTCCTTTCTAAACAAAGAGTGGAAACTACCATTTTCAAGCTAGGGAAAAATGAGGGTATGTATACTGTTGGAGATGAGTTTGCTAGATGCAACATGAGACCTTCCTCTGAATCGCAGAAGCAAACAGCTAAAGGGAGGAACATTGAATCAACAGTCGGTTACCATGTGGCCAAGCCGATGCATTGATACACTGGATGAGTAAAAGAAGATCCAACTAGAAACTAAAAATGAAGCAGAGTTGTGGAAAGAATGATGATTTTACAAAAAGGTTAACCTCTCAAATCACATTTCAGATACTGATATATCATGGAAAAAGGAGTTTCTATTCGTTCTCGTCTTTATTTTACTTCAGATTTGATTCAAATAATAATTGTTAGATTTTATATTTGATATGCGATGATTTCAAGTTCGGGGAATGTTTATCATGTTAGATTTTTAGGATTTTGGTTGTTAGGAATTTTAGAATGTGTCAATGTTTAACTATTGAACATGAGACAAAATAGAAATTGTCAAATTCTTGCATGATAAAATAAATCGAGTGGTAGTCGTTGAATAAATCAATAAATTTGATATTACTGTGAATTAGATTGTTTTTGTTTAGACCTAACACCGGCTCGAGAGGTTAACCAAGAATGTCGGGAGGCGAAGAATAAAAAGTGGACAAGAAAGTTAAAACTCGATGAAATTTAGTCATAACTGAATTATAAGAAGGAAGAACATTCCCCTGGCTGCGGACTCAAATTTCAGTCACAACATAAAAATCAAGTAATGACCTCTAGCAAATAATGTCCGATTTATCGTCCAATAGTTAATATGTCGACTTTAAAAGACAAAGTATCCCGACATTGAACTCGCTTGTCTAGTCTCGCTAAAATCCATGAAACTAATTCACCCAAATTTACAATTTTGGCGAATAAATGGTCATAAATGCAAACAACTTATCTCTCGATCTAACCAAATCAGGAATATTCTCGCTTCAAGGAGCATAATCGTAGGAAGGTTAAGAAATTCAAGAAAACGATCAAAATTCTCACGAAAAGCCACAAATCTTAATTGGAATTATAAGAAGTATATAAATTGAAGAATCTCATTTAATCTTCCCATAGAAAATTGAAGGAAATAATAAATAACCTTGTTCTTCCCAAGAGACGCAACTCACTATAAAAGGATGGAGGAACAAAGGAAGAGAAACAAGCAAAAGAATGAAGAGAAGGGAGGATGAGAGCAAAAAGGAGTCCAAGGATTGCAAACACTGTTTTTATGGAATGAATGGAGTCGGAAAACAAACCAATTCCATTCTTTATTTCATAAACGTGGTGTCATCCGTAGAGCTGATGGGAGGCGGAATATGGATTAGTTAGAATCAACAAAGAAGCTCCAAAGAAAAAAAGGAGAAGGTTTCAATTTGTTCACCAATTATATCAAATCGAATCACTGAGGAGCTCAAGGTCTGGTGAACCAAATTTTGAAGAGGGAGCTGCAAACTCCTGGATAAGATATAGGATTTTCGAGCGTGAATTGTATAGTTTTCTCAAACTTGTTACAAAAATGTTTGTAAATGAAGGCATTATACAATATCGAAATATATTTTGATATTTGAATAAAATTTCGCTGACTTACAAATTGCTGGATCATGATGTTTGAATTTTGTTTACTAGTTTTCTATTGCTTAGGAATCGAATTAATAATCCTCGTTTCGTTTCCGAATTCGAAGAATAGAGGCATGAATAAAGAAACTGGAATTGTGGAGTATATACTGCTCGTTTAGTTACAAAATTGAGAAATTAGTCATAGTTTATGGAACAAAATGTCAAGTTAAAATAATGTAAATAGACAAAGGAATAAATCCAAGTCTTGAAGAAATAATACACATCGGTCAACAACACCTATGAAACTTTGACTGAAATTAGGAACATTTTCTGGGAAATTCAGAATTTAGAGTCACAGTCCTAGAACTTGTTTGATTATTGATTGAGGCGAAATCCTAGGTGAAAACAACCAACAGGAAATGATCGAGGCCATCATCATAAAACGAGCCTTATAAGCCTACCTCAAAATATAAGCTTGATGATATTCTCTAGTTCCCGATTGAGCCAAGTGTTTCCTATTTCTTCAATAAACAAGAATTAAAACCTAAATTCTTCCGCAATAAACTCCAGTGAAGAACCTAAATTAACACTAAATTATAAAGCCAGTATAAGAAAGAAATGCTCAGGGAATATTATTCCCCAAAATTTTGAAAGAAAGGATCAAGAAGTAAAGGGCGTAGAAATAAAGAATAAAAGTTTCTTTGCCTTGTGGCCTATTACCCTTGAACCATTAAGCCTCATAGGGGTGTCAGAACACTAGCACCCTAATGCCAACTGCATGGGTTTACAGCCCAAAGTTTTCTAAGAGTAATATAAAGACTACAAGACAAAACATTGCACTATTCCAAATCTCAAAAATAAAAGCAAAAAAGAATTATGGGAAGTTGGAACACAAAAGAATTCAAAAAAGAGGAATTAGGATCGAGATCAGAGGAGAATCAGAAGGAAAAAGAAGAAAGAGGAAGAAAGATGAAGAAAAAGATGAATAAATAATTAAGAAACAAGATGGAAAACCGGGTAATTTATACAACCCAAATTCTTCCTTATATCTACCCAATTACCTAAGCCCAATACAAGCTTGAAAGACCCTATTGATTCCTAAGGTCAAGTTATCACATTAGTGGAGATCAAATAAGAAAACAAGCATATGGGACTCTAATTAAAACAAGAAAGAAAACTTCCAAGATTTACTTTCAAATTCAAATCTAAGTCGAGAAGGATTGACTAGCATTAATACATAACAAGACTTGATAAATAAACTGCTTAAATACATTAGTTTATCAAGAAATTTTGTGATATACCATGCTTTGTTTTTATGTTAAACTTAAATTAAATACGCTTATATCTTTTAATCTCGCATTAGAAGGGTGGAATAATAAAAATCGCAAACAGAATAAGAAATGTCCTTTTGTTTCGAGGACAAACAAATATTTATTTTTCTTTGTCGAGGACAAAATTTTAAGCCTGGGAGTTTGATGAGCTTAAAAGTCATCCATTTCGTCCATTTTTCTCGACTCATTTTTATCTAAACAAGACCGATGATATGCGTAATTATGGAATAATCAACAACTATAAATGGCAGGGAATTCAAGAAAAAGAGAATATTTGCGTAAAGAGAAGTGTATAGTGGATGAGTTTAATGAGATAATTGGCTGAAGCAAGTCACAAACAGTAAAAGGCGCACAAAGATTAAGGAACCTGATGTCGTAAAGCTCAAGTAAAGAATCAAAATGTGTGTATCCAGTTGTACAGCAAACTCCAAATTTAAACGAAGCTTACTTTAAGAACAAGGCAAAGGAGTTAAAGAAACCCGTGAAGCAAACTAGGAAATGAAGAAGAAGAAGACTTCGTGGTCGCGAAGATCCGATGCCGCCAGACTCGGCTAATGATACGTATACGTGATTTACGTAAGTCAGTCGTGACAAATGCGTAGTAAAGAGAAGAGGTCGTGACATCCACTGAATAGATCAAGCTTGTCGTAACATCAGGAAATTTGGAAGAACTTAGATGGAGGTCGCGACAAGAGATTGATGTCGCGACATCAAGAACAATTCGCTTGCTTCCAGAGACTAGTCGATGTCGCGACAAGAGATCGATGTCGCAACACTACGGCGACCGGGGCCTACAAAGTCAGCAGAGCACGAAGTGATCGCTGATAAGATACGTATGTCGGGCGATCAGAAACCATCAAGTGAAAACTGCAGAGCCATAAGTTGAGGTCATGACAAGAGATTGATGTCGCAACACTATGATGAACGAGTGGAAAGATACAAGAATACAAGATTGAAGCATGCAAAGTGGATTAGTCGGGATGTCAATGGCTAACAGTCGTTGTTGGCGGTACATAAGAAAACCCGCCTTGAAATTTACAAGAATATCGTCGCGACAACATATCGATGTCGCGACACCATGAGAAATCCGCTTGAAACCTCGCAGATCCTTAAGCCACTGTCGCGACAAGAGATTGATGTCGCCGGCTATTAACCGGGCGACGTTGAAGGTCGCGGTATCACGCGTTGACGCCGCGACGGATCGATGTCGGCCATGGATGATGTCGGCATGAGCCAAGTCGCCGACCAACATTAACATGGGCCAACCTAATTTGAAATCCACAAAGACCGCATTGAATTGCGGCCCAACCGAAAACCCTATAAATACGCTAGCCATCCGTAATTAAGGAAGGTAGTTTCACTACTACGCACGAGAGGTCCGGATACCAAGGCCCATTTCTTTATTTTCTTTCTTTCTTTTCTTTTATTTTTTCTTTAATGCTGATAGTTAGAGATTAGATTAGATTTATCGCTCTAGTTTTCTTTATTTTCCGGAATTGATGTTATCGCTTGAGCTAAAGTCAATGCACCAATTCTTTCAAATTACTACCTGAATGTCAGTTCTACATAAATTCCGGAATTCGGATTTTCCGGGGCCAATGTGTTATTTTATGATCAGAGAATGATGTAGTGTGTAATTCCTAGAATTGAGGAACCCAGCTTCACTGAAAGTAAATGTTATACAAATTATCTTTCCTCGTAGTCGCTTCCAACAGCCTTGTGAATTTCGCCAGAATTTACTGCCTTGGGGTTTAATGTTTTTGATCCAATATCAGTCTCTATACCCCGCTTAAGATTTGTTTAATTGCTCGATTTCTAAGGAGGTCCTTCGAGTGACACAAAGAAGACATTCCCGGAGTTATGAACATTTCTTCAAGGTATATTAACTGCTATTGATCCGTCGAGCCAGGTTTACTTAGATAAATCCTCTTCTCACTTGCATCAAGAACGAAAGTTGAATCAGTTATCACCTGAATAAGCAAAGAGTTCACCCCACCCTGACAAGGGAGGCCAATCCCGCAGCAATGATCTAATCAAGGAGAGGGGTGATCTATTCTACTCGAGAAGATAACTGAAGTGAAGACTCGCTTGACCGATAACTGAAGCTAAGGTTTACAAATCCGTAAACGGGTATGAAGTATTGCAAAAGAAAAATACCCGCATTAAGGAAATCCTTTGCAGTTATCTCATTCAGATTTGAGAGAATCAGTCAAATTAGATAATGAAATGGAGTGTGGAGAGATCCAACAGACCGTTAAATGCCTCGGATGCATTTTAAACCCGAAATGATTAAGAAATTTTATCGTTGTTAACTATAGGAATTGATACTTCACTATAACAAGATTCTTGATGGGTACTCCAAAGATAACTATCTGCTTCCATTGGTTTTCTTCTATTAATTATTCTTTATTTTATTCACTATTGGTCTGCCTGGCTTATTTTTCTTTACCCGTTTAATTTTCCAAAGACTAATGTTGGACCCTACTATCATTTTCGCGGGTCCAAATAAAGAGTGGAATTGAGTAGTCGTGGTAGTTGATTTAAAATTCTCGGTATCTCTAAGGGATCAATATCTGACTTAACCATTTTATTACTTGTCGACCGCACTCTGCGTATCATCAAAACCAAACTTGAAAATGATTTACCTAAGAGATTTGCCGATTTAGTATAATGTCAATAAGTTTATGTATGCTGTCGGGGATTAGATAATAGTTTTTGGTAATTCATATAAACTTGTATATAAGCCATTCGTCTCACGCAGAACAGTTTTATGGCATCGTTGTCGTGATTAGTTAATAGTCCTCGACACTGGCGTGATATATTAGCATATGTGTTTCGTCCGATCAACGCGGAGTCTCACAATTCTTACATTCACCACGCACGTTTCTCGGTCTTCGACATCTCGTCCCTCCCTCTCTTTGTCTCAGAGGAGCTTCTTCCGCAAAGATTGGAGGCGTGATGAGCCTAAAACTCACAGTTTTTAATCCATTTTTCTCGAAGCTTATTATGAGATAAAATGTTGATTTGTTATGCAGCGGATAATTGACTCAAATTTCATTTTGCAGAAAATACAAAGAGAAACTCAAATTTTAGCAAAAATCGAAGAAACCACCAAGTGCACTGAGGCCATGACTGAAAATTAAGTCGTGATTAAGAAGCTCAATCGCAGTTTTCATTCTAAGTCACGACATCAACAAATTCTGGGCTTTTGAAGAAGAAATAGAAAATTTGAACAAGTCAAGTCGTGACTTCTAGCAAAGAAAACGTGAACAAAGAAGAAGACGTAATGACTAAAGGAAACAATCAAATAAAGAAATTCATGTCGTGACATCACTTTGATGTCGCGACGCCAAAATGATATAAATGTTGTCGCGACACCACTCTGAGGTCGCGACAAGGATCCGCCTATGAAGCCATTAGAGAGGTCATTTGCCAAAGAAAGAGGTTGCAACTAGTCTTTAAAACACAAGGCCCCATTTCATGTCGCGACATCACCACGATGTCGCGACATATAAACAGGAAGATTCAAAGTGCAACCAAAAATAGATTTTGAAAAGAGGTCGCAACCTGTCACCAAATAGAAGCATTTGCCAAGAACTGAACTTGCGACCATTTACAGATCAAGGATCAGAAATGATGTCGCGACCACTCATTAAGGTCACAACCTGAAGAAGAGCTAAGCAGAAGAAATTGATGTTGCGACACCAACTTGAGGTCGCGATATGAAAAATAGGTGAGATGGAGGAAATGTGTTGCAACGTAGAACTGAGGTTGCAACCAAAAGAAAAGAAATGGGAAACAAAAGATGTCCCGACATCACCATGAGGCCGCGACATAAAATTGAGACAGATGAAGGAAAGAAGACCACCAACAAAATCGCGACCAAGAATTCAAAGTCACAACATGAAGTCGTCACACAAACAGCAAAGTGGTCGCAACCTAAAAACACATGTCGCAACTTGTGAAGCCGAGAATAGTTATTATTGATGTCGCGGTTACGTAACCAGGTCGCTACATCAACAAGGAAGGAACACTAAAAATCGATGTCGCTGAAGATCACCCGGATGTCGCGACATCAATTCGATGTCGACATCATCGGTCAAGGCATTTTGCAAGACAAATCGTTGCAACTTAAAGGAAGAGGTCGCTGACCGATCACGCAGCCATGAAGAGAGGTCCATGTCGCGACATCAACTGATGTCGCGACATAGACGTTGAGTCGAGCTTTTCTTTGATTTCCACGAAAATTCCGGGATTCGCCCAGATTATTTTATGCATAAATAGATAGCTTTAGAATGGTAGAGAAGTTTTTCCCGCCTTCACTACCCGTAAAGGAGAAGAAGCAGAACTCAAAGGTATATTTTAGAGTAGATTTCTATTTTATTTTTTTATTTTTTTGTCGGTTTTGAATCAAGGAACTGTAAGTGTAGACGAGCAGAAATGGATTTGTAGCTCTATTATTTTTCTTAAGTATTATCGTCGAAAATTTATGAAATCTAGACAAATTTCGAATTACTTTCTCGCTTATTGCAATTACACGTTGGTCATGATCTGCATCTATTTCTTAATTCAATGCAAGAATCGTAGCTAAATTAACCCGGATTTGATTTACATTTAGTTGCGCCTTCCCGCACAATTATGGAGAATAAATTGGGTTTGGTTTTTACCAGTTCTGTCGCTTTTAATGGATAAGTTCCCACGCAGTACCTAATACCGCCGAGGGAATGTATCTTACCGACATTCAGCCGTCACAAGTGGACACAGACTCCGGGAGATTCCCGAGAGTCGAGCATTCTTTTTCTCGGGTATGTTCGACTACCATTGACGAACTCCACGAAATGGTGAGAGTTCATTTTGATAAATCCCCTATTCGCCAGCAATTGAAGTCGAGGTGTATTTAACAATATAAATAATCGAGAGTTCACCTTAATCTAAAGCGTAAGTTCCAATCCCGTGTTACCTAGACTGATTAAGGGAAAGGGATAAACCCATGATCCGGAGGTTTGTGCCACCACAAAGTAGTAGAATTTTTGCGAAACTCGAAGGTAAAGGAAAAGTTCACGTCAACAGAAATGGCAGGAAGTATTGAGAAAGAAAATTACCAAGATCTTGCAAGAGACTGGGGAATACATTGTACCGCCTACTCGTTTTCTGAGAGAAGCAGAATATCCAACCAAAGGGTGAATATGGAAAATCCGAATCTTGGACAAAATCGGATCCATACATGGGAGGCAGACCTTGATTTAGTCTTTGGGTTAAATTTGTTCATTGTATTTCATTGATGATTTTCGTTTCTCACAGTAAACTGATTCAATCCATTTTTTTTATATACCATTTATACTTAGTTATTTACTTTTCTTTTAGTTTAGTTTGAACATATTCAATAGTATAGGATTTTTAATTTTTGTTGTTCAAATAAAACCTTCACTATGGGTTTTGAGTCCAAATAGTATGAAATTTTAGTAGTTGGGGTAGTTGACCTGTAATTCGCTATCAATCTTTGTGGGAATGATAGTTGGACTTGATGGTTACTACTTGTATGGCTGTGTGCACTTCAGTGTCATAGGCCAGACCATATTTTTAATCCACGAACATTAAGAAATTTATTTTAGCAAACAAACTTATCCAAGTGACATGGATATAAGAGAATTATGTAAAAACTACTATGTATGTTAATTTGAGGGGTTTTAGTCTATATAGAAAAGGCAAACAAGTTTTTATATGGCGCGATTGCGAATAATTGAAATAATTAATTAGATCAATATTCTGACAAAAGAAGGAAATACTAATTTGGACATTTTAAGAAAAGAACAAAAATAGCTTTGCAAGCAGTGGCTACATCAGCCACTAATTTTTAACAAGCCATGTTGGACATATTTGTTTAAGTTTGACTAATCCTATTAATCTGAGTGTGTTTTGATTTCAGGAAAACCTTTAATGCATAGGAAACAGTGATCTGATTCCGAGACAGTGGAAGGTACAAGGGCTTAAGAAAGACTAAAAGAGCAGAAAACATAGCTATGGAAGATGAGAGACATGACCAGGCGGAACGAGGGCGGCGGCGAGGCCCCCATTGCGACACAATGGTGGATTTAATTTATTATTCAGGGAAGAATATTACGCAATCGAACGACCACGTGGATGCAAATAATTTCGAACTAAAACCGGCCTTGATTACAATGGTTGAAATAACATCAGTTCTTGGTCATCATGAAGACCCCTGGCTTGAGCACTTGGGAAGATTTCTCATAATAGAATCTGATGAAAATTGAATGGTGTGAGACCAAAGGTGATAAAGTTGCATCTCTTCCCATTTTCTTTAAGAGATATAGCAGCCACATGGTATGAACCATAGCAGCCATATGGTTCGGTTGATACTTGGGAAGAGTTGGTAGAAGCCTACTTGGGCAGATTCTTTCCCCGTCTCGCCGAGAGAGAAGAAGAGGAATAATAGTATTCCCGACAAGGAGAAGATGAGAGCCTATATGTAGCTTAGGAAAGATTCAGAGGTTCTTGAAGAGGTGCAGATGCATCGAATAGATTTGAAGACCCCGGATGGACATAGTGTATCATGCTTTAAAATGATACATACGGGCATTGCTCCCGGTACTTCATCTTTGTGGAGCATTGGCTTGAAAAGTCTTGAAGAGGCGAGATCGATAGAAGACTTAATAAAATGCAATATGAAAGCTCCACTCCCCGAGTTTTCAAAGAGGCTGAGAGGAAAAGGGGTCATGGAGCTAAAGCGAGATGGCGACCATGGAAGCCAGTTGGATGCCATAATGCATAGGATGGACAAACAAGAGAGAAAGATGCACCTTTGCTCATGAAATAGGAGCGATGGAAAGAAACTTATGAGAAAGAAGTGTTGATGTATATGACTTCTTATAGTGCTAAAGGAGGTTAAGTGCGTGAGCGAGCAAAGAAGTTATCATTTCAAGCCAAATCCTAACACACCGCCACACACTACAATCCAACGAGGAACCGCGATTTCTCATATGGTGGAGGGCATTACGGCGAGGCGGGGACGACATCCTCGGCAAAGGATATCAGCAGCCCTTGAGGTTCGATGGCAGCGGTAAGGAGGTGAAAGTAAAATGAATGCTCGGAGTGGGAGGAGCCAACCATTTGGAAAAACAATGTTGAGTTCATGGGGACAACAGAGCTATTACAATTCCATGAACAAAAACTATCAGACTTGGAAGCTTTCAAATATGATACTCAAATGTTTTAGAAGAATGCTAATGCCTCGCTGAAAAATTTGGAGACACAAGTCGGGTAGAGCAAGGGTACATTCCCTAGTGATACTCAGAAGAACCCAAAAGACTGCATGGCAATTTAATTAAGAAGTGGGAAGGATTTGAGCAACAACAAAAGGACGAAGAAAAGAAATGAAATGGAAAAGAAGAGGCGAAAAGAGGAGAAAGAACGGCCCAGTTGAGCGACGAAGGAAGTAATGACGAGAAGAAGGAAGGAGTACCGGCCTATACACCTTAGGTGCCATTTCCACGAGACTTGAAGTCAAAGAAAGAAGAACAGTTTCTAAATTCTTGGACATTTTAGAAAATAGAAATAAATATCCCATTCGGTGATCAGCCAAATGCCTCTTTATAAAATTCGAGAAGGAGATCTTGACGAAAAGAAAGATAGGCGAGAGGTATAGTTAACTTAGTACTTCATGCAGTCACCATTATCCAACAAAATCTCTAAGCAAGATAGAAGGACCCTTGCTGATTTCACCATTCCACTGCTCCATAGAAATATGGTCGAAAGCATATGTGATTCTAGCGTGAGTATAAATTTAGTCACCTCCTATCAGTTGTGCAGAGACTTAATTTGGGGGAACTTACTCCAACAGCAATTACATTGCAGATGGCTGATAGATCAATGGCATAACCAGAAGGCATTCTTGAAGATGTACTTGTCAAGGTTGGGAAATTCATCTTCCCAGTGGATTTTGTTATCATGCGGATGGAGGAAGATACCAAAAATTCCTTTGTTTGCTAGGAAGACCTTTCTTAGGCCCGGAGGTACCTTGATAGGCGTGCAGAAAGGTGGAGGCGACCGCACTCAGGTTGGAAGTAGACGGTGCATTTTAATATTAATAGGAATTACGGAACATCGATATAGGCGAGGCAGGTTGTATGGGTAGGAAACAATAGCCTTCTACGATGTTGGATTGAATTCGATAGTATCCTTGACACTCTATCAATGAAATTGAGATGAATTTTCGGTATCTTGAGTTTTGATTGAAATCTTTGCCTTCAAATTTGTTTAACAGGAAATAGTCTCGAGTATAAATAGCTTAGGTCAAGATGAAGTAAGCGGCCCGAAACTGACAAACTCATGAGCGAAACTAGTGCGAAGGGCTAACATTGGAAAGAATTGCCCGGTCGTTTAAAGTATGAGTTTTAGAACGAAAGAAAACCAGGTTATCATATAATTTGCATTGGTAGGTGAAGAGCAGTTAGCAGTAGTGCGAGAAAATACAAGGAAGCAATTGCTTGGTCAATTGATGATCTGAAGGGTATCAACCCCTCCATTTTCATGCAAAAAATATTGCTGGAGGATAATGCAAAAACTTCTATTGAGCATCAAAGGAAATTTGAACCAGTGATGAAAGAAGTTGTCGAAAAGAAGTTACGAGGAAATGGTTGAATGAGGTTTTATATATGCTATATCATATAGTTCTTGGGTGAGCCCAGTACATGTGGTTCCTAAGAAAGGAATTGGATTCTTGTGATCGAGAAATGAAAAGATTAGCTGATTCCTCTGAGGTGTGACAGGGATGGAGGGTGTGTATTGACTACGAGAAAAGCGAATCTTTGCAACAAGAAGGATCATTTCCCTGCCTTTCATTGATCGAGATCTTTGGATAGGTTGGCGGGACACCCTCACTTTGTTTTCTTGATCGTACTCTGGATATCTTAAATTGCCATTGCACTTGAGGGATCGGGAGAAAACCACTTTTACATGCCGTTTAATTTTTTGCTTTTAGGAGAATGCCATTTGGTTTGTATAATGCTCTGGTACCTTCCAAAGATGCATGATGTCTATATTTTCTGATTTAGCAGAAGAAGTTATGGAGATCTTCATGGATGATTTTACAGTTTATGGATCCAGTTTTGAACAATGCCTGCATAACTTGGGGACGGTACTTTAAAGGTGCAAGGATAAGAATCTAGCTTTGAATTGGGGAAAATGCCATTTTATAGTTACAGAAGGAATTGTCCTAGGGCATATGATTTCTGCAGCAGGGCTAGAAGTAGACCAAGCAAAAGTTTCACTTATAATAAATTTGATACCACCCACTATAGTCAAGGGAATTAGAAGTTTCTTAGGACATGCTTTGGATTTTACAGAAGATTTATCAGAGATTTCTCAAAAATTGCTAGACCACTATGCAGATTGCTGGAAAAAGATACTAAATTCTATTTTGATGAATCCTGCCATAATGCATTTGAAGAAATCAAATCCAGACTTGTTGAACCTCCCATCATGGAAAAACTAGATTGGAACAGAGAATTTGAAATCATGTGTGATGCCAGTGATTTTGCAATGGGGGCTGTATTAGGACAGAAAGATGAAAAAGTGTTCAAGGCCTTCTACTATGCTAGCAAAACCTTTAATGAAGCTCAAGAAAATTACTCTACTACTAAAAAGGAGATGATGGCAATAGTATTTGCATGTGAAAATTTTAGGCCATACATTTTGGGGTCTCATGTTGTTATACACACTAATCATGCAGCAATTAAATATCTAATGGCAAAGAAAGAAGCAAAGCCAAGATTGATGGAGATGGTATTATTATTACTTGGGGAATTTGATTTAGAAATAAAGACAAAGAAGGTTGTGACAATGTGATAAATGATCAATTGTCAGAGTAGAAACCCAACGTACAAGAGGAAGGAAGAGAAATAGAAGAAATTTTCCGGATGACGGTTATTCCGATTGTCCTCAATCACCACAGTATCTTTGATATTATGAACTAGCAAGCTTGTGGAATTATACCACGAGAATTGACTACCAATAGAAAGAAGCTAGGACTAACAACGGTACTATACAGGATGATACTATTGTTTAAAAGAGGAGCTGATCGATTATAAGGAGATGTGTGTCTTAGAGAGGGAGCAAAGCAAGATTTTACAAATTTCATGCATCACCATATGGAGGACATTTTGCGGGGAGATAAAATAGCCCACAAAATTCTCCGGTCGAGTTTTGCGGCCTACTATTTTTAAGGACTGTTTGAATGGGTGAGTGTGTGATCAATGCCAAAGAATGGGAAATATCAGCCAAAAGGCATGAGATGCTACGAGTATCACAGTGGTCTGATTGTTTAATGTATGGGAATCATGGATTTTATAGGGCCCTTTTCAGTTTCATTTGAAATATATACATATAAATTGTGGATTATGTGTCAAAATGGGTAGAGGCGTGGCATGTCGAATGATGCAATATAGTTGTACAGGATTACACAAATAAATATTCTCGTGGATTTAGGACACACAGGTGCTATAATTAGTGATGGGAGGCCATTTGCAAATAAGGTGTTTGACAAACTCATGGTAGATGTAATTATCAAACACATTATGAGCTTGGCTTATCATCCTCAAACAAATGCGAAATGGCCCAGAAATTTCAACGGGGAAATAAGAAAATTAGAAAAAATCTGTAAGTTCGAGCATAAGAGATTGGTCTTTGAAGCTTAGTGATGCACTACAGGCGTCTGAGCACCTTTAAAACTCCCATTGGAATGTCCCCATACGGACTTGTCTTTAGGAAAACCTTGTCACCTACCTCTTGATCTAGGAATATAAAACCTCACGTGGGCCCGTGAGAAGCTTAATTTTGAGTTTTAAGTACGCTAAAGAAGATAGGCTACTCCGGTTAAATGAATTGGAAGAGTTACAGGAATGAAGCCTATGATAGTGCTAGAATCTGAGGATAAAACAAAAATGGCATGATGACAATTTTGAGGAGGGAATTCAAGACGAATCAGGTCTTGTGTATTCAACTCCAGACTAAGACTCTTTCTAGGAAGTGAAATCCAAATGGAGTGGACCATTTACGGTGGTATCAAGCACACGGTTGGGCGTGACACTTAGAACCCGACAACAATCATGAGGAGTTCAAGAGTTAATGGTGAGATGTTAAAAGCACTACCTTGGGAGAAAGTGGAAGAATAACCCTTAGTTCTGAGCAAGAAATTAAGAAGAAAACGAGAACAATGACGTGAAAGTCGGTAAGACCTTAAAAATGGAGCAACTTTGTTGAAGCAATCCACCGGTTGTTTTTAATTTTTCTTGTTTTAATTTACAATTTCTTCCCTACATTGCCTTAACAGATTTCTAATAGCTTAATGTGATTTTATTCATTATTGATTGAAGAGTAGGTAAATATTTTTTTTTGTTTTACGGAATGATGAAGATTGTCTGGAGAGCATGCAACTAAACTCAATCGGCATAAGAGAGACCAAAAGGGCGTTCTTCTTCTTCTTCTTTATTTGATTTTAAAATTTGTCTTTGATATAACATGATTGAAAGTTTGGGGGAATTTTTATCTTATTTTGGTGCTTAAATTTTGAATATGATGCATAATGGAAGTTGTTGAATTTTTGCATGATGAAGATGAGTTGAGTTGTAGTTGTTTTGAATGGAATTGAATAAATTAGAAATTCTTTGAATTTGATGTTTCTCTTACCCCAGGTCAGTAACATTAATCCACAAGTTGCAACCAAGAATGCTGGATGTGAAAAAATAAAAAGTGAAAGAAGGCCAAAATAATGAGAATTGAGGTCACGATTGAAATAAGGGGAAGAACATTTTATGTTGCAACACCATTTTCATATATTTGTTTTGAGGACACAACCAAAAATTTTGAAGTCGTGACCAGAATAGTCCATAAGTCAAATAAAGTAGGTTTAAAACCTCTCATTTTGGGCTTCTCAGCAGTGAGAAATTAAATTCTTTGAAAATCATTAATTTAGAGGCTAAACATTTAAGATTGTGACTCCTTAGTGCAATCATGACATTGAACCCAGCGTCTGTTCCACTTCAATATTCGTGCAATTCATCCCAACCTTTCCACTTCTACATCATTCCTTTTTGCAATCTTGAAACCCTAGAACCAGAGAGCTAAGCAATACCCTCGAAACGCTTCACTAATGGCAGCACCTCAAGAAGACGTTGCAAATCTTAATAGGTTGATCGACGAAATCTTGCGCGAAGATGTCGAAGCAGTGGAAGAAGTTCAGTCGGAAAATCAACTTGAGGAAGAAGGAAATGTTAATCAAGGGAACCCGCCAGAGGAAGAGGAGTAACCTGAGAAAGAAATAGCAAAAGAAGAAAAGGACTTCATTTCACCAGAAGCCAAAGAATTGTGGAACAAGGTGATGTCGACCAGAGGAATTTGTTTTGCGAGGTTTGGAAAATTAGTTTCCTATTTTACGAGTAATGAAAAAAAAAGAGTTGGGAATTCTTTTTGCGAGCATAAATTTAGGATTTTCAGCTCTTGCAAGAGAATTCTATTCAAATATGGTGGGAATGAAAGACGATTCTGTTTATGTAAGAGGAGTTTGGGTGCCTTCGATGATGAAGAGATAGATGGAAGTGTTTAAGAATTGAAATTTCGAGCATGGGTGAAATCTGAAAGTGTTAAACCAATTATAAAAATAGTGAATCGAGTTATTGGAGGAGAAGGTTAATGGAAAGTGACTAAGAAGAACCCCCACCATGCCATAAAAAGGGGAGCTCTCACAGAAGAGGCAATGGTTTGGTTTTATTTTATATGTTCTGTAATAATACCTACTAGACACCTTTCCACGGTCGGAGTAGGAAACCGATACATTTGTATGTGCCTTTTGAAAGGATACAAAATAAACATGGGGATCTTGATCGAGAAGAATCAATCGAGAGGATACATCCACCCGACAATAAAGAGGACTGATTCCTCACCCTGCCACTATTACTAGTCTGGGCAGGGGTGAAAGGAAATTGGGAAGAAGAAGAAAGATGTCCTCGGGTCTCCCCTTTAGCCATAGGGGTGTGAGGACAGAAGGAAGCAAAAGAGTGTGATCTTCAGATGCGGAAGCAGGCGGGGCCGTCTGGCCCGATAGAAGAGAAGTGGAGGAGGTGCCAGACAACGTCCTTCCGGAAACAGAAGAAGAACCTCTCAGTTCAAGCCAAACATATCCTTTATTTCCGAAATCTGAGCAGTACCGGTTCGAAGGAAGCATGCGGGAGCGGAGAAGGAATGTATTACGAAACCAATGGAAATGCTCCGAGCAATGAAAAAGGAAATGGAGGAGAGAGAGCTTAAATAGGAAAGGCAACAACGGATCAAAGAAAAATTCATGGAGGCTACAGCCATAAGAAAGGAGCAAATCTGGGAAGAAAACTGGAGAATCAGAGAAGAAGAGCACAAGGAGGAGTTGAAGAAACAAGAAGAGAAGATGATGGGAATAATAAAGACAAGCATGCAAGCTTTTTACAATAATCAATTCAAAAGAGATGCTGAATTGTTGAACATCATTAAGAAGAATGAGATAGAAATGGAAAATAACATGCTAAGAAAGATCGATGGGTTCAAGCATATATATAAGGAGCTGTTCAAGGAGTTTGAGAGGCTAATGAAAGAAAGAGATCAGCAGTTGGAAGATAATGATGAGTATAGAAGGAAAACCTGGTTGGAAAGTATGGACTTGATCAATCAGAATTTGTTAAAGCTGCTAGAATGTATCTCTGAGGTGGAAGGAACAGTTAATCAGGTGGGGGAGAGACAAGATACGCTCATTCATGTCGTTCAACTAAGCAATGAAATATCTACAAAAGGCAAAGGAATCCCCCCTGCAGTAGGAAGAGAAAAAGCTGAAATAAAATTCCCTAAGTTTGTTCCCAGCGAAGCCAGTTTTGATGTAGATCCTCCCAATGTAATACCCACCAAAGCCTACAAAAGAAAGAAAGGGAAACTGAAAGTTTTAACATGTCAACAATATCTACAGTCCCAAAATTTCTAATGGAAATCCAGTTGGTTTATCCTGCTTTTCCCTTGTTTGATTGAATTTTCATTTTGCTCTTTTTGCCTTGTTGAATTGCTTGTCACTTGTTGAATAACAATTTGATTGTGGATAAGTAGATGTTTATTGATTCACAAATCGAATAGAGAAATTTTGTTTATGTGTCATTTTCTTTTTGCTGTACAAGAATCAAATAAATAATTATGTTCTTTCCAAAGAACAGCAATTTCAGGAAGAATCAAGGCATGAATGATTAAACTGGAAATTAGGAATTATTAATTGCATTGTTTAAATTCGAGTTTAGTTTGCAAAATTGGAAAGTGGTTATTCTTGATGGAACAAAATACATGGATGAAATAATGTAAGTGAAACATTAAATATATACAAGTCTTGAAGGAAATAGCTACACCTTAGTCAACAAAACTGTGAAAACTTTGAGGAATTAAGACATCTTCTAGGAAATTCGATTAGAGTCATAGTCCCCAGAACTTGTTGGGTATTGATTGAGGCGAAATCTTAGGTGTGACTGACCAAGAAATGATAGAGGCCATCCTTGGCGGTGAGCTTTTTCTAAGCCTACCCTCAATATATGCTTAAGAATATTCTCTAGTTCATGATTTGAGCCAAATAAACTGTTCTTAATAAAACAGAAATTGAAAACCAAAATTCCCTTCCCTTTTAATAAACACATGACAAAGAGCCCAAATTATCCAGTTTCCAGTTCATAAAAAGTTTAGTATAAAGGAAGAAACAAGTTTGGGGAAAAATATTTCCAAATTTTGACAATGAAGGAGGTGAAGAAATAAAGAAGTAGAAAATTAGTAAAAAAAAGGGAATAAGTTTTGTCTTGTGGCCTGTTCTCTGAAAATTAAACTACATTAGGGGTATTTTAACACCTAGTACCCTAATGCCAACTGGTATGGGAGTTGCTAGCCCAAAGTTCTCTAAGAGTAATAGAAAGCCTAAGACGACAAAACATTGCACTATTCCAAATCTTAGAAAAACAAAAGCAAATGAGTTCAAGAACAAAGGAATCTGCCTGAATAAAGTACATATGATGAAATTCCATAAAAGAATTCAAAAAGATGAATCGAGGAGGATAAGATTGAGGAAGATAAACCCAAAACGAAAGAGAAAAAATGGTGAAAGTTAGAGCAACGAAGTGTAGAGAAAAGATGGAAAGCAGGTGATTCACAACTTAAAATTTTCCATTATCTGCAATTACCTAAGCCCAACATTTAAAGCCTGAAAGACCTCATTGATTTTGAAGGTTGAATTTACCTACATTAGTGGAGATCAATATGAAAAACAAGCCTATGGGACTTAGACAAACAGTCCAAGAAAACTCCCAGAAGATTAACTAAATTCAACATGAAGATGAAAATGATTGAAGACCTACACATACACACAGAACAAGACTTGTTGAATAAACTGTTTGAATACATTAGTTCATCAAGAAATTTGTGATATAAGTATACTATGTCTTATTCTTGAATCAAAACTGAAATTTAAAATGATGTTGGTATCTCTTAATTCCAGATCAGAGGGTGGAATGAGAAGGCGTAGTATGGGTCGAGGAAAAATGTCCTTAAAAGTACTCTAAGCTTATTTGTTTGAGGACAAACAATTCTTTCTTTCTTTGGCAGGGACAAGCAAAATTTTAAGTTGGGGAATTTGATGGTCTAAAAACTCATTAGGTTTTAATCCATTTTTACGAGTTTATTCAGATAATGTTGATTTGTTTGCAGAAAAGTGGATAATTGACTCAAATTTTATTTTGCAGGAAAATACAGCAAAAACTCAAATTTTAGCAAAAATAAGAAGAAACCAACCTGAAGCAGAATTGAGGTCACGACTAGAAATTTAAGTCGCTACTGGAAATTTAAGTCACGACCAAGAAGCTGATGCCCGACCATTCCCAGATCACGACATCAAATTGGTTGAAGAAAGAAACATAAAATTTGAACAAGTCAAGTCGTGACTTAAAGAAGGTTGCAACGAAGGAAGTAGTCGAGACTGAAACAATCAAATGAAGAAATTCATGTGTTGATCCTTTGATGTATTGACCTTGAAAATGATATAAATGATGTCGTGACACCGCTCACGAGAATCGCGATAAGGATCCGTCTATGAAGCCACAAGAGAGGTCTTTTGCCAAAGAAAGAGGTTGCAACTAGTCTTTAAAACACAAGGCCCCATTTTCGTATCAGCGACATCACCCCGATGTCGCTGACGTCACTTTGAGGAAGATTCAAAGTGCAGCCAAAAATAGATTTTGAAAAGAGTCGTGACACGTCACCAAATAGAAGCATTGCAAGAACTGACTGCGACGTTCACGGATCAAGGATCGAGAAATGATGTCGCGTCACTCATTAAGGTCGCGACGAGGAAAGAATTTGGCCCGAAGAAATTGATGTTGCGACACCAACTTGAGGTATGACACAGAAAAATAGGTGATGAATGTGTTGCAGCGTGGTAGTTGCAACGGAAGAAGAAATGGGAAACAAAAGATCTCAGCGACATCACCATGGTCGACGACATAAAATTGAAGACAGGATGAAGGCAAGAGTCACCACCAACACAATCGACCAAATTCAAAGTCACAACATGAAGTCGTCACACAAGCGACAAAGTAGTGCCAACTTCAAACACATGTCGCCTTCGGAAATTTGGGAGGAATAGGAAGACATTAATGTCGCGACATGTAACTGAGGTCGCGACATCAACAAGGAAGGAACACTAAAAAATTGATGTTGCGACATCACTCCGATGTCGCGACATCTTTGATCAAACATTTACAAGACAAGTGGTTGCAACTTAAAGGAAGAGGTCGCGATCCTGAGCCATGAAGAAAGTCATGTCGCGACATCAATTTGATGTCGGGACATAGGTGAGTTAGGCTTTTCTTTTAGTTTCCTGAGAAGCATTTTGGGGATTCGACCCAGATTCTTTTTGACAGTATAAATAGATAGCTTTAGAATGTTGATAGTTTTCGAGTCTTCACTACCCCAAAAAGGGAAGAAGGAACTAGTGTATATTTTAGAGTAGATTTTTATTTTTTTATTTTTATTTTTTTATTTTATGGTTTTGAATCTGCGAAGCAGTGCGAGAGACAAGTAAATTTAGTTGTAGTTCCTATTTTCTTAAGTATTCTTGCACGAAAATTTATGAATTCTAGGCAATTTAAAATTCATTTCTTCTTTAGTTGCAATGCATTACGAGTGGTTATGCGTGATCAAGTTACTCCATTTCTTAATTCGCGTCACGATGTCAGGGCGCGGCTAATTTGGATTTGATTACATTTGATTCTGATCTTTCACGCACAATTATGGACAATTAATTTAGGTTCGGTTTTTACTTAGTTGGTGTCGTTTTTAATGGATAAGTTCCTAATAGTAGTACAATACCGATTGAGGAATGCTATCTTACTACGATGTCAGTTTGCCACTGCTGCGTGACCGCAGACGGAGATTCCTGCGATAGTTAGAGTATTGACACTACGGGTATGTTCGGCTACCATTGAGTTCTTGAGCTCTGAGTTCATTTTGATAAGTCCCACCCTATTCGCTCATAATTGAAGTTGGAGGGGTGTATTTAACAATATAAATAATCGGAGAGTTCACCTTAATATAAAGGTAGTTCAATCCGGAAGTGTTAGCAGAATCGATCCAAAGGGAAAGGGATAAACCCATAGATATGGAGGTTGAGCCACCAATTAAGTAGTAGAAATTTTGCGAAAATCCACGAGAAGGTAAAGCAAAGTTACGCTTTCAACGGGAGGAAATGGGTGTAGTATTGAGAAGAAAAATACCCAGATCTTGCAAGAGAATTTGGAATGCAAGTAGCTGGTTTGATCTTGTCTTCGAGAGAAGCAAGAATATCCAATCAGTGAATATGGAGAAATCCAATTCCAACAATTAGGAAATCTTGGAAAAAAATTAGATAAATACATAGAACAAAGCAACGAATTTAGTGTTGGAATTGACTGTTCCATTGTATTTCATTGATGGTTTTCGTTTCTTACAGTAAACTGATTCAATCCATATTTTTTTATATACCATTTATACTTAGTTATTTACTTTTCTTTTAGTTTAGTTTGAACATATTCAATAGTATAGGATTTTTAATTTTTGTTGTTCATATAAAACCTTCGGCTATGAGTTTTAAGGTCAAATAGTATAGAAATTTTAGTAGTTGTGGTGTAGTTGACCATTTAATTCGCTATCAATCTCTGTAGAATGGACTTACATTCGGATTTACTACTTGTATAGCTGTGCATGCGGTGTCATAGAGCCCGAACCCTTATTTTTAATCATGAACAATAAGAGAAATTTAATTTAGCAAGCAAACTTATCCAAAGTGACATGGATTTAAGAGAATTGTAAGGCTCTTGTAGCTATGGGGTTTTAGTCTATATAGAAAAATGCAAACAGGCGGCGACCCCTGCCGCCGTCAAGAGCGGCCCGTCTCACAATTATGTCATTCTCACACACAGAATGTTTCGTCTCTTGACATTTCGTCCCCTCCTTTTTGTCTGAAGGGTTTATAGCCCGCGGCATCGGCGGCGGCAACTCTGCACCGCCGTCCAAGGCGGCGATCTCTGATACTTACACACCCACATAATGTTTAATTCTTAGCATCTAGATCCTCCCCCTCTTTGTCTCGAAGAGCTTTTCTTCCGCAGCATCGGCGGGGCGACCCTTGCCGCAGTCAAAAGCAAGAAGTCTCACAATTCTTACATTCTAATCCATATAATGTTTTGTCTCTTAACATCTCGTCCCCTCCCCCTCTTTGTCTCGAAGAGCTTCTCTTCCTTGATAGCGGCGCTCCTTCCATTTGTCAAGAGGCAGTCCTCACAATTCTTACATTCTCACCCATAATGTTCATCTCTTGACCTCTCGTCCCCACCGCCCTCTTTGTCTCGAAGAGCTTCTCTTTCACATCATCGACGGTGGTGACCCTTCCACACCCTCAGGCGGTAGTCTCACAGTTCCATTCTAACCCGAGATGTTTCGTCTCTTGACATCTCGTCCCTCCACTCTCTTTGTCTCGGGCGACCTGGCTTCCCGCGGCTTATAGGCGGAGACGGCCCGCGCTATGAGTCGGCGGGCCAATCCTCACAATTCTTACATTATCACCCACAGAATGTTTCCTCTCTTGACATCTTGTCCCCTCCCCCTCTTTGTCTCGAAGAGCTTCTCTTCGAGTATGTTGCCCGACCCCACAGCCTTCCGTCGGGGCGGCCGATCTCTAATTCTTGTTCTCTGGAATGTTTTCGCCTCTTGAGCATCCTCGTCCCTCCTCTTTGTCTCGAAGAGCTTGCTCTTAGCGACATGGCAGTGACCCTGGCCATCAAGAAGCCTTTCTCATATCTTGTTCTCACCCACGAAATTTCAGTCCTCTTGACATCCCCTGGTCCCCTCCCGGCTCTTTATCTTGAAGTTGCTCTTCCGCGTGACATCGGTGGTGGTGACCCTATCGCACGTCAAGAGAGTCGATATCTAATTCTTGTTACCACACATAATGTTTGTTCTCCGGCTTGTCTGATCCTCCTCTCTTTGTCTCGAAGAGCTTCTCTTCTATGGCATCGGCGTTGTGAACCTACCCAGCCGTCGGGCGACCCGATCTAACAATTCTTAAAATTTCAACAACAGTATGTTTCGATCTCTTGATCTGATTATCTCTAATCTTTGTCTCAGAAAGAGCGCTCACATTCTGCTGACACGGCGGCGCGGTGCCATAGCTGTTGTCGAAGCGGCCGATCTCACAGATTCTTACATTCTCGCTCCGCATGTAGCGTTTAGTCTTCGCATCTTGTCCCTCCCCTGCTCTTTGTCTCGAAAAGCTTTTCTTCCATGACATCGTGGTGGCGACCCTGCCAGTGTGGCAGAAATCTAGAATTCTTACATTCCCAACCCACGAGGAATGTTTCGTCTCTTGACATCTAGTCCCCTCCCCTCTTTGACTCGAGAGCTTCTCTTCACTTGACATCGGCGATGTGACCCCTGTATCGCCGATCAAGAAGCGACTTTGTCTCTAGTGCTACATTCTGCCTGTGTTTCGTCTCTTGTCATCTCCTCCCCTCACCTCACATCTCGAAGAGCTTCTCTTCGCGACATCGGAAGTAGCGACCTGTGAAATTGATAAGTTCAGATCCTCCACGATTCTTACAATCTCACCCACAGAATGTTTCGTTTCTTGACATCTCGTCCCCTCCTCCTCTTTGTCTCGAAGAGCTTCTCTTCCGCGCCTTCGGCGAGACCCTTGCACCGTCTAGGCGGCATGTCTCAGTGCCACATTCGCGCGAGAATGTTTTGGAGTCTCTCGACATCTAGTCCCCTCCCCCTCTTTCTCTCGAAGAGCTTCTCTTCAACAACATCGGCGGCGGCGACCCCTACCGTCGTCAAGAGCGGCCAATCTCACAATTCTTGTTCTGCCCCACCGGAGATGATTCGTCTCTTAGTCTCGTCCCTCCCCTCTTTGTCTCGAGCTTCTCTTCCACGACATCGGCGGCGGCGGCGGCCCACACGACATCAAGGCGGCCCAGTCTCTGAATTCTTACATTCTCTCACCAAAAGATAATTTAGATCTCTTGTTATCCGTCCCTTCCTCTTTTTGTCTCAAATAGCTTTCTCTTCTGACATCGGCGACCTAGCATGCATCAAGGCCGACTAGTCTAGGGTGCCACATTCTAACCCGCATAATGTTTTAACTCTTTTGAAATCTCGTCCCTCCCCTCTTTTCTCGAAACTTCTCATCGATAGAATCGGCAGCGAGACCCACGCCGTCAACGGCCGGTCCTTGATTCATACATTCTAATCGCAGAAGTTTAGGCGTCTCTTAACATCCTCATCCCTTTTCCTCATGCCTCGAGCAGCTTCTCTTCCATGGCCTCGGCGGCGGCAAACCTGCCGCGATCATGGCGTAGTCTCAATATTCTTACATTATCACCCATAGAATGTTTCGTCTCTTGACATCTCGTCCCCTCCCTCTCTTTGTCTCAAAGAGCTTCTCTTCCGAAGCATCGGCGGGGGCGACCTCTTCCTCCGTCAAGAGCGGTGAGTCTCACAATTCTTACATTCTCACCCATAGAATGTTTTGTCACTTGACATCTCCTCTCGTCCCATCCCTCTCTTTGTCTCAGAAACCTGTAGCGGCATCGGCGGGGCGCTGCGATCAGGCGGCCACTCTCACAATTCTTACATTCTCACCCAATGAATGTTTCCTCTCTTGACATCTCATCCCCTCCCCCTCTTTGTCTCGAAGAGCTTCTCTTCCAGCACGATGCTCCGGCGGGAAGCGACCCCTAAAGTCAGAAGCGGCCGAGTCTCGCAATTCTTATTCTCTGACAGAATGATTCGCCTCTTGACATCTCGTCCCCTCCCCCTCTTTATCTCGAAGAGCTTCTCTTCCATGACATCGCGGTGCGACCCACTTGCCGTCTAGACGACACAATCTCTGAATTCTTACATTCTCACACACAGGAATGTTTCGTCTCTTATTTGTATCCACTTCCCCTCCTCTCTTTGTCACCGAAGAGTTTCTCTTAGCGACATCGGCGGTGGCGGCCCACACCGCCTTGGCCCGCGTCCATTATCACAATTCTTACATTCTCACCCTGGAATGTTTGCGTCTCTTGTCATCGTCCCTCCCCCTCTTTGTGCGAAGAGCTTCTCTTGCGGCGGTAGGCGGTGGCGGCCCCTGCCGTCGGGCGACCGGTCTCACAATTCTTACAATCTCAAACGAGAATGTTGGGTCAAATCTTGACATCTCGTCCCCTCCCCTTCTTTGTCTTGAAGAGCTTCTCTTAGCGGCATCGTGAACCTGCGCCGTCATGAACGACTTGATCTCCTAATTCTTAAATTCTCACCTAAAAGAATGTTTAGGTCTCTTGACATCTCGTCCCTACCCTCTTTGTCTCGAAGGCTTCTCTTCCATAACATCGATGCGTGGCGTCCTACCGCCATCAAACAGTCCAATCTCTTAATTCTTACATTCCTTGTAATGATTGGTCTCTTGAAATCTCGTCCCTTCCCCCTCTTTGTCTCGAAGAGATTCAATTCCACAGCATCGGCGGCGGCGACAACCCCTGCCGTAGTCAGGAGCGGCCAGTCTCACAATTATAACATTCTCACCCACATAATGTGTTTACGTCTCATGACATCGTCCCTCCCTCTTTAGCCACCGAAGAGCTTCTCTCCCATGACATCGCGGAGGTGACCTCTGCATGATCAAAATGACAACTCTCACAATTCTTACATTCACACCCAAAGAATGGTTCTGCTCTTGACATCTCATTCGTCCCCCTCTTTGTCTCAAAGAGCTTCTCTTCCGTAGTATCGGCGACATCGACCCATGCCTCCGTCAAGAGCGGCCAGTCTCACAATTCTTACATGCTCACCCAAAGAATGTTTCGCCTCTTGAAATCTCGTCCCCTCCCCCTCATTGTCTCGAAGAGCTTCTCTTCCGTGTATCGGCGGCTGACCTACCCGCCGTCCAAAGTGGCTGTCTCACGGTTGTACATTCTCGCCACAAAATGTTGATCTCTTGACATCATCCCTCCCCCTCTTTGTCTCGAAGAGCTTCTCTTCATGACATCGGTGGCGACTATACATAGATTAAGGCGTCTAGTCTCACAATTCTTACAATCACCCACGGAATGTTTAGATCTCTTGACATCTCGTCCCCCTCCTCCTCTTTTGTCTCGAAGGAAGCCTGGCTGCGGCATTGGCGCGGCGACCCTGCCCGCTTCGTCAGAGCGGCCGATCCGCGATACTTACATTCACACCCGACGCAATTTTCGTCTCTTTACTTATCATCCTCTCCCCCTCTTTGTCTCAAAGAGCTTCTCTTCCGCAGCATCATCGGCGGCGACCCCTGCCGCCGTCAAGAGCGGCCAATCTCACAATTCTTACATTCTCACCCACAGAATGATTCGTCTCTTGAAATCTCGTCCCCTCCCCCTCTTTGTCTCGAAGGCTTCTTTTCCACAGCATCGGCGGCGGCCCTACCGGCGTCAGAGCGGCGGAGTCTCTGATTCTTACACTCACTTACGAGGAATGTTTAAGTCTCATGACATCTCGTCCCCCTCCTCTTTTTTGTATCGAGTAAACTATAACCTGAGCATCGGCGCTGACATTGCCACCATCAAGAGCGGCTAGTCTCACAATTCTTACATTCTAACCCAGAGAATTTTTTGTCTCTTGACATCTCGTCCCCTCCCCCTCTTTGTCTCGAAGAGCTTCTCATCCTTGAGAATCGCGGCGGCGTACATTTGTCAGCGGCTTTGTCGATATTCTTGCATTCTCACTTAAAGAATATTTCGTCTCTTGACATCTCATCCAATCCCCCTCTTTATCTCGAAGAGCTTCTCTTCATGACATCGTGGCGTCTAAGCGATCAAGAGGTCAATCTCACAATTCTTACATTCTCACCCACCGAATGATTCATCTCTTGAAATCTCGTCACTACGATCTTTTCCTCGTAGAGCTTCCTTTATGACATCGCGGTGATCCACACTTGCCGTTCAGACTGACCAGTCTCACATTTATACATTCTCCCACCCAACATGTCTTTTATCTCTTGACATCTCGTCCCCTCCCCCTCTTTGTCTTAAAGAACTTCTCATCCGCAGAATCGGCGGTGGAGACCCCTGCTTCCGTCAAAAGCGGCCAGTCTCGCAATTCATACATTCTAATCCATAGAATGTTTCGATCTTCTTTATATAGATCCACTCCTTGTTTCTCGAAGAGCATCTCTTGCGGCATCGCGGCGGCAGACCTGCTTATTTGTCATGGCGACAGATCTCCTAATTCTTGTTCTCACCCATAAGTGTTTTGTCTCTTGACATCGTCCCCTCCTGCTTTGTCTCGAGGCTATCTTCCATGACATCGGGTACAGGCGACCCCTCTTTAGTCAAGAGAGGTCGTGTCACAATTCTTAAATTCTTACCCACCGAATGTTTCGTCTCTTGACATATCGTCCCCTCCCCCTATTTGTCTCGAAGAGCTTCTCTGTCACATCATCGACGGCGGCGACCCCTTATGTCGTCAATAGCGGCGAGTCTCACAATTCTTACATTCTCACCCACAGAATGTTTCACCTCTTGAAATCTCGTCCCCTTCCCCACATTGTCTCGTAGAGCTTCTCTTCCGGAGCATCGGCGGCGACGGCCCTGCCCATTTGTCAAGTGCTTTGTCTCAGGTATTACATTCTCACCTGGAATGTTTCATCTCTTAACATCTCGTCCCCTTCCCCTCTTTGTCTAGAAGAGCTTCTCTTCCGCAGCATCGGCGGCGGCGACCCTTGCTGCCGTCAAGAGCGGCCAGTCCCAGAAATCTTACATTCTCACCCACAAAATGTTTCGTCTCTTGAAATCTCGTCCCCTCCCCGTCTTTGTCTCAAAGAGCTTCTCTTCCGCAGCATCGGCGGAGGTGAACCTTGCCGCAGTTAAGAGCGGCAAATCTCACAATTCTTACATTCACACCCACATAATGGTTCTGCTCTTGACATCTCGTTCGTCCCCCTCTTTGTCTCGAAGAGCTTCTCTTCAAACCAGTATCGGCATCCGACCCATGCCTCCCCGTCGAGAGCGACTTGAATCTCTCACAATTCTTATGCTCCTTGAGAATGTTTCGCCTCTTGAAATCTCGTCCCTCCTCATTGTCTCGAAGAGCTTATATTATATTTGTATCGGCGAATACATCGTAGTCGAGTCTTAATATCTAATTCTTACATTCTCACCCATAGAATGTTTCGCCTCTTGACATCTGATTAGTGCCCAAAAAGTGCTATTTTGAGCCCTATTCAAGATAGGTTTTGAGTGCTTTGCTTGCCTTAATCATATCCCAATTAAGCCAATTGATGTGTGCGGGTCTGCTTAGTTTCACTAGTCCATTGAGTTTGTTTTTGGTAATTTTGGGGTTTTGCGTGCCTCGGTAATTGGTTTCTAGTTTGATGTCAAGATATGTGCCGAATGCTGAGGATTCACAGTGTTTTCAGCCAGAAATGTGAAGACAAAGTGAAGAATAAGAAGTGCAGAGAGGATGCAGTGAGCAAAACAGGAAGCAGGAGAAATCCCAGGATTTTCGCTATGATTGCGAAAATTTCGCTGGGATTGCGAAAATTTATAATCATAAGAAAATTTCGCAATCCTAAGCGAGATAGAGTACCGCTAGATTTAGCAAATTTCGCTAGCTAGTGAAATTTACTATACCTAGTGAAATTTTCCAGTTTCGCTATCTCACAAAATTTTTAAGCTAGCTAAGCGAAATTCCTTTGATGATGCGAAGTTTCTCATTTCGCTATCTCGTGGAATTTCGCTGAGCTAGTGAAATTTTAGCTATGTAAGCGAAATCCTGGCATGTGAAATTCCTCCCTGTGTTTTGGAATTCTTGAGTGCCCAGTGACCACGTTTTGATATATTACCACTTGTCCCTTATGTAGGCCAATATTTTAGGCATTTTGTATTTTCACGCTTTGGGTTGGACTATAAGCCCCACATCTTTGTAACCACTATGACTTTTCATTTTATAAAGTTTCCCGCAGCTTTCATTTTAGGGTTTCATTTGCTCTCTTCTCTCTCTTCTTTCTTTCATTTTCTCGGCTGCCAAACACCCCCCTTTAGGATGACAACTCAAGGGATGCTTGGCTAAGCCTCATAGCCTTGAAGATGAGGGTTGCTAGCTTGGTTTTGGGGCTACTGCAGGTTGTCCTCTTGTTTTAAATGATCTGATCTTGCATTTATGGTTCCATACCTTCAAACTAGGGTTTAATGCCATTTAATGTTGTTCCTTTGGTCAATACTGCCATGCTTTAGGGTTCGGTGCATGCTTAATGCTAGATGCAACGATATCCTTTAGATGCCATTCTGAGCCATTGAAATGAGGTTGGTGAGTTTTTAAATTTAATGGGACTTTGAATGCATAATACTTGTCTTGACTTAAATAGGAGTGGTTATAGGGTTAGGTTTTATAGCTAAACAAAGATCCGGTTTTGGCTTTGACTATATGTCATTTGCTCTAATGCGAGGATATAACCCGAGGACACTTTAATAGCCCCATGTTATCAAGCTAGTATTTGAGCCTTGAGTTACCATTTTCACACTTCACTTTAAGCCATTACAGTTAGTGTTGAACAACAACCTCCACTATTTTTAACCAAATCCGAGAAAATCAAACTAAAGCCTCACCCGATTTTTCAAACACTAATGCAAATCATTAGTGGGATGAAAACCCATCCGTGTGCGACTGGCACAAGCTATCTTTGCGGTAGCTTGACTACGGCCGATGCGAGAACAGGAATATAAATTTTGTTGGTTCCACATCACCCTCTTAGGTAGCACGAATCAAATGGCGCCAGTTAGGATGGTGCCAAACTATTTGTATGATGGTTGATGGCGCACTTGTAATCCACATTACAGGGTGTTGGTGACCTTCAGTCCTTTTGAGGTGTGTGCGAGGAGCTGTGAAGTTTTCTTCACTTACCGATTCTTGATTAATGCCAAAAAAGTGCAATTTTGAACCCTATATTAGATGGGTTTTGGTGCTTTTTGCGCATTAATCATGTCATTTATACCAGATTGAAGTGTTAGTCTTCTTAGTAACACTTATGCCATTTAAATTATTTTGGTTGTTTGTAGGCTTTTGCACACTCTTGGAGTTCAATCTCGAATCAAATGATGAATCATGAAGTTAAATTCAAGTCGACCATCCAACCCGACCCAGATTCAATGAGAAAACCAAGGCAAATGAAGAAAATTCAATGCGATTGAAGACGAGAGGCAATACGTGAAGAATCAACAATGCGAGTTTTTCGCTAGAGTTGCGAAAATTTTAAGCTAGAGTTGCGAAAATTTTATTGGGATTGCAAATTGTGACCTTAAGCGAAATTTAACCTTAGAAAATGCCAAATTTAAGAACCCTCCCAAATTTATTCTTAGCGTTCCTTAAGCGGCTTGGACCGCTCTCACAACATTTTAGCTAGCTTAGCGAAATTTCGCTAGCTAGCGAAATTATCTGGCCTTAGCGAAATTTTCCATTTCGTAGGCACGGTAATTCGCTAGTGTGAAATTCCTGACCTGTGAAATTTGATGCCTCGTCATGTTTTGTAATTAATGCTGCGTAGCCTCGAACTTGGTGTATTGCCAATTGTCAGTAACTTAGCGATTCCATAGGTTTTGGTATTTTCATACCTTGAGGAGGGCTATATAAGCCCCTCTTGTTTGTAAGAGAGTAGAACAGTGGTGACTGTCTGTGGAGAAGATATTTTTGTAAGTTTTATTTTGTAAATAAAGTCTTTTATTTTAGGCTTTTGCTTTTATTTCTTTTCTCTCTTCTCTCTCCTCTTTCTTTCTGTCCATTTGCCAAACACCCCTCTTGAGGACAATGACTCAGGAGATGCTTGGCTAAGCCTCCTTTCTTTGAAGAGGAAGGAAGCTAGCTTGGTGGTGGGGCATATACATGTTGTCCTCTTGTATTAAAAACTACGGGTAGTGTATTTATGGCCCTTATTCTCAAAACATAGTTGCATAACATAGGATGTTACAAGTGATTTGGCCAATACTCTCCATGCTTTGGGGATGCGGTGCTCGGGTGAGAGATGCCTTTGTTGTTCTTTAGATGGTCTTCACACGAGCCTCCCTAAAATGATATTTATATGTTAGGTTTCTCAAATTAGGGTTGCATAGCATTTAATGTTATTGATTGTATTACTCTCATGCTTTGGTGTTGTTCTTTAGATGGTCTTTACGAGCCTAAGATGATATTAAATGTTAGGGTTTTAAACTAAAAGGGGATAATAATTGCATGCTACATGTATTGACTCAAATAGGAGTTGTTTCATGGGTGAGGTTTGCTAGTTAAACATAGATCCGGTTATGCCATGGACTATAGGTTGCATGTCATAACGCGAGGATAAAACAGGGACACTTGTTTGCCTAACTTGCCAGTTGGTGACCTAATTCTTCAAAGTTACTTTCACCTTTAACTTTCAGTTTTTACAATTTCGAGTTTTCAAACCACATTCCCATTGTTTCACAGAGCCATTCGAAGTCCCGAATAGAAAGCCTTACCTTCATTGCCTTGATGCGAAACCATTTATAGGATGAAAACCCATCCCCGTGTTCGACCCTAGACCTTATCTTTGCCATTAGCTTGACTAATGTGTAGTAGGAACAAATTGTATATAAATTTTGTTGATTTTAGCTCGGCCTCACGTAGCACGAATGGGTTCTTGCCTTTGTTTTGTTCTTTGTGATCGGTTTTTTGTTTTATCTAACACTCTTTTAGCGAAGTTTTGTTTGTGTTCTTTGTTGTGTCTCATTTATTGTAACGGTGTTTATGCGACAACTGGGATAAGGGATATCAAGTAGATTGCAAGGTAAAGTGCACCAATTGAACAAGGCTATGAAATTAAGTGTGCCTGATGACCAAATGGACCCTACGAGGAACGACCAGTCAGCCGACACCCGCAGGGATGACAACGGGATGCTGTAAGCCTCATAGCTTTGAAGAGGGTTGCCAAGCTTGGTTTGGGGTTGTTGCAAGTTGTCCTCATGCTTTAGATGTGCAGGTACAACATTTATGGTTTAACTTTCCAATCTAGGG
This sequence comes from Tetrastigma voinierianum, assembly GCA_016808115.1. NCBI lineage: Eukaryota > Viridiplantae > Streptophyta > Magnoliopsida > Vitales > Vitaceae > Tetrastigma > Tetrastigma voinierianum. The sequence continues at coordinate 399,343 of JAEQBH010001859.1, read as the reverse complement.
TTTAATGCCATTTAATGTCTTTCCTATGGTCAATACTTGTCATGCTTTAGGGTTCAGTGCATTCTTAATGTTAGATGCACTGACATCCTTTAGATGTCACTTACGAGCCACTGAAATGAGGTTAAAGGCTAGGGTTTCAAACTGAATGGGACTTTAAATGCTTAGTACTTGGGTTGACTCAAATAGGAGTGGTTCTAGGGTTAGGTTTTATAGCTAAACAAAGATCCAGTTTTGGCTTGAAGCTATATGTCATTTGCCCACCCAATGCGGATATAACTGAGGACACTTTAATAGCCCCATGTTATTAAGCTAGTGACCGAGTCTTCCAAAGTTACCATTTCACACTTCACTTTAAACCTTCCAGTTAGTCGGTGAACATACAACCCCAACTATTTTTTAACAAAAATCAGAAAATCGAACAAAGCCTCACCGTTTCAAACAACGGCTAACCATTCGTGGGATGAAAACCCATCCTCGTGTTTGAACCTAGACCGCTATACTACAGTAGCTTGATTACGGCAGTAAAAGGAACTTAGGAATATAAATTTTGTTGATTCCGAATCACCCTACCGTGGCACGAATCAACATCTCATCCCCTCCCACTCTTTGTCTCGAAGAGCTTCTCTTAAAGTAACATCGCGGTGCGACCTGCCGTGGTCAGGCGTCGATCTCTGAATTCTTACAATATCACCTACAGAATGTTTCGTCTCTTGACATCTCGTCCCCTCCTCCTCTTTGTCTCGAAGAGCTTCTTTTCCGCAGCATCGGCGGCGACGACCACTGCTTGGCCAGTCGAGGCGGCCAATCCAACCAATTCTTACATTCTTAAACTATAATGTTTAGTCTCTTTATATCATCCTCTCCCCCTCTTTGTCTCGAAGAAACTTCTCTTGACATCGATGGCTGACCCACACGCCGTCGAGCTGACGATCTCACAATTCTTACATTCTCATCCGAATGATTCGTCTCTTGAAATCTCGTCCCTCCCCCTCTTTGTCTCGAAGAGCTTCTTAACATCGGCGGCGACCCCTACCAGGCGTCGAGAAGCTGACGGATCTCCTAATTCTAACATTCTCACCCTGAAATGTTTAGATCTGGAGCATCGTCCCTATCTTTTTGTCTCGAATGGCTTCTGTACGCGACATCGACGACCCTGGCCATCAGGCGGTAGTCTCCTGATTCTTACATTCTAGCCCGCGAGAATGTTTTGTCTCTTGAGCATCTCGTCCCTCACTCTTTTTCTCGAAGAGCTTCTCATCCACAGAATCGGCGGCGGCGACCCCTGCCGCTGTCAAAAGCGGTCTGTCTCACTATTCTTGCATTCTCACTTAAAGAATATTTATAATCCACATAATGTTTGATCTCTTATATACAGTCACTTTCCTTGTTCTCGAAGGCATCTGATTCATGACATGTCGGCGACGAGAGAGCCTGTGGCGGAGTCATATTTTGCCAGTCTCTGGTCTAACATTCTCACCCATAGAATGTTTAGGTCTATTTGCATCTACGTCCTCCCCTCTTTGTCTCAAACTAAACTTCTCTTCATGACATCGTGACCTAGTATCGTAAGAGAGGTCGTTATCCTGATTCTTAAATTCCTAACCCCTTAGAATGTTTGATCTTTCTTGACATATCGTCCCTCCCCTATTTGTCTCGAAGAGGCTTGTCGCATCATCGCGGTGGCGAGCCTTATCTTAGATCAATAGCGGCGAGTCTCACAATTCTTACATTCTCACCCACAGAATGTTTCGCCTCTTGATATCTCGTCCCCTTCCCCACATTGTCTCGTAGAGCTTCTCTTCCGGAGCATCGGTGGCGGTGACCCCTGCCGCCGTCAAGAGTGGCCTGTCTCAAAATCGTTACATTCTCACCCACATAATGTTTCGTCTCTTAACATCTCGTCCCCTTCCCCTCTTTGTCTAGAAGAGCTTCTCTTAGCGGCATCGGCGGCGCGACTCTCTGTGGTCAGCGGCCGAGTCCCAAAATTAACACATTTCTCACCCACAAATGTTTAGTCTCTTGACTTCTCATCCCTCCCCCTCTTTGTCTGAAGAGATTCTCTTCCATGACATCGGCGTGGGGCCCCTCCAGCCCAAGTCGAGCGTGATCTAATTCTTACATTCTCACCCGCAAAAATGATTTGTATCTTGACATCGTCCCCTCCCTCTTTGTCTCAAGAGCTTCTCATCTTGTGAATCGGCGACGGCGACCCCTCACAGCAGTCAGCGACGATCACCGCTATTCGCACATTCTCACCTAAAGTGTTTGATCTCTTGACATCTCGTCCCCCGTCTCTTTGTCTCGAAGAGCTTCTCTTCATGACATCGGCGGCGTCCTGCCTTAGTGAGAGGTCAATCTCAAAATTCTTACATTCTCACCCAACGAATGATTCGTCTCTTGAAATCTCGTCCCTTCCCCCTCTTTGTCTCGAAGAGCTTCTTTTCCACAAGATCGGCGCGATCCACTGCGCCGTCGAGCGCTGGTTCCTAATTCTTACATTCTCACCTAAGGAATGTTTAGGTCTCTTGACATCTAGTCCCTCCCCCCTCCCCCGTGTGCCGAGCTTATCTTCCACAACATCGGCGACGGCGTCCCCTTCCGCCGTCAAGAGCGGTCAATCTCACAATTCTTACATTCTCACCCGTAGAATGATTCGTCTCTTGAAATCTCAGTCCATTCACCTGCAACGAAGGCTTCTACTTCCACGGCACATTAGGCGGCGACGACCCCTGCGCCGTTCGGAAGCCGGTCAGTCACATTCCTTCATTCACCAAATAATGTTTTTCTCTTGACATCTCGTCCTCTCCCCTCTTTTCTCGAAGAGCTATCATCAGCGGGGTGGTGGGGAGACCCTGCCGACCGTCAAAGCGGCCGGTCTACTAATTCCATTCTAATTCAGTGTTCCGTGCTCTTGACATCTCGTCCCTTTCCCCATTTCTCGAGCATCTCTTAGCGGCATCGGCGGCGGGCGGGCCTGCCGTCATGAGCGCGGCCCGATCCTGAAATTCTAACATTCTCACAGCGCATGTTTCGTCTTTTGTCTAGTCCCTCCTCTTTGTCTCAAAGTGCTTCTCTTACTTGACATCATGACCGGTGACCCTTGCTACGTCGAGAAGCGTCCAGGTCAATATGATTCTTAAATTCTCACCCACGGAATGTTTCGTCTCTTGACATATTGTCCCTTCCCCCTCTTTGTCTCAAAGAGCTTCTCTGTCGCATCATCGACGGCGGTGATCCCTTCCACCGTCAAGAGCGTTGAGTCTCACATTTCTTATATTCTCACCCACAGAATATTCCATCTCGTCCCCTCTCTCTCTTTCTCTCGAAGAGCTTCTCTTCCGCAGCATCGGCGAGGGGCGTCCTTCTTATGACATGGTGACCAATCTCGATATTCGACATTCTCACTGAAGAATGTTTCATCTCTTGACATCTACGTCCCCTCCTCTCTTTGTCTCGTAGAAACTATCTTATGATATCGCGACGCGTTTGCCTCCATCGGCGGCCCGGTCTCACAATTCTTACATTCTCACCCAAAGAATGTTTCGCCTCTTGACATCTCGTCCCCTCTCCCTCTTTGTCTCGAAGAGCTTCTTTTCTGCAGCATCGGCGGCGGCGACCTGCCGCCATCTAGAGGGGCCAGTCTCATAATTCTTAGATTCTCATACACAGAATGTATCGTCTCTTGACATCTCAACCCCACCCTCTCTTTGTCTCGAAGAGCTTCTCTTCCGCAGCATCGTCGGTGGCAACCCCTGCCGCCGTCAAGAGCGTCTAGTATCACAATTCTTACAATCTCACCAACAGAATGTTTCGTCTCTTGACATATCGTCCCCTCCTCCACTTTGTCTCGAAGAGCTTCTCTTCATGACATCGGTAGTGACCCTGCCGTGATCAGGCGGCCAGCCTCACCATTCATACATTCTCACTTGAAGAATGTTTCGTCTCTTGACATCTCGTCCCACTCACCTCTGCTCTCGAGAGCTCATAACCGCGGCATCGGCGGCGGCACCCTACCATCGTCGAGCAGTTAGTCTCCAGTTCTTACATTCTCACCTGAATGATTGGTGCTTGATATCTAGTCCCCTTCCCCTCTTTGTCTCGAAGAGCTTCTCTTCGCAGCATCGGCGTGACATTGTGCTAGGTAAAGAGTGATCAGTCTCACAATTCTTACATTCTACCCTGCATAATGTTTCGTCTCTTGATATCTCGTCCTCTTCCCCCTCTTTGTCTCGAAGAGCTTCTCTTCAGCAACATCGGCGGCGGTGACCGCTGCCCCGCGATCGAGCGGCGATCTCGACGATTCTTGCATTCTGCCCCTTGGTCTTTGACTCTTAGGCATCTCGTTAGTCCCCTCATTGTCTCGAAGAGCCTTCTCTTACGCCGATATCGGTGGCGTGACATGACTCAGATTAAGAGTGGCCAGTCTCACAATTCTTACATTCTCACCCATAGAATGTTTCGCCTCTTGAAATCTCGTCCCCTCCCCCTCATTGTCTCGAAGACTTCTCCATCCCATGACATCGTGACGGCCCTGCAGCGAGTGGCTGTCTAGTGCTACAATCTCACCACCCAGATGTTTAGATCTCTTGACATCTAAAATCCCCTCATCTCTTTGTCTCGAAGAGCTTCTCTTCCTTGACATCGAGCGGCGATGACCTACTGTGGATTAGGCGGCCGATCTAATTCTTATATTCTCACCGCGGAATGTTTCATCTCTTGACTTCTCGTCCCTTCCCCCTCTTTGTGTCGAAGAGCTTCTCTTCACTTTCATCGAGAGGCGACCCTTGCCGCCGTCAGGCGACAAATCTCACAGTGTTATATTCCTTGCAAGGTAGTTCGTCTCTTGAAATCTCGTCCCCTCCCCCTCTTTGTCTTGAAGAGCTTCTCTTCCACAGCATCGGCGGCTGCGACCCCAGCCGATATCAAGAGCGACTTAGCTCACAATTCTTAGATTCTCACACACAGAATGTTTCGTTACTTGACATCTCGTCCTTTTTCACTCTTTTTGTCCCGAATAGGCACTATAGCCTGCGACATCGGCGGCGGCGACCTACTTATGGCGACCTGCCGCCATCAATAGTGGCTAGTCTCACAATTCTTACATTCTAACCCACAGAATGTTTTGTCTCTTGAAATCTTGTCCCCTCCCCTTCTTTGTCTGATGACTTCTCGTCAAGCAATCGGCGGAGTGACCGCCGCCCAGTCGAGCGGCCAGTCTCACAATTCTTACATTCTCACCTACAGAATATTTCGTCTCTTCACATCTCGTCCCCTCCACCTCTTTGTCTCGAAGAGCTTCTCTTCAACAGTGATGGCGTCCTGGCCAGTCGAAGGTCAATCTCACAATTCTTACATTCTCACCCACCGAATGATTCCCTTCTTGTAATCTCGTCCCTTCCCCCTCTTTGTCTCGAAGAGCTTCTCTTCCGCAGCATCGCGTGTGACCTGCTTCTTGGTCAAGAGCGCCTCGATCTCCTGATTCTTACAATCTTACCGCGGGAATGTTTGGGTCTCTTGACATCTCGTCCCGCTCCCTCCTCTTTATCTCGAGGTTCTCTTCGACAGCGTCGGCGGATCGTGCCGCCCGAAGCGGCGGTCCCTATTCTTACCTTCTCACCCACAGAATGTTTCATCTCTTGACTTCTCGTCCCCTCCCCCTCTTTGTCTCGAAGAGCTTCTCTTCCTCACCATCAGCGACGGCATCCTCTGCCCCCGTCAAGAGCGGCTAATCGCACAATTCTTACATTCTCATCCATAGAATGATTCGTCCCTTGAAATCTCGTCCCCTCCCCCTCTTTGTCTCGAAGAGCTTCTCTTCCATAGCATCGGAGGCGGCGGCCTCTGCCGATGTCAAGAGCGGCTTGTCTCAAAATTCTTACATTCTCACACACAGAATGTTTCGTCTCTTGACATCTCGTCCCCTCCCTCTTTTTGTCTCATAGAGCTTCTCGTCTGCAACATTGGCGGCTGCGACCCCTGCCGCCATCAAGAGCGGATAGTCTCACAATTCTTACATTCTAACCCACATAATGTTTTATCTCTTGACATCTCGTCCCCTCCCCTTCTTTGTCTTGAAGAGCTTCTCATCCGCAGAATAAACGGCGGCGACCCACCGCGTGCCGTCAGCGGCAGGTCTCCACTATTCTTACATTCGCCCCGAAAGTGTTTCGTCTCTTGACATCCTCCCCCTCTTTGTCTCGAAGACTTCTCTTCCCAACATCGGCGGCGTCCCTGCCGCCGTCGAAAGTCAATCTCATAATTCTTACATTCTCACCCACCCAGATGATTCGGCTACAGTGAAATCTCGTCCCTTCCCCCTCTTTGTCACCGAAGAGCTTCTTTTCCGAGCATCGGCGATCCTGCGCCATGAAGAGCGACTGATCTCCCTAATTCTTACATTCTCACCTAAAGGATGTTTCGTCTCTTGACATCTCGTCCCCTCCCCCTTTTTGTCTCGAAGAGCTTCTCTTGTGACATCGGCGACGGCGTCCTATGCGCCGTCGAGGCTGATCGATCTCGATTCTTACATTCGCCGGGAATGATTCGTCTCTTGAAATCTCGTCCCTTCCCCTCTTTGTCTCGAAGAGCTTCTCTTCCTCAACATCGGCGGTGGCAGCCACTGGTAGATCAAGGCCCGGCTGAATCTCTGAATTGCACATTCTGCTTGGCGTAATGTTTAGTCTCTTGTCATCCTCGTCCCCTCCCCTCTTTCTCGAAAAGCTTCTCTTAGTAGCATCGGCGAGCGAACCCTTCTGACGGAGATAAGAGTGCCAATCTCACAATTCTTACATTCACACCCACAAAATGTTTCAGCTCTTGACATCTCGTTCCGTACCTCTCTTTGTCTCGAAGAGCTTCTTCCAGCGATGTCGGTAACGCGACCCATGCCTCGATCGAGAGCGGCCCCGAGTCCTCACAAATCTTACATTCTCACCCATAGAATGTTTCGTCTCTTGAAATCACGTCCCCTCCACCTCATTGTCTCGGCGCTCTTCAGTAGCATGATTAATGAGCCCCCTCTTAGTTGTAAAGAGTGGCAACTTGCCATCATAATTCTTACATTCTCACCCCTGGAATGTTTATTTATCTGATATCTCGTCCCTCCCCTCTTTGTCTCGAAGAGCTTCTCTTCGAGCATCGAGGCGGTGGTGACCACTAGCAGTGATCAGAGCGTCGATCTCACATTTCTTACCATCTCACCCACAGAATGTTTTGTCTCTTGACATCTCTTCCCCTCCCCCTCTTAGTCTCGAAGAGCTTCTCTTCCACACCATCAGCGGCGATCCTGCGCCATCAAGAAACGACGATCCTCCGCAATTCTTACATTCTCACCTAAAGGATGTGTCATCTCTTAACATCTCGTCCCTCTTTGTCTCGAAGAGCTTCTCCTCCACAGCATCGGCGGCATCCTGCCGTGGAGTCAAGAAGCGATAAATCTCCACAATTCTTACATTAACCGGAATGGTCGGTCTCTTGATCGTCCTTTCCCCCTCTTTGTCTCAAAGAGCTTCTCTTCCGCAGCATCGGCGACCCTTACAGAAGTTAAGAGCGTCCAGTATCACAATTCTTACATTCACACCCACAGAATGTTTCAACTCTTGACATCTCGTTCCGTCCCTCTCTTTTTCTCGAAGAGCATCACTTAGCGTGTGACAGCGACCCATGCCTCCCGTCGGGCGGCCCGGTCTCCACGGAAATCTTACATTCTCACCCACAGAATGTTTCTCCTCTTGAAATCTCGTCCCCTCCACCTCATTGTCTCGAAGAGCTATAGCCAGCATCGGCGGGGCGAGCCTGCGGCCGTCGGGCGACTGTCACCGTAATTCTTACATTCTCACCCACATAATGTTTCGTCTCTTGACATCTCGTCCCCTCCCTATCTTTGTCTCGAAGAGCTTCTCTTCCTCAGCATCGGCGGTGGTGACCTCTGCTTTCGTCAAGAGCGTCCAGTATCGCAATTCTTACATTCTCACCCACATAATGTTTTGTCTCTTGACATCTCGTCCCCTTCCTCTTTTTGTCTCAAATAGATTCTCTTCTGCAGCATCGGCGGTAGCGACCCCTGCTGCCATCAAGAACGGCTAGTCTCACAATTCTTACATTCTAACCCACAGAATGTTTTGTCTCTTGACATCTCGTCCCCTCCCCCTCTTTGTCTCGAAGAGCATCTCATCCGCAGAATCGGCGGCGACGACCCCTGCCTCTGTCAAAAGCGGCTAATCTCACTATTCTTACATTCTCACCTAAAGAATGTTTCGTCTCTTCACATTTCGTCCCCTCCCCCTCTTTGTCTCGAAGAGCTTCTCTTCCGCAGCATCGGCGGCGTGCCACTCTTGGCCCGTCAGAAGTCGATCTCACTGATTCTTACATTCACCCGTCGATAGTTCGATCTCTTGAAATCTCTTCCCTTCCCCCTCTTTGTCTCGAAGAGGCTTTCTCTTTCCACGGCATGTCGCGGTGGTGACCTCTGCCCGACATCGGCGTCGATTATCCGCAATTCTTACATTCCTCCCACCCACATAATATTTCAATCTCTTGACATCGTCCGGTCCACTCTTTTTGTCATAAATAGATTACGTTGCAACGACATCGGCGGTGAGACCCTTCTTGTAGGTCGAATGGTAGTCTCTGATTCTTGTCTAACCCCTGGAGATGTTTTGTCTCTTGACATCTCGTCCCCTCCCCCTCTTTGTCTCGAAGAGCTTCACATCCGCAGAATCGGCGGCGGAGACCCTACCCGCCCAACCCGAGCAGCCCCGGTCACAGTGGTCATTGCATTCTAATCCACCCAGAATGTTTCGTCTCTAGACATCGTTGCTTCCTCTATGTCTCGAAGAGCTTCTCTTCAGCAGCATCGGCGGCGGCGGAGCCTGCCTGTCAAGCGGCGGTCTACAGTGCTTACATTCTCACTCGTAGAATGTTTCGATGCTCTTAACATCCTCCCCTCCTCTTTGTCTCAAAGAGCTTCTCTTAAGTAGCATCGGTGGGGCGACCTATGCTTTATATCGAAGCCCGGGTGATCTCTAATTCACTTACATTCTCACCCAGCGCCAATGTTTTGTCTCTTGACATCTCGTCCCCTCCCTCTCTTTGTCTCGAATAGCTTCTCTTCGCGGCTTGTCGGCGGGGCGACCACACCTCGATCGAAGCGCTAATCTCCGCGATTCTTACATTCTCAAAGTGTTTCCTCTCTTGAAATCATCCCTCCTCTCTTTGTCACCGAAGAGATTCTCTTATGATATCGGCGACCCTGCCTCCTTCAAGAACGGCCAGTCTCACAATTCTTACATTCTGACCCACAGAATGTTTCGCCTCTTGACATCTCTTCCCCTCCCCCTTTTTGTCTTGAAGAGCTTCTCTTCCGCAGCATCGGCGGCGGCGACCCCTGCCGCCGTCAAGAGCGATCTGTCTCATGATTCTTACATTCTCACCCACATAATGTTTAGTCTCTTGACATCTCGTCCCCTCCCTCTCTTTGTCTCGAATAGCTTCTCTTCCGCAGCATCGGCGGGGGCGACCCTTACCTCAGTCAAGAGCGGCTAATCTCACAATTATTACATTCTCACCCAAAGAATGTTTCCTCTCTTGACATCCCGTCCCCTCCCCCTCTTTGTCTCGAAGAGATTCTCTTCCGCAGTATCGGCGGCAGCGACCCCTGCCTCCGTCAAGAACGACCAGTCTCACAATTCTTTCCTTCTCACCCACAGAATGTTTCACCTCTTGACATCTCTTCCCCTCCCCCTCTTTGTCTCATAGAGCTTCTCTTATGACATCGGGCGGCCGCCTGCCGTAGTCAAGAGCGGCTGTCTCCATAATTCTTACATTCCTGCCCATTATAATGTTTACGTCTCTTGACATCTCGTCCTCCCTCTCTTTGTCTGAGGCTTCTCTTCCCTCGGCATGAGTGGTGGTGACCTGCCGTAGTCGAGAACGTCCGGTATCCTGAGTCTTCGTTTCTCACCACGTAATGTTTCATCTCTTGACATCTCGTCCCCTCCCCCTCTTTGTCTCGAGGAGCTTCTCTTCCACAGCATTGGCGGTGGCGACCTTTGCCGTCGTCAAGATCGACTAGTCTCACAATTCTTACAATCTCACCAACATAATGTTTCGTCTCTTGACATCTCGTCCCCTCCCCCTCTTTGTCTCGAAGAGCTTCTCTTTCGCAGTATCGGCGGCGACGACCCCTTGATTCGTGCCACAGTAGGGTGATCCGGAATCAACAAAATTTGTATCCTAAGTTTCCACCTACTATCGTAGTCAAGCTATTGCAGTATAGCGGCTCTAGGGTCGAACACAGGGATGGGTTTTCATCTTACAAATGATTTGTATCATGGTTCAAGATGGTGAGGCTTTCATTTTGGATTTTTCGGTTTGCATTAAAAAGTGTGGGTGTTGTTGTCGCTGGAGTTAGCGCTTGAGTAGTTTAAAACAAGATGTGAAAGGGAGACCTTGAAGGTTTGGGTCACTAGATTAGCATAATGAGGTTATATAGGTGTCCTCGGGTTATTTCCTCGCATTAGGGCAAATGACATATAGTCATTGCCAAAACCGGATCTTTGTTTAGATTTAAAAACCAACCCTTAAAAACATTCCCATTTGAACCTAAGCATATACTGAGCATTTCATGTTCCATCAGTAGAAAACATAGCATTTAACCTAATTTCGGTGAAACAAGTAAATGACATCTAATGAATGTGAACATGTCTCATTAGAATACACTTGAACCTAAAGCTTGTGCCAAGAAGTATTGACCAAAGAAAATACATTAAATAACGGTAAGCCTAGTTTGTTTTGAAATACATAAATAAATTACTGCTCCATTTAAGACAGAGAGGAACACTGCAAACCACCATTAACCAACCTAGAAACCCTCCTCTTCATGGTTTTGAGGCTTAGCCAAACATCCCTTTGAGTTGTCATCCTCAAGGTGTGTTTAACAATAGAAAATAGAGAAAAGAGAGAAGAGAAAATGTAAGCTAAAGCTTTGTGAAATTTGTGGCGCATGGATTGAAAGTTAGGGTTACAAAATGTTATAAAGTGGCTTATATAGCCTTACAAGAGATGTGAAATACCAAAATAACCAAAATAAAATGATTACATTGAGGGAAAAATGGGAATTACACAAAACGGGGTCGTTTGGATCACAAAAAGAGGGGCAGCATTTTCGCTATGCACAGTGAATTTCGCTATCATAGCGAAAATCTGAGGCATAGCGAAAATTCAAAATTTCGCTATGCACAGTAATTTTCGCTATGATAGCGAATTTTCGCTATGATAGCGAATTTTCGCTATCAAAGCAAAATTTCGCTATCATAGCGAAAATTTGGTCAAAGCGAAATTCCTAATCCTCATGCATTGCTTCCTACACCGATCAACTTGCATTTCTTCCTTTCCAGCTTGACATTTCTTCATCCCGGCTTGATGAAATCTCCAAGAAATTCTCTGAACTCAACCTTAAAACATCACAAATTAAGATGCTAAACGATATGATAGGAGGTTTACAAAACTTACCAAAACTACCAAAACAATCTGAAACAAAATTAGTAGTACTAATCGAGACACCGCATGTCAATCGGCTTAATTAATATATTGAAGTAAATAAAAGCACTCAAAACCTATCTTAAATAGGACTCAAAATAGCAATTTTTGGGTACTAATCACACCCCCCCAACCGACACATTCTTGTCCCTTAGCAATGCTAAAATAATAAATGGTATACGGAAGCTACGCTTTTGCAAAAAAAAATTATCTTTGTTCAAAAAGTGTGTACAAGTGAGGCTTTACCTTCAATATGAACAATTTAGACTCTATACAAAAACCATCATGAGAGAACAAATGCCATATAGGAATAAGTTTCAGGGCAGCATCAATTCCAAGGAAGTCAACCTGAACTTCCACCTAAATCTAAGTGTTTTTAGGTAATCGGTTTGAACCTTGGTAAGTTGTAAAGCTATTCCCTCCCCAGGCAAACTCTTGCACGGACCTTGACTGATGACCAACCTAAATAGATTCGATTCTACGCTTATTTCTTTCTTTGATTTGTATTGTAGAAGTGCAATCTTGGCTTCGAGCTTCACCAAAGTACGTGCTTGAAGTCATGGGTGACTCCCGACCCGATTAAGGTTTAGGGCGCGAGTCATAAGGATCTTTCGACCCTGGAAACTCCTGGGCTTCACGGACTTGAATGATTTAAATTAAGCACCTACAATGGCTAAACTCACCCATCCACTGTGTGCGAACACGGTCGATGACTCCCAACTAGTGAAGGTTTGAGACCTTAGGGCTTCAAGGCTTTCGCGTATACCTCGGACTTTGTTTGGGTTTTCAGGCAAAGTGTCATTTCAATTCTCTTTTCTTCTTTCTTTTTCTTTTTGCTTTTTCTTTTCTTTACATTTGGAGAGACTTCATTGAGGTCTTCATTATTGGGTAACCTGAGCCTGTATGGGTCGTCAACGGATCTAAGTAGGCTTTGCAGTGAAAAGGGTATATAGCTTCCGCAAACTATTGGTAAAACTGATGTACTATGTGTGATTAGCTAAAAATGGATGTACAATGTTGAAACTATGGAACTGTCGACCAAAAAACTTAATGTATGGGCCCCATTATAACATTATGGTAGCACACGGGGGCTAATTCTTATTTAAAGGTAGGCGAAACATAAAAATAAAGAGCACAAAAAATGATTTGCAAAAGTGTAGAAAAATGTAAATATTGATATAAAGCTTTGATATAACTTAGAAATTGGCTAATACAAGCTTAACATAGCTAAACACAACAAAAGTATCACTGCCTACTATGACTAATACATGTATCCTATACAATCCTATACAAAATAAGTAGGCAATTAATAAAGCTAAAAATAAGACAAAATATGATAGAAGACACTTCCCGACTCTAACTTTTTCCCCTGACCAAAGAGTATAAACATGTCTCGGCTGGGAAGGGTTGAGAAAAGGTAGAGAGAGTCACGACCACCTCACTCTCATGGCGGTGTAGATCTTGGGGTGGATACGAAGGCTTTCATGCGGCGAACACTAAGCATATCAAAGAAATTTGCTACATGGTGATCCTGATGTATTATTTGGCGGGAGAATGAGGTGGCTCATGTGAAGAAACATAGGCGTGATTAAATGCGAGAGTGACCTCATTTCGGGCCATCCGCTGGTCCTAACGACACACATTAATATTAGCAAGTGCGCGGACAACATCCATAACATCAATGCTCCCCAAATACGACATGGATATGCTACAGGCTATTTGTGAGGTATAGGATGACGATGGTGGCCGGTAGAAATTTGAGGCGTAGGAGGTGGAGGCGGAGGAGATGAATGCAGGCCCGGGTCCTTTCCACCTCCACCTCTACCTCTGGAACAGGATGCTCTCCCCTCAGTGGGTCCTCTACAACATCATCTGCTGCCTCCTGCTGCTGTTGGAGAATAATGGAGAGTGGCATGTATAGAGATCGCTCGGTAGATAAAACCTGGGGACAACTGATCCGCCGCTCAATGCGTGGCTCCTAAAGGAACCCCAGATGCTCTAGGACCTGGCTCAGCAACCTCGGCATCAATAAAGGAAAAGCCTCAGCTCGAGCCAGGCCCTTGCGGTGGACCTTCTCCTCAAAATGCAGCAAAGATGTGCCAGCGAGGCTCGGAGGACTAAACGAAGTCCCTCCCGGAGATCTGTATAGAGCCTCGAAATTATGCTTCCATGAAATTTGTACGCCGTCTTTGTATTAGGAATAAGCTGGTCCGGAGCACGTGGTCCACTAGGAGCATCTGTGGGGAAAGCTGTCGACGGAAGAGTATAGGCCCGGCTGTGGTATCTCGAGCGGGCAATGAACCATCGCTCGATGGGTGAGATGCGCCCAGGTGTCAGTGGAATTCTCCCGAAAACCTCTTGTGGGGCCCAAGGCAGCTGTAATATCTGCGACTCAGAGTACCCCAAGGCGGCCGTCAATATTGAACCGGATCTCCAACGGACTAGGGACTCCTTGGGATGTCATAGTGTGGTACTCAAGCACAACCCGGGGATAGAAGAACTGCCTCGGCGTCATGAAAGGTAGCAGTGAATACTATTGGATCAACCGCATCGAATCTCTGAAATGCTGGTCCACGGTCAATACCGGTATGTCATAGTATGGCTCCCCATGGAAGTCTCTTGCACGCAGATCCACGTTCCCTGGAATCGAATCGCAGGTGAACATAGGCGCTGATCCTCGAGCAGTGATAGCTGGGCGACAGACCACGATTATTTGGAGAGGTGGCTCGGGCCTAGACCTAGAAGACTCACCCGAGCCTGATGTCCGAGCCCGCTTGGAGGGTGGGGCCCTCCTACGTGGTCTCGGATGCATTCGAGAAGGGGCCCGAGGTCCCACCCTGGTCTGATATCGCCTCGGTGGGGGATCAGAAGCCTAAGCCTCCTCTGGTATAATAGCAGAGGCCAATGTAGGTGGTGTCTCTATAGCCTAGTCCGGAGAGTGATTATCTGCAGCCTTGGAAGTGCCTGCACCGTCTCTCGAGTGCCCAGATACGACCACCGGACTTGTGATGGCCCCACGTGTGCGAACCATGGCGTGGCTTCCAGCGTCTTTGTAGGGGCGAGCGGGGCTTGGTGAAGTGCAGGGCTGAGGGTAAATGGCAAGGGTGCGCGGCGGCAGTGGACTCCTGGGACGGGGCGCGGCGGAGGCGGGGCTCGACGGCCCGGGGCTCGAGGGCGGCGGCGGGGCTTAGGCGGTGGTGCTGCACGGCTCCCCCGGCTCTTAGGGCTTTCGGTGATGGTGGCGCGGGGCTAGCTCGGGACGAAGCTCTGGAAGGGGCGGCTCAGTGACGGCGGTCACGGGGGTGGTGGCTCGGGTCTGCTGGGGCGCGGGGCAAGCTCAGGGCATGGAGGCTCTCGGCAGGGGCGGCTCTGGAAGGAATGTGATCGGAAATGAGGTGGGGGCCCCTTTTAAAAACACGTTAGGCGAAAGGTCCGGGTGGCCGAGAGTCGTAGGAATGAATTCGTATTATTGTGAAATTCATGCACACTCAATTTCCAACACAGAGAGAAAAACACAAAAATTTAATTCAAATAAATTAAAATAAAGTAAAATAAAAAAAAATTAAAATTAAAAAAAAAAAGGTAAAATCCAAATAAAATTACTAAAAATTAAAAAAAAAATTTATATTTAGATTAAAAATTAAGGTAAAAGAAAATTACTAAAAATAAAGCAGCGAAATTGACCATTAAACTAAAACCAAGATTTTTTGGTACATGATTTGGTCTCGGTGGAACCAAACTTGACTCAATTACCTTTGGTTCTATTCATGGAGGATGGGGAGGAAGGGCTCCTTCACCCTTGTAGTGATGTGTCTTGCTTGGTCTCCATGCCGGCTCCTTTGTGTTGAGCTTCTTTCACTTGGTGATCTTTGGGCGGATCATTGTCAGCGGGGTAGTAATCAGTCATTCTCCTTGAATTGCTTCACTTTCCTTTATCATTCCTCTTGCAGTTTGAGCATTTGGTTTCTGTACTTGGACGATTGACAGACTTCATCAAACTCCTACCTCTCATCTTCTGCTAGTTTGTGCTTGTTGCTTAGGTGAAAAATATTGAGCTCCAATGTCATGTTGCCAAATGTGAGCTGCATGACTCCATTCTGGAAATTGATTATCGCATTGGAAGTGGCCAAAAATGGTCTTCCCAGGATGATTGGCACATGATTGGAGCCCCGATGCGATTGGTTAGTATCGAGCACCTAAATTCAGCGGGTGTGGGGTTGTCCACCTTTACCAAAACATCTCCACTATTCCCTTGGGAATTTTACCAATCGATCAGCTAATGAGAGAGTGATGTTGTAGAGCTTAGCTCCCTAAACCTAAGCGCATACCTTTGAATAGCGGTGAGTTTACAACGGCCCCAAGTCAACAGTGCTTTGTCTATGCAAGTCCTCCAATGTTAGTGATATTGTAGGGGATCACGGATCCTTGTATTTCCTTTGAGGTCTTGCTGCGAATTAATGCTTAGTGACACCTTTCTGTTAAGGCTTTCTTTTCAATGCCCGATCTCTTGTGGGTGCACAGGTCCTTTAGGAATTTGCATGTGTTGGGACACCTTAATCATGTCAACTTGATGGGATATTTACCTTCACTTGCCTTAGCACCTCCCAAATTTCGGCTTGGCTTGTGATTTTTTTCTTGCCTCTGAGTGCTTGAGGAAATGGTGGGGGCATGTTTTTCTTCATTGAATCTTCTTTGATTATTATCCTTTAAGGCTCAACTTCCTTTTCCTTTTTTGTTTCTTCAGCAGTCATTGGTACTGGTTGCTCAATTTCTTTTCCACTCCTCAAAGTGATGATAGCCTTTACTTCATCCATCGCGAGTTCTTTGGAAGAACCTATTTCATGAACTCCCTTTGGATTGAGCGAGTGTTGGGAAGAATCTTCCTTTCTCGTACCTCCGACAAATTGGTAATCTGGTAGAATCACGTAGATTATCAATTTCCGATTAAGGCTAGTTTCAAACCATCTATTCTCTTGTTCGAAGTACTTTCCACGGTATCGAGATTCTTTGAGCCAATTGTACATTGATCCCTTTTGCTCTTCCACAAAATTACCTACCACCTTGCTCAAATTTAAAATAGCTTGTTCAACAGAGGAAGAGTGTGGTGATGGTTGTGGTTGAGATGAGGAACCAAACTGTTGTTTGCCACTAGGAGGTGTATATGCAGGGGGGTTAGGCTTCCAAGAGAGATTAAATTAGTTCCTCAGTGGATATAGTATTTGTATGGGCATTGGGTTGTAAGCATGGCCCATGCAGGTGGCATCTCGACATCAAATCTCTCGGTGAGGCTTGATTAGACCCATTGCTTCTAGGTGGACAGTGGATTGTCAATTGATGCATGGGTTGGCCTGTGCAGGATTTTCAGTCACTACCTGTACCTCATGTAGCCTTTTTCCTTCCAGCTCTTCCACCTTCCTAGCTAAGGTTGATATATTTGCTTTCATCTCCATATCCTCGGAAAGTGAAAAATTTCCTCCCCTTTGGTGGGCTGAAGGCCTCGTGCCTCCACCTCCCTTGGTTTTGGCTCATCCCATCGCCCGAGTTTGACCACCTAATTCAAAAGTCCATGGCTTCATGCGGGTGCTTGCTCGAAGAAAGTCCCTCCTGGTATTGTTTCCAGTAATTGCTTCATGGTTGGATACATATCACCATAGAAGTGATTCACAAGCATCCAAGTGTCGAAACCATGATGTGGGCATGCACTGATGGTCTCCATGAACCTCTCCCAGCACTGATAGAACCTTTCATTGTCATGGGTAGCAAACGGGTAGATTTGCCTCTTCAAATTATTGGTCTTGTGAGCACTGAAGAATTTTTTTAAGAATTCTGCCTGCAGCTCTGCCCAACTTCTAATGGTCCTTGGTCTTAGTGAATTAAGCCATATTTTGGCTTTGTCCTTGAGGGTTAATGGGAATGCCTTCAACTTCAACAAATCCATATCGGTTGCACCCTCCTTAAAAGT
This sequence comes from Tetrastigma voinierianum, assembly GCA_016808115.1. NCBI lineage: Eukaryota > Viridiplantae > Streptophyta > Magnoliopsida > Vitales > Vitaceae > Tetrastigma > Tetrastigma voinierianum. Next base: position 381,843 of record JAEQBH010001859.1, on the reverse strand, counting down.
TACGCAAACTTCCTCAAAATCCCGGATGTGTGTGTATGGATTTTCATTTTCCATACCATGAAAGGTTGGGAGTAGGGGCACAGGCAAGGTCTCAACTTTGCTGCATCCTCGGTGGGTGGTATGATGCGAGAGGATGCACTCACTCTAGGAGGGTGTATGTGGTCCCTCATTGATATGTATGCTGTTGGATTCACTTGAGTACCTTGCAGACTTTGTTGTTCCTCAGGTAGAGGATCCATTTGCTCACTATACTACTTGATTTCTGACCTTGTTCGAATTGAATTTTACTTAACTCTTCTGATCCACTGAAATATCTCTATCCCGATGATGCATAAACACCCGTGACACAAAAAGAGACAAAGAAGAGCAACAAAAGACTTTATAAAAGTTAGTGTTAGCTAAACAATAAAATAGTATAATGATGAAAACAGCCAATGGTATTTGTTGAGTAAAAAAAGCGATATCTAAACAATGAAAATCAAAAAGGGTTAAAGGTCATAACACTTGTAATGTAAATTACAAGAGTACCTGTCGAAACTAAATCATCTGTAGTTTGGCACCATCCCGACATGAAATCATTTGAATCGTGCCACGATAGGGTGATCCACGGAATCAACAAAATTTTGTCTAAATTTCCTCCCTCTTTGTCGTGATCAAATCTTCTTGTGTGCGACTCAAGGTCGAACAAAGGATGGGTTTTTTCATGCTGAAATGATTTGTATCACGGTTCGAAGATGGTAGAGGCTTTCATTTGGATTACCAGTTTTCATTAGAAAGATGTGGTTGTTGTTGTCCTGCAGGTGTTAGCGATAGTAGTTTAAAACAAGATGTGAAAGGGAGACCTTGAAGGTTTGGGTCACTAGATTAGCATAATGTGGTTATATAGGTGTCGGGTTGCTACCTACTTTGTGAGGCGAATGACATATAGTCATTGCCAAAACCGGATCTTTGTTTAGCTTTAAAAACCAACCCTTAAAAACATTCCCATTTTAACCTAAGCATTTACTGAGCATTTAATGTTCTATCAGTAGAAAACATAGCATTTAACCTAATTTCAATGGCTCGTAAATGACATCTAATGAATGTCAGTGCATACACCATTAAAGAATATGCGAACCACTGGCTTTATGTAAGTATTGACCAAAGAAATACAGGTAAATAGCATTCAACCTAGTTTGGAAAAGTTTGAAACACATAAATGCGATGCACTGCTCCCATTTTAAACAGAGAACACGCAAACCACCATTAACCAACCTGGCAATCCTGAGGTTTTGAGAGCTTAGCGACATCCTTTGAGTTGTCATCCTCAAGGGGTGTGTTTGGCGATCGAGAAAAATGAGAGAAAGAAGAGAGAGAAGAGAAAGCGTAAACCTAAAGCGGGGTGTGAAAAGCTCACTTGGATTGAGAAGTTAGGGTTACAAAATGTTATAAAGTGGCTTATATATCCTTACAAGAGATGTGAAATACCAAAATAACCAAAATAAAATGATTACATTGAGGGCAAAATGGGAATTACAAAAAACGGGGTCGTTTGGATCAATAAAAATAGAGGTAGCATTTTCGCTATGCACAGTGAATTTCGCTATGATAGCGAAATTTCGATATCATAAGCGAATGCGAAGAACATAGCGAAAATTCAAAATTTCGTATGCACGGTATTCGTATGCAGGTAATTTTATTTATGATGGCGGTACCCAGTGATGGCGATTTATATCATAGCGGTGAATATGAAATTTTTAAGCTAGGATTGGGAAATTTTATTCTGCATTGCGAAATTCTGATCTGCATTGCTTCACGCACCCAGTCGGCATGCATTTCTTTCGGCTTGACATTTCTTCATCCCGGCTTGATGAAATCGCGGAGAATTCATAATACCTCGGCCCTTGAAATGTCACAATTACAGTATAAACTTGTTATGATGAGGAGGTTTGCATTTCTAAAACTACCAAAACAATCTCGAACAAAATTAGTAGTACTAATCAGGACCTTTTACTTTATGTCAATGGCAATTAATATGATTAGTACAAAAAAAGCACACAAAACTTATCTTAAATAGGACTCAAAATATCACTTTTTGGGTACTAATCACCCCTGCCGCCATCAAGAGCTGCAAGTCTCAATATTCTTACATTCTCACCAAAAGAATGTTTCGTCTCTTGACATCTCGTCCCCTCCACCTCTTTGTCTCGAAGCCATATGCGACATCGGCGGCGACCTTGGCCAGTACAGAAGCGGCTGTCTCATAATTCTTACATTGTCACCCATAGAATTTTTTGTCTCTTGACATTTCGTCCCCTCCCCCTCTTTGTCTCGAAGAGCTTCTCTTTGCGCCATCGTAGTGGCTACCCTGCCCACGTGTCAGGCGCGTCGATGTCGTAATTCTTACACTCTCACCATGAATGCTTCATCTCTTCGACATCTCGTCCCCTCCTCTTTGTCTCGAAGCTTCTCTTAAGTAGCATCGGGGGCGCGTCTAGTAGGCAAAATGACGATCTATCAATTCTTACATCCTAACCCAAAGAATGTTTCGTCTCTTGACATTTTGTCCCCTCCCCCTCTTTGTCTCGGAGAGCTTCTCTTCGAGAACATCGGTAGGCGTCACTAAGGCATCAGAGTATCAATCTAACAATTCTTAAATTCTCACCCACAGAATGATTCGTCTCTTGAAATCTCGTCCCTTCCCCCTCTTTGTCTCGAAGAGCTTCTCTTCCCACAACATGGTAGTCGTAGGCCTGCCGTCGTCGAGTGGCGATCTCCTGATTCTTAACTTCTCACACACAGAATGTTTCGTCTCTTGACATCTCGTCCCCTCCCCATCTATGTCTCGAAGAGATTCTCTTCCGCAGCATCGGCGGCGGCGACCCTTACCGCAATCAAGAGCGGCCCATCTCACAATTCTTACATTCTCACCCATATAATGTTTCAGCTCTTGACATCTCGTTCACTCCCCTTCTTTGTGTCGAAGAGCTTCTCTTCCGCAGTATCGGCGATAGCGACCCCTGCCTCCGTCAAGAGTGGCCAGTCTCACAATTCTTACATTCTCACCAACAGAATGTTTCGCCTCTTGAAATCTCTTCCCCTCCTCCTCTTTGTATCGAAGAGATTCTCTTCCGCAGCATCGGCGGCGGCGACCCCTGCCGTTATCAAGAGCGGCCAGTCTCACAATTCTTACATTCTCACCAAGAGGAATGTTTCGTCTCTTTACATCTCGTACCCTCCCCCTCTTTGTCTCGAAGAGCTTCTCTTCGCGGCATCGGCGGCGCGACCCCTACCGCCATGTCAAGCCGTCTCACAATTCTTACGTTCACACCCGAAAGAATGTTTCCCCGTCTCTCTTGACATCATTACCCTCCCCTCTTGTCTCGAAGAGCTTCTCGCCTATGACATCGCGGCGCGACCCTGCTTCGCCGTCAAGGCAGCTTCGATCTCACAATTACTTACAATCTCACCCACATAATGTTTCGTCTCTTGACATCCCTAGTCCCTCTATCTCTTTGTCTTGAATAAGCTTCTCTTCCACGACATCGGCGGCGGAGATCCACTGCCATGCGTCGAGAGCAGCGATCTCCACAATTCTTACATTCTCACCCGCAGAATGTTTCGTCTCTTGACATCTCGTTCCCTCCCCCTCTTTGTCTCGAAGAGCTTCTTCCACGGCATCGCGGCGCGATTTTCTGGATGTAAAGCGGACGATCTCAAAATTCTTACATTCTCACCCACAAAATCTTTCGTCTCTTGACATCTCATCCCATCCCTCTTTTTGTCTCAAATAGCTTCTCTCTCTGATCGCGTGGCGGCCTACTGTAGCCATCAAGAAGCTAGTCTCTGAATCTTACATTCTAACCCACAAAATGTTTTGTCTCGACATCTAAATTCCCTCCTTCTTTATACTCGAAAACTTCATCCATGGAATCGTAGTAGCCCCTGTAGTTTGTAAAATCTGTGATCTCACAATTCCTACATTATAATCCAAAGAATGTTTCATCTCTTGACATCTCGTCCCCTTTCCTTCTATGTCTCGAATGGCTTCTCTTAGTAGCATCGCGTGGCTGAGCCTACGCCGTCAGGCTGTGATCTCAATATTCTTACATTCTCACCAAACATAATGTTTAGTCTCATGACATCTACGTCCCTCCCCTCTTTGTCTCGAAAAGCTTCTCTTAGCATGACGGTGGAGACCCTTTCTTGCCGTTAAGGCGTCAGATCTCCGCAATTCTTACAATCTCGCCTGGAATGTTTCGTCTCTTGAAATCTCGTACCCTCCTCCTCTTTTCTCGAAGAGCTTCTCTTATGACATCGACGGCGGATATTCACGCCTCCGTCGAGGCGGCGAGTCTCACCGTTCTAACACATTTCTCACCGCGAGGAATGTTTCGCCTATTGAAATCTTTTCCCCTCCTCCTCTTTTAGCTGGAAGGAAGCCTGCTTACCTTGGCCTTCGACGGCCACCCCTGCCATCAAGGCCGACCGGTTCACAATTCTTACATTCTCACTGAAGAATGTTTCGATGATGACATCTACGTCCCCTCCCTCTTTTTATCTCAAATAAGCTATAATACAACGGCATCGGCGGCGCGTTCCTATCTTGCCCGTCGAAATAGTTTCGCAATTCTTACATTCTAACCCGAAAGAATGTTTTGTTTCACGACATCGTCCCATGCCCCTCTTTGTCTCGAAGAGCTTCTCATCCCATGAGTCATTTGGTTACCTAAATCAATAAATCGCCCGATCTCACAATTCCTACATACTAATCCACGGAATGTTCTGTCTCTTAACATCTCGTCCCCTTTCCTTCTATGTCTCGAAGAGGTTCTCTTCAGCATCATCGGCAGCGGCAAGCCCAGCGACCGTCAAGAACGGCCTTGCTCACAATTCTTACATTCTCACCCACAGAATGTTTCGTCTATTGACATCTCGTCCCCTCCCTCTTTTTATCTCAAATAGCTTCTCTTCTGCAGCATCGGCGGCGGCGACCTATGCCGCCGTCAAGAGCGCCTAGTTTCACAATTCTTACATTCTAACCCAAAGAATGTTTTGTTTCCTGACATCTCGTCCCTTACCCCTCTTTGTCTCGAAGAGCTTCTTATCCGCAGAATCGGCGGCGGACACCCCTGCGTCAATAAAATGCGGCCAGTCTCACAATTCCTACATACTAATCCACGGAATGTTCTGTCTCTTAACATCTCGTCCCCTTTCCTTCTATGTCTCGAAGAGGTTCTCTTCAGCATCATCGGCAGCGGCAAGCCCAGCGACCGTCGAGAGCGGCCTTGCTCACAATTCTTACATTCTCACCCACATAATGTTTCGTCTCTTGACATCTCGTCCCTCCCTGTTGTCCTCGAGGCTTCTCTTTCGCGACATCGGCGGTGCGACCCTTGCATGCCGTCAGGCGTCCTGTCTCTGAATTCTTACAATCCTTGACCTGTCTTCCGTCTCTTGACATCGTCCCTCCTCCTCTTTGCTGAAGAGCTTCTCTTCGCAGCATCGGCGACGGTCCACGCCTCCGTCGAAGTCCGACGCTCTGCAAATTCTTACATTCTACAGCCCGAATGGCGCTCTTAATCTCTTCCCTCCTCCTCTTTGTCTTAAAAGGCTTATCTTCCGCGGCATCGAGGCGGCGACCTCGCCCAGCCATCAAAGAGGCGATCTCAAAATTCTTATATTTCCACCCCGCAAAAATGTTTAGTCTCTTGACATCTCGTTCCTCCCTCTTTTTGTCTCGAAAACTCATAACACCGACCGCCAGTGTCGTCGCAAACTCATCTATGTTTTGAGATTCATTTCTCTATGTTATTTTGCATTTATATCCATATTCATGTAAAACTCCTTAAAATTTCCATAAAAACTCGTTTGTGGTTATTAAGCAGTGATTTGGCAAGAAATAGGCAATATATTTAAAGAAGAGTCAACTTGAGAGTCTGCATTTGCTACTGGGAAGATTAATTTTCTGTACCATCTGGAACATCAAATGGTTCAAATTCCCTCATAGCTGCATTTCTACATTCAAAAACTTATAGCGAGTACTCACGCCCAAATCCGGTTAAAGCGAAGAAGTTATGGCCCGACAGTTAGAGAGAAAAACCGATTCTTTATCCGGAAAATTTGTCGCGGCGGAAAGTATGTCAGCGACCAAGAGTATGCTCGTGGCCGTGTCGCGGCCTTGAGTATGTCGTGACCGATGTCGCGTGAGAAGTCGTCATGACGAAGGCACGTATGTGACGGAAATGCTGCGAAACTTGAAAAGGCGAAAATTAGGTTTTGACCCTGTTTCAGCCCGTTTCACCACTAGGACCATATATATACTCGTTTTTAGGTAAGAGGCGGCGGAAGATTGGAGGCCTCTCTCTTGGGTTTCTCTCTCTAAATTTGCCCATTTTCGGGATTTTAATGGAGTTTGATTGTTTTGAATCTTAGAGTAATTTTTTGATGATTTTATTTCCTATTAGAGATTTTGGTGCTATACATTAGAGATTGATTTCACTAAGGTTTAGACAAGATTGAAGCTAAAAGTAAGTTTCTCTCTCATGGGTTTTCTCTCTCTAAACTGCCCATTTTATTAGTTTTCTTTGTAGTTTTATTTTTAATGAATCTTAGAGTAGTTTTGAAGCTGATTTTTATTTTTATTGAAGAGATTTGGTCATACTGGATATTCAATTTTATTTCTTGGCGAATTTAAGCTCAAATCTGGGTTTTTCTCTTCTTTCTCTTGATTTCTTTCTTCATTTTCTTACTTTTTGTTTGATTAGTGATGATTGGAATCCAGTAATGGAACAATGCAGCTTCCTGTAGGGTTGGGGGTTTAATTGTTGAACATTCGATTCTGCAGTTTTTAGATTATTTTGTAGGTTTGAATACTGAATTTATATAGTGGTATTGTTCATATAATGGTGTTCGGAATATTAGTAGCTTATGCAAAAAGAGCTTTATCTTTGCTCGATTTCCGGGAGGCCCTCACGGTGACACGAGATGGGGTCCACGAGTAGAAGGCGCCAACTTAGGGGTATGTTAGACCAATATCTTGGAACTAATGAACTCACGAAGAATTACTTAGTGATCTTCATTTACTCATGGTGGCTGAGATTAATTAGATGATGTATCAATTTAATTTGTCGAGAAGGTTTCTCCCTTGAAAATCGATACAAAAGGATCTGATCAGTGTTATGAATCTAAGTGAGGAGATAGAAAATTTTATTGAGATTTGAAGGGGCGAGATACAATTATTGGAGAAGACTTGCATTATCTGTCTATGGGGAGCAGAATTGCTGATCCCTAAAGAGCTCAGTTTGTGAAGTGAAAGAAAAACAGTAAATCTTAAAAGAGTGCAGAATTTTACAAATGCTTCTTTAGACCATTTGTCACGAAGAGGAATATGGATCTCTAACTTAGTGAAATGTAGTGTATGGAGGAAATCAGGCTTCTCTACATTGCTCTTGGACAAATCTAGCATTCAACACAATTATTGCGCTTTCAAGGAAATGCAAAGCTGTTTCATCAATATTATCCCCACATCCACATTGTTCTCTTCTTACCTTTTCCAAATTAAGTAATTTATTTGTTGGTAGATTTTAGGATTAGTTTTAAATCAGTTTTGTTTCAATTAAATTGATTTTATTAGACATCTGCCAGTAGCTAAATAGTGAAGAGCCCTTATGTCGGGAGTGATCAAATTCCAATTAGAGAACCTCCAGTCTCGTAGATGCGATATCAGGACTCTTAGGTCAGCCTGTACCAACAACAATGGCGCACTTGCGGAAAGGGTTGAGTGTTAGTAATCTTTTCATTTCCGGGTTTTTGAGTATACTTACTTGCATTTCAATCAGTTTTTGAGTATTTGCATTCACTCCGTGACATATTTTCATATACAACATCTTTTGGTCTCCTTAACAAGTTTTTAGCGCATTGCTGGGATTAGACAATAGTCTTTGGTAATAATTATGTAAAATTTATGTCTTTAGTCTTTACAAGTTTTTGGCCGCCAGTTAAGTGGTTAGGCGCGATTCACTTTCTCTCATTGGAAGTTAACTGTTTTGAAGAGCAGGTGATTCTTTAATTTAGGCAATTTTTATTTTTATTTTGGTTGTGAGTTGTTTCTTAGGTTTTTTATTTTATTTTTATTTTATTTTTTTACTATTCAGTATTTTTGTACTTTCTTTTGTTGTTTTGTTTTCTTCGTGTTGTAGAATTGCCTTTCATGGAGAATATTCAAGTGAAGATGGAATTGCCTCCATAGAAGACAAGCTTGACTTTCCTTATTCATCATTTGAATCAAAGATTGAGAATGACCCACTCATGGAACAAATTATTGCCTTATCGAGGAGCTCATTTAGCATTTCAAAAGAAAAAGGGTTGTTTCTTGCTAAGGAGACGAGAATTTTCACAGGCATGGATGAGAGCAGAAGATGAGTAGTGCTTCGCAGGCGAGAAATTCCCAGTTACATACCTTCGAGTCGGCGCTGGAGTGCTAGATTAATGAAATGAAGGTCAAATTGGACACTTCAGTCGACATTCAGGATCAATTTTCTAGGACCTCTCACACAGTAATACTTTGAAAATCCCACATTGAATGCATGGATGCTCATTTAGTGATAATGCGAAATTTCATATCTTTGAAATCTGTGGAAGAAGAGGGTGAAAATGAGGCGAAATTGAACAAAGATGCTCTAAAACAACTTAGAGGATGAAGAGCCATTAGTGGATAAACTGAAATTTGAAGAGAAAGTAGTAATGGCTGGCTGACATTTTGGTGAAAGATTGACACATTTACCTTCCCCATGGATTTGTATTAGGCCATTTGAAGGGAATTTCGGGAATTCTCATATACTAAGAAGACCACTTCTTTCCTCGAAGCCAAGCATGGATTGACATCAACAAGGGGAGCTCACCTTACTTGTAGGTGAGGGAGAAAGCGAAGTTCAATCTTCGCTGACCATTACCTTTGGCCAGACGAAAGAGGCATGTCACGAAAAATTAACGGCGCGCTGTCAAAGGGCACATGTTTGAGCAGTCCCCTTTAAGCATAAATGTGTTTACATCTGCTTCACATAGAATTTGCTTTGAAGAGTGTGTTTGAACCACCGACCCATAATTAAAGGGATTTTGAGTTTCTTTCCCTCTTGAAATACGAAAGAAAACATCCTTGAGCTGAATGGTTATAGAAGAGGAAGTGCTTTCCAAGATGGACTAATTGGTCGAATGGAAGCACTAGTACTTTTCCAATGAGTCTATTGGGGACTCTAAAAGCGGAGCCGACTTCTTGGGGAGGCAACCTAAGCTAGGTAATAAGGATTCTATCCATTTCTCTTTCTTTTTCTATTTTTTTAGATTCTTTATTTGTTCTTTGTTTTTTCTTCTTTGGATGAATTCCGGCAATGTTTTAACTTTGTTGTTAGTGTTTTAGAATAAGATAAGTTTGAAGCTCAACATGTTGTCATGACTAGTTTTTAAGGCGAAGGCAAGAAGTTGAAGCGGTTGATGTAATTATAGTGCTTAGAGTGTGAAAAAAAAATGGAGTGGAGATGTTCATCAATTTTCGGAGTTTTTTGAGATGAAAGAGCAGGTGAAGCCCGGAAATATAAAGTTGGAAGGTTCATGATCATGCTTGAAAGGGAGAATTGACAAGAGATGAGTTTAAGCATGAATGAAAGCATTTAAGGGTTGCTATTAGAGGAATTTTGAGAGAATATATAAGCATGAAGGACTTTTGAAGCATAGAAAGTGATATGAGCGAAACAACGAAAAGGAGAACCTAAGAGTCAAGGAAATCATCACCTTTGGACAGCATTGAACATTCCTGATTTTTCTGTATTGATTGAGGCTCCAAATGGTTCACCTCAGCCCATGAGCAAATTCTACATTGAAATATCTTTCCAACTTGAAGTCCCCTTACACTTTGATTAGAGTAAAATGAAGGAGATATGAGTATAACAAGTTGGATAAAAAACAGAGTCTTGAGCAGAATTTCCTAACGTGACGGCGCCACGATCCACGCGGCTTTTTAGCCCTTTAAAACCCATTTTCTTCTTCCTACTTTATACTCTATCTTGCCATACTCTTTCCCTCCAACCCTTGCAACTTCCAACCACTTTCAAATTCATTCCCATCCACTCAAATCTAAATCACATTTCCTCTAATCCATCTCCATCATCTTAAACTTCAAAACCATCACAAACCCACAACCTAACCTTTGTTGAACCCCGATTTTCCATCCATCATTCAAAGCATCAAAGAGAGATTCTGATGGAAGAAAATTTTGTGTATGAATCGTTTGTTTTTTAGGTTCTTTGGATCTGTTGTTGATTGTGGGTGATTTGCATGTATTGAAGGAGGTTTGAAGAATCAAAAAACTCACTCATTTGAGGTGAAGGAAGTTAGTGCACACAGTGTTTGAGAAAATGCCAAAGCCACTTTCACTTGGCTCCAAAGAAGCAAAAGAGTATATCAAGTGGTAGTACACCCAGTAATATTATATAGAGAATGTCAGTTTCTATTCAAAGTGGCAGAGACTACAAAGGGAGTTCACTTTTCCCAACTCTGCTATTACTCTTTTACTTTATTGCTTCCTTTTGCTCATTGCTAGACATTTAGGACAATGTTCATCTCAAAGTTTAGGGTGTTTATTTTTGTTAGTTTATCATGCTTCACACCCACATATTTAGAAAATAATAACTTTGAGCATGAAATTTTCTGTAGTGCTGGATAATGACTTTGTTTAGTGCTTCCCTAACTTACATCTTAGTTTGATACTGTTTTTTTAGTTAGAGTTTATTGAGTTAGTGAGTTTTGCTTGGAGTTGTTGTGATGTCAATAAGGACCATAAATGAACCCTTGGCATATGGACAATATTCGAGATAATAGGACTTAATGCAATGGGTTATCTCTTTAATAGGCTATTTAGTCATTGGTTTCTCAAAGTCATGCGTGGTCACTAAGTACCCTTGGCAGGTTTTGCTTGGGTTAGAGAAGGTTTATGAGAATCCATCTAATTTTGATCCCTCATAGGTTCTAGAACTTGTTCTGTAGCTTACGAGCAAAATCCTAAACCTTTCCTGACAATTGAGAAATGATATAGGCCGTCCTTGGAAAGATTGTGCCTTTGACTAACCTGATAATATGCATATGCATATTCCTCTAGTACCAAGATGTTGAGGCCTTAAAACCAAAATTCTGTTTATAAAAAAACTCAAGTTTAGAGCCATGCTTAACTATATACATCACTATCCCTCGATAAAGACAAACTCACCCATAACATGAGGATTTGAACATAATTTAGAAATGTGGTGAGGCAAGTTTGGGAGTTCTTTTCATGGAAAAATAACTCCAAATCTTTAATGAGTTAAGTTGAAAATCAAGGAAGTTGTCAAAAAATATCAAATTAATAAAAAATAATACAATAAAAAGTCAAGGAAGAGTGGAGTCTAGCCTCGTAGCCTTCCTTCCACTAAATGATAAATCCTGAGGGTGTCTCAGCACCTATTACCTAAGGCCAATTGGTTTAGGAGCCTAATGATTTAAAGCTCGCTAAGAGTTGATAGAAGCTTAAGGGGTTTTGACATTGCACTACTCTAATAACCTTGTCTTAAAGAAAAGGCTTCTTGATGTTTGTTGAAAGAATCACGGTATTTGTGCGAAAAGTGATGAGGAGCTAGCGGAAGGATTACACCTAAGCGAGTTTTGGGGTGTTTGAGATTGTCATTATCTTGATGGTAAGAATCGGGATGGAGTAGAATTTTAATTAATCTGAGAGAAAAATATGTATGTTTGGGTAAGTTTTAGCCTAAAATGACTTCCACTCGGCTACCCACACCCAAGCCTTACATTACAAACATAAAGACCTACTTGATTACTTGAGAGTTATTATTGCTACATTAGTGGAGAATGATAAGGAACAACAAGCCTATGGAACCTAAATAAATTATCTTATGAGATCCACATAGCATCTCAATTCTCATAGCTCATCTAGCTTGCAATTGTTTGGATAAGGGGAAGACCACACACACTAGGTACAGAATTATGATAAATTTGTCTATTATGAGATTAATTCACTATTAAAATGAATAAATTATCTTGATCATATTTTCTATATTCTTATGAGGTAATTCTTGAGCATATCACATGCCACTTGCAAAGCAGTTACCAGTTTTGGTTAAATAAAAGGGTGAAATAGACTCTTACTCTTCCATGCACAGGGACAAGCAACCTACTTTCTTTCCTTGCTTGAGGGACAAGCAAAACTTCAAGTTAGGGGTGTTTGTTGAGTGCAAAACTCATCATGTTTTGAGTTCATTTCTCATGTTATTTTGTGCGTTTATATCCATATTCATATAAAACTCATAAGATTTCCTCGAAACTTGGTTTTGTAGGATTATTGATGAAAAGCAAGTGATTTGGCAAGAAATAGGCAATATGTTTAAAGAAGAGTCAGCTAGGAGTCTCACGGCGCTACTGGGAAGATTAATTTTTCTGTACCATCTGGAACATCAAATGGTTCAAATTCCCTCATGGCTTGCATTCTACATTTCAAAAGAGCTTTCAACGAGTACTCCTGCGCCCGAATCCGAGGTTAAAGCGAAGAGTTGGCCCAGACAAGTTGAAGAGAAAAGGCAGTTCTTTATCCGGAGGTGTCGTGACCGGGAAGAGTATGTCGCCAAGAAAGTATCTTCGTGGCCGTCTCCTTGTGGGGAGAGTATGTCGTGACCCCGATGCGCGAGCGGAAATGGTGTCGCGGCGAAAACTGTATCGCGACCCGAAATCTGAAACTTGAAAAGTAGAATTGAGTTTTGGCTGAAAATTTCAAAGCCCATTTCACCTAGGACCATATATATACTCGTTTTTTAGAGTAAAGAAGGCAGGCGGAAGATTGGAGAGCCTTTCTCTTAGGAGTTTTCTCTCTAGGCGCCCATTTTCCGATTTTTACGCCAGATTTTGATTTGTTTTAGATCTTAGGTAATTTTTTAGCGATTTTATTTCTGTGAAAGATTTTTGATTGCTATACGGCCAAGAGATTGGCGATTCACTAAGAGTTTAGACAAAGTTGAAGCTAAAAATCTGGATTTTCTCTCTCTTGGGTTTTCTCTCTCTAAAGCGCCTATTTTATTAGTTTTTGCTTTGTAGATTTTTATTTTTAATAGATCTTAGAGTAGTTTTAGAGCAGATTTTTATTTTTATTGAAGAGATTTTGGTGTTGTACTCAGATATTCAATTTATTTCTTTGTTGGCGAAGATTTAAGCTCAAATGGGTTTTTCTCTTCTTTCTCTTCGATTTCTTTCTTCATTTTCTTACTTTTTGTTTGATTAGTGATGATTGGAATCAGGTAATGGAACATTAAACACCTACAGGGTTGGGAGGTTTATTATTGAACAGTAGTTACGATTTTGATTATTTTGTAGGTTTGAATACTGAATTTATATAATTAGTGTTCATATAATAGTTATTTCGGAATATTAGTGGCTTATACCCCAGAGTGTATCTTTGCTGATTTCCGGGAGGCCCTCACAGGTAACCTGAGAGATGGAAATTCACGAGAGTAAGAAATTTGTAACTTAGGGGTATGTTAGACTAATATCTTGGAACTAATGAACTACGAAAATTACTTGATAGATCACTAATTTACTCATGGTGTGAGGATTAATTAGATGATGTATCAATTTAGTTAATCCAGAGGTTTTCTCCTTAGTCGATGAAAGGATCTTTGATCCGTGTTAGCAAAGATCTAATCAAGGAGATAGAAAATTTTATTAGATTTGAAGCGAGATACCAATTACATTGGAGAGGCTTGCATTATCACATCTATGAGACGGGAATTCTTGATCCCTAAGAAATAGTTGTAAGAGTATTGAAAAAGAAAAACGATCAAAATCTTAAGAGTGCCAAATTTTACAAGTAGCTATTTAGACCCATTTGTCACGAAAAGGAATATGGATCTACAACTAGTGAAATGTATGGTGTATGGAAATCCGGGCTATACTACATTGCTCTTGGACAAATCCCCAGCATTCAACTTACAATTGTTGCGCTTTGAGAAATGCAAAACTGTTTTGTAAATAATTATCCCCATCCTAGTGACTCTCTTCATACCTTTTAGAATTAAGTAGTTGTTTATTTGGTAGATTTTAGGATTAGTTTTTAAAATCAGTTTTGTTTCAATTAAAATTGATTTTGTCGACATCTGCCAGTCGCCTAAATAATTGAAAAGGCTCTTGTAATCGAAATTTGATCAAATTCCAATTAGAGAGCCTCGATCCTCGTTAGATGCGATATCAGGACTCTTAGAGTCCACTTTAATACTTGTATGACCGTGCACTTCGCGGAAAGGGTTGAGTGTTAGTAATACTTTTCATTTCAGTTTTTGAGTATACTTACTTTTGTTTCAAATGGAGTTTTGAGTATTTACCACGTCCTCAAACCATATTTTCACATATATACAGCATCTTTTGGTCTCATAACAATCGGCGGTGACCCCTGCAGGCGTTAAGGAAGCGACCACTCTCACAGTTCTTACATTCTCACCTAAAAGAATGTTTTACGTCTCTTGACATCGTCCCTCCCTCTTTTTGTCTCGATTAAGCCTGTGCGACATCGGAGCGCGACCCTGCCGCTGTCGAATGACTAGTCTCAAAATTCTTACATTCTAACCCACAAAATGTTTTGTCTCATGACATCTCGTCCCCTCCCCCTATTTGTTTCGAGGAGCTTCTCATCCACAGAATCGGCGAAGACGACCCTTACCGCCGTAAAATGCGGCCAGTCTCACAATTCACCCGATACAATCCACGGAATGTTCGTCATGACATCTGGGTCCCTTTCCATTTTATGTCTTGAAGAGGCTTCTCTTGGCATCGCGGAGGCCTGCGACCGTCGAGAGGCGTGACTAGTCTACAATTCTTACATTCGCCAGCATGTCTTTCTTCTCTTGACATCTCGTCCCCTCCCCCTCTTTGTCTCGAACAGCTTCTCTTCCGCAAAATCGGTAGTGGCGACCCTTGCCGCCGTCAAGAGCGTCCAGTCTCACAATTCTTACAATCTCACCCACATAATGTTTCGTCTCTCGACATATCGTCCCCTCCTCTTCTTTGTCTCGAAGAGCTTCTCTTCCACAGCATCGGCGGCGGCGGCCTATGAAGCGTCGAACCGATCTCCACAATTCTCCCACATTTCTACACGGAATGTTTCGTCTCTCTTGACATCTACGTCCCCTCCCTCTTTTGTCTCAAATGGCCTATCTTGCGGCATCGTTGGCGGCGGCCCTACTTGCCGTCAAGTGCTGACTGAATCTCCACATTCTTACATTCTAACCTAGAAAATGTTTTGTCTCCTGACATCTCGTCCCCTCCCCCTCTTTGTCTCGAAGAGCTTCTCATCCGAAGAATCGGAGGCGGCGACCCCTACCGCCATAAAATGCGCCCAGACTCACAATTTCTACATTATAATCCACAGAATTTTCGTCTCTCGACATCTTGTCCCCTTTCCTTCTATGTCTCGAAAAGGCTTCTCTTCACTGACATCGGCGAGCCACAGTAGTATCCAGTTGGCCGGAGTCTCCACCAGTTCTTATATTCTCACCCACATAATGTTTAGGTCGCTTGACATCCGTCCCCTCCCTTTGTCTTGAAAGGCTTCTTTTCAGCGGCTTGTCGGCGGGCGACCTTGCCGCGTGAAGCGTCAATCTCACAATTCTTACAATCACCCGCGGAATGTTTCGATCTCTTGACATCTAGTCCCTTCCTCCTCTTTGTCTCGAAGAGCTTCTCTTCATGACGTGATTGGCGGGAGACCCTGCCGTAAAATGACAGTCTCACACTTCTTACATTCTCAACCCACGAGTCTTTTCGATGCAGTGACATCTGGTTCCCTCCCCCTCTTTTGTCTCGAAGAGCTTACTCTTCCCACAGCATAGGCGGCGACGACCACTTGCAAAGCGTCGAAGCTGACCGATCTCCTGATTCTTACATTCCCACAGAATGTTTCACCTTTTGACATCTCGTCCCCTCCCTCTTTTTGTCTCAAATAGCTTCTCTTCTGCAGCATCGGTGGATGCGACCCCTGCGGCCGTCAAAAGCGGCTAGTCTCAAAATTCTTACATTCTAACCCATAATGTTTTGTCTCCTGACATATCGTCCCCTTCCCGTCTTTATCTCGAAGAGCTTCTCATCCGCAAAATCGGCGGCGGTAGCCCCTACCGTCGTAAAATCCGGCCAGTCTCACAATATCTACATTCTAATCAACAGAATGTTTCGTCTCTTGTTATCTCGTCCCTTTTTCCTTACATGAAAGCGGCTTCTCGCCCACTTGTGGCGGCGGCTAGCCTGCGACCATCGAGGCGGCCGATCATCTGAATTCTTACATTCTCACCCACATAATGTTTCGTCTCTTGACATATCGTCCCATCCCCCTCTTTGTCTCGAAGAGCTTCTCTTCCAAAGCATCGGCGATGGCGACCCTTTATGGCCAATCAGAAACGTCGAATCTCCTGATTCTGCGATCTCACCCACACTAATGTTTCGTCTCTTGGCATGTCGCCGGCCCTCCTCTTGTCTTAAAAACTATAACTGCGACATTGGCGGCGGAGACCCTGCGCCCGTCGAGAGCGCGGTCTGCAATTCTTACATTCGCCCCTGATGTTTCGTCTCTTGACATCTGATTTCCCTCCCCTCTTTGCCTTAAAGGCTTCTCTTTGCAGCATCGGCGCGGTGGCCCTGCAGACGTCTAGGCGGCTTGATCTCACAATTCTAACATTCCTCCCACCACATGTCTTTCGTCTCTTGACATCTACGTCCCCTCCCTCTTTTTTGTCTGAATAGCTATAACCACCGCGGCATCGGCGGCGACAACCCCTATGTGCGTCGAGAGCGGCTAGTCTAACAGATTCTTACATTCTAACCCGAAAAATGTTTTGTCTCTACGACATCGTCCCTCTCTTTTGTCTCTCAAGAGCTTCGTCACGAGGAATCGGCGGCGCGACCCCACCACTTGTAAATCACGGCCGGGGTCTCACAATTCCTACATTCTAATCCAAAGAATGTTTCGTCTCTTGACATCTCGTCCCCTTTCCTTCTATGTCTCGAAGAGCTTCTCTTCGCGGCGGTGGCGGGCCTTGCGACCGTCAGGCGCCCAGTCTGTAATTCTTACATTCGCCACGCAATGTTTAGTCTCTTGAAATCTAACGTCCCTCCCCCTCTATGTACCGAAAAGCTTCTCTTATGACGCCGACCTTGGCGACCTCTGCCCCGTCGAAAGCGGCGGTCTGCATTTCTTACATTCTACCGCGGATCTTCGTGAATGACATCTCGTAACCTCCACCTCTTTGTCTCGAAGAGCTTCTCTTCCATATCATCAACGGCGGCGACCCATGCTGCTGTCAAGAGCGGCCAGTATCACAATTCTTACATTCTCACCCACAGAATGTTTCGTCTCTTGACATCTCGACCCTCCCCCTCTTGGTCTCAAAGAGCTTCTCTTTCGCAACATCAACGGCGGCGACTCCTGCCGCCGTCAATAGCGGCCAGTCTCACAATTCTTACATTCTCACCCACATAATGTTTCATCTATTGACATCTCGTTCCCTCCCCCTATTTATTTTGAAGAGCTTCTCTTCCCACGGCGTCGCGGTGGCGACCTGGCGACATCAAGGCGGCCCGGTCTATAGATTCTTACATTCCTCACCTGAATGATTCGTCTCTTGACATCACGTCCACTCACTCTTTTTGTCTCAAATGGCTTAGCCTGCGGCATCGGCGTGGCGACCTGCGACCCTCGAGGCGGCTAGTCTCCGCAAATTCTTACATTCTAACACACAAAGTGGGTCTCTGACATCTAGTCCCCTCCACTCTTTGTCTCGAAGAGAGCTTCTCATCATGAATCGGTAGCGGCCTATGCAAGTAAAATCACAGTGATCTTAAAATTCCTTCATTCTAATCCACATAATATTTCATCTCTTGACATCTCGTCCCCTTTCTTTCTTTGTCTCGAAGAGCTTCTCTTATGACATCGTGTGAAACTGTGATCGTCAGCGACTAGTCTCTAGTTCTTATTCTCACCACATAATGTTTCATCCTCTTGAAATCTGATCCCTCACCTTTGTTTTGAGGCTTCATCTGACCCAGCGGCAAGCGGGGGCCCTTAGCGTGTAGTCGAGCGTGATCTCACAGTTCTTACATTCTCACTTACAGATGTTTCATCTCTCTCGACATCGTCCCCTCCACCTCTTTGTACTCAAACTCTTCCACGACATCGGCGGCGCTACCTATAGACGTCAAAGGCTTGACGATCCTCACAATTCTTACATTCTCACCCACATAATGTTTCGTCTCTTTACATCTCGTCCCCTCCCACTTTTTGTCTCAAATAGATTCTCTTCTGCAGCATTGGCGGCTGATTCTTGCCACGGTAGGGTGAGCGGAATCAACAAAATTTGTTTCATAATATTTCCTCCTCTGCCCGGTAGTCGAGCTCTTTGCGGGTATGGCGGTCTAGGGTCGAACCGGGATGGGTTTTCATCCCACACCGAATCAGTTTGCATTAGTGTTTGAAAATTGTTGAGGCTTTGGGTTTACGATTTTGGATTTTGTTAAAAGCGAGGGGGGAGGTTGTATGTTCAGTGGCCCAGAATGGATTAAAGTGAAGTGTAAAATGGTAACCTTGAAGGTTTAGGTCATAACCCGATAACATGGGGCTAACAAGTCCTCGGGTCATATCCTCGTGCTATGGCAAGTGACATATAGTCAAAGCCATAGCAGGATCTTTGTTTTAACTATAAAACCCTAACCACTAGAACCACTCTATTTGAGTCAACACGAGGTAACATGCATTTACAGCCCCTTCCCGGTTTAAAACCTGACTTACTTTCAGGCCTCGTTTGAGTGGCTCGTAAAGGCCATCTAAAATGTCAGTGCATCTAACAATAAGTATGCCTTGTACTTACTAAAAACATGTGATATTGGCCAAAGTAATGACATTAAATGGCATTAAACCTAGTTTGAAAGGTTGGGGCCATAAATCTGATGCACAGCATTTAAAACATAGGACCACGGCCTTTGAAACCAAACTGTACCTTCTCTTCCAAGGCTATAGGCTTAGCCAAAGCATCCCATGAGTTATCACATCCTAAAGGGGGTGTTTAGCGGCTAGAAAATGAAAGAAAGAGGGAGAGAAGAAAAACCCAAACCACACAAATGAAAACTGCAGGGAATTCTTTGCAGAAATCAAAAAGTTACTTAGGGTTACAAAATTATAGGGGTTTATAGTCATGAGTGTAGAAAAGCCAGGAAGTACTTTAAAACATTGGTGTCTGAGGACAGGTGGTAATACACCAACGTGGTAGATTTATGAACAAATACACAAAATTCGCTATCTCTGATTAGTTTTAGCTAGCCTAGCAGAAAATGGCAGGAGATAATGAGTGGATGAACTAAGCTAGGTAGGCACAATGAATTTGGCTGAATGGCGAAATTTGGCTAACTAGCGAGGAATTTTCCAATTCGCTTCCGGTTGCTAGAATTTTACGCTATGGTTGCGAAATTTTCACAATCCGGCGAAATTTTTGCCAATCATCGCCATTCTGGGTTGCTGTTTCTTCAACTGAAGTACTTCTTCTCGCATCCACTTTTCACATCCCTTTGCCTTCGTTTCCTCCTTGATCTTGATATTTTTATGGCTGAAAATAGTTTCCAATCTTATGGATTTCAGCACATATCTCGATATCAAACTTCGAACTTAGTGGCAGAGGCATCGCGAGCACACTTAAAATAACCAAAAATAACCTGTGATGGCATAAGTGATACTAAGTGGACACAGACACCTCAATTGGCTTAATTGATATGATTAGTACGCAAAAAGTACTCAAAACCTATCTCGAATAGGGCTCAGAATAGCACTTTTTGGGCGCTAAATACTAACCGACACATTCTTTAGTCCCTTAGCAATGCAAAACAACAGGACATGCATGCGTGCTTTCTCGAAAAGTTTATGGATTCGAGGTAAGTATAAATACAAATTATTACCTTTAAAATGAATAATTGATACCTTGTTCGAAAGCCCGACCTGAGAAGACGAAACCAATAGATCAGGTTTAGGTCAACGCCGGATCCATGGTTCGGCTGAATTTCCACAAAGTCTAATGGTTGATAGCAACGGTCGAGCGATAAATTGCAAAATTATTCCCTCCCCAAACTACAGCCTCACGGCATGACCTTGAATTTGTTGAGAACAACCTAGATAGAGCTACACTCCTTTGCTTTCTTTATTTGACTTCATTGTAGGGTCACGATACTTAAACTCGACTTCACCAAAGTACGGCATAGCGAGGTCCGCAGATGACTCGACGATTGAGTTTAGAGGCGTCGAAGCTAAAAGGATCACTTGACCACAAACTCTGAGCTTCACCGGACTTGAACAACCCGAGAATCAAGCACACAACATGACAACTCCTGCCTATCCACATGTAGCGAACCTTGCTAAGTCGATGACTCTAACCACTTAAGGTTTAGGAGCGCATCGGGCTTTAAAACTTTAGCCACCTGCCCCATGGGTAAGTGCTGGGTTTCAGAACAGCGTCACGACTTTTATTTTCTTTTTCTTTTTGCTTCTTTTCTTTTCTTTTCTTTTCTTTTCCTTTTTGAAGACTACATTGGTCTTCAAATATGGGTAACACAAACTTCTAATATAGATTCGTCCAAACATACCACTAAGGCCGGCTTTGCAAAGTGAGGTACATAATTTCCACGACTATTGGAACAATGGGTGTCTGCGTGTGTGAATTAGCTAAAGGGAATGTTCAAGGTTGAGCATGCTGGAACTTCAATTCACCAAAAACTGAATCATGCATGGGATTGTTCTAACATTAAGGTAACAACAGGGTTTCAATTCTCCAATTAAAGGCAATTCAATTGTTCAATTAAAAGCAATTCAATTGTCCAATTGAAAGAAAAAGTAGATACACAAAATGGAGGCACAAAAAGTGATTTGCAAATGTACTTAGTAGATGCAAGTAACACTGTAAAACGTTTTGATATAACCAAAATGGCTGATCATTGCAATATGGCGAACATACAAAAGTATCACTGCCTACTATTGGCTAATACATGAATCCTATACAAAATTAGTAGGCAGTTGATAAAGCTGAGAACTATACAAAAACATAAAAGGAGCATAACCACCTCAATGTTGTGTGCAGGTAGTGGGTAGAGTCTATGTTCTTCTTTCTACAACACATCCAGTAAATGGCTAGCTGCGATGGGCTAAATCTCATTGAAGAGGATCGTGCGGAAGACCCAGGTGAGTCATGATCTATTTGGAGCATGGGTGTGATGACAAGTGGCTTCAGCTCGAACCAACCTCTGATCTGTCTTGCACAGGTACTTGACCAATGAGCATACAACATCCATAACTCCTGCTTCAGCTCCACAATGCGCTTGCTGAACATACTCCGTGAATCTTTGTCTTTGTATAAGATGGGCACAGGCTGTCAGCGAGCTGCCCAGTAAAGTAGGTGGAGGAGGGATGGAGGAGATATGTCGGCCCCGGCCTCGTCTCCATCTCGACCTCGGAGCATGCATCTCTCCTCGAGAGTCCTCACGGCTCCTCGTCGCTTTTTCATCCCAGTCCGCTGTTGGAGGAGAAAAGATATCGGCATCACCATCGCTCGCTCCATCGACAGGACCTGAGGGCATCTAATCCTCCTCTCTATCGGAGGCTCCTCTGGAAAGCCCAAGTGCTCTAGGACCTGGCTCAGGAGTCGTGGCATCAACAAAGGTAGACTCTCTGCTCGAGCCAGGCCCTTGCGGTGGACCTTGTCTTCAAATCTGGAAGGAATTCATCCCATGACTCGAGGAGGATCGAACGGAATCCTACAGGATCAAGTGCAGAGCCTCAGGATGGCCACCTGCATTGCCGCGTAGTCTTTGAGTGGGAATGGTGCAGTCCGCGGCGGTGATCGATGAGGAGCATCGAGTCTGGCGCCTCTTGAATAAATACAGTCTCTTTGGCCGGGTGTCTCGGCGGAATTTGCGGACCCGTCTCGATTAATTAGACTAAGCGATTCGATATCCTCCGGCGTGGCGCGCATGCCAGCGAGCCCGTGCGGCCGATATGTCCATTTGCTTTCGGGCGCCAGTCGATCATCTATAGTGAGCCGGGCTCCGGTGGACTGGGCTCCCGGGAGAGTCGTCGGTAAGGTAAAGCGGAGCACCACCGGGGTAATCGCTACCTCGAGAAAAGTCATGAATGGCGGCCGAGGAGTAATGCTCGTCGGTCGCATCGAGTCCTAAATCTGGTCGGCTATCAGTGGCAAATTGCTATGTCTGACTCCCAGAAAATCTCTGGTGAGCCCCGTTCCGGATAGGTGTCAGGCGAATAAAGACCTCCTGATCCTCGTTTGGGGATAAGCTGGCAGCGAGGTCACCTCTGTTTCTTGACGTGAAGGTGGCGGTACGTGGCCTAAGAGGATGAAGGACTCCGGACTTGATGTACGGGCCCTGCTTAGGCGGGCCCTCCTGAATCTCATTGTGTAGCGAAGGGCAGGGGTCCCGTCAGGTGTCTGGTACCTCCTGAACCCACACAGGAAACTCCTGGGGGCACTCTGAGAATGGGCTAATCTTGGGGCTAGATCGGGCCCGGAACTAGGGCTGCTCCTCCATTTAAAAGTCTTGGAACGACACGAGGCTGGCGGGACCCGCCTCTCGTCTGAACCATAGGCGCCAGTCGGAAAGGGCCTTTGAAGTAGGGAGTTCGCGTGAAAATGGAACCCGAGAGCCTTGCTAGGCTGATATGGGGCTGTGTTGGCCCGAAATGGACCGAGACGCTGGACCTTGCGCCTTGATGGGACGGCCCAGGCGCCTGCGGTGGCCGGCTGAGTGGCTTGATGTGTAGTAGCTCGATCGGGGCTCGCGATGGGTACATGGAAGAAGCGGCTAGTAGAAGGCAAGCGCACAAAACGTGACTCAGAGCGCAAACAAAGCGGCCTTGAACGGCGGCGGAAAGCTGGAGTGCGATGGCTCGGGCTTGGCGCGTGACGGAGCTGGGAAGGAAGAATGATATGTAGTTAGAAAAGGCTTCCTTCCTCCTTTTATAAAAGGTGCTCGATGGCCAGAAAGTCACCATTTCGCTATTGTGCAATTTGAAGCCAAAACCCGACTTCACACCAGGTGAATTTTGACTTTAAAATTCAATTATATTAAAATAAAGTATCGCCGTAAACTATACTTCAAAATTTAATATAAGATACTATAAAATAATTACAAATTTGCTTAAAAGGAAAGCTACTGATGAAACTTACTAAAAATAGCGAAAATTGGCAAAAATTGACCAAAATTAAAATAAAAGCAAAAATTATTGAAAGCTGCCGATTTGGTTTTTAGAACGCAGGCTCAACCAAATTCATTGATTTACTCATGGAAGTCGAAGAGGAGAAACACCAGAGCCCGTGATGCTTTGTCTGGCTGACCTTGATGTTTCAATTTCCCATGGTTGCTTTTCTTTCCCTTTAGTTGATTCTGGGCGAGAAATTGCCCTGCGGTGGCTCGCGTGTAATACCAAAACATCTACTTCACCTTAGTTTAGGTGTTTCCTGCAATTCTGGAGCATCGACTTCCTTGGTCCGACCCGGTGAGCGGACTTCGCCAGTCCGCAGTTTTGGTTCCACCAGCTTGGCTGCTTGTTGTTCAAGTAAATATGTTCAGCTCCAATGTCATGTTGCCGATATTAAGTTGCATGACCCATTCCCGTGATTGATGATTGCATTGGTAGTGGCGAGAAATAGTCTTCCGGGATAATTGGCATGATTAGGTCCATTTACGATTGGCTCGATGCTCGAGCACTACAAAATCTCTTTGGATGAGTGAGATTTATCTACCTTAACCAACCACATCCTCAACTATCGCCAGGGATCTTCACGTCGATCGGCCCGATGAATGATGTTGGGTAGGTTTAAGCTCTCCCGAGCCTATGCTTTGCTTATACCGCAGTATGGCGGTAGGTTTGCAACTCCTAGATCAAGCGGTGCTTTATCTATACAAGTCCCTTTGATGTTGAGCGATATTGTGGGAGATCTGGATCCTTGTATTTGGCGGGTTCTTGCTTTGGATTATGGCATTGACTTGCTCGGTCGAAAATGCGCTTTTCGATGATCCCTTCTTGGTTATGCAGTCCTTTAAAAACTTTGCATAGCGAGGGACTTGTTTGATGATGTCAAAAGGGGTATATTGACGCTACAGGTCTTCTAGGATGCTTACTCTTTGGGATGCCTTCTTCTTGCCTCACGAGTGGGGAAATGGAGGTGGCACACGATTAGCTATTGAGTCCTCAACGATGCTCACTCTCTCGGGGCTCAACTTCACCGTTCCTTGCATGTTTCTTCATGACTTTGGGCAGTTTGTCTTTTCTTCCACTCCTCCCGGAGTGATTATGGCCTTCACCTCATCCATTCACAGTTCTTTGGATGTACCTACCTCATGGACTCCTTTTGGATTTAGCGATGTTTGGGAAGGGAACCTTCCTCTCTCCACAATACTCCAGGAATATTGTTGATCTTTATGATTGAATCTTTTAGGATTGTCTATTTTACGATTAAGTTGCTCTCGACCCATCTATTCTCTTATTACAGTGTGCTCTCTACGATTATCAATGTACATTTTGATTGTGCATTGATCATTTTTGTTCTTCATGAGTGCCCACCACCTTACTCAGGTCGATGCTCGCTTGTTCCATTTGGAAAGTGGATGATGGTGGCTGTAGTTGAATAGAACCAAAGCTGTGGTTTGGCACAGGGAGCACATAGGCGGGGGTTAAGTTTCCGGGAGGAGGTTAGGGTGATTCCTCGATTAGGTGTAGGTATTACCATGTATAGGGCATTGGGTTGTGAGCTTATATTGACCTCACGACATTTGCATGTTGGGCATCGATCTTCTTAGAAGAGCCATAGGATCTATTCTTACACAGGTGGGCGGTGGTTAAATTAGTACATGGATTAGCTTATGCGGATTTTGATCCTTTGCACATCGCCGATCGTTGCCCAACTCTCGCCCTTTAGTAGGGGTTGAGATTTTGCTTTCATTTCCATATAGAAAGTGCCAAAAAATCCCTCCTTTGGTGTCTTTGAGGCCTCATTTTCTCCCACCTCCCGGGTTTGCTCATTGACACTTGGGTTTCAATATAATTCAAAGAAATCCACTTGGCCTCATCAGGGTTTTGTGATGCCTCCACATGGTTTCTAACGGTTGCTTCATAATTTGGAGACATACCGTGTAAAAATGGTTCACTAGAATCCATGTATCAAAGAACCATGATCTTGTGGACATGCATTGATGGTCTCTATGATTAAATACGACCTTTGGTAGAACTTTTCATTGTCATGGTAGGAGTAGGTGTAGATACTCTTGAGCTGCCCAGTCTTTGTGCTTAGCAAATTTCTTAAAAATTCGACGAAGATCGTGATTCCCTAATCGTTCGGCACAAGTAGGATGACCATATTTTGGCTTTGTCCTTGAGGAGTCAACGGAAATGCGCTGACTTAGGCAACTCCATATCGGTTGTACCTTTCCTTAAAGTGGTGCCTCCTCAAAATCCCTTATATCGAATGTGGTTCCTTACTCCTCTACCAGTGAAATGTGGGGGTAAGGAGTACCAAATAGGGTCTCCTTTGCCACATCTTGATGGAGGTATGATGCGGGAAGGCACTAACTCTGGGAGGGTGTATATGATCCCTCATCGGCTGTATCTTTGCTTGTGGGTTTCATAGGGGTGCTTGTTGACTTTGTTTCCTCGGGTAGAGGATCATGTTTTCCTTTATTACTGCTTGATTCTAACTGATGTTGGTGTATCTTGATTCTTTCTTGAGTCTACACACAAATCCCTCTATCTGATCTTTGCATAAACACATTACTGAATCGACGACCTGAACAGACAAACTTGCGAAAGGGTTAGTGTTAGTCGAATAAAAGTATTTGTAAGAAAAAACAAAAAACGGTGCGAGTAGCGCCAGTAGTGAAAACTGCGATTCTGACCATTGAAAATTCAAAAAGGGTCTAAAAGGTCACTGACACTTGTAATGTGGATTACAGAGTACACATCGGCTTTCAGCCAGCGTAGTTTGGCACCATCCGGCGTGGCGCCATTTGGTCGGTGTCACGGTAGGGTGGCGGATTCAACGAATTTGTTTCATATGTTCCTCCTACTGGCGTCAAAGCTCACTGTTATAAGCGGTCTAAGTCGAACACGGGGATGGGTTTCATCACTGAATGATTTGCATTAGTGTTTGAAAATTAGTGAGGCTTGGTTTGGATTTTTAGTTTGTTAAACGAGAGAGGTTATTATATTCAGTGGCGAAGTAGTTAAAGTGAAGTGTAAAATGAAGTAACCTTGAAGGTTTGAGTCACTAGCTTGATAACATGGGGCTAACAAATTGTCATAAAGGGTCATATCTTCTGTGTATAAATGGAAGTGACATATAGTCAAAATATACTTAGGATCTTTGTTTAACTATAAAGGCCTAACCCTAGAACCACTCCTATTTGAGTTAACACGGGTAACATGCATTTGGCCACTGAGTTTAAAACCTAACACTCGGCCTCATTTCGGTGGCTCGTAAAGGCCATGAAGAATTATCAGTGCATCGCGATAAGTATGCCTTTATGCCTACTTTATAGCAAGTATTAGCCAAAATAATGACATTAAATGTATTCAAACCCTAGTTTGCGAAAAATTTGAGAGCCATAATCTGATGCACATGGCATTTTCCCAAAACATGAGGACCACTGCCTTTGCCCCAAAACCAAGCTAGCCACCTTCACTTCCAAAGAACATGGAAACAGCTAAGCATCCATGAGTTGTCATTCTAAAAGGGAGTGTTTGGCGACCTAGAAAATGAAAGAAAGAGGAGAGAGAAGAGAGAAAAGCAAACACTAAAAATGAAAATTTGAAATTCTTCTTGAAATCAAAAAGTTGCTTAGGGTTACAAAATTATAGGGGAGTTTATAGTCCACACAAAGTGTAGAAAATACAAGAATGCCTAAAACATTGGGCGATACAAGGGACAATTATTGTACACAGCGTAGTGGGTTTGGGAGGAACAAATACCAGTGCGAGCGGGAATTTCGCTATGCGGGAAGGTGACCTTTGTAGAAGTACATTGAATAAAGAATAGATGGGCTCGAGTAATCTTAATCGGAAGAAAATAAGACAACTGGAGTATTCGATCACAAAGATCAGCAATATTGCAGGTACGAGGGAGAGGAAGGTTCCTTCCCAGACATTGCGAATCAAAGGAATTACGTAGGTAGGTTCGTCCGGTGATTCGGGGATGGATGAAGTGAAATCCATAATCACTCACGAGTGGAAGAGAAATAAACGACCGGTGCCCATAGGCTGAAGAAACATGCGAGAAAAGGAAGTGAGCACGAGGGTGATCATCGGTGAGAGGACTCAATGAAACCTTTGCGTGCCACCTCTCCCCAATTCCCGGGCACTAAGAGTAAGAGAGGCATCCCGGCGAGTGGGCATCCACGGAAAGTCCAAGGCGGTGAAGGTCGGCATACCCCTTTTGGACATCATCAAACAAAGTCCACGCCTGCTCTGAGAGGATTTTGAAAGATCTGCACAATCAAAGGGATTGGGCATTGAGGAAGAAAGCCTTCCTATAGAGCAGAGTCGATTACCATAATCAGCCAGACCCGATCAAATACAAGGATCGAGGATCCCCACAATTTCGATCGACATTGGAGGGACTTGCATAGACAGAGCATTGCTCGATTTAGGGGCAGTGTAAACCTCTTTGCCATACTCAGTGTATAAGCAGTTAGGTTTAGGGGAGCTCAAGCCTACCAACATCACTCTATCATTGGCCGATCGATCGGTGAAGATTCCTAAGGGAATAGTTGAGGATGTGTTGGTGAAGGTAGACAAATTCTACTATCCAGTAGACTTTGTAGTGCTTGATACCGAGCCAATAGCAAGTGGGCCCAATCATGTGCCGATTATCCTGGGAAGACCATTTTTTGGCCCGCACTTGTCTGATCATCCCGGTGCGGAAATGGGAATGTCTGACTCACGTTTGGCAATATGACATTGGGGCTAAATATTTTTCATGGAAGCACGAGCCTGACTGGTGGAAAATGAAAATCAAGTGAGCGTGAAATGCGCTTTCGATTGACCAAAAGCGAAGCCAAAGATCCATAAATTACAGAATTAGTAACAAGAATGAAGCGATTGATTGGGAGAGTGTCATCAGTCGCAATGCGGAAGCGATTAGGTCGGCCAAAATCACCATGTGAGAAGAAAATCAACAAGAATGGACCAAGCATGAAGGCTGTAACACACGCCACTACCGGGGTTAAGGAGCTCCTCCTCCTTGAGCCCCCATGAATGGAGTTGGTAAAATTGAGCTGATTTGGTGTCAAATGAAACCAAATTGCAGCTCAAAAATTTTTGCTTTTTGTTTTAAATTGGTTAATTTTAATAGTTACTATTTTTAGTAACCTTCCCTTTTTAAGTAATTTTACCTTTATTTTATTTTATTTTAATTTTAGATATATTTTAAAATAATTTTTATTTTAATTTTATTTTATTTTTTTTCTTATTATTTATCGATTGGCTTAAATGAATTAATTACAATTGGAGTCACAGTTCGCTATTCTCATGAAAATTTTCAATCATTTGTTCGATTGCTGCGGCTTTATAAAAGGAGGAGGAGGGACTTTTCAAATTCATTTCATCTTCCCTCCTGGCCACAGGCTCCGTGTAGGAGCCACACAGCCACGGGCCAAGTGGTGCCACTCCCCTGGTCGCGCCTGCCGCGGTCAAGCTGTAGCCCCCACCACACGCGCGAGCAGTGCCTGAGCTCTGAGCCACATGCGCCGTCACGAGCCGGCCACCACGGGGCCCATACACGGCTTGCGTGCCGCGCTAGTCACGCTCGGTTCATTTTCAGCCGTGTCCGGGCCCGCTCCCAGTCCACGGCTGCTAGTCTTTGCGGGGTATCCTGATGGCGCGCGGTGCACGGCTCCGCGTGCCTTACAACCAGTTCAGCCGTGAGCCCCAGTCCCGGTCGGAGAAACACGCTCCTGATACCCTCCCTATGTGATTCACGGATATCGTGCATTGCCGGAAATTAGGTCCTTTGAGCCAGAGTCGGGGTTCGGCCTCAGACGGGAGGCTTGACTCGGCCGGCTGCGATCCACGAGCCGATCCACGAGGCCTCGGGGTTCAGGAAGGTATCGGACCCTAGATGGGACCACAGGCCCCTTCCCCGGAGTGCCTTAGAGCGATCCGGGAGGGCGGCCGCCAGCGGGCCGTACATCGGGGCGGGAGTCTTCATCATCTAGGCCCTAGTCGTCGCCTTCCACATCGATGCGGAGGCTCATCGCCCCGATTATCACTGCCTCGAGATCGACGGCCATTATTGTCTGGACAGTCGGAATGTAGGGCTCGCTCCAGGAGATTTTCGCCAGGGAGTCATATTCACGACGTGCGGTCGCGACCCGTGACCCTTGGTTTAGAGACTATGGGTTGCACCGCGCATGGTGCTTCCCTCTTAGTTCATGACGCCGCGGCGATTCTACTATCCGGTAGTGCCCGGTTCACCATCCGCGACTTCGGGTAGCGGAGTCACTTTGGGCTCAGATTTGCTATTGATGATCGACGGGAATTACTCGGCGGCGGACATTTTAAATGCCTTGACCTGCCACGAGCGAGCTAATTAGAGATTCTCCGAAGTTAGCCTCGGTAAACCACCTGGCCAGGAGATGGTAAACATCTCGCTTCGGACTCTTATCATTGGACCCGATTACTCTTGAGGAGCGCTCAGCTCGGATGCTTCTGAATTTGATCACACCTCGAGACCACCTATTCCGTTCTGACACTAAGTCGGCCCGTAGGGGAGACATACTCGGGCTCATGCCCGGATCTCTGAGAGATTCTAGTTCGATCCCTCGAGTTAGTTATAGCTTAGCCTTCTTTGCGTTTGAAGATAAGGTCCACCGTGAGGGCAGCTCGAGGCGAGAATCTGCAACTGCGTCACGTGCATTATCAGGCAGTTGGAGCATTTAGGATTCGGAGGAGCCAGTATCGAGAGGATCGGATGCCCTCGGGTGCTGACCATGGAGGCGAGCCATGGTGATCGCAGATTTCTTTCTTCTCCCGACGACGGGACCGGGAGAGGTAGCGGATGGGGCGGGAGGACTCCCCCAGAGGAGATGATCGTGCTCCGGTGGGGCGGAGGTGGCGAGCCCGATGCAGTTATCTCCTCCTTCACATCCGCCGACCCACGACCCTGGCGGCCTCCAGGCCCATCATATCTGTGTGACATTCTCCGAACATGTTCATGTCGATTCGAGAGCTGCGGTACATTATGGATATTATCACATTCATTAGCCACTACACGGGAGCATCGATGGACCCGGAGATTGACTGTGAGACCACTTTAGAACATTGTCATACCATCTCCTCACGGATCATGAGTCTCGATTACCGCATGTTCACCTTGTCGAGATAGGCCCGCAATAAGCGACCTCCTTAGACATGCGCGCGGCCCGGCCAGCGACTATCAAATCCACCAGCGAGATTGAGGTGGTCACTCTCCTGTCTCTAACTTTCCTGCCCCTATAACATATACATGCTTTGGGCTGGGAGAAAGTTAGAGTTAGGAGTAATCTTACATCATGTTTTTGTACAATTTTCGGCTTTATCAACTACCATAAACATGGATTCATGTATTGTGATAGTAGGTAGTGACACTTTGTTATGTTTAGCTATACTCGAGCATGTATTAGCCATTTTGGTTATATCAAAAGCTTTATAGCACTATTTACATTTTACTACACTTTTGCAATTCATTTTTGTGTCTCCATTTTGTGTATATTCTCTTACCTTTAATTGAAAAATTGAAGTCCTGAATGTTACCTTAATGTTAGAACATTTCCATGCATGATTTAGATTTTAGTGGATTGAGGGGGAGGTGGGGTTTGTATATTCAACCTTGAACATTCCCCGCTAGCTAATTCACCTGTTGCACACAGTTGTACCAATAGGTTGCTTCTTTATATACCTCTTTTCACCTTGCCATTTGGCCTTAGATGTGTTAATGACCCATGTGGGTTTTGTTACCCATGTATGAAGACCAGTAAGTCTTCCCGAAGGAAAAGAAAAAGCAAAAGAAAAAGAAAAAAAGAAAAAGAAAAATAAAAAGCCATGGCCTTTGCCTTAAAGAACCCGAACCACGATCCGGGGAATATGGTAAAGCCTTTAAAACCCAGATGCCCTAAACCTTAATTAGTTTAGGAGTCATCGACTTAAGTGTCGCTACGGGTGAATCGTAGAGTTTAGGCGTGTTGTAGGTGCTTAATTCCTGAAGTCGTGGTCGAGTGAAGCGTCTGAGTTTGTGGTCAAAGTGATCCTTTTGGCTTGATGCCCCTAAACCTTAATTGGTTGGGAGTCATCGATTGGACCCTGACACGGACTTTGGTGAAGTCGGAGGTTTTTAGCATTGCACTTACATTGCAATCGATAAAGAAAAGAGTGTATTAGTCTATTTAGGTTGGTCGGCGGAGTTTAAGGCCATAGCGATGTAGCTAGGTTGGGGAGGGAATAGCTTTGCATTTGTTAGCTCAAGGCCCGGTTACATTAGGAACAATTAGATTTTGGTGGAAGTCGGGTTGACTTCACAGAGCCGATGTTGCCACTAAAACTTGTTCATATATGGTTTTTGTTCTTTCATGGCCGGATTTTTATCACGAGGTGTAAATTATTCATGCTAAAAGGTAAAGCTTACGTACATACGCTTTTTGAACCACATACACTTTTGTAAAAGCCTGACATGCATCACATGATTATTTTTAGCATTTGCTAAGGGACTAGCGTGTCGGTTGGGGGAGTGTGATTAGTGCCCCGAAAATTGATATTTTAGGTACATTAGAGATGAGTTTTAGTGCTTTTTGTGCACTAATCATATCAATTAAACAATTGATGTGTGCGAGTCCATAGTTTCACTAATTCCCATTTCGAGGTTTGTTTTGGCAGCGGTAATTTCTACGAGGTTTTGCGGCGCCTCGTAATTAGTTCGATTTTGATGTCCCGAGATATGCTAGAATCTTTGAGGATTCACGGGTGTTTTCCAACGAGGAATGTGAGTGGATGTGAAGGAAGAAGGATACGATGGGATGCGATGGCAAAGGTAGACGGGATCATAGCTGGGATTTCGCTGTGATTTGAAAATTTATTTGGGATTGAAAGTGCAATCATCGTGGTCGCAATCTGAAATTTTAGCTATGTGAAAATTACCTCTAGGCTAGCGGGAGTTCGTGCCCTAGCGAAATTTTCCATTTTCGCTATCTCACACAAATTTCGCTAGGCTAGTGAAATTTCGCTAGCTAGCGAAATTCACTGTTCCTAGCGAAATTTCTCAGATTTGCAGCTATCTGCTGTAAATTTATTTAGCATAAGCGAAATTTCTGCATCGCCAATCGGCCCTTGTGATTTTAGATTCTTGATGCCAAACGATACGTTTTATATATTGATTTTGTCCCTTATGTAATTTCATATTTTAGGCATTTTGTATTTTACACTTTGGAAGCATTTACGCCCCCTTTGCTGTAACCACAACAACTTTTCATTTATAAAGTTTTCCTTGACTTTCATTTTAGGTCTCATTTTGCTCTCTTTCTCTCCTCTTTCTCTCATTTTCTCGGCTGCGAACCACCCCTTGGATGACAACTCAAGGGATGCTTGAAAACTAAGCCTCATAGCCTTTGAAGAGGAGGGTTGCTAGCTTAGTTTTGAGGCTCGCTGCGGGTTGTCCTCATGCTTTGAATGTTCACAGTCTTTGCATTTATGGTTCCAGCTTTCCAAACTAGGGTTAATGCCATTTAATGTCTTTCCTTTGAGTCGATACTTGCCATGCTTTAGGGTTGAGTGCATTCATAATGGTAGATCTGTAACATTCTTTAGATGTCATTCTGAGCCATGGGAATGAGGTTAAATGCTAGGGTTTCAAAGCCCCGAATGGGACTTCAGATACTTAGTACTTGGGTTGACTCGAATAGGAATTGGTTTTTAGGGTTAGGTTTCATAGCTAAACAAAGATCCGGTTTTGGCTTTGACTGTATGTCATTTGCCTAATGCGAGGAAATAACCCGAGGACACTGTAATACCCCATGTTATCAAGCTAGTGACCCAAGCCTTCAAGGTTACCATTTCACACTTCATTTTTAAACCATTACGGGTTAGTCGGTAGACAAACGGCCTCCTTTATTTTTAACAAAATCCTGAATCCAAACAAAAAGCCTCACCATTTTCGAGCAGTGCAAATCATTCGGTAGGATGAGAACCATCCCTAGTGTTCGACCCTAGACGTCTATAATCACGATAGCTTATTTACGGCGGAGTAGGAGAACATAGGAAGCAAAATATTGTTGATTTCCCGGCTCACCTGCCGTGGCACGAATCAATCGCGGTGGCGACGTCTGCATGCGTCGGGCGTCGATATCTGATTCGCTGATACACCCGCAGAATGTTTGTCCTCTTGACATCTCGTCCCCTCCCTCTTTTTGTCTCAAGAGCTTCTCTTCGCCCGGCATTAGTGGTGGCGACCCTGCCTCCATCGAAACTACCGATCCTCACAATTCTTACGATCTCACAGCCAGTATGTTCCGTCTCTTGACATCCACGTCCCTACTCCTCTTTGTCTAGAAGACCTTCTCTTCATCGACATCGTGGCGACCCTACGCGCCAGGCTGCGGTCTCTGAGTTCTACATTCTCGCCCGCGAATGTTTGCGATCTTGACATCTCGTCCCACTCCCCATCTTTGTCTCGAAGGGGCTTTATATTGTGACATCGGTTGCGGTGACCCCCTACGTAGATCCAAGGCGTGATCTCCCTGAATTCTTACATTTCTCACCCGGAATGGTCGTCTCTGAAATCCAGATCCGCTCCACATTGTCTGGGAGGCTTCTCTTCCACTGACATTGGCGCGAGGCCCTGTAGTCTTGAGAAGCGATAGATCTCCTGATTCCACATTTCCTCACCCACAATCTTTAGTCTCTTGACCTCCGTCCCTCTCTTTGCCTGAATGGTTCCTATTACCTTTGACATAGGCGCGGGCCTGTTTCGCCGTCGAAGCGGCTAGTCTCCACAATTCTACGACTCGCCCTGTCTTTTGTCTCTTGACATCGTCCTCTCCCCCTCTTTGTCTCGAAGGCTGTAATCATGAGAATCGGTGGCGCGGCCCACGCCGCCCAGTCAAGCGGTCGGTCTCTGGTCCTCATTCTAATCCACGGAATGTTTCGTCTCTCAACTATCTACGTCCCCCTTTTTCCCTCTATGTCTCGAGCTCTCTTAGCAGCATCGCGGCGCGGCGGGCCCTGCAGGCCATCGAAGCGGCCAGTCTCTGCAGGTCTACATTTCTCACCCTTAAGAATGTTTCGTCTCTTGAAATCTCGTCCCTTCCCCCTCTTTGTCTCGAAGAGCTTCTCTTCCACATCATCGGCGGCGGCGACCCACCTGCTTAGACGTCGAAGCGACCAGTCTCTGATTCTTGCATTCTCGCCCGAATGTTTCGTCTTTCCATCGTCCCCTCCCTCTTTTTGTCTCAAATAGCTTCTCTTACCATGACATCGCGGCGCGGCGCCCCTGCCACGATCAAAGGCTGAATCTCCTGGTCTTACATTCTAACCCACATAATAACATCTCTTGGCCTCATCCCCTCCTCCTCTTTGCTCTCGAATAAGCTTCTCTTAGTACTTATCAGTGATGCCCATTGTGGCAAATCAAGAGTGACAGATCTCTGAATTCTTACGTCTCCACTTACGGAATGTTTCGTCTCATGACTATCTAAGTCCCTCGCTTCTTTGTCTCGAAGGCTTCTGCCTATGACATCGGCGGCGACCCTGCTGCCGTAAATCCCAGTCAATCTCATGATTCTTACATTTCCTCACCCCCAGGGCTGTTTCAGATGCTCTAAACATCTAGTCATCCTCCCTCTTTTATGTAGAGCTTATCTTTCATGTGTTAGGGGTGGCAAGCCTTCTTGTGAGTCGAGAGTCGAATCTCATAATTCTTACATTCTCATGCCGCAGATGTTTAGATACTCTTCACATCTAGTCCTCTCATCTTTGTCTGAAACTTCTCTTATACCCCTTCAGCGCGCGACCTGCGCCTCTGTCGAATGATTGATCCTCACAATTCTTAAATTCTCTCACACACGAATGTTTAGCTCTCTTGACATCTAGTCCCTTCCCCTTCTTTGTCTTGAAGAGCTTCTCTTGTGACATCGGCCCGGCGCGACCCGCCACTTTGAGGCGACGGAGTCTCATGTTCTTATATTCGCCGGAATGTTTCGTCTCTCTTGACATCTACGTCCTCCCCTCTTTGTCTCGAAGAGATTTTTTTCCGTAGCATTGATTCGTTCCACAGTAGGGTGATCCGGAATCCAGCAATGTTATATCCTAAGTTCAGCCTGCTGCTTAGTAGCAAACTCTTTGCAGTATATTGATCTGAGGTCGAACACGGGGATGAGTTTTCATCCCACAAATGATTCGTATCATGATTCAAAATGGTGAGGCTTTCATTTGGATTTTTGGATTTGCATTTAAAAGTGTGGGTGTGGTTGTCACTAGGCTAACTGAAACAGCTTAAAATGAGGTGTGAGGGGGAGATCTTTAAGGTTTGGGTCACTAGCTTGATAAAATGAGGTTGCAATGGTGTCCTCGGGTTATTTCCTCGCATTAGGACCAAATGACATATAGTCATAATACTTGGATCTTTGTTTAGCTTTAAAAACCAACCCTTAAAAACACTCCTATTTGAGCCAAAACACTTACTGAGCATTTAATGTTCCTGCAGTTTGAAAAATGCATCATTTAACCTAATTTCAGTGGCTTGTAAATGACATTTAAAGAATGTCGAGTGTATACACCGTAAGAATACCTTTGAACCACAAGAAGCGATACAGTATTGACGAAAGAAACACATTAAATAGCATTAAACCCTAGTTTGGAAAGTTTGGAAAACATAAATGCAATGCCTGCTTCATTTAAAACAGAGGAACACCTGCAGGACCCCATTAACCAACCTAGCAACCCTATAACCGAGGTTTGAGAAGCAGCGAACATCCCTTGAGTTGTCATCCTCGAGGTGTGTTTGTAGTAGAAAATGAGAGAGAAGAGAGAGAAAAGCCTTAACCCTAAAATGAAAATTTGTGTGTATTCGGTGTGTAATGAAAAGTTAGGGTTCTGAAGTTATAAGAGTAAGCTTATATAGCCATATAAGAGATAGGAAATACGAAAATACCAAAAATACCAAAATATATAATTCTATTAAGGGACAAAATGGGAATTATAAACGAGGTCGTTTGGATCAAAATCGAGGAGAACAACCAATTTCGCTATACATAAGTGAATTTATTTATATAGAAAATTACTGAACATATGAAAATTTGAATTTTATACATGCGCGATGGCACACATTATCATGCTTGAATTTTTCGTATCATAAGCGAAAATAATATGAAATTTCGCTAGGATTGCGAAATTTCGCTATGTAGTTCTGGCTCCCTTCGCAATCCTTGCTAAATTTTAAGCTATGCCATAGCGAAAATCCTGCGCTCTATGTGCCTCTGTCATTTGACCTCCCATTTTTCGAGTTCCACTTGACATTTCTTCATCTCGGCAGTGGAAATGCTTGGGGAGTCCTCTAAACTTAGCATAAATCAGCACCAATACAGACCTGAGGCAGAATGAAGGTGGGGTTCCCCAAAACACAAAATAAACCAAAACCACAATCCGAGAAATAAAATCGGTAGTACTAAACGGACCTGCGCGTATCAATTGGCAAATCCATATGATTAGTCGCAAATAGCACTCAAAACCTATCTTAAAATAGGACTCAAAATAGCACTTTTGGGTACTAATCCACACCCCAATGACACGTTGCTAGTCCCTTAGCGATAGGTAGGAAACAATCCAGGTATATCTTTGTGCTTTTCTGAAAAGGGTATCTTTGTTAAAAAGATTAATATTAATAAAGTAGGATTACCTTCAATGCAGGAAAAGACAAATTTAGACTCTAATACAAGAAACCATCATGAGAGCCTGAATGCCATATAGAACGAGTTTTAGAGCGTATTAATTCCAAGGGAAGTCAACGAACTTTCACCAAAATCTAAGTGTTCTTAAGGTAACCGGTTGAACCCGATAAGTTGCAAAGCTATTCCCTCCCCACTAACCCAATTTCTTGCGAGGCCTTAAAGCGTGACCCGAGCACAAATAGAATGGAGTTACGCTCTTATTTCTTTCTTTGATTGCATTGTAGGGTCTTGATTAGTGCCCAAAAGTGCTGTATTTGAGCCACACTATTCAAGATAGGTTTTTGAGTGCTTTGCGTATTTAATCATATAATTAAACCAATTGTCATGTATGCATGTCCATAGTGCTTCTAATTTGTTTCGAGATTGTTTTGGATAGTTTTGCGAGATCTTAGGAACCAGGTGCGAGCAGCTTCTTATTGATCTTTGAATGTGAGAATCCTCGGTAATTTCACCAAGTTGAGGCGATGAAATGTCAAAATGAATTGAAAATTGAAGCCAATTGATGAATAAACCATGAAGTGATCTGATAGCGAAACGAGCCAAGGAGAAACACACGGAATTCGGTATGCATTGCGAAAATTTCGCAATCATAATGAATTCGCAATCCTAGCGAAAATTTTAACTATGAAATTTTGGCTAGTACCTTGAAATTTCGCTAACTATGATCTTATTCATAAGCTGAAATTTTTTGGTTTCGCTATCTCTTTGTATTCCGCTAGGCTGGCGTCGCTAACCTCTTAATTTATTATGCTAACGAAATTTCTGCGCCATGAAAATGCCTAGCCTATATTTTTGGTATTTTTGATTCCAAGCTGACCACGTTTTGTCATTTACCATTTTGTCCCTAATGTAATTTCATATTTTAGGAATTTTTGTAATTTCACACCTTGGGTTGGCTATATAAGCTCCTCTACAACTTTGTAACCCTAACTATTCCATTTATGTAAGTTTTTCCCGCAGCTTTTCATTTTAGGTTTATTTTGCTCTCTTCTCTATATAACCTCGTTTTCTCATTGCCAAACACCCCCTTGAGGATGACAATTTCGAGGATGTAGTAAGCCTCATAGCCTTGAAGAGGAGGTTGCTAGTTAGTTTTTTGGGACTCTTTGCGGTTGTCCTCTTGCTTTAAATAATCTAGTCTCTTGCATTTATTGTTCCATACTTTCCAAACTAGGGTTTATTGCTATTTAATGTCTTTCCTTTGGTCAATACTTGTCATGCTTTAGGGTTGTTACATTTCTTAATGGTAGATCAGCGATATTCTTTGGAGAAGTGTCATTTACGAAGCGATGGAAATGAGGTTAAATGCTAGGGTTTCAAATTTGAATGGGACTTTGAATGCTTAATGTAGTTTTTGACTCAAATAAAGGTAGTTTCTAGAGTTAAGTTTTATAGATAAACAAAGATCAGGTTTGGGCTTTGACTATATGTTATTTGCCCTAATGAGAGGAAATAACCCGAGGACACTTTAATAGCCTGTGTTATCAATCTAGTGACCCGAGCCCCCTTGAGGTTTACCATTTCACACTTTCATTTTAAGCTATTCTGATTAACCGAGTGAGGCAAACAACCTCGCTGTTTTTAACCAAATCTAAAAATCAAACAAAAAGTCTCACCATTTTTCAAACATTGATCACGAATCGTCGTGGGATGAAAACCCGTCCAGGTGTTCGATACTGAACCCATTATCTTTGCGGTAGCTTGACTACGCGTGGGAATATAGGAAACAAATATTGTTGATGAGATCACCTGCAGTGTACGAATCAAATGGCCGTTGTCGGGGGATGGTGCGAACTTCACAGTGATGAATTGATATGTACTTATAATCCACAGCCCCACAAGTGTTTGGTGACCTTTAGGTCCTTTTGGATAGGGTGTCAGAGCTGCGAGTTTTCTTTCGCAGCGATTCTTGCACTGTTTCAGCCCTACAGTCAGTTTTTGTTTTTATTCTGCGAGAAGCCTTTCTTGCAAAGATTTGTGTTTGTGTTCTTTGTTTTGTTTCATTTTTGTTACCTTAGGGTGTTTATGCGACAGGACAAGGGATATCGGGTAGATTCTGAAGAGTGAGTGCACTTAGGTTAAGCCAATTTGTGAAATCGTGTGCCGATGATAAATATATCCTGCACGAGGGCGACAAAGTTAACAAGCACCCTATGAATCAACGACTATACGGGTCGATGAGATCACATACATCCTCTGAGTGAGTGCTCCTTCACCGCGTCGCCACGATCACGCTAAGGATGTACTTGGTGAACCCTACCTAATTTGCTTCCCCGTTTCATGAGTATGGAGAATGAAAATCCATATTCACATATCACGGGATTTTGAGGAAGTATGCAACTTTTAAGGAGTATAGATATGGAATTATTGTTGAAGTTGAAGAGCATTCGTTAACCTCAAGGACAAAGCGAAACATGGCTCGATTCAACTGAGGCTAGAAGCGATTAGAAATTGGAGCGATCTTCAAACTGAATTTTTGAGAAGAAAGTGCCCCGGTGCAACCAAGACCAACGAGTTTGAAGAGGCGGTCTACACTTGCCATTTGCCATGTGATGAGAAATTCTCGATTATTTGGGGAGGCATCAATGCATGTCCACACCATGGTTTGATACATGGATGCTAGTGAATCATTTCTATAATGGGCATGTCCCACAACCGTAAACAAGCGCTAGAAACCATGTGTGGAGGTGATTTTTTGAGCAAAAATTCAGATGAAGCCATGGATTTCTTGAATTATGTGGTTGAAATTTCCAAGGCTTAGGATAGGCAGAATCGAGGGATCTTGAAAGAATGAAGCCTTCGACCCACGAAGGAGGCATTTATACACTTTAGAAGATATGGAAATGAAAGCAAGAATATCAACCTAGCTAGGAAGATCATTTGGAAGGAAAAAGGCTCCATGAAGTGCGGCGGTGGCGAAAATGCGCCGCAGGCGATCAGCCATCAATTATGCCTTGCTTTGTCCATCTGGGAGAACACTATCAGAATGCCCCCTTAGTGAAGTTTTGATGTCGAGCATGCTAATGTCGGTAGGCGATACAAACTCACGACCTAATGCCACAAATCTGGTAATACATTACAATTCCAATTAGGAAGAAGCACCCCGATCTCTCTAGAAACCTAATCCCCCCTGCTGTAGCCTTTGGTGCCAAACAAAAGTTTGGTTCCTCATCTCAACCACGACCATCATCATCCAGCTTCTCCTGTTTGAGCAATTTATATTGAATTTGGCTTAATTGGTAGGCAATTTTGTGCGAGAACAAAAGGGGATCCAACGTCTGATTAGCCTGAAAATTGATACTATAGAAAGTACATTGAACAAAGAATATAGATGGGCTGAGCAGTAATCAGAAAATTGATTACCTACGGTATTCAATTACAAGATCAACAACTGTGGAAGTGCGGAGGAAGGTTCATTTGAAACATTATGAATCTGAGGTCGTGAGGTAGGTTCGT
This sequence comes from Tetrastigma voinierianum, assembly GCA_016808115.1. Taxonomy (NCBI): domain Eukaryota; kingdom Viridiplantae; phylum Streptophyta; class Magnoliopsida; order Vitales; family Vitaceae; genus Tetrastigma; species Tetrastigma voinierianum. The sequence continues at coordinate 341,325 of JAEQBH010001859.1, read as the reverse complement.
CGAGAAATTCGAAGGGGATAGATGAAGTGAAAGCTATCCCATCACTGCGAAGTGGAAAGAGATAGAGCAACCGATTACCCATGCTTCTTTGACATGCAAGGAAAGGCTGAGCACAGAAGGGGTAATAATCGGTGAAGACCAGTGAAGAAAAAGCATACCCTCATTTCCCCAGGCGCGAGAGGCAAGAAAAATCCCGAGAACCAAAAGAAATTTAGGGAGGTGCTAAAGGCCAGTGAATTAAACATTCCTTTGCTCGACGCGGTCGTAAGTCGACATGCAGAAGTTCTTGAAAGACACGTACCACGGTCGAAAGAGGTTAGGCATTGGAAAGAAGCCGCCTGTAAGGCGATCGATTACCGTAATCGAGGCGAAGACCCGAGTCCGTCTGAGGATCCGGGGATCCCCTACAATATCCCGGTCGACATTGGTGGGACTTTATAGACAAAGCCTTTGTTAGATTTGGGGCGTGTAAACCCTCTTGCCATGCTACGTGTATAGCGGTTAGGTTTAGGGAACTCGAAACCCGCCGACATCCCTTTGTCATTGGCGTCTCGATCGTGAAGATTCCCCAGGGAATAGTAGAGGATGTCTTGGTAAAGGTGGACAAATTCTATTACCCAGTAGACTTTGTAGTGCTTGATGCGAGCCAATACGAAATGGAGCCCGATCATGTACTTGATTATTACGAGAAGACCATTTTTGGCCCTTTATGATCTGATCATCGGTGCAAGAAATGGAAGTCATACGGCTCACATTTGGCAACATGACATTGGAGCTCAATATTTTTCACTTGAGTAACAAGCACAAGCTAGTGGAAAATGACAATCAAGGGACTGATGAAGTTTGCTCAGTTGACCCAAATGCAGAGAAGCCATTGGTCAGCCAAAAATCACCCAGTGAGGAGAAAATCAACAAGAATGGACCAAGCATGAAGGCTGCAGCACAAGCCACTGCAGGGGTCAAGGAGCTCCTCCTCCTTGACCCTCCATGAGTAAATTAGTGAAATTGAGCTGGTTTGGTGTCCATTGAAACCAAATTACAGCTCAAAAATTTTGATTTTTGCTTAGGATTGTTTAATGTTCATATTAGGCTATTTTTAGTAACTTCCCGTTTTAGCAACTTTCCTTTTTAGTAGCTTAATTTTAATGTTATTTTTTTTATTATTCTTAGGTCTTTGTTAAAATTAATAATAATTTTTTATTCTTGTTTTTTTTTTTTATCTACCTAAATCAAATTTTATTTTTTTTTATTTGCAGATGGAGTCCTGGCAAGGATTTCGCTATCAGAGCGAAATCGTCTCAATGGCTCTTCACTATCCCACGGCCTTATAAAAGAGGGAACTACTATCTTCATTCCATCGCCCCCCCCCCCCCCTCCCCGAGCCTCCATTGCCGTCCCCTGCCTCCACTCCTTGCCGTGAGCAGTGCTCGAGCCCAGGTCCCTAGCCGTGCGCCACCAGTAGCCGCGCCCTGCTCCAGCACTGCCGCCCACCGCGACCGGTCTACTCACACCGTGTCCCGCCCAAACCCGCCCTTGATCCCGCTCCTCTCCCAAGCCCTGAGCCACCGCTGCCGTGAGCCCCAGCAGTTGAGCCTCCTGTTCTTGCCCTGCCCTAGTGTCGCCGTTCCCACAGCCAGCCACCGCCGCACCACGCCGCCGGCCTCGTCTAGCCGTGGCTTCGCTTTGTCTCAACCGAGCCTGTCCAACTCCGAGTGAGCGTTAGCAACGCCACTCCCAACACCAGGAGCCTACATCAGGCCCCCCATGTGACTCTCGACTACAGAGACAGACATATACGACTAGGTGGTTCCGCTTCAGTCTGGGGTTAGATTTAGCACTGCAGGAGCAGTCTCTACCGCCGTCCCCGAGGAGCCTCAAAGGATTCTGAGGTATCGTAGACTAGATGGCTTGACCCTGCCCTTCCCTGGCTCGTAGATGACGAAGAGGGCCCGGCTCCTCCAAGGGCCCGACATCAAAGCCTGAGTCCTAATGCCTCACTACCCATCACCTTCCCCAATAGAGGAGAGTTTATCGCCTCATCTATCGCCTACTCGAGGATCGTATTTACCATTGTTCACCGGGACCCCATTCCTGGAATGTGATCTCGCGCCTGGACTTTCTGCCGGAGTCATTCTACGATGTGCCAACATTAACCGCTGACCCCCGGTTCAGAGACTCCATGAGACTGACACGCCAGCATCTCGCCGCTCATGACACCGAGGCAGTTCTACTATCCCCGGGTGGTGCTTCAGTTCTACCACTCCATGACTTCCCGGGGAGTGCCGAGTCCGCTGGAGCTCCGATTCACCATTGACGATCGACCAAGAGTACTCCGAGCTGCGGACATACCAGCCGAGCAGGCTTGCCGCCAGTCGCCACCCCGAGGATATCGGATCGCCACACCCGTCATGTAGGAGATGTCCCATTGCCTCGCCGAGATATGGCAGATCTGCATTTTCTGAGGTAACCCCGTCAGATGCTTATGGTGGACCAATCTACTCCGCACTAGCTTGTTCCCGTTGGGTAAAGACTAATGCTCAAAGGCGGGAGCCACTCGAGGCCCTCGTGACCAGATCTCGTAGGATTCTCGGTTCATCCTCCGAGCTAGTTATGACCGCCCCATCGTACCCCGAGATAAGGTCCACCGCAGCGGCCCGCTCGAGTCAAGGTCTACCCTTGTCGGCGTCGCGACCATCGAGCCAAGCCTTGGAGCATTTGGGATTTCGTGAGGAGCCCCAGACAAGAGGGAGGATCGTATGCCCTCGTGATCCCGTCCATGGAGCGATCCTCGTCATGCCGACACTTTTCTCCTCCAAAGAAGAGACCAGGAGGAGGTGTACCTGCATGAGGTAGCAGAGGATCCCCCGAGTGGAGATGATCATGTTCCTGAGGTAGAGCTAGAGTTGGAGAGGAGCCTAGTTCCAGATTTGTCTCCTCCATCTCCTCCTCCACCTCCTTCGGCCCTAGCCCCTACTGACACTCCCAAGCCCCTTCATATACGCGCCGCAAAGATTCTCCCGAGAGCATTTTCATGTCGTACCGAGGAGCTAGGCAATTGCAGGATGCCATCTGCCCATTGGCTACTACACGTGCATCTGACTGTAGGTTGGCCCGAGCCGAGGCCACTATAGGGAACAGCCATGCCATGCTTCTAATGTGACATGAGCCACTCCTGGCCTCCCGCCCGTGCCTACACATCGAGACGAGTCCACGCTAGCAAATTTCTCCTGTATTGATGTCAAGTGTGCCAGTTGAAGAATGTCATTGATCCACCACCACTCACAGAGGAGGTAGCTGTCACACTCCTTTCTAGCTTCCTTTCCAATGAGACGGTTTATACTTTTGCTGGGAGGAAAAGTTAGAGTTAGAGTGTCTTCTATCATGCCTTTGTACTGCTTTTCGCTTATCAATCGCCATCATTTTATAGGATTCTTGTATTAGCCAATAGTAGGCAGTGATATTTTTGTTTCATATTTAGTCATATTAAGCATGTATTAGCCATTTGTTTATATCAAAAGCTTTATAGCATTATTTACAGTTTACTACACTTTTGCAAATCACTTTTGTGACTCCATTTTCAGGTATCCTCTCTCGCTTTAATCAAGAATCAAGCCCTGTATGTTACCTTAATGATAGAACAATTCCATGGCTGATTTAGTTTTAGTCAATTGAGGTTTCAAGATATTCAACCTTGAACATTCCCCCTCAGAATTTAATTCACACACGCACACCGACAAAATTCAATAGGTCGAGAAGCTATATAATTCCTTCCACTTTATGAGCCGGCCTTAGGACCCTGACGACCCATAATAGGTTTCCAGGAGCATCTACATGAAGACCAAATGTAGTTCCTCCCAAATGAAAAGGAAAAGAAAAAGCAAAAAGAAAAAGAAATTTTGATTAGGATTTATGTGTTAGCCATAGTAGGCAGTGATACTTTTGTATGTTTAGCTTTGTATTCATGTACTAGCCATTTTGGCTATATCAAAAGCTATTCAGTATATATATACAGACTTTTGCATATCATGTTTTGTGCCTTCACCATGTGTAACTGTTTTTATCTTCAATTGGACAATTGAATTGCTTCAATTGAACAATTGAATTGCTTCAATTGAACAATTGAATTGCTTTAATTGGACAATTGAATTGCTTTTTGTTGGAAAATTGAATCATTGTAAGTTACCTTTATGTTAGAACAAATTCCATGTTTGAAATAATTTTGGTCACAGTTTCAAAGATGCTCAACTTGAACATTTCTCCCTTGGTTAATTCACACACAAAGACACCGTATTGTTTCAATAGCCGCCAAATTAGTTGCCTCCTTTCACTTTGCATACCTGGCCTTGTGCATGTCAAGTAACCTAGGATAGGTTTGTGTTACCCACATTTAAAGACCAATGTAGTCTTCCAAAAGGAAAAGAAAAGAAAAGCAAAAAGAAAAAGAGAAAAAGAAAAGAAGAAAGAAAATAAAGTCGTGACACTCGCTTTGAAACCCGAACACGGTCCGAGGGGTGGCGGCTAAAGCTCAAGCCCGATGCCCCAAGCCTTAATTGGTCGAGTCATCGATTTGTAGTGTCTGCTACATGGGTGGGATAGGCAGTAGTTTAATGAATTAGGTGCTTGATTCTCGAAATCATTCAGAGTCCGGGGTGAAGCCTGCAGAGTTTGTGGTCGTGATCCTTCTGGCTTGATGCCCTAAACCTTAATTGGTCGAGTCATCTAGGATCCTCGCTACACCTGACTTTGGATGAAATCTATTTTAAGCATTGCTCCTACAATGTAGTTGAATGTGAAGAAAGAAGAGTGTAACTATCCCTATCTAGGTTGTTCAACAACTTATGCGCTAAGCAGTCAGGGAGGACAATTTTGGGTAATTTATTGGCTCGATCTGGTTATACAAAGAACCATTAGACTTTGGTGGAAATTCCAAATGAGAATCATGGAACCAATACTCGAATTTTAAACATTGTTCTTGTATGCTCTTGGTTCTTTCATGTCGGTTTTCAAACTGTGTCAATTTTTCGCCTTTAAAGGTAGTATTTATTTATTTATACACCTTTTCGAATCATAAACTTTGGAAAATCACTGCATGCATGCCCTTATTATTTTTGCATTGCTAAGGGACTAGCAACGTTTCTGCTGGGGGGGTGTGATTAGTACCCAAAAAGTGCTATTTGAGCCCTCTATATCGTATAGGTTTTGAGTGCTTTTGCGCACTAATCATGTCAATAATACCAATTAAAGTGTTCAGGGTCTTCTTAGTATCACTTATGTCGTTTAGAGGCTATTTTGTTGTTTTAAGGTGTTTTTGCATACTTTGAGAGTCTAATATCGTAGATATGTGTCAACCATGAAGATCGAATCCTCATTTATCACCTTCAAACATCTCAAAATTCAATGAAGGAGCAAGGCAAAGGTGAGAAGAAATGATTTAAAGAGAGGATGCGTTGTGCAACAGTGAAGAATATGCAAACCCAGGGAATTTCGCTAAGATTGCGTACTACTGGGATTGCGAAATTCTCGCAATCATAGCTTAAAATTCTCGCAATCCCAGAGAAATCTGAGAAATTCAATAGGCTCAAAAATCTCCCGTCATGCACCTGCTCCTAGCGAAATTCACACACGCTGAGCTTCAAAAACTCGCTGTTGGCTAAATCCCCCGGGCTAGCCAGCGAAATCGCTGCCTAGCGAAATCCTCCGATTCGCATCTCCTCGTACTCGCTACCTAGCGAAATTCTCGCTACCTAAATAAATCAGTTCGCCTAAATAAATCTCCCGCATTGTCATCCTTTGTAATTAATGCAACCACCTCATTTTGGTATATTACTTCCTTGTCCCTTTATTTTAGCCAAAATGTTAGGCTTTCTTGTATTTTTCATACATTGGGTGGTCTATATAAACCCCTATAGTTTTTGTAACCAAGGAGAACTGGGGGAAGTAATCTTTGGCACAATTTTTCATTTTATGTAAATATCTGCAGTTTTGAAGTTAGGGTTTGGTTCTCTCTCTTTCTCTCTTCTTTTCCTTATTTTCTGAGTTATTACCAAACAACCCTTCGAGGATGACAACTCAAGAGATGCTCGGGCTAAGCCCCTTTCTTCAAGATAAGGTAGCTAGCTTGGTCATGGGGGCGCTTGCACTGTCTTCTTGTGTTAAATGCCACAGTACCGTATTTATGGCTCCCATCTTCTCAAACTAGGGTTGAATATCATTTAATGTTATTACTTTGGCCAATACTGCCATGCTTTAGGATACAAGCAGTATACTTACTGCTAGGGATGTACTGCGGGTTCTTTAGATGGTCTTACGAGCCATTGAAATGATGTTGAATGTTAGGTTTCAAACTAAAAGGGTTGTAGATGCATGTTACCCGTGGTCGACTGGGCCAGGAGTGATTCTAGGGTTAGGCTCAAGTAGTTGGAACAAAGATCCTAAGTATGGTCGACTATGTTTTTCATTATAATGCGTAGGATAAAACCCGAGGACACTTGTTTGCTCTATGTTATCAAGTTAGTGACCTAAATCTTCAAAGTTACCCTTTTCACACTTCACTTTCAAGTATGCGCTTAATCGCTTTCAAACTACTCACATTGTTTTTGAAACAACCAAAATCCAAAACTAAAAGCCCCCACCATTTTCAACACTCACAATATTCATAGGATGAAACTCATCCCTGTGTTCTCGACCTTAGACTACTATGCTGCAGTATTTCGACTACGGCAAAGAGGGAGGAAACATAGGAAATAAATTTTGTTGATTCCGCTCACCCTACCGTGGCACGAATCAAATGACGCTTCCTGGGGATGGTGCCAAACTACGTTTGATAAAAACAGGTACTGGATCAACATCACAAGTGAAGGTGACCTTTAACCCTTTTTGAATCTCAAAGAGTCAGAATCATGTTCATCACTCTGCGCCACAAGACTGCTTTTTTCATACGCGCTTTTATTTTAGTTAACCCTAACCTGCAAGTCACTCAGGCTCTTTGTTATGTCTCAGTTTGTGTAACAGTTTTGTATGCAGTACTAGGACAGAGGAATAACAGGTAGATTACAAAGGATTAGTACACCAATCAAGATATAGTGAAAACATGGATCCTCCGTCAAGAATGAAGAGAGCCGGCTGAAGGTCCCCCAATGAATCCAATAGCCTATGTGATCGACGAGGACCACATATCCACCCTCCTAGAGTTAAGTGCCTCCCTTCTCGCATCAGACCTCCTGCTGAAGATGTAGCAGTGAGGCCCTATTTGGTACCTCTACTCCCCACATATCATGGTATGGAGAATGAAAATCCATACACACACATTAGGGATTTTGAGGAAGTTTGCACAACCTTTAAGGAAGGTATGATTGACATGGATTTGCTAAAGTCGAAAAGTATTCCATTAACTCCTAAAGGACAAGGCCAAAATTTGGCTTAACTCATTAAGGCCTAGAACCATTAGGAAATTGGTTGAGCTGCAAGGTATTTTTAAAAATTCTTCAAAGGCTCATAAGACCAACAATTTGAAGAGACAAATTTACACCTTGCAAATTTCAAGACGGTGAAAGGTCTCACCAAAGGTTGAAAGATTCATAGAGACCATCAGTGCTTGTCCACATCATGGGTTTGATACATGGATGCTGGTAAACCACTTCTATGGTGGTATGTCTCCTGCCATGAAACAGTTATTGGAAACCATGTGTGGGGGAGATTTTTTGAGTAAGCATCCCGATGTAGTCATGATTTTCTGAACTATGTGGCTGAGGGTAAATCCTAAGGGCTGGATGAACCAAACCTGAGAGAAATGGAAAGAAAAATGCCTTTAGCCAACTCGTGAGTGGGATGTATGCACCGCAGAGGATATAGAAAATGAAAGCTGTAAATTTCAACCTTAGCTAGAAGGTGGAGGATGGAAGGAAAAAGGCTCCACGGCGTGCATGCAAGGATCGAAACACCGCGCCATGGTATCAACCCATTCACCAGTTTCCAACCTACAGGTAATCCAGCAGAACATGATACGAGTGCTCCATCAATGAAGGATTTGATGTCAGAGCAAGCAAATGTTGTAGGTCAATACAAGCCACCACAACCTAATACCCAATATGGTAATACCTACAATTCCAATTGGAGGAATCACCCTAACCTCTCCTGGAAACCCAATCCCCCTGCCTATGTGCCCCCAGGTGCCAAACCACAGTTTGGTTCCACCTCTCAACCACAACCACCTCCATCCTCATCTTCCTCGTGGGAAACGTTTCATTTTAAATTTGAGTAAGGTGGTGGGTAATTGTGGAAGAACAAAGGATCAATGCAATCGGTACAAAGGATTGATATCAGAGCACACTGAATAAGAGAATAGATGGGCTTGAGAGCAATCTTAACCAGAAAATTGACAACCTGCAGTATTCAATCACAAAGATCAACAAGTTGCTGGAGGTACAGGAAAGAGGAAGGTTTCCTTCCCAAACATTGCCAAATCCGAAAGGAGTGCTTGAGGTAGGTCATCCAACAATTCAGGAATGGATGAAGTTAAGGCAATAATCACCCTAAGAAGTGGAAAAGAGGTTGATCAGCCCATGCCAAAGTCTGTTCAAGACTCCAAACAGGGAGAAGAATTGCAGTCTGAGCATATTCTCCTGAAGGAGGACTCAATGAAATACAACATACCACCTCCATTTCCACAAGCACTTAGAGGTAAGAAAAAGGCATCCCAGCAAGCAGGTATCTTAGAAGTCCTAAGACAGGTGAAGGTCAACATACCTCTTTTGGACATAATCAAACAAGTCCCTGCCTATGCAAAATTTTTGAAAGATCTTTGCACAATTAAGAAGGGATTAGGCATTGAGAAGAAGGCATTTCTAACTGAACAAGTCAGTGCCATAATCCAAAGCAAGAACCTTGTCAAATACAAGGATCCAGGATCTCCCACAATTTCAGTTAATATTGGTGGGAATTGCATAGACAAGTCATTGCTTGATTTAAGAGCCAGTGTGAACCTACTGCCGTATTTTGTGTACAAGCAGTTAGGTTTGGGCGAACTTAAACCGACCAACATCACACTTTCATCGGGCCGACATAGATCGCTGAAAATCCCTAAGGGGATAGTCGAGGATGTCTAGTGAAATAGACAAATTTACTACCCAGTGGATTTTGTAGTACGGACACTTGGAAGCCAATTGCAATGAACCCAATCATGTGCCAATTATCCTAGGGACTATTTCCGTCACGTACCAATGCACCACATCACGGAATCGGAGTCATGCAACTTACCTTTGGTAACATGACCTTGGAGTTGAACATATTTCATTTGAACAACAAACACAGGTTGCCAGAAGATGAAAGTCAAATGACTGATGAAGTTGGTTTAAATGGTCAGCATGCAGGAAAGCTAAGTGTCCAGGAACTGCAAGGAATAGTCAGCTAGGGTGCAGCAAGTGTGTTGGAATTGCCTTCAGAACCCACTATAGGGCAATTGCTCAATTCAGAATCCATCAGTGAGAAACTGAACAACAATGGGAAATCCAACACCAAGGATTCAAATTTAATTCACTCGTCTAAGGTTTGAGGAGATCATCCTCCTTGACCCTCCTGAGCACTTGGGTAAAATTGAGCTGGATTTGGTGTTCTACAAACCAAATCGCAGCCTCAACAATTCTTGCTTTTGCTTTAGTTTAGCTTAATTTCAATAATTTCGGTTATTTTTAGAAAGTTCCTTAATTTAGCAGTTTTCCATTATTAGTAACTTTGTTTATATATTAAAATATTTTATAGTAAATTTTTAATTATAGTATTATATATTAATTTTTTTAATAATTTTTATTTCTTATATTATTAATATTTAAAACTAAAATTTTGAAATGCGTATGGTGTTGCAGATATTCAAATTCGCTATACTAAATAAATTATGAGGGAAGTGACTCTTCGGCTAAATGATTAGGTTAAAGAAGAGGGAGGGGCTTGGCTTTTCATTTATATTATCTCCTTCCCCTCCCCGCCCTTCCCGAGCCATCTCGAGCCCCCCGCCCGCGCACCTTCGCTCCCTAGCATTAGCCGAGCCCCAGGCGTCCATCAGGCTCCCCCGCCCGATCAAGCAAGACACCACCACCGCACGACCTGCCGCATCACCACTACAAGCACCACGACCGAGCCGTCACTGCCGCCGTTGGTCATTGCCACCCGCACCTTTAGCCTGCACAGCTGCCGAGCTCAAATTTCCACTCATACACTCGCTTCTCAAGGCATCCACCGCCAGCCAAGAGCTCGTGCCCTTGGCTCACCTTTGCCTTGCCCTCGCGCCCCATTTAGCTCATCCACTCACGGAGCCTTGTTTGGCTATTACAGAGCATGTGTGTGAGCTTTAGCCACGAGCCCCGAGTCATCAAGTGTCCTATTTCGTGAGTACTCACGTCAAGAAGTGAGCCCTGCACGCCTTGCAGAGACACTGTTTTATTTTCTAAGCCACAGAGCTCCTATCTCCAGTTGTTTTATTTGGATTATAGTTATGGTGCGTACTAGATGTGGGTCCAGCCGGTCAGTTAGAAGGTCGATGAGTACGCAGAGCGAGAGGTCCCACTTCAAGATTCTCGCCTCCGTCTCCCCGAGGCGCCTCCGGTGAGCCTCGTGGATTCAGACGATATCGACTTCCGGATGGGACCCCGGCCCCGCTCACCGTACCTCGCAGAGCCAGGAGGGCCCCGCCTCCAAGGTGCCCGCACATCGTGCCCGGTGAGTCATCTCATCTAGGTTCCCGGGCCATCGCCAAATACATCAGCTAGCCGGAGACCTACATCTTCACCTCGCTTGTCGCCCTCGCTTCCAGGATTAAGAGGCCGTTGTTTGCTCCGCACCCCATTCCGGGAATGTTGCACTACACTGAGGGACTTTCATCAGAGTCTTGCATTACGATGTCCCAGATTGGTGGTCATCCTGCATTCGTGGATTCTATGAGGTTGATTGAGGACTATTCCTACCCGGGGCCTTCATGACCCCGAGGCAAGATATTATTCCCGGCAGGCCGCAGCTTTATCACCGATGACATCTCGGGTGGAGCAGTACCGGTCCACTCGAGCTTCCGCCTCTAGATGATCGCCCGAGTACTCAGAGCGGTGATATTTCAGCGCCTTTAGGCCTACGATACCGCCGGCCAATCTGCAGGGTTACCGAGTCAGCCCACCCACCTCAAATGAGAGATGGTTTGGGCACGGCCCGAGACATCACAGCGGGGCCAATGCTCTTTAGGAGGCAAGCCTCTCGATGTCATTGACATCACCTATTGAGGACTGTTTTTCTTCCACTCGCAAGACTACGTACTGGGCCGGAGGGGGCTATCCTAGAGGCTCTTAACGATCTCGTAGGATACTCGGTTTAGTCCTCCGAATGGGTGATGACCTCCCTTATGCATTTCGAAGAAAAGGTCCACCGGAAGGGCCTGGTTCGAGCAGAGAGTTTACCACTGCTGATGCCATGACTACTATGCCAGGTCCTTGAGCATTTAGGTTTTCCGGAGGAGCCCCGGATAGAGAGGAGGATTCGATGTCCTCTGGTCCTATCGATGGAGCGAGTGATGACCATGCCTCAGATCTTTCTCCTCCAAATAGTCGAGACCAAAGAGGAGGTTCCAATTCCGCACGCCAGAAAGCACTCCCACAGAGATGATAGTCATGCCCCTGAGCCCGAGGAAGAGCGGAGTCCAGTTCCGCATATGTCCTCTCCATCTCCTCATCCACATGCTACGTCCATAGCTGCAGCCGATACTCCTGGCCATCATATACATCACATCATTCGTCGGAGTATCGCTCATGCCGCCGAGAGATACCAGGTATGGATGCTATTTGTTCTTTAGCAAATACTCGTGAAGCACAAGATCGTATATTGGCCTGTCACTCCATGCTACAAAGCAGATTATGACTCACCCGGGTCTCCTCGTGTTCCGGTCGTAGAGAGGAGTCACCACGTGCCAGCCAGCATTCGATGTGTCAGCGCAGCAAAGAAGCACAGACTCCACCACCACCACAGCAGTGAGGTGGTTAGGTTTCTTTTTATGTTTTTGTATAGTTACCACTTTATCAACTGCCTACTAATTTTTATTAGGATTTATGTGTTAGCCATAAGAGGAAAGGATACTTTTTTGTGCTGTTTAGCTTTGTATTCATGTACTAGCCATTTTTGCTATATCAAAAGCTATTCAAGATATATATATACATACTTTTTCATATCATGTTTCAGGCCTTCACCATGTGTAATCGCTTATCTTCAATCGACAATTGAATTGCTTCAATTGAACAATCAATTGCTTCAATTGAATACTGAATTGCTTTGACTGACAATTGAATCGCTTTGGCTGAAAATCAGACATTGTAAGTTACCTTATGTTAGAAACAAATTCCATGTTTGAAATAATTTTTGGTCGGCTTGAAGTTCCAAAGATGCTCAACTTGAACATTCCTTTAAGCTAGTTCACACACTCGCACACCCGCATTGTTTCCACAGTCACAAAATTAGTTGCCTCCTTTCACTTTGCATAGCCTATTTAGGCATGTTGGCAACCTATAGATAGGTTTGTGTTACCCACATTTGAAGACCAATGTAGTCTTCCAACAAGGAAAAGAAAAGAAAAAGCAAAAAGAAAAAGAGAAAAAGAAAGAAGAAAAAGAAAAATAAAGTCGTGACACTTTGCCTTGAAACCCGAACATGGTCCGAGGGGTGTATGGCGAAGTTTTACCCGATGCCCTAAGCCTTAATTGGTTAGGAGTCATCGATGAAGGTTCTGCTACGGTGATAGGTAGAGTTTAACGAATTGTAGGTGCTTGATTTTCAAGTCATTCTAGAGTCCGGTGAAGCCTCGTAGAGTCTACTGGTCGTTGATCCTTTCGTCAGATGCCCTAAACCTTAATTGGTTGGGAGTCATCGGTGGACCCCCGTTACACGGACTTTGATGAAATCGGATTTTAAGCATTGCGCCCTACAATGTAGTTGAATGAAGAAAGAAGAGTGTAACTATCCCTATCTAGGTTGTTCAACAACTTAAGGCCATGCCAAGCAAATGGGGGAGTGACAATTAAATTTATTGGCTCGACCGTTACATAAAGAACCATTAGACTTTGGTGGAAATTCCGCTTGAGAATCATGGAACCAATATTGACCTAAACATTGCTCTTGTATGGTTTGGTTCTTTATGCCTGCTTTCAAACTCGTGTCAATTTTTCAGCTTAGCGTAGTGTTTATTTGTTTATACACTCAATCATAAACTGGGAAAATCACTGCATTCATGCCCTTATTATTTTGCATTGCTAAGACCAGTAACGCTTCGTTGGGGGTGTGATTAGCACTCAAAAAGTTAAGCATTTCGGTCCCGTATCGATAAGTGCTTGAGTGTTTTTGCGCACTAATCATGTCAATAATACCACCAAAGTGTTCAGTTTTCTTGTATCACTTATGCCGCTTAGAGGTTATTTTCGTTGTTTTAAGGTGTTTTTGCATACTTTGAGAGTTCAATATCGAGATACGTACTTAACCATGAAGATCGAATCCATTTATCACCTTCAAACATCTCAAAATTCAATGAAGGAATGAAGGCAAAGTGAGAAGAAATGATGCAAGAGGATGCAGCCATAAAGAATAAGAATATGTAAACCTGTGAATTTCGTTAAGATTGCAAAATTTCGCAATCATAGTGAAAATTCTCGCAATCCCAAATAAAATCGGTGAAATTTTGGCTAGGCTTCAAAATTTCGCTACGTGACCTGCTCCTAGCAAAATTACACACTTCGCTTATCTCTAAAAATTTCACAGTTAGCGAAATTTCAGCGCTAGCGAATCACAATGCCGCGACATTCTCTCGATTTCACGATCTTCGTGAAATTTCGCTTAGCGCGAAATTTTCTACTACGTAAATCGTTCGCCTAGCTAAATGATTCGTGCCACAAAGAGTCGAGCTAAAATCAACAAAATTTATATACACCTAAGTTCCTACTATCGCGTGAGTCAAGCCACTCAGATAGTGGTTCAGATCTAACACGGGGATGGGTTTTCATCCCAAAATGTATTTACATCTACGAAGGTAAGGCTTTATTCGGGACTTCGAATTGCCTGCAATATAAATGGTCGAATCAAATTGCAAAAACCGAAAGTTGCAAGAAAAGTTAACTTGAAGATTTAGGTCACTAACTTGGCAAGTTGTGGCAAATCAAGTGTCTCTGTTTTATCCTCGTTATGACATGCAACCTATAGTCCATGATAACCGGACGATATGAACTAGCAAACCTCACCCATGAAGCAACTCCTATTTGAGTCAATACAGTAGCACAGCCATGGCCCCTTTTAAAACCCTAACATTAAATTATCATTTCCGTAGGCTCAGAAGACCATCTAGAAAGAACAACAACAGATCTCTCACCCGAGCACATCCTAAAGCATGGAGAGTATTGGCCAAAATAATAACAAGAAATGTTATTTAACCCTAATTAAGAACTTTAACATGTAAATATTATCTCGTAGGCTCAGAAAGACCATCTAGAAGAACAACAAGGTATCTTCACCCGAGCACCGGCATCCTAAAGCATGGAGAGTATTGGCCAAATCAATAATATCCCATGTTATGCGTCTGTGTTTTGAGAATAAGGGCCATAAATACACTACCCGTAGCTTTAGTACAAAAGGACAACATGCATATGCCCCACCACTCAAGCTAGCTTCCCTCTCTTCAAAGAAAGGGAGGTTTAGCCAAGCATCTCTTGAGTTGTCATCCTCAAGAGGGTGTTCGGGCACCGGAAAGGGAAAGAAAGAAGAGAGAGAAGAGAGAAAAGAAATAAAAAGCAAACCTAAAATAAAAGACTTCATTTACAAAAATAAAACTTACAAAAAATATCCTCTCCACGATTGTTCACCAATTGTTCATCAGATTCTTTGCAAAACAAGGCGGGTTTATATAGCCTCCTCAAGGTATGAAATACCAAAACCTATGAAATCTGGGCTAAGTTATCGGACAATTAAGTAATACACACCAAGTCTGAGGCGGTTTGCACACTACAAAGCATGACGAGGCATCAATTTTCGCTAGAAGTGAGGAATTTCGCTAACTAGCGAAATCACGTGCCCAAATGAAATGGAAAATTTCAAGTATATTGTGATAATTTCGCTTAGGTTAGGCGAAATTTCGCTAAGCTTAGCGAAAAATGTCAGGAGTAGCGAAATCGTAGTTTTTTCGCTAAAAATGGTGCCTAGCGAACCCTGAGGTGGTCTAGCGAAATTTGTGTTTTCGCTAAGGTCATAAATTCACAGGTTACAATTTCGCGAATCCCAATAAAATTTTCGCAGTTTCCAATGAAAATTCGCATCGTTGATCCTTCACCGTTTCATCCCGCTTCAACTCGCATCGAATTTTCTTCACTTTGCCTTTGTTTTCTTATTAATTTGGCTGCCGATGGTCGAGACTGAATTCCAACTTCATGATTCATCATTTGACTCGAGATTGAACTCCAAAAGTGCAAAAAAGCCTGCAAAACAGCCAAAAATACCCTCTAAATGGCATAAGTGTTACCAAGAAGACTAGAACACTTCAATTGATATAAATGACATAATTAATGCGCAAAAAGCACACAAAACCTATCTAATATAGGGTTCAAAATTGCACTTTTTGGGCACTAATCACACCCCCCAACCAAAACGCCGGCAGCAATTCCTTAGCAATGCAAAATAAAAAGGAGATGCATGTGGTGATTTTCAAAAGATTATGATTCAAAAAGGTTGATGTACTTATACACAATAATTTTAAACCGAACATTTGACATTAAAAATTTGAAAATCCCGATATGAAAGAAACTAAATCCATACGAGAACAATCTTATGTCAATGTCGGGTTCCATGATTCTCAACTTACCACCTGTCTAATTAATTTTTTTTTTTTTTTTTTAATCCAGACTAAGTCAATAAAGTGTAAAATTTGTTCCCTCCCAACCTAGTTAATCGACATGGCCTTAAGTTGCTTGAACAACCTAGATAGGGATGGTTACATCTTTCTTTTTTTCAATTATAATGTGATGCAATGCTTTTAAAATTCAGTTTCACCAAAGTCCGTGTAATCTAAATTCACCGATGACTCCCAACCACTCAAGGTTTAGGCATCGTCAAAATCACTTCACCACTAACCCCATAGGCTTCACCCCGGGATTCGAATGACTTCAAAATCAAGCACCTACAATTCATTAAACTTCACCTATCCACCCATGTAATCGAACACAAAATCGATGACTCCTAACCAATTGTTAAGGGCATCTGCTCAAAGGCTTCGCCACACCCCTGGACCGTGCCCTATTTCAGCCAAAATTTCACGTAATTTTATTTTCTTTTTTTCTTTTTTTTTTTTTCTTCAAGACAACATCGGGTCTTCAAATGTGAGTAACTCAAACCATCCTAGGTACCAACATACCTAGCGCGGCCCATTGCAGTTTAAAGGAGGTATGCAAATCACGTCTCATCGAAATAACTGGAGTGCAAGCATGTGAATTAGGATAAAGGAGGAAATTTCGCGTTGAGCATAGTCGAACTGACTGACCAAAATTTAATTCAAGCATGGAATTTCGTTTCTAGCATAGGAAGTGGAAACATGATGATTCAATCATCCAGTTTGTAGCAATTCAATTGTCCAATCTGAAGCAATTCAATTGTCCAATTGTAGCAATTCAATTGTTCAATTGAAAAGAAAACATTTACACCTAGCGAAGCACAAAACAGATATACAAAAGTCTATGTATAAGTAACCTAATAGTTTTTTGATATAGCCAAAGTGGCTAATACATGAATACAAAGCTAAACACAAAATATCACGCCTACTATGGCTAATACATAAATCCTAATCAAGTCAAGAGGCGCTGATAAAGCCGATAACTAAACAAAATCAAAAGAAACCTAACCACCTCACCGCCGTGCGCGGTGGTGGGTCTCGAACCGTCGCCGCCGCGTACCAACATCCAATGAAGTCGCATCGTTGGTGGGCCCCGCCGACCAGAACATGCAGGAAGACCTAGACGGTCATAACCGAGTCAAGATAGAACGGCACCGGGCCAACCTCCGATCCCGGGCACCCGTGTAGCCGCAGCGAGCGTATGGCATCCATCACACCGCCTATCTCTCGAGCTAGCTCGATGTACTCCTATGAATGATGTGTCGGCAGAAGGCTGCCCGGAGCATTCGGCGCAGCTGGCGATGTAAGATGTGGAGGAGATGGAGGTGAACGACTCGACATGGGAGTCTCCGTACGGCTCAAAGGTATATCATCTACGTGGCGGTCCTCACCTCCCGACCCTGGGCACTCCTCCCCGGTCCCGTGGTCAGCATGGAATGAGACTCGCATACCATAACCCTAGCTTCACCGACACTACATGTAGGCATCTAGCTCTCATCTCTAGCCCGGGGTCTTCCGGGGAACCCATCCGGTGAACATAGCGTATGGAGTCTCGGCATCGCAGGGGATGCTCTCCGCCTGGTCAGCCCCGATGGACCTTCTCCCCAAACCTAATGTAGAGGCCATCACGCCGAGGGGCCGAACCAAATCTCCCGAGATCCGCAAAGCGCCTGTAGATGGCTCTCCTTCTGACATAATGCCGCAGAGGAATGTCGGTACGCAGGCGATGGTCGACAATAAAGATCTGAGCTGAGCGCCTCCTATAAATACTGGACTACCAGCATCTCTCGCAAGTGCTCAACCATCTCTCTGCGAAGTGCGGGCCCAAGCTCTATAACCTCTCGAAGCGCGCGCGTATGCGCATCCCACGCCGCTGAAATATCGGGGCAGTCCGGAAAGACACCAGTAAGGCCATCGGCATCGAATCGAATTTAATGGACCGTCTGCCTCCCCTCGATGTCATGGAGCGGTGAACCGCAGCACTCACTCTAATAAAACTGCCACGGAGTCATAAAGGGTAAGAGGAATAATTCCTCGATCAATCTCATAGACTCCTTAAGATTCTGGTCGCCAATGTGGGACGCTATAGAATGACTCCCCGATGAAACTCATGCAGGAGTCGTATATTCTGAACGGGTGCCCTACGAACAGTGGGCCTCCGAACTGGAGGCCGGCGACAAACAGTGTGATGAAGTCACCTCCAAATTGAGTAATCGGAGACGGGGAGGCCGAGAAGATGATGACTCGCCTGGCCCGGCGTGGGCCCGCTCGAGGGCCTGCCTCCTAACTCTCCTCCGTGGTACAGCGATGGGGCCCGGTCCCATCCGAGTTCGATAACGCCTAACCTTTAAGGCCTCGATACGTCTGGACCGGTGGACAGGCTGTGAGCCGGGACCGAGCCGAGGCCTCTCTCAGCGCGCAATCTCACCCGAGGCCGAAGACGGGACCCACCCCGAGTACGAACCATATCTAATATCGAAATAAAATACCCGAAAAGGGCTCGACTCACTGAAAATATAACTGCTGCACTATATATCTGAACTGAAGATCTCTGAAGGCTACCATACTGGCACCAAACTGACCTGGTGGTCATCGGGCACACCGAGGCGGGCCCCGAATCCAGTAATCGATGGCTCACGAAAATACTCGCAAGCCGCAGGCAATTCCAACAAGTTGAACCAGGGGTACCTGCCCCGCACCAATGCGTAAGCTCACTGCCTTGGCTGGGTCGGCGGTGCGTGATCGAGGTCGGCTAAGATTAGCAACTCAAACAGACTCAAGTGGAGGCGTGAGCCTAGGGTGCAGACTCTAGGCACAAATGCGCCAGGCGTGAACCAAGGCCAGCTTTGCCAAACCCCGGCAATAAAGCAGTGACGGGGAAGGAGACCGGAAGCTCAGAGCAGGATCTGCTACAAAGTGAAGGCTTGCACTGTGGCGCCGGTCACTGGCCGCAAGTATAAGATGGCTCAGTGGCTTAGCTTCTGGGAAGAATATGAAGAGGCCTGACACCCCAAATCCCAGTTTATATAAGCATCCAACTAGTCGAGTGGGTCTTTTTTCCTCGCCAAATATTCGCTACTCCTAAATAATTTGGCTCACACCTAGTACACCACCCGCATTTCAAAATTTTAAATTAATTAATGAATATATAAAAATTATTATTATAAAATTTAATATATGTACTGTAATTAAAATTTAAGCACAACACTAGGCTATACTAATTAAATTACTAAAGAATAAAAAAAATTGCTAAGTTAAAATTTTTGAAAAACAACTAAAACTAACAAAATTAACTAACTTAAGACAGAAATTAAGAATTGTGAACTGCAATTCGGTTTTTGAAAACACCGAACCAGCCTATCTCGAGTTACCTCAAGGGGGATCAAGGAGAATGATCTCTCAACCTATGCAGTGGTCCGGGTCGGCTCCATGATGTCAGGGTTGCTGCTAGGAATCGTTCCTCGCTGGACGGCCGCTTGAATCGAGCAATTGGCTTCGCCAAGGTGTTGTCGGGTAAGACCAATTCTTCTTCATCTCCATGGTCATCACCTCAGATTTCTCGAGTACTTTGTTTTCCCGCATTACTGATCAATTGAACAATCACCATCAAAAATTGGCTTTCGCTTCTAAAGAACTCGCTTATTATTCATTCTGAAGATGTTCAACTCCCACCATGTTACCAGTTGCAAGTCGCAGATGATCTATCTGCAATTTATTATCAGATCGATGCGGCCAGAATGGTCTTCCTAAGATAATTGGTACATGATTAGGTTCAATAGGAATCGCTCAAATATTGCCACCACAAAATCTACCTGGGTCAGGAGAGAATTTGTCTATTTTCACAAGGACATCCTCAACTATCCCCGGATCTTCAATCGATCTATCTACTAATGATAGTGTGATGTTGGTAGGTCTCAAGTTCAATTAAACCTAATCGGCGTATATACCGAATATGGCATTAGGTTCACACCTACCCTAAATCAAGCAATGACTTCTCTATGCAATTCCCACCAATATCACTGAAATCATGGGAGATCCGTGATCTTTGTATTTAATAGGATATTTGCTTGACTATGGCACCGATATGTTCAAAGGAGAAATGCTTTCCTCTCAATGCCTAATCCCTTCTTTGGATTGCAAAGATCTTTCGTGGGAAAATTTTGCATGTTGTGGACTTGTTTGATTAGGTCCAAGAAAGGTATGTTAACCTTCACTTGCCTTAAGACTCTAAAATGCCCGGTCATTGAAAGGCCTTTTCTTCCTCTAAGTGCTTCAGGGAAAAGGAGGTGGTATGCTGTATTTCATTGAATCCTTTCAGGAAAATATGCCGCATCGCACCTTTCCCCGCCCGGTTTCTTCACTGTAAGCCAGCATAGGTTCAACCTCTTTTCCAATTTCCTCGTGGTTATGGCCTTAACTTCATCCATTCCCAATTGTCGGATGATCCTACCTCATGAATTCCTTAGATTTGAAGTGTTTGTGATGGAAACCTCCCTGACCTTAGCAATTTGTTGATCTCTGCATTGAATATCAGAGGGTCACAATTTTCTCGTCGAGATTGCTCTCGTCAGTATCTATTCTTTTGTTCATTGTATTCTCTACAAGATTAATTCTGCGCTACCAGACATTAATTCCTTTTGTTCTTCAACGAAATTGCCCACCACCTTACTCAAATTCAATACGGCTTGTTCCATCGAGAAGAGCATGGTGGTCATTGCGGATTTATGGGAACCAACCGAGGCTCGCCCCGGGGTACATAAGTCAAAGGGGTTTCAAGCAAGGTTAGGTGATTCCTCCAATCGAATTGTAAGTATTGCCATATGGAGCATCGATTGTCGTGGGCTTGAATTGGCCCTACGTTGCTTGGGTACACTCGACATCAAATCCTTCACCAAGTAGGCCATAGACACCTGTTCACTGGGTGTACAGGGATTAAAATTGCAAGGATGACTGCAAGGGTGATTTTCACACTGATGCACCTCTTGGACGCTTATTTCAAGCTCCTTCTACTTCCATTTAGTAACAAACCTAGCCTCATTTCTATTTCTTCAGTGCAGACACATCCCACCCTTTCGTCGATCGGTGGTCTCATCCTATCCAATTCCTCTAGTATTAAGCTCATCCCAACTCCTGTGGTTTCAGCCACGTAATTTAAAAATCCATGGCTTCATCAGATGTTTGCTTAAAAATCTCCCACACATGGTTTCCAAAGAGGCCGCTCAATGGCGAGGACATACCACCATAGAAGTGGTTTACCAACATCCAAGTGTCAAACCCATGATGTGGGCATGCACCGATGGTTTCCATAAATCTTTCCCAACACCGGTTAAACTCTCACCATCATGAGCCGTAAAGTGTAGATTTGTCTTTTCAAATTATTGGTCTTAAGGAAGAATCAAGAACTTTTTTCAAGAATTCAAACAAATTTCAAATCTCAATTTCTAATGGTTCTAGGCCTCACGAGTCAGAAAGCCATCTTGGCCTTGTCTCTGGGTGGGTCAATGGAAATGCCTGAAGCCAAAGAATCCATGTCCATCATACCTTCCCTTGCTGTAGTAAACCTCCCCAAACCCTTATATGAGCAAGATGGATTTTCATTTTCCATACCATGGTACGTGGGTAGCTAGGTATCTAAATAAGGCCTCACCGCTACTGTGCCAGAGGAATGATACAGATGGGGCACTAACCTAGGAGGGTGGATGTGATCCTCATGGTTCTAGCAGGCATTCGATTCACAGGTTCCGTTGACTCGGGGCTGCTCCTCGTACGGGATCCATGGTATCGGGCCACAATCGACTTCACTAGCTAGGGTCAAGTTTGCGGTACTTATCCTTTGCACCCACCCGATGTGTCTCTATCCCATCAAGCAGACATACGCTTGTTAAGACAATTATAGAGACAACAAAGAGCAACAACAAAGCTTGCAAAAAGATTAAAATTAACTAACAAATAATAAAACTGATCAATGAAAACTAAATCAAACAAGGCAAAGCATCGCTAATTGCTAAATCGGCAGCTCCCGCAACTGAAGGTAAAAAGAGGTAAAGAAAGCTACCTTCACTTGTGATGTGGGATCACAAGTAATTTTCAACTTACCATTTGTTTGGCACCATCCCCAAGAATCTGGCTGGTTATTTGATTCGTGCCACAAGAGTCGAGTTAAAATCAACAAAATTTATATTAGCACCTAAAACATTATCGCCGTATCAAGCTATCGCAAAGATGCTGGTTCAGGATCTAAACACTCGTGATGGGTTTTCATCCTAAAAATGGTTTGCATCGTTGCATGAAGGTAAGGCTTTCATTCGACTTTTCGAATCGGGTTTCAAAACAAAGGGAATGGTTTGAAAACCTAAATTCGTGAAAAACCGAAAGTTAAAAGGTGAAAGTTAACTTTGAAGATTTAGGTCACTAACTTGGCAAGTTAGCAAAGGCGCCCCCGGGTTTTATCCTCGCTATGACATGCAACCCCATAGTCCATGGCATAAACCTATCTATATTTAACTAGCAACCTCACCCATGAAGCAACCCTATTCGAGTCAATACGTATATGGGCTTATGGCCCCTTTTAAAACCCTAACATTAAATTATCACTTGTGAGGCTCGTGAAAGACCATCTAGAACAACAAGGCATCTCTCAATTCGAGCACCGCGTGATCCTAAAGCATGGAGAGTATTTGCCAAAATAATAACAAAGAAATGCTATTTAACCCTAATTTGAAGAACCCTAACATGTAAATATTATCTCGTATGGCATCAGAAGACCATCTAAAGAACAACAAGGCATCTCTCACCCGAGACCGCATCCCAAAGCATGGAGATGGCCAACCAATAACATCCCATGTTATGCAACTATGTTTTGGAGAATAAGGGCCATAAATACACTACCCGTAGCTTTTAGTACAAAGGACAACATGCATATGCCCCACCACTGGGCTAGCCTTCCTTCCTCAAAGAAAGGGAGGCGAGCTACATCTCGAGTCATTATCCTCAAGTGGGTGTTTGGCAGCCGGGAAAGGGAAAGAAAGAAGAGAGAGAAGAGAGAAAAGAAATAAAAGCAAAACCTAAAATAAAAGACTTTATTTACAAAAATAAAAACTTACAAAAATATCCTCTCCACAGATTGTTCACCAATTGTTCATTGTATTCTTACAAAACAAGAGGGGTTTATATAGGCCTCCTCAAGGTATGAAAATACCAAAAAACCTATGAATCGCTGCTATTGGACAATTCAAGTAATACACCAAGTTCGGGATACGGCTCAAGATTAATTACAAAGCATGATCGAGGCATCAATTTTCGCTAGAGTTTTGGTGAATTTCGCCTAACTAGCTTAAAATCACGTGCCCAATGTAAATGGAAAATTTCATGGCGCCATAATTTAGCTAGCAAATTCTAAGCTAGCGAAAATGTTGTGGAGTAGCGAAATCAGGTTTTTTCGCTAAAAACGGGTGCCTAGCGAACCGAGGTGGTCTAAATACCGGTGTTTTCGCGAGTGTTAAATTGGGCTAAGGTCATAAATTTTCTATCCTAGCTTAAAATTTCTCGCAAGCTTAATAAAATTCCCGCATCGTTGATCCTTCACGCTTTCATCCCGCCTTCAATCGTGCATCGAATTTTCTTCACTTCGCTGTTTTATTAATTCAATGGGTTTGATGGCCGAGACTTGAATTCCAACTTCATGATTCATCATTTGACTCGAGATTGAACTCCAAAGGTGCAAAAGTCTCAGAAAATGTACCAAAAATACCCTCTAAATGGCATAAGTGTTACCAAGAAGACTATGAAACACTCTAATTAGAGTAATGATATGATTAATGCGCAAAAGCACTCAAACCTATCTAATATGTGGTCTGGAAATTGCACTTTTTTGGGCAATTAATCAATAAATATCCCGTATTGTCATCCTTTAGCTAATGCAAACCGACCTCATTTTATATTACTCCTTGTCCCTTATTTTAGCCAAAATGTTGTGGGCTTTCTTGTATTTTCATACATCGGGTGGTTTTGTCTATATAACCCCAGTTTTTGTAACCAAAGGAGAACTGGGAAGCAATCTTTTGCACAATTTTTCATTTTATAAATATCTTCTGTAGCTTTAGTTAGGTTTGGTTCTCTCTTCTCTCTCTTCTTTCCCTTATTTTCTAGGCTACCAAACAACCCCTTCTCTGAGGATGACAACTCAAGAGATGTCGCTGCCTCCCTTTTCTAGAAGAGGAAGGTAGCTAGCTTGGTCAGGCAATGTGTTGTCTTCAGGTGTTAAATGCATGTGTAATCGTATTTATGGCTCCATCTTCTCAAACTAGGGCTGAATATCATTTAATGTTATTACTTTTGCCAATACTTACCATGCTTTAGATACAAAGGTGCATACTTATCGCAGATGTACCGTGGGTTCTTTAGGATGGCCTTTACGAGCCAATAAATGATGTCAATGTTATGGTTTCAAACTGTAAGAGGGTCAGATGCATGTTACCCGTGTTGACTCAAATAGAGTGATTCTAGGTTAGGTTTGCTAGTTAAACAAAGATCCCAAGTATGGCTTAGACTATGTGTCGCTTGTCATATCATGAGGATAAAACCCGAGGACACTTCTGTTTGCCCTATGTTATCAAGTTAGTGACCTAAATCTTCAAAGTTACCTTTTCACACTTCACTTCGCTTTTACTAATCGGGGCTAAACCATCTTTGGCCAATCGCTTTTGAAACAAATTCAAAAATCCAAACTAAAGCCTCACCATTTTCAACACACCGATGCAAGTCATTCATAGGATGAAAACCCATCCCCGTGTTCGACCCTAGACTCACTATGCCTTGCAGAGCTTGACTACTGGGCAGGAGGAACATAGGTAACAAATTTTGTTGGATTCCACACCCCTACCGTGGCACGAATCACCGACGCCCTAAACCTTAATCACTGGGAGTCATCGACTTGTTCAAGC
This sequence comes from Tetrastigma voinierianum, assembly GCA_016808115.1. Taxonomy (NCBI): domain Eukaryota; kingdom Viridiplantae; phylum Streptophyta; class Magnoliopsida; order Vitales; family Vitaceae; genus Tetrastigma; species Tetrastigma voinierianum. The sequence goes on along the minus strand of JAEQBH010001859.1, from coordinate 316,497 downwards.
ACTGTGGACGGGTAGTTTAGCGATCGTAGGTGCTAATTTCGAAATCACCCGGAGTCCGGGTGAAGCCTGCAGAGTTTGTGGTCGGGGCTGATCCTTTTCAGCTTGACGTCAAACCTAATCGTTAGAGTCATCTACGACCCCTCACATAACGACTCAAAGTGGTCAGTTTTTAGCATTGCACCCTACATCGCAATCAAGGAAGAAATAAGAGTGTAGCTAATCCTACTTGAGCTGGTAAATTTCCCTCCCTCAGCTTTAAGGCCAGGCAAGAGCTAGGTTGGGGGAGGGAATAGCTTTTATGCAATTTATTGGCTCAAGCTGGTTACCTTAGGAACAATTAGATTTTGGTGAAGTTCACAGTTTAATTTCCTTGAAATCATAGTCATTTCTAAAACTTATTCTTATATGGTTTTTGTTCTTTCATGTTGATTTTCGAACATGGTGTAAATTGTTCATATTAAAGGTAAAGCCTATCTATACATACACTTTTTGAACCATATACACTTTTTGTAAAAGCACTGCATGCATACCCTTATTGTTTTAGCATTGCTAAGGGACTAGCAACGTGTCTAAGGGGAGGTGATTAAGGCTCCAAAAGTGCTATTTTGAGCCCTGGTCTAAGATAGGTTTCGAGTGCTTTTGCACACTAATCATATGAATTAAGCCACCTGTCATGTGCATGTCCACTTAGTGCTTCTAATTTGTTTTCGAGATTTTTCGATAGTTTTGCAGATCTTCGGGAACTTCGCCATGAGCTCGCTTCTTATTGATGCTTCGAATGTGAGAATCCCTGCACTTCACCAGCCGAGGCGATGAAATGTCAAAATGAATTGAAGAATTGAAGGCAAATTGATGAATAAACCATGAAGTGACGCATGGCAAGATTGTGCAAAAGAGGAGGAAACCTGAATTTTCAAGCATGACAAGTAAAAATTGCTATCATAGCTTAAAATTTTCGCAAATCCTAGCGAGTTCTTTTCGTGTTGTTAAATCGCTAGCCTAATAAATTGATCGCTCATAGCTTAAATTTTCGTTTCTGTCTCTTGTAATTTTGCTAGTTAATAAATTTAAGAAGATAATAAATTTTCGCTATGCTAGCGAAATTTCCTGCATAGCGAAAATGCCCAGCGTGTTTTGTATTTTTGATTCCAAACGACCACGTTTTGATAAATTACCATTTTGTCCCTAATGTAATTTCATATTTTAGGCATTTTTGTAATTTCACACCTTGGGTTGGCTATATAAGCTCCCCTACAACTTTGTAACCCTAACTATTCCATTTATGTAAGTTTTTCCAGTAGCTTTTCATTTTAGGTTTATTTTGCTCTCTTCTCTCTCCTCACTATTTTCTCTACGCAAACACCCCCTCGAGGATGACAACTCAAGGGATGTCAAGCGCCTCATGAAACAGTTATGAGGGTTGCTAGCTCGTTTTCGCTACGCAAGTAGCTTGCCCTCTTGCTTTAAATGATACAGGTACTGTATTTATTGTTCCATACTTTCCAAACTAGGGTTTAAGGTTATTTAATGTCTTTCCTTTGGTCAATACTTGCCATGCTTTTAGGTTCGGGCAGACTCTTAATGGTAGATGCACCGATATTCTTGGGATGTCATTACTATTTATGGAAATGAGGTTAAATGCTAGGTTAAACTCGAATGGGACTTGAATGCTTAATACTTGGTTTCGACTCAAATCAGAGTGGTTCTAGGTTAATTTTTATGATAAACAAAGATCCTGTCAGGGCTTCGACTATATGTTATTCGGCTCTAATGCGAGAAATAACCCGGTGACACTTTAATAGCCCCATGTTATCAATCTAAGACCCAAGCCCTTCAAGGTTACTCATTTCACACTTTTCATTTAAGCTTATTACGCTTAACCAAAGGAATAAACAACCTCAATTGCTTTTAACCAAATCCAAAATCCAAACAAAAGTCTCACCATTTTCAAACATTGATGTGGAATCATTCGTGGGATGAAAACTCATCCCGTGTTCGAATCCCTAGACCGCTATACCGCAAAGAGCTTCGACTACTAAGCAGTGAGGGAGGAGTATAGGAAACAAATATCATGGATTCCCACACCCTACCGTGGCACGAATCAGGTGCAATGCCAAAAACCTCGACTTCACTAAAGTCCGTAATCTGGTCCACCGATGACTCCCAACCAATTAAGGTTTAGGGCATCAAGTCAAAAGGATCAGTCGACCACAAACTCTTCAGGTTTCACTCGGACTTCGAATGACTTCGAGAATTAAGCACCTACAACTCGCTAAACTCTTACCCATCCATCCGCGGTAATTCTAACACAAAGTCGATGACTCCCAACCAATTAAGGCTTGCGGCACCTGCTTTAAAGGCTTCGCCATATACCCCTGACCGTGTTCGGCTTCAAGGCAAAGTGTCACGACATTCATATCTCTTTTCCTCTTCTTTTTCTTTTGCTTTTCTTTCTTTTCATTCGAAGACCACATCGTCTTCTTCGTGGGTAACACAAGCCTATTACTGGTCACAACAGATATAAGGGGCTTCGCTTTTGCAAAGTGAAAAGAGGTATATAGCTTCTCAACCTATTGATACAAACTAATGTGCAATGTGTGTGATTAGCTAAAGGTGGAAATACAAGGTTGAATACATTGGAACTTCAATCGACCAAAAACTTAATCATGCATGGAATTGTTCTAACATTAAGGTGGCATACAGTGCTTCAATTTTTCAACTCAAGGTAAGAGCAAAAACACAAAATATAGGCACAAAAAATGATTTGCAAAAGTGTAGAAAATGTAATATTGCCAAAAGCTTTTGGAGATAAATCCAAAGTGGGCACACATGCTTAATATACGAACACAAAGTATCACCGCCACTACTCCGCCATCACAGAATCCTATACAATCCTATACAAAAATGAGTAGGCAAATGATAAAGCTTAAAAACAAGACAAAATATGATAAGACACTTAACTCTAACTTTTCCTCCCAACCAAAGTATAAACAAGTCTCCACTGGTAGGGACTAAAGCCAGTTAAGGAGTGCGACCACCTCACTCTCGTGGTGGTGGAGATGCCGGTGATCCTGCTTCGTTGCGAATACCGCAAGCATATCCAAGGAGGTTGCCATCAGATCGATCTCTGCTGGTCAGGTGTGCTCAAGTGAGACCGAGGTGGCTCATGATCCGAAGAAGCATGGCGTGATTCGCGCGCAGTGACCTCGGCTCGCCATCCGCCGGTCTACTGATGCTCGTAGTAGCAAGCGCTGCAAACAAAAGATCCATACAGCAACTAGCTCCGCGTGAACCGATACGACATGATCTCGGAGACTGGCCGCAGCATGTAAGGGCCACAGTTGTCAGGGCCAGGGTAGTGTGAGGTGAGGCGGAGAGATGAATCGAACTGTGCCTCTGCCTCCACCTCCATCTCTCGGGACGATGCTCTCCCCTGCGGGTCCTCTCGCCACATCATCCGCCGCTCCTCCTACCGCTGAGGATACGAGACGCAGATGCGCCGCAGATCGCCGGTGATAAGACATGCGTACAACCGCCCGCCTCGAGCGCGTGGCTCCTCGTGTGGAACTCCCAGATGCTCGTGACTCGCTTAGCAACCTCGGTTAACAATAAAGGTAAACTTCAGCCAAGCTGTGCCCCTCAAGGACCTTTCTCAAAATGAAGCATGGTGTCATGACAAGATTGGGTAATTAAACCAATCCCTTTGAGATCCCAGATAGTGCCTCGAGTATAGCTCCCATGCAAGCCGTACATAAGGTCAGAATGGGAATAAACCGTCCAGAGCACGCGGTCTACTAGGAGACCAGGTTAAGCCGCTACTGAAGAGACATAGGTCCCGCCAGAGTATCTCGAAAGCAAGACAAATGACCATCTTCTATGTGGATGGCTTGTACACATTTATAACTCATGATTCGCCGCATCGCAGCTCCATATACTGGGAGATCCATAGCCGAAAGTACTCCCGGCGACAATCAATGTCGAACTCCGAGTCTAATGGATTAGCACTCTCGATGTCATAGTGGTAGAACCTAAGCACAACCCGGATGTTAATCGCTCGAACGCTATGAAAGAAGCAATGAATACCACGATCAACCTCTCATCGAAGTCTCCGAACGCCGATCCGCTACAACACCAGATGTCGAGCACGGCCCCCATGAAGCCCCCGCACGCAGATCCACATTCCTTGAATCTGACGCAGAACATAAAGCTGATCCTCGAGGCCTGATAACCGCGATGAACCCCGATCACCGATAGGCAATCTGCCACGGATCTCAAGACTTCGCATGATGTCCAGTCATTGAAGGCGGGGCCCCGACGCGGCCTCATGCTTCTGTGAAAGGGTCCCAGGCCCCACCCCGGTCCGACATCTCCCGGACGGGGGGCTCAGGCCCGAGGCTCCTCCGCATAGCAAATGGGCCACTGTGTGGGTGGTGACTCGGGAGCCCGGTCCTGAGACACGGGCACCGTACTGGAAGGCCTCGCCGTGATCGTCCCGTCTCGTACTAAACCCGACCGGGCATGTAACGATGGCCACTCACTGGGTACGAACCATGCCAGGGTCCACACGTGGGCAGGGGCAGCAGGCCTCTGGAGTGCAGTGGTCGATGGCTAGAGCTGGGCAGTGACTCCATTGTGGCAAGCAGGCGTGGTGGACCAGGCTCTGGCCAAGGGCAAGCAGAGGGCTCAGCTCGCCACAGAGGGCGCCAGCGCAGACCGCGCAGCCGGGCTCACGGGGCAAAGGGGAGCTGGTACTAGACGGCTCGTGGCAATGGTCACACACACGACAATGTGGACTGGTGGCACCGTCGATGGTGGCGTAGGGCTGAACTCGCACCCGATGCAAGGCACCGGAGTCAGCAAAGTGCACGACATCAAGGGGGTCACGATAGGCCTGAGGGAATGTGAATGGAATGAACTCCCTTTATAAAACAACTGAGCAACTGAAAGGTCCCTGGAAGTCCAAGGGTCGCGGATGTCAAATTTCGCTGATATCGCGAAATTTTGCCCGCACCAACTTCCATCTCGTAAAATAACAACATAAATTTACTTAGGTTAATTAATATAAAATAAATTAAAATAAAAAAATAGTATAAAAATAATAAAAAATAGATAAAATTAAATAATATTAAAGTAAACATTAAATCAAATTTTTAATTTTTTTTATATTTAGTTAAAATTAAGATAAGGAAAGTTACTAAAATAGCATAAACTGAAAATTAACCAAAATCAAGATAAAATCGTACTCTGAGTTAGCTGTCTCGAGACCAAACCAAATTTCATTTTCACTCGGTTCATTCATTGAGGATCAAGGAGGAGGAGCCCTGCACTCTCAAGCAGTTGATGTGTGCCGCAAATTTTCATGCTTAATGATTCGTGCCACAAGAGGTGATCCCAATCAACAAAAATTTGTATCCTAAATTCTCCTACCGTCGTGAGTCAAGGCTTACCGCAAAGATAAAGGGTCTAGGGTCGCACCACTGGGATGGGTTTTCTTCGTGAAATGAAGTGCGCTTGAGTTGAAATGGTATTTTCGATTTTGGGTTTTGTTAAAAACAAAGGTCAAGATTGTTGTAAAATGCATATAAATCTAAAGGAAAATTTAGAAAAGAAGACCTTGAAGTCTGGGTCACCGGATCGATTTTTAAGGTGTATTCATGCCTCTGCTTGTTTCAGTGTCGGGGATAATGACCTATAGTCGCTTCCCAAACGACCTTGATTTGACACTAAAACCTAAACCCTAAATTACCCTCATGAGAGGTGTATCCAATGAGCATTCAAGTCCCTAACAAGGTATATGGCTCAAAAGGCAAACTCACTATGAATCAATAAGTAGAGCAACTAATGATGACAAGTGAAATAAGATTAAGCATCCACTATAACCACAAAGCTTGCCAAATACATCATAGGCCGGATCTAGGAGGTTTCAACCTCAGAGGAGACTTGTGGAGCGAATGCTCATATAAATGCAAAGGGTGGATAAATGAAAGGGCATGAAACTTATCTCCAAACCTCCACTAAAGGACCCTCCTCTTCAAGGAAAGGGGGTTTTAGCCACACACCTCGTTTTTCACTACCAAGGTATGCTCTGGGTTGTCGAGAAAACAGAAAGAAATGAACGAAATGAAGAGGAGAAAAGCTGAGCGGAGAACTGGAAAAGCAAACAATCGTAATCGAAAGATTGATCAGCACTTCTGGATGATAATGCAGAGGCTTATATAGCTTTACAAATGTGTGAATACCAAATAACCAATATAATAGATTGGCATTGAGGTCAAATGGGAATTACACAAAAACTAGGGTCGTTTTGATCAAAATCAAAAGGGGACACAAATTCTCGCTTATGCATAGTGAATTTCGCAATTTGATAGCAAAATTCCTCATTATGATAGCGAAATTCTCGCTATCATAGCTTAAATGTGAGGCATAATAAAATCCAAATCCTCGCTTATGCACGCACTCGCTTATGATAGCTAAATTTCGCTATCATAGCCAAAAATTGTGCATAGCGAATTTCTCAAGATTAAATTTTCTAGCTATATCACAAATTTTCGTGGTTCTGCGAAATTTTCGCAATGCATAGCGAATCCCGTGACTCTCCCTGCAGATTGCTCTTTCATCAATTCAACATTCTTCAAATTTCTCGACACTTCTTCCATCCGAGATTGATGAAATCACGAGAATTCGCAAAATTCGCAGACCGGTGACGAAGCCAAACTTGAAATTATGGTCGAGGCTTGCAAACCTCGCAAATTATCATGCGCAGGTGATCCTAATCACTGGCAACTTTATATCCAGTTCTTCCCATCGCCAGAGTCAAGCTACAAAGAAGATAAAGGGTCTAGGTCAACACGGGATGGGTTTTCTTCAGATAAATGATTTGAGCTAAGTCAAAACGGTGAATTTTATTTGGATTTTAAGGCTCGCTGAAAAACAAAATGAGGTTTCTGTGGGATTTAAAACTGAAAATAAAATGAAGAAAAATAAGGAAAGAACTCCTTTAAGTCTCAGGCCACTGGGTTAGGGTTTATAGGGCAACCAACATGTCCTCTGGGTCTTTTCTCTCAGATTTAGGAGTACGACATATAGTCATTTCGAACCAGATCTTCATTTAGCTTTAAAAACTAAACCCTATGATTTTCCTTGAAATATGACATTTAACAAATATCTGCGTCCTGCATGCTGAAAACCTACCTCCTGACTCATCTCACAAAGGACAAATAGAAGGCAACTAATGGATATCATTGAATCTAACAATAAGATCCAATGAACCCTAAAGATTGTCAAATACTCAGTCAATCAAGATGCATTTAGGAGATTTAAACCTAGAGGAAGGATAGGAACATAAAATGAAAATAAATGCTCTACGATAAAAACAGAGGGACTGGCGTTTACCTCAACTAAAGTCTAGTACCCTCCTCTTCTGTGAGGAAGAGGTCTAGTTAAGCATCCTCCGAGTCAGCCATCCTCGAGGAGGTTTGGCAGCCTGAAACAGAGAAAGAGGAGAGAGTAAGAGGAGAAACTGAAACAAAAGCCGCTTAGAACCGAAAAGACAAAAGTTACAAAGCTATAAGTTGGCTTATATAGCCATTCCCAATATGTGAAATGACAAAAGGCCTAAAATATGAAATTACAATAGGACAAAATGGTAATTAATCAAATGAGGTCGTTGAATCAAAAACATCAAAAACATTGTAAGGTGGATTTCGCTATGAACAAGTGACTCGCTATATAGCTAAATTTCACTATATAGCTTAAAACTACAAGAAATAATAAAACAAAAAATTTCGCTTATGAATGAAAGAGTTTTCATGGTTAGCTAAATTCGCAAATTTAGCGAAAATTTGTGCATAGCGTAATTCTTCAAATTTCCGCTTATGCATGCGAAATTTCGCTAAGAGGCAAAACTCGGTGGCATTGCGAAATCTCACCGTTCCCCTCGCATCCCGCGAACACCATCGGCTCCCACTCGCATCCTCGCAACCCGTCCCGCATCCTCTTTTTCTCATTTCCTCCTATTTTCGCTTCTTTTTCCTCTTGGTCTCGATCTACGTGTGTTTGAGTTTGACTCCTAATTCTTCATGTTTGGATCGACTAACAATGTTGGCATAATTAGCTCGCAAAATCGCAAAATTTGCTACAAAATGTGATCATTAAAATAGTAGGGTCGTAATGTGTGTACTGTTAATTAGAATGATTAGTATACAAAGCACTCAAACCTATAATAAATAGGGTTCAAAATAGCACTTTGGGGCACTAATCACACCTCAACTACACATTGCTAAATTCCTCAAGAATGAAAGAAAGAAAGAAAGAGAGAACATACAAAACAATAACAAAATAACATTCACAAAAATGGTATTTCAAAAAGGTTATGGATGAGTAATGCCTAACCCTAAGTAAGAATCATCAAAGCCGTGTCCAAGAATCAGTTTTTGAGAGAATGAATGCCATACAAAATTGAGTATTAAAAGAGCCTCCTTCTTGTGAATCAACCAAACTTCCAAATTAAAATCTAAGTGTTTATTTTATCGCCTCTCAACAATAAACCGTTAAACCGCACTCCCCCCAACCTAGCTACTACCAACAAATCCCAAGATGCTAACCAACCTAAATAAATCGACCCACTTCTTATTCCCACAATCTTTGTGTTGTAGGGTGCAATGTCGAGGAATAGACCTCACCAAAGTCCATGTACGAGGATCTACCGATTACTCCCAACCAATTAAGGCTTAGGGGCACCAAGTCATAAGTGATCTTTCAATTGCAAACTCTTCGTGTTTCACCCCTGACTCTTGAATGATTTCCTCGTAGGCTCCAGCACCTACAACTTGTTAAACTCCACCCATCCACCCATGTAGCGAACACTAAGTCGGTGACTCCCAACCAGTGAAGGTTTAGGGCACCGGGCTTTAAAGGCTGTCGCCATATACCCCTCGGACCGTGCTCGGGTTTCAAGGCAAAGCGTTGCACTTTATTCTTTTTCTTTCTCTTTCTTTTCTACTTCCTTTCTTTTCTTTTTTTTTTTTTTTTTTTCCGAAGACGCATTACCTCTTCCACAGGGTCCTTAATCTATTAAAGGCGGTCAATGAAACTAGGGTAGGTTATACAAAGTAAAGGAGGTTGCGCAGTTTCTCAACCTATCATTAAAACCTAATGTGCTCGATGTGTGGTTAGCTAAAGGTGGAAGAATAAGGTCGAAATCAACAAGATTTCAACTAATTGTCCAATTAATTAGGTATGGAACCAATCTAACATCAATAGAATTTGGACAAAGTTTAAATTTTCCAACTTGCAAAGTTAGTAAAACCACAAAAAAAAATTTGATTGCAAATGTCCATTTTGAAAAGAAAGTCGCATGGTATAACAATTTTATAGAGGCGGGAACCTGCCACTGAACACTATAAATGGGTTTCAGACAAATAATAACAAAACATAAATACAAAATCCACTTTTCAATTAATCCTCCCCCCAACCCAAGCATCCTGTCTCGAAATGGGCTCTGATTGGAAAATTAGAGAAGTGGGGTTAAGCATCTTTGATGAGATGTGATCATTGCGGATATAGGAAACTTCATGAAGCTTTCCATCAACACCTTATTCACTCCGTTTGGGCTTCAAATAAACAAGTTAGAGAAGAAAAGAGGAGGAAAAAGTGACCAGGCTTGGAGCATTTCTTTAAAATTACACTTTATAATAATCTCAAAAGGCTTTTTCTGGCCATATTTGATTCTACACTCTAAGATTTCCAACGGTACCAAGAATCGCCAAACGGAGTTCACTTAAAAGCATGCAACAAAATTTGATAAGTGGGGCCCATAGCGAAAATTTCGCTAGCTAGCGAAATTAAGTTAGCGAAATTTCTCGCTAGCTATAAAATTACTGTGCTAGCAAAAAAATTTTTTTTTTTTTTTTTGAAAAACAACATTTTTTTTTTTACTTAATTAAGTATCGCTGCACTCATTTTGTCTTTTTCCTTGGTTCATCAAGTGCTAACCTATCACTTCAAGCAAGGCTTAAATTCTCGCTAGCCAGCGAAAATTGTGATTTTAAGAGTTGACTCGCGAATTAAGACGGTTACAAATTTTCGCTATCATTGCGTAAAATTTCTCGCTATGCCAGCGAATCGCTGGCCAGCCTCTTGGGCTTCTTCATTCAAAGATTCAAAATCGCTTTAAAATGCAAAATTAATGACAAGAAAAATTAGGAAAAATTGCAGCAAAATTAATTTTAAAACATAAATTAACTAAAAATTGAGAAAATCATAAATAAAAATTATAGAAACTAAATAAAATAATTTATAAACAAAAATAAAATGTGAAAATAAAACAAAAGCTGGAGATCGTGTTTCCAAACTACTCCCAGCCTTCGAGGTCGCTGAATCATGAGCTCAAAAATGCTCTGGGGTTCGTGCTCCAAATTCGAACCTAAGACCCGAACCATCCACTATGCCATGTGTGCACCGCCATCTTGTTTGAGGTAGTGGCAGAAATTCTCGTATTAACGCTACTAATCTCTTTAAAATTTTTTAAGACGGGCGTCATTTCGGTGGCCTTTTTATGGTGCTTCATCGTCAAGTTGTGGTGCGTGTGTGGAGGTAGAATATACACTTGGTTGAGAAGGGCTACTGGCAAAGGGGGTTCAATTTGTGGAATTGCTGAAGGATTCTTTTGGGCACTTCCACTACTTTGTTTCACTCCGCCTCTCGCTTATAAAGGGAAGGATTTCCCCTTCTTTCTTCTCCCTTGAAAAACAATCAACATACGTATCCGAGGATTCAACAATCCTTCGAGGACCAATAAAATCCTTTATAAGCCTCGTGTGGTCATTTGTTGACACTGCCTCGCTCATGGTGTCACTTTGGCACTCTTCCTCCGTGGACACCGCCGATTGATTAGTCTTCAAGTAAATCTTGCAAGTCAGTCCCATTTATGCTCATAGCCATTTTTCAAATTTATCTATTTTCTTGTTCAAATCGCCTTCCACAAAGGACAATTTTCTCCATTCGAACGGGCATTAATCTCCATTCTCTTCCACAAAGTCATCCACTATCCCGGTAAGGTCCAAATGGCTTGTCTTCAAACGGAGGAATCGAATCGTGGTGGCCGAGGTGACCGAGGGTCTGAGGCATAAAATGGAGGTTCGTGGAGGAGCATATTGTGGAGGTCTTGGTTCCCATGAGGAATTGTGTGATTCCCCAAATCATGGTTGTAAGCACTACCATATGGTGAACTCATCCATTGGTTTCTATAACCTCATGGACCTATATTCACTGGGTTCCTCTGCAAGTTGTCGACTTTGTCATGATCGGTTTATGTAATCCTCATGGACATATATGAACTAGGTTACCTCGCCACATGTCGACCATACCGTCCCTCGTTCCATCGTCTAAATTCAACCTGATTTGAGAAACTCTTAATCCACTGAACCGACTGCAAAGAAGATAGGACAAGCACTAACAACAACTAAGAAGATCGTTTTTTTTTTTTTTTTTTTATGAAATGAAAATAAAATAAAAAATGACAATGAAATATAAAAGAAATTCACTAAATCAGGACGAGGATCACAAGTGTTCCACAAACAATAAACGCACTAGTCACCATCCCTATAACGACGCCATTTGATTCGTGCTACGCAGGTGATTCGAATCAACAAAATTTATATCCTAAGCTCCTCCTACCGCCGTAGTCAAGCTACCGCAAAGATAAAGGGGAATCATATCGAACACAGGACGGGGTTTTCGCATACAAATGATTTGAGGAAGTCAAAACAGAATTTAATTTGATTTTAAGGTTTGGTTGAAAACAAAGAGGTTTCGGGGTTTAAAACTAAAAATAAAATGAAGAGGCTAAGGAAAGAACTCTCAAGTCTCAGCCACTGCTAGGGGTTTATAGGCAACCAACATGTCCTCTGTGTCTTTTTTCTCACTGGGAGCACGACATATAGTCATTTCAACTGGATCTTCATTTAGCTTTAAAACTAAACCCTATGATTTTCCTTTCAAATATGATATTTAACAAACATTCATGGTCCTGCATGCTGAAACCTACCTCCGACTTATCTCACAGTTGAAAATAGAAGGCATCTAATGGATATCATTGACCCTAACAATACATCCAATGAACTCCTAAAAGATTGTCAACATCGGCCAATCAAGATGGCATTTAGAGATTTAAAACCTGTGAGTGAAGGATGAACATAAATGAAAATAAATGCCTACGATAAAAACAGAGGACTCGCGCCTTACCAACCAAAGCCCAAGAGTCTCCTCTTCAAGGAGGAAGAGGTCTAGCCAAGCATCCTCTCGAGTCACATCCTCGCAGTGAGACATTTGCAGCCGAAAATGAGGAGAAAGAGGAGAGAAGAGAGAAACCCTGAACAAAAGCCGTGAACTAAAGATTAAAAGTTAGGGTTACAAAAGCTATAAGTCGCTTATATACCATTCCCAATATGTGAAATGACAAAAGACTTCCAAAATATGAAATTACAATAGGGACAAATGGTAATTAATCAAAACGAGGTCGTTGAATCAAAAAACATCAAAACCTGTGGATTTTCAAGTATGAACAAAGGAATTTATATAGCGAAAATTTTGCTATATAACGAAAATTTCGCTATATAGCGAAAACTGCAAGAAATAGCGAAAACAAAAAATTTCTCTATGAACAGTAGTTTTCGCTAAGCTAGCGAAATTTCGCTAGCTTAGCTAAAATTTGTGCATAGCGAATTACTGCATATGTGACAAGAATTTCGCTAAGATAGCGAAAAACTGTGCATAGCGAAATTCACTGTTCCTTGTATCCTCGCGGCCATCGCTCCCACTCGCATCCTCTCAACCCCGTCTCATCCTCTTTTTCTAATTTCCTATTTTCTCTTCTCTTTCCTCTCGTCTCTAATCTATGGTGTGTCGAAGTTTGACTCAAATTCTTCATGTTCGATTCCATCAACAATGTTGGCATAATTAGCTTGCAAAATCTGCAAAATTTGCCACAAAATGTGATCATTAAAATAGTAGGGGCCGTAATGTGTAAATTCCAAGTTAATTAGGAATGATTAGTATACAAAAGCACTCAAAACCTATAATAAATTAGGGTTCAAAATAGCACTTCGGGTACTAATCGTTGGTGTCGGGGGAAAACACTGTCTCCGCAGAGTGACCGATGCAACGACCCCACTAACCGGTCACTTTCCTTCACCGAATTCATGGTACTCAGGCAAGCTGGTTTCCCGCACTTGGACCAATTGGAGCAGACTTCATCAAAATCCGCCCTCACCTTCTCTCGGCTTCAGGCTGTTGCTCAGAAAATGTTGAGTCTAAATGTCATGTCACTAAATGTGAGCCGCGATGACTCCATTCCCCGCACTGATTATCACATCGAAGTGGCCAAAATGGTGTTCCCAGGATAATCAAGTACGATTAGCCCACTTGCGATTGGTTCTAGATCAAGTAATTACAAAATCCACCGGCAGTAGAAATTTGTCCACTTTTACCAATACATCCTCCACTATTCCCTTAGGAATTTTTACCGATCGATCACCAATGATAAGAGTGATGTTGGTAGCTTAAGCTCTCCTAAACCTAACCTCCGCTTATACATCGAATATGGCAAGAGGGTTTACACTGGTCCCAACCACGTTGCTTTGCTCCATGCAAGTCCTCCAATGTCGACCGATATCAGGGGGATCCTTGATCCTTGTATTTAACCCGGGTCTGTCAATGATGCTAATCGACCACCGTTAGGAAGGCTTCTTTCAATGCCCAACCCTCTCGACCGTACGTGTCCTTTAGGAAATTTGCATATGTTAAAGACTCGCTTAATCATGTCAAGCAAGGATATTTAATTTTCACTTGCCTTAGCACCTCCCAAATTTCGTATTGGTTTGGGATTTTTTTTTTTCCTTCAGTGCTTGAGGGAATGGTGGGCATGTTTTTCTATCGAGTCTTCGATTATTATTCTCTCAGCTCACTCTTCCTTTTCCTTTTTGTTTCGAAAATCATGGGCATTGGTTGCTCAATTTTTCCACTTCTCCAAGTGATGATAGCCTTTACTTCATCCATCCTCAGTCGGAAGAACCTATTTCATGGACCCCCTTTCGATTTGGCAACTGTTCGGGAAAATCTTTCCTTTCTCCCGCATCCAAAGAAATTGTTAACCCGGTGATGGAATACCTAGATTATCAATCTTCTGATTAAGGCTGCTTTCAAGCCCATCTATTCTCTTGTTCAGGGTACTTTCCATAGTATCTATTCTTTGAGCCAATTGTACATTGATTCCCTTTTGCTCGTTGTAGTATAGTGGTGAGTATTCCGCCCTCGTCACGGCGACTCGCTTGACAGAATTCGCCATAAAACTGATGGATTCGTATCAACACATAGCAGGGTTCTAGTTGCACACACTGGGGGTGATTCATTACCCGTCCTTCAAACCGCACTACGTACCTTGTCGAGACCCGAAAAAGTCTCCTGGTTGACCATTACCTTGGTTTTCGTCGATATATCGGCAGCGCATTGTGTCGACAAGTAAAAATGGATATAAGTTCAGATATCGATCCATCAGAGATCTCACATTTCTAAATTAACTCACCCCGACTACTCAGTTTCAGACATTTGGACCATAAAGTGATATTAGGTCCGCCTTAAGAAGCCGGAAATTATACTAGCATCGAGTAAAATAAATGAACAATAAAATAAACTGAATATAAAGAATAAAGAATAAAGAATAGTTAAAAATAAATGGCCATCGAATAATATCTTCAGAGGACACATCAAGTATACTACTATAGTGAAGTACCAATTCCCGTAGTTAATAATTTGATAAACTTCTTGAAATATTTCAGTTTTAAAATCATTCCAAGGTTTAGCAAGACAAATTAATCTCTCCAAACTCCACATTTCATTATCTAATTTTTCTGACCAAGACAGAAATTAAATAACTACTTTAAAAGGATTTCCTTAATCCGGTATTTTTCTTTGCAATACCATACCCATTTTATGGAACAACCTAGCTCCTAAGTTACTCCACAAGCAAGGATATACAACTTCCTTCTCAAAATTAGAATAGATCACCCTCTCCTTTGGATTAGATCTCAAATTTAACACTCTGATCGCCTCACTATTCGACCGAGGTGAACTCTTGTTTAAATCTGGATAACTCATCTCAACTCTCTTCTTGATTTCAAGGAGAAGAGATTTATCGGCGAACTTGCAAAGCCTATTGATCTCAAATAAAGAGGTTAATATACCTTTCAAGCAATTGTTCATAACTCTCGTGAATGACTTCTCTGGTGTCACTTAGAGGCCTTGAATTGATAATGAGACAAATCTTATAAATCCCGTATAAGAAACTGATATTCGGGATTGTGTCATGAAACTCAACACAAGTAAATTCATAAACCAAATTCAAAAGTCGAAACTACTATGAAAGATAATTTCGACTATAGCATTCACTTAATGGAAGCCGGATTCCCCACTATCGAATTACACGCTACAAAGATTCCTTTGATCATAAGAATAACCGCACTAAACTCAAGAGTTGAATTTTAAATTGCTTGAACTCAAACATTCCAGTAAAGAATTTGAAAGAATAGAATTCTCGCATTCAAATTTCCGTCAAAATCGACAACACCCGCATCCGTAAAAATAAAACGAAAAATAAACGATAAATCTAATCTAATCTCTAACTATCAACATCAAGAAAGAAAAATAAAAGAAAAGAAAACTAAAAGAAAAAATAAAGAAAATAAGAGCCTTTCGTACTACCCTGCACTCTCAACACCGTGTCACCGCTGCCGCGCTCCTCTTCCGGGTAGCCGCAGATTTATAGAGCCACTGGGCCTTAATCCCAACGCGATTCGTTATGGATTTCCAAGTAGATCGCCCGTTATCGTTCGTCGCGACCAAACCCTTTGTCGCCAGATTTATCCATGTCGCTGGCATCGATCTCACGTCGCAACATCAACTTAAGTCTACGCACTTAACCGAAATAGTTCGCGATGTCGCGACATCAATCTCTTTGTCGCGACACGCCACGCCTTCTCGCAGTCGGTAAATGGTTAAGCCCCGAAGCGTCGCTGGCCATCAACTAAATGAATTGTAGCTTTCAATCGATGTCTTCGGCTGTCGCGACACGGCTTATTCGCAGTTTCACCGTTCTTCGATGTCGACATCGACCACGTCACGACATTGATGAGCTTAAAAGTCATCTCTTTAGTCCATTTTTCTGCTGATTTTCGCTAAAATTGAATAATTAATACATGTAATTATGAAGAAACTCACCAATTTGTCATTAGCAGAAGGAAGCAAGAAAGTTAAGAAAAGCAGAGAAAATGCGTAATAAGTGGATAAAATGCAATGAATGGCGTGAGCGTAATGAAAGCAACTCCGGCCGAAATATTGATGCGCTTGTGGGTCCGCATACCCGCCGTAAAGTCGCGACATCAGAAGATTGAAGAGAATTTGATGTGTCGTGATGTGGAACATGCCTAGGTACCAAGAGCAGCAATAGATGAGTGATGTCGCGACGTAAACTATTGTCAAAGGAAAACAACCAAGGTGTTTACAAGAAGATAGGCGATGTCGCGACAAGAAGACTGGCGTCGCGACACCAAGAACAATCGGGCTGTTGCTGTGCGTAGACTTACCGCGTCAAGTCGACATCAAGAGGAGATCAACCCTAAGGCTTTTAAAATCCATGAGGCCGATGTCACGACATCGGGACACCTGCCTGGGCGAAACAAGACATAAAGTGATGTCGCGACAAGAAAACCGGTGGTCGCGACATCATGAAACCAAAGGAAGGGTGCAAGAGACTTCGAGCCCATGTCGCGACAACATCCCGACATGTCGCGACACAGAACAACCATATTGAAGACTCCGCAGCGACCAGAATGGATGTCGCTGATAAACCATGATGTCGCGACATCACAAGCGATCAACCAAACCTACAAAGGCATAAGATCGCGTCGCGGACAACCCGAACGACCAGCCTACTGTAGCGTAACTTTAAGTCGATGTCGCGACATGAGTCTCGATGTCGCGACAAGAGAACTACGTCACAATCGAGCAAGAACTCGGGCCTCGGCTACTCGAAATCCACAAAGAGTTATACTGATTGTGGCCCAACCGAAAACCCTATAACACACGCTAGCCTACCCGCAATAAGAAGCAAGCTCCGAGGCGCATCAAAAGAGAGATCCGTAATAAGTGCTTCACTTTATTTTCTTTTCTTTTCTTTTCTTTCTTTTCTTTTCTTTATTTTTGTTGCATGTTTGTCTAGTTTTTTTTGTTTTATTATTTTTGGATCTCGAATGTTATCATTTTGTCAAGCCGAGTAATGCACTCAATTTTTTCAAAATTACTACCGAATGCATCGGCTTAGACAAATTTCTCGATTCGCTATTTCACAATAATCAGCTATTCTTTGATCGAAGGATGCTGCCTCGTGATTCGGGTGAATTTAGGAACCCAATTTCCATTTAGTGAACGCTGTGTCGAATTTATTTTTCCCCGTAGTAATTTAAGATCTGCTCATTTCTTGCCATTTAATCTCTATTTCGTATTATGAGTTTATTGATTTTTCGATTCGAATACGCTACTATACCTGCTAAGAATTGCGCGCTACTCGATTTCAAGGAGGTCCTCCGAGTGACACAGGAAGACAATCCCGGAGTAATGTACATTTCTTGAAGGTATACTAACCCGCTTAATAGGGATCCTTTTAGCTTTGTGGAGTTCACTTAGATAAATCCTCTTCTCACTGGGCAGTCAAGAACGAGTCAACGACTCGGCCCATTTAAACAAGCAAAGATTTCACCTCAATCTTGATAAGGAGGCCAATCCCGTGTTAATAGAGATCTAATCAAGGAAAGGTTGATCTATTTTAATTTCGAGGAAGAGTAATTTGAAGTCAGATATCCTCACACCAATAACTCGGGAGCTAAGGTGTACAAATTCACAAACGGTGACAAGTATCGCAGTTAAAATACCCAACTTAAGGAAGTTCTTATTACAAGTAGTTATCTCGTTCTAATTCGGAGAATCAAGAAGAAGAGAGAGATAACGAAATGTGAGCGTGGAGAGATCCATCTCACTACAAATGCCTCGATGCATTTTGAAACTTCGAGATAATCAAGAAATTAATCTCAAGATGAACTACGTGAATTGATCGCTCACTATGACTGCTTTCTCTTAATGTGTCTTTCCTACGATAACTGCTCAAGATTCATTTCTTTTTGTAGATTTTATTTTCCTTTCATTTGTTTTATTTCACTTCATTTGAATGTTCATTTCTTTTGAACTAGCCGATTTCCTAAATTGCCATGTTTGAAACCCGTATCAATTTCTCGTCCAAATAGTACAATTTCGGCAAATAGTAGTTGATGAAAAATTCTGAGATCTCCGTGGATCGATATCCGGACTTAAGTCCATTTTATTACTCGGTCGACTGCACTTGCACTCGCATCAAACCCAAGAAATTAAATCGTTATACTCTAAGAGATTTTTGGCTATGATAGTATGATGTCAACAAGTTGATGGCACTGCTCGGTGGCATGGTGTGGTGGTGGATTAGTTGATGGTCCTTGGTAATAGTGTCATAAATTTGTATATGTCTTTTGGCTCACAACAAGTTTTTATGGCGCGCTGTCGGATTAGCACAGTCCTTTGGTAATAGTGTCATAGATTTGTATGTGTTCCTTGGTCTGTCAACAAGTTTTATGGCGCCGTTGCCGGGGATTAGTTAATAGTCCTTTGGTAATAGTGTCATAGATTTGTATGTGTTCCTTGGTCTGTCAACAAGTTTTATGGCGCCACATGGGATTAGTTAATACCCTGGTAATAAGGTCACAGATTCGAGATGCGTTCTCTGGCCTCACAATGTTTTTAAGGATACTGGCCACGGATCGAAAGGGATTTAGTAATCAATATTCAGATGAAAGAAGAAATACTAATTTGGACATTTTTAAAAGAAAAGGAACAAAAGTAATATTATTTGGCAAACGAATTTTAGCCACGACCTTTAACAAACCAAATTGAAAATATTTGTCAATTTACTAACTCAAGTAATGTTAGTATGTTTGTTTTTCAGAACAAAAGTTTAATGCATAGAAACAGTATCACCTGACCGATTCCAGCAGATGCACTAGAGAAACACTTCGCTTCGAGGAAGATAAAGAAGGCGTAAAAACTCCACCATGGCGCATTTAAAGATGAAATGTAATGACGAGCATAGGAGCAAATAAAACCTCCAATCACAGATACAATGGAAGACTTATGGAGACCAATTATTCAGATAATACTACATCACCAACCCGCTAGCCGAGGCCAATAACTTTGAATCGGCCGCGACTAATCACAATGGTTCAAGAAGACGGGCCATCGCCATCCCACTGAGGACCCAAACGAGCATCTGGGAAGATTTCTCAGGATGGCTAATACAGTAAAGTTAAATGGGGTTAGACTAGAAGTCATTAAACTGCATCTGCCTCATTCTCTTTTAAGGGATACAATGTTTACATGGTACTAGTCTTTACCATACGGGTCCGTCGACAATCGGGAGGAGGCCGGGCAGAGGCCTACTATGTAGATTCTTTCCACCGCCACTACCTCCGAGAGAAGGAGAGAGGATCATAGTGTTCCAACAGGAGAAGATGAAAGCCCCACGTGGCTTGGGAAAGATTCGCCTGTCAAGAGATGTCCAATGTACGGATAGATCAAGAACCAAACGACATTGTATATCATGCCTTAAATGATATATCGTGAATCACGATGCTTCATACCGCGGAGCATTCAAACGTAAAAGTGCCGAGGAGTGCGCGGATCCGATCGGTGACTCGCCAAATGCAATATGAAAACTCCTTCCGAAGTTCAAGAGGAAACAATAACAGAGGAAAGGGATTCGAACTGAAAGCAAGACGACAAACTACGGAGGCCAAGTTGGACGCCATTATGCATCGAATGGACAAGCAAGAAAAGAAGACATACACTGCCCATGAGATAGGAGCAGTCGAAAGAGAATTATTGAAGGGAAGTGCTGAGAGAGCAGCAGATGAACAATTTTATGATGCTGGAGAGGTTAAGTATTTGGGTGAGCCAAGAAACTACCATTTCAAACCCAATACTAACCTACCAACACATTATCATTCGGGATTGAGGAACCATGAGAACTTCATGGTGGAGGCGTCACAAGGCCCAAGGCAAGTACAACCCCACTGTGCCATCTCAACAGCAACCAAGATCCCAAAGAGCAAACAGCGAAGGAAAATGAACACAGAACGAATACTGCTAAGTCGAGGAGGCCCTATCTCAATGCATGTCAAGTAGCTCATGGGGGATAATAAGAAATTGTTGAACCTCCATGAACAGAAGTTCGCAGAATTGGGAGCAACTGCTACCAATTTTCAAGTTTTCCAGAACACTACCAATGCAACCTTAAAAAACCTGGAGACTACAAGTAGGGCAGCTGGCCCTAACCTTGCAGAGCCAGAAGAAAGATGCCTTCCCAAGCGACACCAAGAAAAATCCCAAAGACTGCATGGCTGTGCACTGAGGAGTGGGAAGGAGCTAGAGATGATGAAAGAAAAAATGACAAAGAATGAGGAAAAGACAAATTTTTAAAAAGGGGCAAAGAACCGGAGAAAGACAAAGAGGACCCAAGGACATCCAGGCTCTAGACTGCAGTTGCCTTCCCACAGACCAAATCAAAATAGAAGAGCAATTTTCTAAGTTTTGAAACTCCAGAAGCTAGAGAACAAGATGCCATTTATCAAGTAGTGACTGTGATGCCACTTACTGAAAATTCCTTAAAGACATTCCCATGGGTAGAAAGATCGTGAGAAGAAAGGGATTTGTGAATCTCACCGCTACTGGCAAAGGCTTTGATGAAAAAGAATTGTTTAAAGATGAAAGATCCAGTGGAGTTTTACAATTCCTCACAATAGAAAGGAGTTGAACTGCAGCTCTCTGTGACTCAGGAGCTAGTATCAACTTAATGCCTCTTTCTGTTTCCAACCAATTAAGTTTGGGGGAGTTACTTCCTACCACCATCACTCTTCAAATGGCGCATGATCGGATATAAAACCGTATGAGTCTTGAAGATGTGGTCGGTCATCGTTGGGAAATTTGTGTTTCCATGGATTTCATCATTCTAGATATGGAGGCATTCAAGTAAGCAATTCCCCTTTCCACAAGATCCATTCTACTTCACTGAGCCGCTTCGATCGATATGCAAAAGGAGTTCTTACCTTGAGGGTTGGAGAAGAAGCTGTTGCTTTCAACTTGATCCAGGGCATACAGAATATAGACATAGACAGAGAAAATTTCAATGTAGTTGATGAAGTCTATAACCTCAACCCCAAGGTTCAAAATGGATTGTAATGGATCAAATTTTTATCAATGAAAAGAGATGAATTTCCAAAGATATTCGAAGATGATTACTTCATTATTCATACAACTGCTTTCATTCTATAGAAAACTGTGATGCACGCAAAGAAGAGACAACAAGAGGGAAGTAATGAAAAGAGGAAACTCAACAAGTCCGTTGAAGAAGGGCTTGTGTTGAAAGAACCGCCAAGTCATTCAAGTATGCTTTACTTAGAACCACCCCAGAAACCAAGTGACATTCCCGCGCATCAGATGAGGAGGAACAACAATTACTGCAGATCTTGAAGAAACATAAAGAGTCTATAGCTTGGTCCATTGAAGAATTGAAGGGTATCACCCATCTATTTCATACACTCGCTGAAGAAACTTCAAAGCCAACTTAACATCAAAGGAGACTAATCCCGTGAATGAAGGAAGTAGTCAAGAAAGAGGTACCTGGGAACTATAAATGCTGGTTTCATCTATGCAATCTCAGATAGTCCTTGGGTAAGTCCAGTCCATGTGGTTCCAAAGAAGGGTGGATTTACTGTGATCCGCAATGAGAAAAATGAATTGATTCCAACAAGAACAGTGACAGGATGGAGGGTATGTATTGATTACAGGAAGTTGAATGCAACAACCAGAAAAGATCATTTCCCTTTGCCTTTCATTGATCAAATGTTGGACAGGTTAGCAGGACACCCTCACTTTTGTTTTCTGGATGGGTACTCAGGATACAATCAGATCGCAATTGCACCTGAGGATCAAGAGAAGACCACATTCACATGCCCCTATGGTACCTTTGCCTTCAGAAGGATGCCATTTGGGCTATGTAATGCTCCAGCTACATTCCAGAGGTGTATGATGTCTATATTCTCAGATTTGGTTGAAGAAGTAATGGAAATTTTCATGGATGACTTCTAATCGTATGGATCCACTCGATCACTGTTTAAACTAATCCGAAACAAGACTTCAAAGATGCCAAGACAAACAGTTAGCATTGAATTGGGAAAAATGCCATTTTATGGTGACGGAAGGTATTGTTCTTGGGCATAAAATTTCTGCCACAGGATTAGAAGTAGACCAATCCAAGGTATCCATTATCAAAACTCTTGCACCACCTACCACAGTAAAAGGAGTAAGAAGCTTCTTGGGGCATGCTGGATTTACAGAGATTCATCAAAGACTTTTCAAAATAGCCGCATCCGCTACGCAGACATCGAAAAAGATAATGAGGTTCACCTTCTATAACTCTGCAAAGATGCTTTTAAAGAAATCAAAATCAGATTGGATACAAGCAATCTATAATGGTTGCAACTTAATGGGATCGGATTTGAAATAATGCAGATGCCAGTGACGGCTACGGAGCCGTGTTGGGGCAAAGAAAGAAAATATTCGTGGTCATATACTATGCCAAGAAACCTTCCAATGAAGCACAAGAGAACTACTCCACAACTGAAAAGGAGATGCTAGCCATAGTATTTGCTTGCGGGAAAATTTGTGCAATACATTTTAGATCCTAAGCGTGGTAATTCACATCGATCATGCAAAGAATCAAATACTTGATGTCGAAAAAGGAAGCTAAGCCAAGATTAATAAGGTGGGTGCTGCTGTTGCAGGAGTTTGATTTGGAAATCAAGGATAAAAAAGGATGTGACAATGTGATAGCTGATCACTTGTCAAGAGTAGAAAGAAGCACCGAAGAGGAGGAGAAGGTAATGTTAACAGAGAATTTCCCAGATGAGCAACTGTTTAAGGTTTCCTGTCAACTTCCATGGTATGCCGACATTGTGAACTATTTAGCTTGTGGAGTAGTTCCTTTGGAATTCACTTCCCAACAAAAGAGGAAACTCAGAACTGACAGCAGGTATTATATTTGGGATGATCCACTTTTATTTAAAAGAGGTGCTGATATGATAATAAGAAAATGCGTGCTAAAATGAACAAGGAAAAATTCTGGATGAATGCCATGCATCACCTTATGGGGGGCACTTTTCAGGAGAAAGAACAGCTCATAAAATACTCCAATCTGGATTTTATTGGCCCACGCTTTTCAGAGATTGTACTGAATGGGTCAAGTTATGTGACAGATGCCAGAAGATTGGAAATATCAGCAGCAGAAATGAAATGCCCCTAAGAAATATTATGGTGGTGCAATTATTTGATGTATGGGATGGATTTCATGGGACCTTTTCCACCATCATTCTTGGGGGAATCAGACATACCGCTAGCGCTTCTGGATTACTGCCTAAATGGGTGGAGGCAGTGGCTTGTTCTAGAAAATGATGCTAATACGCTTATGAGCTTCTTGCAAAAGAAGATTTGAGCAGATTTGGAACACTCCAGATCATCATCATGATGGGGAAGCCATTTTGCAAACAAGATATTTGCAAAACTCATGAGCAGTATGGGATCAAATACGCATGAGTCTTAGCGTATCATCCTCAACCAATGGACAAGGTAAATTTCAAATGTGTGGAGATTAAAAGAATACTTGAAAAGGCAGTGAGTCCAAACAGGAAGGATTGGTCTTCCAAACTTGATGATGCAATCGTGGGCCGCCAGGATCGCATACAAAACCTCACTGAATGTCTCATACGTAATTGTATTCTAAACCATGTCACCTACCTCTGGAATTAGAATACAAGGCAATGTGGGCCATCAAGAAGTTGAACTTCGATTTCAAAACTGCAAAGGAAGAGAGATTGCTACAACTGTCCGAATTGAAGAATCGAAATGAAGTCATGATAATGCTACCATCTACAAGGATAAGACAAAAGAAATGGCATGACTAAAGGATCCTAAGGAAGGAGTTCAGAGCAGGGGAAAAAGTTCTACTGTTTAATTCTAGACTGAAGTTGTTTCCAGGGAAGCTAAAATCCAAATGGGGTGGACCATACACAGTGGTGTCAAGCAATACATTTGGAGCAGTGACATTAAGGGCAGATACTGGAGAAGAATTCCGAGTAAATGGACAAAGACTTAAGCACTATTTAAGTAGAGAGGAAGAAATGAAAGAGCTTCAGCAGGATCTCTAAAAAGAAGAAGGAACACAACAACAAGTCCAGCTAAGGACTCAAATCAGCAAATGATGGGAGGCAACCTATTAGAAATTCGAATTTCTAATTTTCTATATGAATTTTAGAAGGTTAGAATTCTGTTGATTTATTAGCAATTAATACAGGACTTTGTTTTAGTTTGATGTAATCTCTCTCACTTGTCAGATAAGTGGTGCTGTGGAGTAAAATGCAAGGAAGGGAGTAAAGATAATTGCTGGATAACTTCAACAACTCACATTGAGGAATACAGGAAAAAGGGAAGCACTTTTCTCCTACATACCAGAGAAAGTGAATTTAGTACATGTATGAATTGGCTTTGGTAGAATGATTCACTTGATGTGAAGAGTTTAATAGCTTAAGGAATGAAAGACTATGAATATTGAGTTTTAAGGCCGAAGTCGTGACAAGAGAACTTCCTTTAAAAAGAAGTTGTCGCGACATCATAACACATAGAGAACATATATGCTTTCACAACCAAGGGATGGCTTGTCCCAACAAGGGTTGAGAAGGTCGCGACAAATTAGGAAATGTTGCCAGCTAGAAATTTTTAAGGGTTGCCCTAATGACAACATCTTGTTTTAAGGTGGCATTAAAGTCGCGACATGTGGAAATAAATGAAATAATCATTAGAGCTCATAAACTTTGATTGAATTGCAACGGTTGGAGTACTTTTTCCCAACTTCCACTCTCCATTCGGACCCGTTCATTCTCTCCCCTCTGATTTTAAACCCCTGAAAACCCTAGGTCCCAAAATCTTGAAACTTTCCTTAACTTCTCAAATGGCCGAACCATCAAACCTCAACCCTAATAACAAGAAGAATTCATGGAGGAAAACGTGCCAATCGAAGAAGAGAATCGACGGGAAGAGCAGAATGAAGAACACTGCTTAGGAAGCATCGGAGGACCAACGGTTCACGAGGGAAAGCACTAAAGAGGCGAAAAAATAGCGAAGAGAACATCGAAGATTTTGTGTCAGAGGAAGCCTACTCAATCTGGAGGAAACACTATGCGGAAAGGGGTTTGTAGCAGAAAGACGATTCAAAAACCCTATCGCTCCTTTCAAGGAAATGATAAAGAAAAGAGGTTGGGAAACCCTGCGCTGTCAGAGCGGGGGTATGCGGATTAGTAAGGGAGTTCTCAAATTTGGTAGGGAGAAAGGACAATGCGTATGCGTCGGAGAGGTGTGGGTGCCATATGGAGCCACGGAGGCCATTAACAGAGTTTATGAAATGGCGAGGACTGAAGCATGGGTCGAAATTCAAAAAGCTCTAGAAGCCCAGATTTGAAGAAGATTGGAGGAAACTCACTTGCCCAGACGGAAGGCTCGGTGAGAGCGGAGAAAGGAGGACCAAAACCTAAACGGGAAGCCTCCGAGGAGGCTAAGGTATGATTCTATTCCTAGCCTCTGTTTTGGTTCCCAATGGACACACGAGCAGTGAGGAGACAGGCGGTCATGCTATGCTATTCACGAAGGGATATAAGATCAATAGGGATAATAGAAAATTCGATGAGGTACCATGAAGGAAACAAAGAGGGTGATCCCTCACCCAGCAACAATTACAATCTTGTGTTTGAAGGCTGGAGTGAGAGGAGATTGGGAAGCAGAAGAAGAAGTTCCGCTGACATCACCACTCTTATTGTAGGTGAGTAAGGACGAAACCTTCGGAAGAAAAGAGTCTTGATTAAAACGGGAAGAAGTTCCAAGCTGCAAGAGAAGAAGTGAACCACGAAACTCCTCGGATATTTAACCATTTCCCATTTGCGAATCTTTTAAGGCGAGATAAGAAAGAAGCCCCGAGTAGATTTCTCTTCTACTTTAGCTAGTTCTCCTCCCATGCAGGTAGAACATTCAAAGAAAAGGGAGAAAGTTCTATGAGGGAACACAAGAGAACCGGGCAATCATGGAAATGCTTCTCTTCATGCAAAAAGCAAGATGGAGGTAGGGAAAGAGTGGAGGTTGCAACAAGAGTTCGGGAGGAAATTACATGAAAGGCTAAAAGAAGAGATCAAGAATGGGAAGAGAACTACGAGAGAAGAAGAAAGATTTGAAGAATTTGAGTTGCAAAAAGGGAACGAGACGGGAAGCAAGGCGAGAAAGGAAGGAAGAGCAGGATGGAGTACTCAATGACGAAGAAAACTTGAGAAGGAAATGGAAACGAGGGACAAAGATCTGGTAAAGAAAGTGAAGTTCGGTCACGAGGCATTCTACAACAATCAAGTTAACGAGACAATCGGCTCTTGGGAATCTTTTGAAGGAAAGGATACTTAAGCGGGAAGGAAGCGGAGACAAGGAGAACATCAATGGATTTAGAATTTCTTTACATGTCCCTGGTGAAGATTTTGAGACAAAGATGGAAGGGAGAGACAAAGGTGTTAGATGGAACGATGCATTCGGGAGGAAGATGTGGCTAGAGAATACGGACTTGATCAACAACAACTGTCAAAATTCTTGGAGAAAATGACGAAATGGAGAAAAACATGAACACACACTTGGAATGAGACGGGATGAAGCCCCGAACAAAAAGGTGGATCTCTCAAATGAATTGGCACAGGAAAAGCGAGGCCAGGCAAAAGAAAGCCAAGGGACAGAGGAGAATAGAAGTAAAGATTCCAGAATTCAGCCCACAATTGGACACTCTTGATCTGGATCCCCGAGACATCTATACCCGCAAACAGAAAAGAAAAAAATAGACCTATCCATTCAAGTTTCAATCACTCCTTTATATCTCTTTGTAGTTCCTAGCGGGTTGCAATTGAATCGAGGAAATAAAATGAGAAACTTGAATTGAATTGTTATTGTGCGATGCTATTTTGAATTTGGTTAATATTGTGTTCTTTGGAAGATGCATGATTAGGACATTAAAGTAGAAATTAGTTCGAATAAACTTCTTTGTGATGTGGCCCCGAATTGAATGAAGCAGTTAGATTAGGAATGAGCTAAAATATAGACAGGCGAATATCATCTGAGTTTGATTGAAACACAAAGTGCAAAAATTATATCTAATGATAAGTCGGGGTGAGGAAAGGTAATATAATAGAAGGAACAAAACAATTTTTTTGAGTTTGTGGTATGAACAATAGATCAAAGAACCTATTGAATACCAATTAATTTAAATACTCATTAACAAAAATGAGTCAAGGTACTCCCTATGGTTAGTCACAAGTAATTTCAAACCAAATTCTAGAATTTGTTAGATTATTAGTTGATCACGAAATCTAGGTGATACAGCTAACAAAGAGATGATCACGACCATTCTTGGGCAGTTTGAGCCATTCTAACCATCCCCTTATATCTTGAAATTACATATACCTTAGTTCAAATTGAACCAGCAAACTTTAAAAAAAAAAAAAAAAAAAAAAAAAAAAAATTCTTTTCAAAAATAAAAGCAATGGAAACCCCAGCCCCATTCTAAGAAATCAATCCTCGATGAAACCTATGATTACCCGGGAATCAAGGAGGAAGTAAGAAATGAAGTTTTGGGGAGTATATATATTTTCGAGGAACTCAAAAGGGAATGAAAGAAAAGACGAGAGCGAGAAAATGCAATAGAAAAGAGCGGCTTATAGGGATAAGTTTTTTATCTTGTGGCCTAACTCTCTTGAACAATTGAAGTTCTTAGGGGTGTTTCAGCACCTGAGCCTAATGCCATGCAGTATAGGAGCTACTAACCCAAAGTTAGCTAAGAGTGTTAGAAGCACAAAAGTTAAAACATTGCACTATCTTAAATGGTGACAAACAAGGAAAAATTCCCAGGTGAAATTACAGAAGTGAAAAATAGGGGCATACGATTAGAATTGAAGAGATCAAAAGAGATGTCCCAAACATGAAAGCTTAGGGGGTTTATTAGAGAAACTATAAGAAAGAAGGGGCAGAAGAGGAGAGAGAAAAGGGTCAGGTAATCTTAACCTAAAATTCCGTCCATCACACATTACCCAAGCCTAACAATATAAGCCCCAGGCACGATTGATCTTGAAGAATTTGAATCACCTACATTAGTGGAGATCAATATGAAAAACAAACTTATGGAATTTGGAAATATGGAAACAATCAAACGGTGAGACTTTGAGGAGTAATTGACTCGATATGAAAATGAGAAAGGAAAATAATCACATTTATTCAACGAGGATCTAATGATTATGTTGTTTGTAAAACACAATTTCAACGATTCGATTTTGTATACTATGAAAAGTAGAAACTAACCTTAGAAATGGACTTGAAAGCTAGATATACGAGAAAATGATGCATACATTGTATTTGATTAAATTGAATACCCTTTACTTGAGAACAAAAGCAGAAGAAAAATGTCCTTTCGTTTGAGGACAAACAAATCTTTCTTTTCTTTGCTTGAGGACAAAGCAAAATTTTAAGTTGGGGAGTTTGATGAGCTTAAAGTCATCTCTTTTAGTCCATTTTTACATTTGATTTTGAGTTAAAATTGAATAATTAATATCTGAATTATGAAACTCACGATTGTCGTGCGAAGGAAGCAAGAAAGAAAAGCGAGTGAAAAATGCGAAATAAGTGGATAAAAATGCGGTCGAATGGCGAGCAGAAATGAAAACAAGCGGGTGGAGTCATTGATGCGGGTTATTGGGTCTGCACAGTCCGAGTTCTAAAGTCGTGACTTATCGGGAAGATTGAAGAGAATTTGATGCGGTCGTGGCGAAACCTGCAGTCTAGAAGCGGTGAAGAAGGAAGCGAAATTAAAAGAGTGATGTCGCGACGAAACTATTAAGTCGCGACATCAAAAACAACCCGGTCTGAGTCTGGCGGCGTCGTGATGTCGCGACAAAGCGATGTCGACACCAGGAAACGGCCAGTTTATTCGCGGTGACTTAATGCTGAAGTCATTGACATCAAGGAGATCAAGCGAAGGCTTCAAAACTATGAGGTTGATGTCCGCGACATCGAGGGGACACCCGTTCAAGGAAAGCGGTACCATTAAAGTGATGTGGCGACAAGCGAGGTCGTGACATCATGAAAACCGGTGGAAGGGTGCGAGACTTGAGCCCATTATCGTGACATCGATCGCGACATCGGGAACAACCATTGAAAGGCGCAAAGGACTAGAATGGATGTCGCGACAAAACCATGATGTCGCGACATCACAAGCGATCAGCGAGCCTACAAGGCATAAGATCGGTGTCGTGACAGCACAGGCGACCGGAGTTCTAGGAAGCGAACTTTAAGTCGATGTCGCGACATGAGTTCGATGTCGCGTGATGACTGGTCTAAGCTGGAGCGATGGCAGACTGGCTACTCACGAAATCCACAGCGGGTTATATTGGGATTAGGGCCCAAGCCCGGAAAAAGCCTATAAATGCGCGGCTACCCGAATAGTAAAGCAAGTCGGAGCGCATCAAAGAGGAATGCAGGTAGCACAGGCTACTTCTTTTCTTTTCTTTTCTTTTCTTTTCTTTTCTTTTCTTTATTTTAGAGCAGATGTTTGTCTAGTTTTTGTTTTATTATTTTTTTGGATCTGAATGTTATCGTTTTGCTGAAGCTGAGTACAGAATTCAATTTCTTTTCAAAATTACTACCTGGAATGCATCGAAGTTTAGACAAATTTAAGGATTGATTGTTAGGTTGGTGCGGTTGTTCTTTTGATCAAGGATCTTTGTCTCGTGTGGTCGGTAATTGAGACAGCGGCTTCCATTTAGTGAACGTTGTAGTCGAATTTATTTTTCATGTAGTAATTTCGCTGACATCTTGTTCATTTCGGTTCTGAATTTACTTGAATTATGAGTTTATTGATTTTGGATACGAATATCAGTTTACTATACTAGTTAAGAATTGCGTCGTTACTGCGATTTCAAGGAGTCCTCGGGTGACACGAGGAAGACAATCACAGGAGTAATGTACATTTCTTTGAAGGTATACTAACTGCTATTAGGGATCCTTTGAGCACTGTGAGTTCACTTAGATAAATCCTCTTCTCACTTGGAAGTCAGAGTGACGGAGGTTGAGCGACCTCTGTTTAAACAAGCAGAGATTTCACCTCAATTCGGATAGTGAGGCCAATCCCGTGTTAGCTGAGATCTAATCAAGGAAAGGTTGATCTATTTTAATTTCGAGGAAGAGTAATTTGGAAGTTGTATATCCTTGCTTGACCAATAACTTGGGAGCTAAGGTGTACAGTCCATAAGATGGGTATGAAGTATTGCGAAAAGAAAATACCCGGCAAGGAAGTTCTTGTTACAAGTAGTTATCACGTTCCTGTGGTCGAGAGAATCGGGAAGAAGAGATAGCAGTAATGGAAGCGTGGAGAGATCCAGCTGCACTACAAATGCCTTGGACAGATTTTGAAACTTGAGATAATCAAGAAATTAGTCGATGAACTACGAGGTGTCGTTCACTATAGTGACCTGCTTAATGTGTCTTCCTTCGATAACTGTTCAGTATTCATTTCTTTTTGTAGGATTTTATTTTCCTTCATTTGTTTTATTTCAGTCTATTTGAATGTTCATTTCTTTTGAACTAGTTGATTTCCAGTATCATGTTGGAAACCGGCCATCAATTTACGGTCGAATAGTATTAATTTCGAGTGGTCGAGGTAGTTGATGAAAAATTCTTTGAGATCTCTGTGGGATCGATATCTGGACTTAATTCCATTTTATTACTTACAATAGACACGTGCCTTGCGAATTCGGATAAACCCAAGAATTAAATCGTTTATACTCTAAGAGATTTTGGTTATGATAGTATGAGTAATCATGAGTTGAGTAGCCTTTGTTACTTTGAAGTTAGTTAATAGTCCTTTGGTAATAGTGTCATAGAATTTGTATATGTCTTTGGTCGATTCGACAAGTTTATGAAACGATTGCGAGGATTGGATAATAGTCCTTTAGTGTGGTATATGAATTTGTATGTGTTCAGCAGTGCGTCAACAAGTTTTGTAAGGCGTCGTTCTTGGGGATTGGTCAATAGTCCTTTGGTAATAGTGTCATAGATTTGTATGTGTTCAGCTGGTGCGTCATGAGTTTTATGGGCGCCGTTCATGAGTTAGTTAATGGATCTGCTGGTAATAGTGTCATGGATTTG
Source organism: Tetrastigma voinierianum (assembly GCA_016808115.1). Classification (NCBI taxonomy): domain Eukaryota; kingdom Viridiplantae; phylum Streptophyta; class Magnoliopsida; order Vitales; family Vitaceae; genus Tetrastigma; species Tetrastigma voinierianum. The sequence goes on along the minus strand of JAEQBH010001859.1, from coordinate 285,042 downwards.
TATGTGTTCCTTGGTCTGTCAACAAGTTTTATGGCGGATTCTTGGGATGGTTAATAAGTCCTTTGGTAATAGTGTGTAGATTTTGTATGTGTTCCTTGATGCAATCAACGGACATCGGCTTAAACTATCTGACCTTATTTATTTGTTCATGATGTCGTGACCTCAATCTCACGTCGCGACATCAACTTGCTTATGTTTTGGAAGCTTCCTTTAGTTTACTTCGGTGTCGCGATTTCAATCTCTTGTCGCGACATCGGCTCGAGGCTTTGTGACTTTCAAGCGACCGTCGATGTCGACATCGATCTCTGTCGCGGCTTGACATCTTGAAATACATCGGTTCATTCATTTTTTAAACTGTCCACCAGTTTTAGGCGCTTCTCTTGTCGCGACCTCTATCAAATTTCTTCCAAGTTTCCTGATGTCGCGACCCCTTCTCGCCTCTGTTTAGCCATAGCAAACTGCGGCCGTCATAGTATACGACATCATTAGTGATGTCCGCAGTGACATCGGATGTCGCGGCGTGAAGTCTTCTTCTTCTTAATTTCTGGTTGCTTCACACAGGCTTCTTTAACTCGGCTTGCCTTGCTCTTGGTGCTTGCTAGTTTCCATTTGGGTTTTCTTTGCCACCTTTGGATATGCATTTTGATTCTTTGCCAAAGCTACGACATCGGGTTCCTTCATCTTTATGCGCATTTTCTCGCTGCCCTGACTGCTTGATGATTATCTCGTAACGCTGTCCAACCCACGCTGGCACTACGCCAAAAATTCTTCTTTCTTGAATTCCCTGCCATTTAACCAGTTTAGTTAGTTATTCCATAATTACGCACATAAATAAGTCTTGTTTAGATAAAATAGATCGAAAAATGGACTAAAAATAGATGACTTTTAAGCTCATCAAACTCCCCCCCGAACTTAAAGTTTTGCTTGTCCTCGAACAAGGAAAAGAAAGAATTGTTTGTCCTCGAACAAAAGGACATTTTCTATTTTGTTTTTTGCGGTAGAAGTCAATTTAATTGAAACACAAGGATTGCATTGTTTTACGCACATCTAGCTTCAAGTCAGTTCAAGGTTGGTTTCCTCTCTTTATAGTATACAAAGCCAAAAGCGTGAAATTATTTTACAAACAACATAATCATTGGATCCTATTGAAAATTAAATTGTTTTCCTTTCTCATCTTCATAATTATTCACTTAACTCCCTAGGTCCTTCACAGTTTTTACTGTTTATTGCCTTTCCAAATTCCATAAGCTTGTTGTTCATATTGATCTCCACTAATGTAGTTAATTCCATGCCCAGAGGTCGTCAGTGCTGGGCTTGTAATGTTAGGCTTGGTAAAGGTAGGATAGAAAGGAACTTTTTGGTTTAGATTACCACTGAACTTTTTCTCTCTTCTTTCTCCTCACGCCCTTTTTCCTTGTAGTTTCTTTAATAAACTCCCCCAGGCTTCATTTTGGGACATCTCCTTGATTTCTTCTATTCGAGTTTGTATGCTCCCATTTCTCATTTGTAATTCAACTGGGGGAATTTCCTTTGTTTGTCACCATTTAGGGATAGTGCAATGTTTTACCTTCTTAGGCTTTCTAACACCCTTAGCGAAATTTGGGTTAGTAACTCCCATACCAGATGGCATTAGGGTACTAGGTGTTGAAACACCCCTAGACAATAGTTCGAAATTAGGCCTGAGGGTAAAACTTATCTCATTTACATTTTTGACCCTTTTCCTTTCATTCCCACTTTTACGTCTTTTCTCATGAGTTCTTAATAGCCTCCCAAGGAACTTGATTTTCCTTCTTCCTCATTGGTTCTTAGGTAATCACTTGTTCTTTCTTGGAAGATTGATTCTTTTGGAAGGTTTGGGGTTTAAATTGCTGATTTTAGAAATAAGGCAGTTGGCTCGATTTACGGAACTAAGGTATATGCTTTAGCATATAGATAGGGATGGCTTGAATGGCTCAAACTTTCCAAGAATGGCATGCATCATTTCTTGTTAGGCATCACTAGGATTTAAGCCTCAATCGATAATCTAGCAAGTTAGAATGCAGGTTAGCTCTTTGTTTATTAACCATTAGGAGTTCCTTGATTAATTTTTGTTGATGAGTAGTTAAACTCTTTAGTATCAGCCAGGTTCCTTGACTCATTGTTCATACCACAATCTCAAAAATATGTTTTGTTCCTTGATTTCATTACTTTCCTCTATTACGGACTTATGATTAGACTTACCGTCACTTTGCACTTAGTGTTTCAATCAAAGCGTATTCTTTTGGCCCTTATTCTACATTTCAGCTTATTTCTAATCTAACTGCTTCATTCAACTCAGCTCATGACATCTCAGCAGTTTTTATTCTGGAACTAATTCCTACTTTTATTTTCCCAACTATGCATCACAAAGCAACTATTTAACAATCAATTCAAGTATATCTACAGAATTGGGTTAGGGAGAAGGTTACTCCCCTTTTTCTCATGTTGTGACTTCTGCGCAAAGTTCTTCCCAGATTGTTCTACATGGTTATACCATTCATGTCTTTAAACCTTCGGAAGCTCTATGTATTGAGAAAATCTAATTAAACTACCATTAATTTCTAAAAATTAAATCTATCTTTATAAAAACAAATCTGATCTAATTTTCATCAACTAAAAGAAAAAATATTTCAAAACTTAAAATGGAAGATTCAATCACTTATGGGTTGCCTCATTAATTTGCTCGATTTGAGTCCTCAAATTTGGACACCTGTTGTGGTACTTACCTTTTCCTTAAGAACCAGTTGGAGTTCTTCATTTCCCTCTTCCCTGTTTAGATAATGCTTTAACCTTTGTTGCTGTCATCTTTTTCTTTCATCTTTTCTATTTCCTTCCCACTCCTCGGTATGCGGCCAGTACGATCCTTTGGATTTTCTTTGTGTCACTTGGGAAGGTATCTTTCTTACGGCTTTGTAGGGTTAGGGCGGTGAGGCCTCCTTGTGTCTCAGGTTCTTCGAGGGATGCATTGGTGGTGCAGAAAAATTTGAGAATTGGTAGCAGTTGCTTCAACTGCAAACTTTTGTTCATGGAGGTTCAACAGCTTCTTATTATCCCCGTGAAATGCGACATACGTTCTTGAATTGGGCCACTCTCGACCACCCGATATTCATTTACGTGTTCATTTCCTTTAGCTGGCTGGCTGCGCTGGAACTCGGTGGTTGTTGATAATACGGTGGGGTTACATCCGTCACCTTTGGGCCTTGTGAAGCCCTCCACCATATGAGAAGTTTTCATGGTTCCTCGGTCTTTGGGTGATAATGTCTTTGGCAGGTTGTGTGGGTTTGAAATGGTAAGCTCTTGGCTCGCGGATCGCCAACCTCTTGACATCATAGAATTGTTCTTGACAGCTCTCTCGTACTTTCCTTGATAACTCTCTTTCCTTCTTCTATTTCATGGGCAATGTGTGTCTTCCTTTCTTGCTTGTCGGCCTTTGTGCATAATGGCATCAACTTGGCCTCCATGGGCATGTCTTGCTCCGGCTCCGCCAGTCCCCTTTCCTGCCTTCTTCCTCTTGAAAGACTTAAAGGAGTTTTCATATTGCATTTAGCTAGGTCTTCAATCAGCTCTCTTGCCTGCTTCAGCACTTTTAAAGCCAGATAACTCGCAACATGAAGCATCGATGATCCACTTTGATATATCGTCGGGCGCGATATCTGATGTCCATCGAGTCTTGGATCTATCCCATGCGTGGACATCTTCTCGGCAACCGTTTTGAATCTTTCCCCGAGCTACATACGAGCTCTCGTCTTCCCCTGCTGGCTCTGATGATTTCCCACTCCTCCTTTAAATTGAGTGATGGGGAAGAATACGCCCGAATAGGCCTCTACCGGCTCCTCCCAGTATCAAATGAGCCATATGGTAAAGATTCGTACCATGTAATTCTTGTATCTCTTAGAGAAGGGAATAGATGCGGTTAATGACACGGTCTCACCCCGTTTCAACTTTCTTGTATTAGCCATCTGAAATCTTCCAGTGCTCGTTTGGAATGTCGATTGGGATGACCGATGGCCCGTCTTCTTTGGACCATGAGAAGTAGTGTCTTGGTTTAAGTTCAAAATTGTTGGCATCGATAGCAGGCTGTCTGATTGCTGAGTATTCATCCTGAATGATCGGCTTCCAAAATTCCTCCATGGTATCAGTGATTGGAGGTCTTCTGGCTGCTGTCCTGTGTCCCTCAGTTTGATCCTGTCTTTCATCTGCCATGGGTGTGTTTTCTGCTTTCCTTGTCTTTCTCAAGCTGCGAAGTGTTTTCTCTAATTCAGAATCAGCTGGAATCAGATCAATTTTCTGCTTCCTATGCATCAAAGTTTTTCTGAAAGCAAAACACACTCCCATTAATAGGATTAGTCAAAACAACAAATATATTCAATATGGTTTGTTAAAGGTTAGTGGTTAAAAATAACCACTGCTTGAAAAGCTTATTTTGTTCTTTTCTTCTAAATGTCCAAATTAGCATTTCCTTCTTTCGATACGAATATTGATTTACTAAATTCTTTCGATCGGCCCAGTAAGCGCTGTAAACTTGATGGACCTCGAGGCCGGCTGCGCCTCTGAAATTTAGTTGCACAATTACGAAAATTTATTATCTGAAATCCGGAGCGCACCATACGCTTGTTGGACAAAAAGTCTCCTAGAGTTAATCATTTCAATTTTGGTTTTTATTTGATATCATAAGTACAGGTGATAGTAATAAATGGATATAAGTCGGTCTCGATCCATAGAGATCTCGAGAATTTTAAATAAACTACCTGACCTCAGCTCAGTACTATTTGGACCATAAAGTGATATAGGGTCCAGCTTAAGAAATTTGGAAATTACTACTTGAGTAAAATAAATGAACAATAAAATAAACTAGAATATAAAGAATAAAGTAAAGAATAGTTAAAAAAATAAATGGCCTTTGAATAATTATCTTTGAGAGGACACATCGATATACTACTATAGTGAAGTACTGATTCACGTGATTATCACGATAAAACTTCTTGAATATTTCGGGTTTTAAATCTGTCCAAAGGTGTTTAAGCGATGCAGTTGGATCTCTCGAACTCCACATTTCATTATCTAATTTTTTACGATTCTCTCGAAGGCGGGGAAATTAAATAACTACTTTTAAAGGGATTTCCTTAATCGGGTATTTTTTTCTTTGCAATACTTCGTACCCGTTTATGGGTATGAAACCTTAGCTCCCAAGTTATCGGTCAAGCAAGGATATACAACTTCCGGGATGCTCTTCCCTCAAAATTAGAATGAATCACCCTCTCCTTGGTCCCCAGATCTCGGCTAACTGGGATTGGCCTCCTTATTCGAATTGAGAGTGAGAACTCTCACCTTATTTAAATTGATAACTCATTCAACTCTTCTTGATTTCAATGAAGGGTTATAAAGTAAACTTGCAAAGCTCATTAGATCTCAAATAAGCGGGGTTAATATACCTTCAAGTAATTGTTCATAACTCGAGAATGCCTTCTGTGTCACTCGGAGGGCCTCCTTGAAAATCGAGCAATGGAATGAATCTTATACTTGGGTATAAGAAAGCGATATTCGGTTTAAAAGCTTGATAAACCAAACCGCAAGAAATAAAATTCATAAGCTGAAATTCAAGTTCTTTGCGACTACAGGGAAAGATAATTCCCCGACTATAGCATTCACTTAATGGAAATTTGGATTCTCGAATTACTAAATTACACGCTCTGACATTCCTCGATCATAGAATAACTGCAATTCGAAACTGAAGAGTTGAATTCCAGAAATTTGTTTGAGCGAACATTCGGGTAGTAATTTGAAAAGAAATAAGTGCACATTCAACCTGCTCAAAATCGACAACACCGGATCGAGAAAAATAAAACGAAAAATAAAGCGATAAATCTAATCTAATCTCTAACTATCAACATTGAAGAAAAGAAAAATAAAGAAAAGAAAACTAAAAGAAAAATAAAGAAAATGAGCCTTCAACTACGGACCTCGTCTGTGTCACGTATTTGCGTTCCTCTTACGGGTAAGTGCATTATTTATGGAGTTTCTCGGTTGGAATTTAATCCCGAAGCGCATTGATTATGGATTTCAAGTGGGTGTGATTCTTTGTTCAAGTCGCGACCTCAAATCCCTTGTCGCGACATCATCCATGTCGCGACATCGATCTCACGTCGCGACATCAACTTAAGTCTATGCAGCCTTGAACTGGTTGTTCATGATGTCGCGACATCAATCTCTTGTCGCGACATCAGCTCACGTCTTCTGCAGGCTTCAAATGGTTGCTCCTGATGTCGCGACATCAATCTCTTGTCGCGACATCAACTAAATGGCGCAGCTTTCAAGCGTATGTCTTCGATGTAGCGACATCAGTTTATACGCTGCGGAGTTTCAATTGGTCTCTTGATGTCACGACCTTCGATCTCCGCGTGCGACATCATTAAGCCTATGTAGCCTTCAATGACATTCATGATGTAGACATAATCTCACGTGTGACATCAACTTATCAATTTTGGAGGCTTCAGCGCCGGTTTGCTTCGATTATTAGCGACCAATCGCCGCGACATCATTCAAGGCGTGACTTTCAAGCGAGCGCGTCACGATCGCCAGCGACATCAATCTCTTATCAGCGACAACATCTTGATACATCGATTCATTCATTATTTTTTCAAACACATCCCACCGGTTTAAGTGCTTCTCTTGTCGCGACCTCTATCAAATTTCCAAGTTTTCACGATGTCGCGTGAAGCGATCGCGTCGGTGGATGTCGCGACCTCTTCTCTTCCCTCGCATTTGTCGCGACGACTGCGTAAGTCATGGCTATACGTATCATTGTCGATGTCCGCGGCTGACATCAGGATGTCGCGACATGAAGTCTTCTTTCTTTATTTCTGGTTGCTTCTGGGCTTCTTTATCTCGGTACGCCTTGCTCTTGGGTAAGCTTCGTTTCGTTCATTGGAGTTTCTTCTTTGGCACTGGATATGCATTTTGATTCTTGCGAAGCTTCCGACTATCGAGGTTCCTTCTCTTTGTCGCCTTTTAACTGCTGACTTGTGACCCGATTATCTCATTAACGCTCATCAACCTGCTTCTTTTTAAAAATTCTTCTTTTCTTGAATTCCACCGCCATTTACTTGAGTTGATTTAGCTATTCCATAATTCTGCACATAAATAAGTCTTGTTTAGATAAAAATATATCAGAAAAATGGACTAAAAATAGATGACTTTTAAGCTCATCAATTGCCCACCACCTTGCTCAGATTTAAAATAGCTTGTTCAACAGGAGAAGAGGATGGTGATGGTTGTGGTTGAGATGAGAACAGCTGTTTGGCACGGGAGAGCACATATAAAGCGGGGGATTGGAAGCCCGAGAGATTGGGGTGATTCTTCGGATTGGAATTGTACGTATTACCATATGGGGCATTAGGTTGTGGCTTGTATTGTGCGACATTGGCATGCTACGACATCAAATCCTATTTGAGGAAGCCCGGTGGGCCAGTGTTCTTACAGGTGCATAGTAGATTGGCAATTGATGCATGGGTTGGCCTGTGCTGGATTTTCAATCACTGCCTGCACCTCATGTAGCCTTTTTCCTTCCAGCTCTTCCATCTTTCTAGCCAAGGTTGATATTTTTTCTTTCATCTCCATGTCTTCGAAAAGTGCATAAATTCCTCCCCTTTGGTGGGCTGGAGGCCTCATTTTCTCCACCTCCCTTGGGTTTGGCTCATCCCATCCCTTAGAAGTTTCGGCCATATAATTTAAAAAGTCCAGCGAAGCCCCGTCAGGTGCTTGCTGGAGTCCCCTCCAGCACATTGTTTCAGTAATTTGCTTCATGGATGGGACATACCACCATAGAAGTGGTTTACTGACATCAGTGTTGAAACCATGATGTGAATGAGAAACAACGATGGTCTCATGAACCTCTCAAACTTTGATAGAACCTCTCATTGTCATGGCGATAAACGTGTAGATTTGCCTCTTGAGTGTTAGTCTTGTGAGCGAAGAATTTTTTAAGTGCACTGCGGCTCTATGACTTTTGATGGTCCTTGGTCTCGATCTTCCTTCATATTTTGGCTTTGGCTCGCGAGGGTCGATGGAAATGCCTTCAATTCCGACAAATCCATCAGTTGCACCCTCCTTCAAAAGTTATGCACTTCCTGAAAATCCGGTATGTGGGTGTATGGATTTTCATTCTCCATACCATGAAATGTGGAAGCGGGGCGCGAGTAAAGGTCTCACTTTGCTGTCTCATCATGTGGTGTGATGCGGGAAGGAGCGCTCACTCACAGGAGGGTGTGTGGTCCCTCGTGATGCGTATCTTGTTGGTTCTTTGGAGTACCTTCAGCGACTTTCTTGTTCCTCGGAGTAGAGGATCCATTTGATCCACTTGTACTGCGGTTCCACGGCCTTGCTCAAGCGGTGTCTGGATTCTTTGGAGTCTACTTGGCTGTCTCTATCGGTGATGCATAAACACATTACAAAATGAGACAAGCGAAGAACCTGAAAACAAGAGGCTTGCGAAAGGATCGGTGTTATGCAAATAAGCAGAGCGTAGAATAAAAACAGCCCGCGGAGATTCTTGAGTAAAAAAAAAAACTTGAAATTCCTAACAAAAGCAGAAAATTCAAAAAGGGTTAAGGTCACCAACACTTGTAATGTGGATTCTGAGTTCGCTATCAACTCATAGTCGTAGTTTGGAACCATCCCGACAACGGCGCTAGCCATTTGATTGATGCCACGGTAAATTGATCGGAATCCAACAATATTTATATCCTAAGTTCATCCTACTATTAGTAGCAAAGCTGTGCAGTATGGCAGTCCCTAAGGAGTCGAACCACGGGGGATGGGTTTCATCCCACAAATGATTCGTATCATGATTCAAAATGGTGAGGCTTTCATTTGGATTTTTGGATTTGCATTTAAAAGTGTGGGTGTGGTTGTCACTAGGCTAACTGAAACAGCTTAAAATGAGGTGTGAGGGGGAGACCTTGAAGGTTTGGGTCACTAGCTTGATAAAATGAGGTTGCAATGGTGTCCTCGGGTTATTTCCTCGCATTAGGGCAAATGACATATAGTCATAGCCAAAACCGGATCTTTGTTTAGCTTTAAAAACCAGCCCACTTAAAAGCGCTCTATTTGAGCCAAAACACTTACTAAGCATTTAATGTTCCTACTTGATTTGAAAATGCATCATTTAACCTAATTTCGGTGGCTCGTAGTGACATCTAAGAATGTCGGTGTATCTACCATTAAAGAATACCTTGAACCACTAAAAAAGCATGACAAGTATTGACCAAAAGAAACATTAAATAGCATTAAACCCTAGTTTGGAAAGTTTGGAAAACATAAATGCAGTACCTGCTTCATTTAAAACAGAGGAACACCTGTAGGACCCCATTAACCAACCTAGCAACCCTCCTCTTCAAGGTTTAGAGGCTTATCCAAACATCCCTTGAGTTGTCATCCCCTCGAAAGGGGTGTGTTTGGCAATAGAAAATGAGAAGAAAGAAGGAGAAAAGAAGAAAAGCGACAACCTAAAATGAAAAGGCTGCGTGTATTCGATTATTGTAATGAAAGTTAGGGTTACAAAAGTTATAAGGTGGCTTATAGCCATACAAGATGGGAAATACTAAAAATACCAAGAATATATGATTACAATAGGAACTGATAGGAATTATACAAAAGCAGGGTCGTTTGGATCAAAATCGAGAGAGAGCAACCAATTTATTTATGCATAGTGAATTTCGCTATTATAAGCGAAATTTTATTATGATAGCGAAATTTCGATATCATAGCGAAAATTACTGACATAGCGAAAATTCAATTCCATTCGAGTAACTTTCACATGATGGCGAATTTTATTATCATAAGCGAATTTCACTATCATGCGAAAATATGGCCTTAGCGAGAATTTCGCTAGAGTTGCTAATTTTCGCTATGGTTGCTAATTTTCAATGATTCTTGAATTTTCGCAATCCTTACTTGAAATTTTTGCTATGCCCGTGAAAATCCTGCACTCTATGTGCCTCCTATATCATTTCAGCCTCCATTTTGGTTCCACTTGACATTTCTTCGTCTCGGCTTGATGAAATCGTAGAAATTCCTGAACGGCATAAATGTCGGCGCAATCTGAAGCCAAGCTTGAAATGAAAGTGAGGTTCCCAAACCTGCCAAAACAACCAAAACAACCTCGAAACAAAGCGTGTACTAAACGGACCTGCACATGTCAATTGGCTTAATTCATATGATTGTCATAAACGGCACTCAAAACCTATCTTAAATAGGACTCAAGAAATAGCACTTTTGGGTACTAATCAAGCATCGACAGCGCGACCCACACGCCGTCAAAGGCGTGACTGACTCTCTGTTCTTATTCTCACACACGGGAATGTTTCGTCTCTTGACATCTGTTCCCTCCGCTCTTTGTCGAAGGAGTTATAACACGACATCGGTGGCGAAGGCCCTACGTAGTCGAGGCGCCACCCCAATCTCCTGATTCTTACATTCTCACCCCACGAATGTTTGGAGTCTCTTGACATCGTCCCCTCCCTCTTTGTCTCGAGCTTCTCTCTCGCGGCACATCAGGCGGTGACCTGTATGAGCGGCCCATCTTACAAATTCTTACACTCTCACCGCTTTGAGATGTTTTAGGTCTCCTGGGCATCTTAGGTCCTCCACACTCTTTGTCTCGAAGAGCTTCTCTTCCGCAGCATCGGCGGTGGCAACCCCTGCCGCAGTCAAGAACGGCCGGTCTCACTATTCTTACACTTTTACCCACAGAATGTTTCGTCTCTTAACATCTCGTCCTCTCCCCCTCTTTGTATCGAAAAGCTTCTCTTCCGCAACATCGGCGGTGGCGACCTCTACCGTCGTCAAGAGCGGCCAATCTCACAATTCTTAAATTCTCACACACATAATGTTTCATCTCTTGACATCTAGTACCTTCCCCTTCTTTATCTTGAATAGCTTATCTTCCGTAGCATCAGCGGCGGTGACCCCTGCCGCCATCAAGAGCGGCCAGTCTCACAATTCTTATATTCTCACCCACAGAATGTTTCGTCTCTTGACATCTCATCCCCTTCCCCTCTTTGTCTCGAAGAGATTTTCAGCAGTCCGCGGAGCGACCTACCGCCCGTCAAGAGTGAAGCTAGTCTCCTAATTCTTACATTCTACTTGTAGAATGTTTCGTCTCTTGACATCTCGTCTTCACCTCTTTGTCTGGCTTCTCTTCCGCGGCATCGGCGGTGTTATCAGCCTTCAAGGCCCGGAATGTCTCCTAATTCTAGCATTCTCACCCACAGGGATGTGTAGTCTCTTGACATCTCTTCCCCTCCTCTTTGTCTCAAGAAGCCTGGCACTCGAAGCATCAGGTGCAGGTGACCCTGCTTGTAGTCAAAGAGCGGCTCCCGTCCTGTGATTCTTACATTCTCCCACGCCCAATGTTTAGGTCTCTTGACATCTCGTCCTCCTCTTTGTGAAGGAGCTTCTCTTCCGTAGCATTGGCGGTGGTAATTCGTTTCAAATTCAGGTAGGTGTTCGGAATCAACAAAATTTATAACCTAGGATTCCCTCACTGCGTAGCAAAGCTCTTGCAATATATTAGCTCTAGGGATTCGAACATGGGGATGGGTTTTCTTCGTGAGAGAGGGTTACAGTGCATTGGCAAGTAGGTGTTTCTCCTTGGATTAAAGGGGTGTGTGGAAAGCCAATGTGAATGGTTATGGCCAAAATGGCCCGAGTAAAAAAAGTTAAAAGAGAAATCCTTGAAGTCTCGGGCCACTGGGCTTAGTGTTCTAAGTTAACCAGCATGTACTCGGGTCTATATCCTCACATTTGGGAGCATGACATATGGTCATTTTCCGAACCGGATCTTCTTTTAGCTTTAAAACCTAAACCCTAAGAGCTTTCCTTTTTGAAAGATAACATTTCATTAAGCGAAATGTCACTAACAGTTCAAAACATCTCGAAAACTCCTACCCACGATAACTAGCAGGAGACAACTAACTGAGCCTCAATGGATCTAGTGAAAGTATCCATTGAACCCAAAAAGCTTGCCAAATACACATTAAAGAGAGTATGCTTAAGAGATTTTAACCTTAGTGAAAAACAGGGGCACTAATACCCTAAAATGCAAACATGTAGAACATGAGAACATGCAGTTAAACCTAAAAACAACACCCAGTGGCCTTCCCCTTCAAGGATCAAGGGAGATTAGCCAAGCATCCCTTGAATTGTCATCATCAAAAGGGGTGTTGGCTGAGAGAAAATGCAAGAAAGTAAAAGGGGAAGAAGAAAATCACGACAGAGGGGAGGGAGGAAGCCGTGCTTAGTGATTGATTGAATGATAAGATATAATTCTGACATGGTTGAGCTTATAGGCTCATTAAAGGAAATTACAAAGTGTATTAAAATTAAAATTACATAAGGGTAAGCTGTATCAAGCCACCAACAAATTGGATCAAAAAAGCGGATAAGCAGTGCGGTATGAGAGCGGTGTTCGGGTTGCGAAATGCAACTGCGAAATTCCCCGCAGGTGCCAAATTTTGCAACCCCAAAATTTCCACAATTTGATCCTTCAATCTTCAATAAATTCGCTCCGAATTTCCACTGATTTGATCACGAGTCTTCGAATTCAGCTCAAGTTCATTGTGCTCGAGTCAAATTGAGGAATCATGAAGACTTACAATACATAAAACTACTAAAATAGCTACAAAATGTGATCAATAGCAGAATGGGACTCGAATATGTCCAATTGAGTTATTAAAGTCGATTAGTACACAAAGTGCCAACCTGCTATAAACAAGGCACCGATGCATGTTGGTGCTAATCCCACTCTAGCAAAGTATTGCTAGTCCTTAGCAATAAATATTGTGCGAGGTTATGTTTTGCAAAATGGATTGTTTTGTTCAAAAAGTATGTGCAATTAATATCTAACCTTTAGTAGCATTAAATTGGAACTCTGTATAAAGACCAGTTTGGGAGAACAAATGCCATACGATAATAAGTTTCAACGAGCATATATTCAAGGAATCATTTTGAATTTCCTACAATTTAAGTGTTTTGAATGATCGGTTTAAACCCGATAAAGAATTTGCAAAACTACCTCCCCCAAGCCAAAGCTATTGCCGAAACCTTAGACATCTTGACCAGCCAAAATAGATTCAGTTCCTCATTTATTTCATACTTCTAGCGTATTGTAAGGTCACGTCTGAAAGTCGACTTCATGAGATCCGTGCTGAGGATCCACCGATGACTCTGACCAATTAAGGCATAGGGCACCAAGTCATAAGGATCTTTCGACCGCAAACTCTTGGGTTTCACCCCGGGCAGATGATTTCAGAATCCGGCACCTAAAACTGCGCTAAACTCCACCCGTCCACCCATGTAGCGAGCATTAAGTCGGTGACTCCCAACCAGTTGGTTTAGGGCACCAGGCTTTAAAGGCTTTCACCATATACCCCTCGGACCGTACTCGGGTTTCAAGGCAAAGCGGTGCGGCTTTACTTAACTATTTTCTTTTTCTTTTTCTTTTTCTTTTCTTTTTCTTTTGGAAGACACATTGGTCTTCTTTCATAAGGAAATCTAATCTATTAAGAGCCGTCAACGAAGCTAGGCTGGCTTTGTAAAGTAAAAGGAGAAAGCAGCTTCTTAACCCATTGAAGAAAACTAATGTGAATTGTGTGTGTAGCTAGAGACTGGAGGAAGACAGGGGGTAATTACCAGGGTCATCAACTGACCAAAAACTCATCATGCATGGATGATTAGTACCCAAAAAGTGCTATTTTGAGTCCTATTCAAGATAGGTTTTGAGTGCTTTTTGCATACTAATCATGTAAATTAAGCCAAGCCCCGGCATGTGCAGTCTTTTTGGTACTGCGGTTTGGTTTCAAGGTTGTTTTTGATAGTTTTGCAGGTTTTGGGAACTTCAGTCATCAAGCTTGGCTTCGTATTGGTGCTGAATGTGAGAATTCTCGGTGATTTCATCAAGCCGAAATGAAGAAATGTCAAGTGGAGCGTGAATTAGAAGCCGAGCTGGATACGGGAGGCGCGGGAGTAGCGAGGAGGCAAGCGGGAGGCAAGCGGGGATTTTCGCTATCGTACAAAGATTCGCAGGATTGAGAAAATTTAAGCAGCCATCGCGAAAATTTCGCAATCCCTGCGAAATTTCGCTATATAGTTTTGCTAAGCTAAATTTCGCTATCATAGCGAAAGTTACTGTGCATAGTGAAATTTGAATTTTCGCTATGCCTTGTATTTTCGCTATGATAGCGAAATTTCGCTATCATAGCGAAATTTTCACTATGATAGCGAAATTCAGCACACTGTGAAAGCATCCCCCTACATTTGATTCCAAACGACCTCGTTTTGTTTAATTCCCATTTTGTCCCTATTGTAATCATGTATTTTAGGTATTTTTGGTATTTCACACATTTTGGTTGGCTATATAAGCCACCTTATAGCTTTTGTAACCCTAACTTTTTGATTTCAAGCTTTCATCCCGCAGCTTTACAGTTTTTCTCCCTTCTCTCTCTTCTTTCTCTCATTTTCTTGCGTTTGCGAAACACCACCTTTGAGGACCAATGACTCAAAGGGATGTTTGGCTAAGCCTCAAACCATGAAGAGGTTGCTAGGTTGTTGTTAATGGGCTCTTTGCAAGAGTGTGTTCCTCTGTCTTAAATGAAATAGTCTTTTGCATTTGTAGTTTAAACTTTCCAAACTAGGGTTTAATGTTATTTAATGTCATTCCTTTGGTCAATAGCAATAATACTTTAAGGTTGGTGCATTCTTAATGGTGATGTGACATTCTTCAGATGTCATTCTGAGCCATTGAAATGAGGTTAAATGCTAGGTTTTCAAAGCGATTGGAACATTGAATGCTCGGTATATGTTTGGACTCAAATAAGTGTTTAAAGTTGATTTTAAAGCTAAACAAGATCCGGTTTTGGCCATGGTATATGTCATTTTCTAGAATGCGAGGAAATAACTTGAGGACATCTTCATAACCCCATCTTACCCGAGTACTAGTGACCCAAACCTTAAGATCACCATTCACACTACATTTTAAGCTATTTCAGTTAGCCCAGTAACACCAACCCCCACACTTTTAAATGCAAATCCCAAAATCCAAATAAAAGTCTCACCATTTTGAATCATGATACGAATCATTTGTGCGATGAAAACCCATCCCCGTGTTCGACCCTAGACCACTATATTGCAGTAGCTTGACTACGGTAGTAGGAGGAATATAGGAAACAATTTGTTGATTCGGATCCGCCCTGCGTAGCACGAATCAAATGGCGTCGTTCTTTGGGGATGGCGCCCGAAACTACGAATGATGAGTTGATATGCATATAATCACATTACAAGTGTTGGTGACCTTTTTAATCCTTTTGAATTTTCGTTTGTTGTGCTATGAAGTTTCTTTACTTAGCGATTCTTGCCGCTGTGTTTATTCTTCTGATCGATTAATTTTTGTTTTAGCTAACAACGATCATTTTAGCGAGCTTTGTTTGTGTTCTTTTAGCTGTCTCATTTGTGTAACAGGTGTTTATCATCTTTGGGATAGAGATAGTTCGAATTAGTTGCAAGAATCGGTACACCGGATGAGCAAGGGCATTTTGTGAAATCGGTGTACCACAGTGATCAAATGGATCCTCTACCTAAGGGCATGTCGACCAAGGAACTCCAGTGAATCAACTGGCTGAGATCAATAAGGGATCACATACACCCTCTGAGTTAGTGCTCCTTCACGCATCATAACTCCTGCGAGGAGCGTAGCGGTGAGACCCTGCAGTGCCCACACTTCCCATATTTCATGGTAGCATGGAGATGAAAATCCATACACTCACATTAGGGATTTTGAGAGTATGCATAACCTTTAAAGATTTACGAATTGACGGTTGTTGAAGTTGAAGGCATTTCCCTTGACCCTCAAAGACAAAGCCAAGATATGGCTTAATTCACTTAGACCAAGAACCATCAGAAGCTAGGTAGAGCTGCAGGCTGAATTCCTAAAAAAATTCTTCAGTGCTCACAAGACCAACAATTTGAAGAGGCAAATCTACTTTATTTTGCCAGGCCATTGAGGAGTTCTACGATGGGAGAGGTTCATGGAGACCATCGGTCTTGTCCACATCATAGTTTCGACACTTGGATGCTTGTAAGCCACTTCTATGATGGTATGTCTCACCCATGAAGCAAGCTATGGAAACCATGTGTGGAGGTGACACCGAGCAAACACCCGGATGAGGCCATGGACTTTTTGAACTATGTGGCCCAAAACCTCCTAAAGGCATGGGATGAGCCAGAATCAAGGAGACGAAAGAGCGGGCCTTCGACCCACCGGAGGGGCATTTATGCACTCGAAGACACGAAATGAAAGAAAATGACCACTTTATTTCGAAAGGTTAGGAAGGCTTGAAATGAGAAGTCGGCCACCAAATCTGCTTGATAAAATGAGTTACACCGCATCTCGGCTATCTTGTTTTAATTGTCGATCAAATAGTCATCTGAGAACCTTGTCAAGAGCATGCCCATGTCTTGGAGTCCAAAATAAGCCACCCACAAATGCTCCATATGGCAACACCTAATTGGAGGAAATCATCCGACTGTCATGAAAGCGAAACCCCTGCATATATCACGCGGGAGCCGCAGCCAGTGGTTTGGCTCCTCCCGACTACAGACGGTAGCCTCCACCTTCTTCTCCTGTTGAGCAGGTAATCTTGAATTTAAGCAAAGTGGTAGGCACGTTTGTGGAAGAACAGAAGGTGTTAAATGTTCAGACTAATCAGAAAATTGAGGCAATCGAGCTCGCTCCAACGGGGGGCGGGATGATTATACTCTGAGATTTCGAGGTTGTGTTTGCCAGGATTCGAAAGAAATTTCCTTCCCGGACACGGTAGCTGTCGAAGGGAGTCATGAAATAGGCTCAACCAATGATCGAATGTAAGTGATGAAGTCAAAGCGGTATGGTGACTTTGAAGTGGTAAGAGCGAGACCCATTAGTCGGCTCACAGCAATCTGACTCCGCGATGGCGATCCCGCCCGGAAGAAGAGCGATCGACAAAAGGGAAGAGGTGAAGGCTAGTGTACCCCCTCCATTCCCACAGGCTCTCCGAAAAAAGAAAAATTTCGTTAATCAAACTGAAGTGTTAGAGGTTTTACGGCAAGTGAAAGTTAACATTCCTCTCCCTTGATATGATCAAACGAGTCCTACTATTACAAAATTTTGAAGGACTTATGTAGGTAAAAAGAAACTGATGTAACAAAAGGCAATGGCGAGCAGGTGGTGCTATCGTGAGTGCAAGACTCGGTGAAATATAAGGGCCCAGGGATGTCCCTCTGATCTCGGTTAATATTGGAGGCATTAGTGTAGAAAAAGCTCTTGCTAGACTTGGGAGCTAGTGTGAACCTTTGCCGTATTCCATGTCTGGCGGCTTAATAGTTTTGGGAGAAGCGAAACCCTTCCATCACCTTGTCACTAAGTAGATGGGTCTATTAAAATACCAAAGGGACCATTGAGGATGTTTTAATACAAGTGGGCTGATTCTACTATCGAGTAGATTTTCCGTCTTGACCTGTGAGGCTAGGTTGCAGTGGGAGCCCGATCATGTGCCCATCGTATTAGGCCGTTCTTGGCTACTTCGAATGCCATAATGGCTAGCAGGAATGGGGTTATGCGACTCACATTTGGGAATATGACCTTAGAACTCAATATCTTTCATTTGAGTAAAAGGCATATGCACTTAGAGGACGACGACTGTGAAGAAGTCTGCATAATAGATACAATTCTTGAAGAACATGCTAATGAGCAGCAAGTGCAGGATGTGTTAACCCCAGAGTTATCTGAGTGCCTTGGAGAACAAGAACAGCAATGCATGAG
The DNA here is from genome assembly GCA_016808115.1 of Tetrastigma voinierianum. Classification (NCBI taxonomy): domain Eukaryota; kingdom Viridiplantae; phylum Streptophyta; class Magnoliopsida; order Vitales; family Vitaceae; genus Tetrastigma; species Tetrastigma voinierianum. The sequence goes on along the minus strand of JAEQBH010001859.1, from coordinate 267,173 downwards.
CTTAGTGCGAAGTGCGGAGAAGGAAAATAGAAATTCTACCTCTGTTGGCGGTGACGAACGAAGGAACTCAGCAGATTAAGAATAAAACCTGCAGGTTGAGTTAAAATATGCATTCTGGAAAGAAAATGGCGATATCGATTGTGATATCATGCGACCACTTCAAAGAGCATAACCTTCTACACCTCCTCAAGGAACAAGCAATCTTTAGGGTGGAAAATTTCTGATTTAAAGGCATCAAACAATAATCACTGTCAAAACATTTAGAAGAAGAATCTGCGGGGTGTTAGGCGACCACGAGGAGGAGGATTGAATCCTCACTTGCGGGAAGTGGTTCGCATTGAAGTCCTGAAATTGCTCCAGGCCAGTATCATTTACCACATATCGTGACACTTGGGTAAGCAGGCCAATTGGTGCCCGAAGTCGGGGGTGACAAGCGCGAAAGAAGCGAAGGGTGAGGAATTATCTACGTTACTGCGGTTGGAGGATTGTGCATAGATTATAGGAGGCTTCGATGAGTAACGAAAAGATCACTTCCGTTGCCATCCATTGATCAGCTTCTCGAGAGAGTTTACGGACACCCGTTCTATTGCTTTTTGGATGGGTGATCGGTGCCCTGGATGAGATTGCACGGAGGATCCGAAAGACCACCTTCACTTGTCCATTGCTTTGTATGCGTCTGGGAGGATGCCTTTTTGGTCTTTGCAATGCCACAGGCCACTTTTCGAGAGATGTATGCTTAGTATGTTTAGCGATATGGTGGAAGCATAATGGAAGAGTATACATGGATGATATCACTTTGTATATGGAGCGATTTTGAAGAATGGTACGGCTAATCTTGAGGCTATCCTGAGGAGGTGCATAGAAAAGAACTGGTGCTCAAGCGGGAGAAGTGCCATTTTATGGTTAACGAGGAATTATCTTGGGGCACATTATTTAAACGGGGGAATAGAAGTTGGTGATTCGTCATACAGTAGGCTGGTAAAATCGACAAAATTTATATACACCTAAGTTCCTACTCTTGTAGTAGTGACTGCGTAGTATAGTGGTCTAGGATCGAACACGAGGATGGGTTTTCATCCTAAAATGGTTTGCATCAGTGCATGAAGGTAAGGCTTTCTATTTGGACTCTTTGGAATTGGGTTTCAAAAACAGTGGGAATGGTTTGAAAAGCGAAAATTCTGGCGAAATTAAAGGTGAAAAGTTAACTTTGAAGATTTAGGTGTAGCAGCAGGATTAGGCGAACAAGTGTCTCGGGTTTTATCCTCGCGTTATGACATCGCGACCTATAGTCCATGGCATAGCAGGATCTATATTTAACTAGCAAACCTCACCCATTAAAACATCCCTGTTGGGTGATACAGGGTAGCATGCGATTATGGCCTTTTAAAGGCACAACATTAAATTATCATTTGGAGGCTCGTAAAGACCATCACAGAACAACAGTGCATCTCTCACCCGAGCCTTTGCATCCTAAAACATAAGAGTATTGGCGAAATAAATCAAGGTAAATGTTATTTAACCACAATTTGAGGAACTAACATGTAAATATTATTTGGAGGCTGCATTAAAGACCATCTAAGAACAACGATTACCATCTCACCCCGACACGCATCCTAAAACATGGAAGTATTAGCCCCGAATCAATAACATCCCACATTATGCAACTATGTTTTGAGAATAAGGGCCGTAAATACCTTGCCGTGGCACTTTTAATACAAGGATAACATCATATGCCCCACCACGAAGCTAAGCTGTATAACTGAGAGGCAGAGCATCTCACAAGTTGTATCCTCGAGGGTGTTTGGCAGCCGAGAAAGGGAGAGAAAGAAGAGATGAAAGAAAAGAAATAAAAGCAAAACCTAAAATAAGACTTTATTTACAAAAATAAAAACTTACAAAAATATATCTTCTCACCAGATTGTTCTGGTGTTCATTGTTTTCTTACAAAACAAGAGGGGGTTTATATAGACCTCCTGGTATGAAAATACCAAAAAACCTATAGAAATTGGCTAAGTTATTGGACAATTAAAATGTTCCTAAGTTTGGGGCGGTTTGCATTAATTACAATGAAAGTATGACGAGGCATCGATTTTATTTAGAAGTGAGGAATTTACGCTAACTAGCGAAATCACAGGCCTAGCGAAAATGGAAAATTTCGCTAAGGCCAGATAATTTCTAGCTAGCGAGGAATTTGGCTAATTTGCGAAAATGTTGTGGTAGTAGAAATCGAGGTTTTAAGCTAAGGAGCAGTGCTAGCGAAATTTGAATTGAATTACAGCGAAATTTGGCATTTTTAAACAGGTTCTCGAGAATTTTAAGCTAAAGGTTGCGAAAATTTTTCGCAATCCCCCAGAAAATTTTTGCAAACTTAAGCGAAAATTTGCGCATCAGTTGATCAGCTCTTGCTTTTCATCCTGCCTTCAACTGCATCGAATTTTCTTCACTTTGCCTTTGTTTTCTTGTTAATTCTTGGGCTGGTTGATGGCTGAGACTTGAATTCAAACTTCATGATTCATCATTCATCTCGACATTGAACTCCAAAAGTGCGCGAAGCACAAGCTTGACGAAATACCCTCCCAAATGGCATAAGTGTTACCAAGAAGACTAGAAACGCTTCAATTGGTATAAATGACATGATTAATGTAAAGCGCTCAGAAACCTATCTAATATTGGGTTGAAATTGCACTTTTTGGGCACCTAATCCACACCCAAACTAAAGCGTTGCTAGTCCCTCGTGATACAAAATAAAAAGAGGAGATGCATGTGGTGATTTTCAAAAGATTATGATTCAAAAGGTTGATGTACTTATACACAATACTTTAAAGCTAAGACATTTGACATCAAAATTTGAAAGCGATATGAAAAAGACTAAATCCATATGAGAAACGGTTCTATATCGATGTTGGTTCATGATTCCTCAACGGATTTTCACCTAAGTCTAATTAGTCTTTTTGGAATCCGGACTAAGCTAATAAAGCGCAAAAAATTGTTCCCCTCTGACCCTAGCCTTGACATGGCCTTAAGTTGTTGAACAACCTAGATGAAATTTAGTTACACTTTCTTTTCTTTTCCAATTATAATGTGGGATCTGATGCTTAAAGTCGAGTTCACGAAGTCCGTGCGAAGGTCCGCAGATGACTCCCGACCACTTTCAGGTTTAGGGCATCGAAGCGAAAGAATCCTTGACCACTAACTCATAGAGCTACCAGTTCCGAATGACCGAAAATCAAAGCACCTGGTCGCTAAACTCTACCTATCCACCCAGTATAGCGAACACAAAATCGATGACTCAAACAATTGGGCTTAGGGCATCGGGTTTCAAGGCTTTAGCCATACACCCCTCGGGCCAGTGCTCTGCAGTTTCAAGCAAAATATCACGACTTTATTTTTCTTTTTCTTCTTTTTTTTTTTCTTTTTCTTTCTTTTTTTTCTGCTTTTTCTTTTCTTTTCCTTTTCTTTTCCTTTTTGGAAGACAACATTGGTCTTCAAATGTGGGTAACTCAAAACTATCCTAGGTAGCCAACATACCTAAGGCCGGCTTGGCAAAGCGAAAGGAGGTATGCAAATTCACATGACCTATCGAAATAATGCGGGTGCGGTGTGATTAGCATAAAGGGAAATTTCAAGTTGAGAATCTTTGGGCTGTGGTGACCAAAATTTAATTCAAGCATGGAATTTGTTCTGGCATAGAGTGGCTTATGATTCAATCGTCAGTTTATAACAATTCAATTGTCCGGTTTGTAGCGATTCAATTGTTGATTGAAAGAAAAACATTTACACCCTAGTGAGCCTGAAACATGATATCTGAAAGTCTATGTATATAAGCCAGGAATAGCTTTTGATATAGCGAAATGGCTAGTACATGCATCTGAAAGCTAAACACGAAAATATCCTTTGCTACTATGCATTTAAAACATAAATCTGAAACAAAATTAGTAGGAGTTGATAAAAATTTAGCATTAAATATCTGAAAAAATGTAAAAAGAAACCTAACCACCTCCTTCTTTGTGGTGGTGGTGGAGTCTAGCTGTACTCTCTTGCGACGAGGAACATCAATAGCTGCATCGAGTGGGTGGGCTCCTCATTGACCCGGGAACCATGAGGGAAGACACAGATGGGTCATAATCGAGTCGACATAGGTATGTAGTGACCTACGATCTGGGCGGCTGTGTAGGCTATGAGTAGAGCGGAGATGGCATCCGTCGCACCAGTATCTCTCTCATTTAGCTTGGATGTACTCCGGTGAATGATGTCTTGAAAGGAAGGCCGGGAGTATCTGTTTGCTATTTCTGTGATGTAGTATGTGGAGGGGATGGAGGTGAGCAGTCGGCGTAGGAGTCCTCGTACCTCGGACTCCGAGAGCGGGTATATCATCTACGTGGTGGTCCTCGGCCTCGACCCCGGTACCTCCTCACGGTCTGTGGTAGTATGGCATGGAATGGGGCAGATAGTGTGCTTGGGTCTCTTACGATCTTACATGTAGGCATCTAGCTCTCCTCTCTAGCCTGGGCTCCTCTGGGAATCCATGCAGCTGAGAGACATAGCGGAGGTCGGCATCGAGTGGGGATCTTCTCTTTGCTCGTGCGAGGTCAGCCAGTGGACCATTCTCCTTAAAATGTAAAAGGCCATCCCCCATTTCGAGAAGGGGCTGAACGAAATCTCCGAGATCACGTAGAGCGCCTCGGGATGGCTCCCCTCCCTGCGCACATAATCTTGCGGAGGGAATGGGCCAGTGCGTGAAGAAGGTCGATGGGCGACATGCGGGGGTATACGCCAGAATCTTGGACCAGGCTGTGGCATCTCGGCCGGTCTCGAACCATCTCTCACGTGCGGGGTGGGTGGGCCCCGAGCTCCTATAACCCTCGAGTTGCGGCGACGGTATGCCTTGATCCAAATGCTGTGATATATCGGGTGAATTAAGGTACACCCGGGGCGGTCATATGCGGGGCGAATCTCCTAGTGGACCGTGTCTCCACGGATGTCATGGGTGGTAGAGGCTGGTACCACTCTGGGTAATAAAGCGCCGCGGGTCGTAAAGGGTAAGTGAATGCTCCTCGTGATCTCTGTAGACTCCGTATCACGGGTGACCCTCGTGCGGGGCGTCGTAGAATGACTCCCAGTGAAACTCTGCGGTGGAGTCGTATATTCCCCGGAATGGGGTGCCTACGAGAAACGGTGGCCTCCAGTCCTCGATCTTGGCGACGGTGAGGTGATGGTAGCCTCCGCGGTGGAGTAGCCCAGGAGATGGGGGGCGAAGATGGCTCGCTGGGCCCGATGTGTGGGCCCTCTTGGAGGGCCAGGCCCTCCTAACTCTCCTCGGAGTGGTGAGGCGATGGCGCTGGGGTCCCATCCCAGGTGCGATAGCGTCTAAATCCACAGGGCTCCTCGAATCTTTGCCTCTGGGGCCGTTGATAGTGGGGCTGGGGCCGGAGGCTGGAGAACCTCTCTCGGGCGTGCTAAATCTCACTCGAGTAGAAGGCTGGGACCACCGTCTGAACACCTCTAATATCGAAATAAAATACCCGAAAAGGGCTCGACTCGAAAATATAACTCTTTGCACTATATATACGGGCGAAGATCTCGAAGGCCTGCGGGTACTCTACCGGAAGTAATCAAAGCGACCCGGGGCTCCAGCGGCTATGCGTGTGGGCCTGGGCCCCAGTAGATGGCTGCAAAAATACGAAGTCTTTGGGGCGGGGCGCAGCCAATTTGAACGAGGGGCGGGCATCTGCACTAGGCTGCGAAGCTCGGCTGAAGGCTCGGTCGGGGTCGGCGTGTGCGTGGTCGAGTGGCGATCACTAGAAACTGGTCGAGGACTCGGTGAGGCGAGGCACAGGTGCGGGGACTCTGAGGCACAAATGCGCGGGCGGGGCGGCGGACTCGGTCTTGAGACCACAGCGATGCAGTGGATGGGAAGGTGGTGGGAAGCTCGGAGAGAGTAGGGACGGCCGAGTGAAAACTTGGTGGCGGTCACGAGTGCGGAGGAAGATGGCTCGGGGCTTAGGTTGGAAAAATGAAGAGGCCTTTGGACACCCCCGACCCGGGTTTATATAAACATCCACGCGTAGAAGGGTCTTTTCCCTTGAATATTCGTTACTCTAGCGAATTTGGCTCGATTGGCCTTCCTGTATTCCAAATTTTTTTTTTAAATTTATTAGTTAATATTTAATATAAAAATTATTATTATAAAATTTAATATATGTACTATAATTAAAATTTAAGCACAACACTAGGCTATACTAATTATTTTACTAGAAAATGAAAAATGCTAAATTAAAATTTTTTTTTTTTTTGAAAAATAACTAAAACTAATAAAATTAACTAACTTAAAACAGAAAATTAAAAATTGTGGAGCGCAATTAGGTTTTGCTCTTGAACGATTCATTTTAAGGTTACTCGAGGGGATCAGGAGAATGATCTCCCTCGGCCCACATGCAGTGTGCAGGCTGGCTCCATGATGTTGGGTGGCCAAGTGTTGTGCCCACATTCCTCGGTGATGGGCACATTGAGTGAGCAATTGGCTTGCTGTTGGTGTTGTTGGCAAGACAAATTCTTCTTCATCTCCATGGCTGATCACTCCTTGCATTTCCTGAGTACTTTGTTTTCCTGCACATTGATCAATTGAAACAACTTCATCAAAAATTGGCTTTTCAGTTTCTAGCAACTCTTGCTTATTATTCATTTGAAAGATGTTCAACTCGAAGTCATGTATTACCAAGGTAAGTTTGCATGACTCCATTAAGTGATTATTGTGCGTTGGATGTGGCGAAATGGTCTTCCTAAGATAATTGGTACATGATTAGTTCAATAGGAATTGGCTCGAGTGTCGAGCACCCTGAAATCTACTGGGTAGTAGAATTTGTCTATTTTCACAAGGGCGTCCTCAGCTATCCCCTTTGGGATCTTCAGCGATCTATCGGCGGTGATAGTGTGATGTTGGTAGGTTCAAGTTCACCTAAACCTAGCGCATATCTTGAATGGCGTTAGGTTCACCAGCTCCTAGTCAAGCAATGACTTCTCTATGCGAATTCCACAGTATTATTGAAATTGTGGGAGATCGGGATCTTTGTATTTATAGGATATTTGCTTTGGATGAGAGCAGCGATATGTTCGGTGAAATGCTTTCTTCTCAATGCTGTCCCTTCTTGGTTATGCAAGATCTTAAAGAATTTTGCATAAGCAGGGACTTGTTTGATTGAGTCCAGTAAAGAGTATGTTAACGCTTTACTTGCCTTAAGATATCGTCTTTGCTTGTTGAGTTGCCTTTTTCTTTCCTCTTAGTGCTTGTGGAAAGGAGGTGGTATGCGGTATTCATTGAATCCTCTTCTAGGAGAATATGCTCGGGGCCCGCAATTCTTCTCTGCACAGTTTTCAACGAGCTTTGGCATAGGTTGATCAACCTCTTTTCCACTTCTCAGGGTTATTATGGCCTTAACTTCATCCATTCCCGAATTGTTGGATGATCCTACCTCATGAATTCCCTTAGGATTTGGAAGTGTTTGTGATGGAAACCTCCCTCTCTCTTGTACCTCTAGCAATTTGTTGATCTTGGTGATTGAATACTGTAGGTTGTCAATTTTCTGGTTGAGATTGCTCTCAAGCCCATCTATTCTTTTGTTCATTGTATTCTCTACAGTATCAATTCTTTGTGCCAGATGCACATTAATTCCTTTTTGTTCTTCAACAAAATTGCCCACCACCTTACTCAAATTCAATATGGCTTGTTCCATTGGAGAAGAGGATGGTGGTTGTTGTGTGTGAGGGGAACCAAGGCGGGGATTTGGCCCACAGGGGGTACATAAGTTGGGGGTTGGGTTTCAGCTTGAGTTTAGGTGATTCCTCCAATTGGAATTGTATAAGTATTGCCATATGGAGCATTAGTTATTTGTGGCAGATTGTCCTACGGTGTTTGCACATTCTGACATCAAATCCTTCAGCTGCGGGAGCCATGGGACAACATTACGGTGGAGTGTCTGAGGGTTGGAAGTGGGTGCGGGATTGGATGTACGGGATTTTCGATCCACGCATGCACCTCTTGGAATTTGTTGCCTTCAGCTCCTCTACCTTCCTAGCTAGGGTTGAAATCCTAGCTCTCATTTCTATTTCTTCAGGCAGTGCATACATCCCACCCTTTGGTTGACTGGTGGTCTCATCTATCAATTCTACGAGAGGTTAAGCTCATCGACCTTAGAAGTTTCAACCACGTAATTTAAAAATCCATGGCTTCATCGGGATGTTTGCTTAAAAATCTCCCCACACATGGTTTTCAGAGAGCTGCCTCATGGCAGGAGATATACCACCATAAGTGGTTCACCAACATCAGTGTCAAACCAGTGATGTGGCGTACGCGATGGTTTCCATAAATCTTTCCTGACTCTTTGGTAAAATCTCTCACCATCATGAAATTTTGCAAAGTATAGATTTGTCTTTCAAATTATTGGTCTTGTGAGCACTGAAGAACTTTTTCAAGAATTCAGCCTGTAGCTGATTGATTTCTAATGGTTCTAGGCCTCGATAGGTTGGAGCCATATCTTGGCCTTGTCCTTTAGAGTCAATGGAAATGCCTTTAGCTTCAGCAAATCCATGTCCATCATACCTTCATAAGGTAGTACCAGACCTCCTGCTAAAATCCTAATATGAGTGTATGGTTTTCATTTTCCATACCATGATATGTGGGGAGTAGGAACAAATAGGCCTCTTTGCTACATCATCGGGGAGGAATGATCACGAGGATGGGACCTTAACTTTCTGGGAGGTGGATGTGATCCTCATAGTTCTATATGTATTTGGATTCATAGGGCTTCCTTGTTGACTCTGTTGTTCCTGGGTATGGGATCCATGGTATCGGTTAATTTTTACTAACTTCCTTTAGCTAGGTGAGTTGTGTACTTATCCTTCAAATCTACGAGAAGTGTCTCTATCCCACTTTGACTGCATACCACGGTTGTTACCGATTATAGAGACAACAAAAGAGCAACAACAAAGCTTGCAAAAGGTGAAAAATTAACTAACAACAATAAAAGCTTGTTGAATAGCTTCAGGCGAAGCGGTCACGATTCACGCTAGTACTAAAAGCTGGCGGTTCACCATGGCGAGTTGCAAAGAGGTAAAAAGGTTACCTTCACTTGTGATGGATCACAGTACTCTTGACTTACCATTAGTAGTTTGGCACCGCATCGACAACGAGCGCCATTTGGTCGTGCCCACGGTAGGATTTATTAAAATCAACAAAATTTATATACACACCTAAGTTCCTACCTCACTGCCTTAGTCAAGCTCTTTGCGAGTATAGTGGTCTAGGATCGAACACGGGGATGGGTTTTCATCCCCAAAAATGGTTTGCATCGATTAATGAAGGTAAGGCTTTCTATTTGGACTCTTTTGGAATTTGGGTTTCAAAGCAGTGGGAATGGTTTGGCGAAAATTCTGGCAAATTAAAAGGTGAAAAGTTAACTTTGAAGATTTAGGTCACTAACTTGGCAAGTTAGGGCGAACAAATTGTCCTGGGTTTTATCCTCGCGTTATGACATACGACCTATGATCATGGCATACTTAGGATCTATATTTAACTAGCAAACCTCACCACGTGAAACATCTCTGTTGAGTGTCTGGTGCTTATGCGATTATGGCCTTTTAAGAAACCCTAACATTAAATTATCATTTGAGGCTCGTAAAGACCATCTAAGAACATAACAGTGCATCTCTCAGAACCTTGCATCCTAAAGCATGGAGTATTATTGAAATAATAATAGTAAATGTTATTTAACCCAATTTGAAGAACCAACATGTAAATATTATTTCGAGGCTCGTAAGACCATCTAAAAGTTTCTTGAGTGCATCTCTCACAGAAACCTTTGCATCCTAAAACATGGAAGTATTAGCGAATCAATAACATCCCATGTTATGCAAGCCTGTTTTGAGAATGGCCCGTAAATACACTGCAGTGGCACAATACAAGAGGAGACTGACATGCATATGCCCCACCACCGAAATTGCTTCCTTCCTCTTCAAAGAGAAAGGAAGCAGCCAAGCATCTCTTGAGTTGTCATCCTCCCGAGAGGGTGTTTGGCAAGCGAGAAAGGGAGAGAAAGAAGAGAGAGAAGAGAGAAAAGAAATAAAAGCAAAACCTAAAATAAAAGACTTTATTTACAAAAATAAAAACTTACAAAAATATCTTCTCCACAGATTGTTCACCAATTGTTCATTGTTTTCTTACAAAACAAGAGGGGTTTATATAGACCTCCTCAAGGTATGAAAATACCAAAAAAACCTATGAAATTGGCTAAGTTATTGGACAATTAAGTAATACACCAAGTTTGGAGGCGGTTTGCATTAATTCTGAGTATGTGAGGCATCGATTTTTCGCTAGAAGTGAGGAATTTCGCGCTAACTAGCGAAGGAATCACAGGCCTAAGCGAAAATGGAAAATTTAAGCTAAGGCCGGATAATTCATGCTAGCGAAATTTCGCTAAAAGTACTTGAAAATGTTGTGAGTAAGCGAAATCGGGTTTTAAGCTGAGGCAGTCTTGTGAGAATTTAGGTGTGGTCCCCAGCGAGAAATTTGGCATTTAAGCTAGGTTGCGAAATTTCGCTAAGGTGAAAATTACCGCAATCCTGGCGAATTTTTGCAAGCAGCGAAAATTCTACATCGTTGATCCTTCCTTTTTTTCATCCTGCCTTCAAGCGCCGAATTTTCTTCACTTTGCCTTTGTTTTCTTGTTAATTCTTGGGGTACAGTTGATATTTGAGACTTGAATTCAAACTTCATGATTCATCGTTCATCTCGACATTGAACTCCAGTGCGCAAAAGCACATAACTTGACGAAAATACCCTCCCAAGTAACAAGTGTTACCAAGAAGAACTAGAACACTTCAATTGGTATAAATGACATGATTAATCTTGCAGCACTCAAAACCTATCTAATATAGGGTTGAAATTGCACTTTTTGAGCCTTAATCATTGTAAGCAAAAAATTGAACTTATTTCCCAAGCGCCATCTCAAACAAATGTAAAAACAATTAGAGCGATTCCTTGGTCATGCGAGCTTCTGAGAAGATTCATCAAGGACTTCGAAGATTGCTAAACCCCTACATAAGCTCTGAGAAGATCTTTAAATTTATTTGGGAAAAAGAATGCCAGGAGAGCTTTGAAGAGCTAAAGTCCCATTTGACCACTACACCAATAGTACGAGCACCCAATTGGTAATTGCCTTTTGAAGTGATGTGTGATGCAAGTGATCTTGCTATTGGAGGCGGTGCCAGCGAAGAGAAGATGGAAACCTCATGACATTATGCGAGCAAAACCTTGAATGAAACCTGAAAGGAACTATACTCTTCTGAGAGAAGGAATTGTTGCGGTGGTCTACGCCTTAGACAAATTCGAGCATACTTGGTTGGAGTCGATATAGTCATTTTCTGAATCATTCGCTTTGGAAATATCTTCTGACCAAGCAAAATGCCAAAGCAAGACTTATCAGATGGGTTCTTACGCGAAATTTAACTTGCAAATTAAAGGCGAGAAGGGGTAGAGAATGTGGTGGCGGACCATCTTTCCAAGGTTAACGATAGCCCACTTGACACTCATAGCCCACCTATGATGAATTCCCACAGAAGAATCTCTAATGCGGAGTTGGAAAAAGCTCACTGGTATGCTCACATTGCCAATTTCCTGTGAGAGAAATCCCATACGATTGGAAAGAGCAAGGATAGGAAGTACTTCTTCACGAAGATCCATTCCTATTATTGGGAAAGGCCCTTCTTGTTTAAATCTTGTGCATATCGGATAATCGGGAAGTGTGTGCATGAGAGCAATGGGAGTGCGAGGCCTTTGCCAGGGTGCTGTGGAGGTCACTTTGCTTCGAGAGAAGACAATAATGAAGGTCTTTATGATCTGGTTTCTACTGGCCTTCCTTGTTTAAAGAAGCACACTAAATGTGTCGTGTGTGTGATAGATGCAGACTCGGGAAATTGTCTCGCCGCCATATGATGCCCCTGAACCCAATTTTAGTGGTCAAACTATTCGATGTTTGGGGCATCGATTTCATGGGACCTTTCCCCACATCTTATGGTCATACATACATATTGGTGGGAGTGGACTATGTGTCCAAGTGGGTTGAAGCAATCCCCTGCAAAACCAACGACCCTGGGGGTAGTGCTTAAATTCTTGAAAGCAAACATCTTTTCTAGGTTCGAGTACGAAAGCCATTATTAGTGATGGAAGTTCACATTTACGTAACAAACCTTTTGAAAACCTCATGGCTAAATGTAGTGTGAAACATGATGGCCACCCCTTACCATCCTCAAACAAGTGGTCAAGTAGAACTTGCTAACGGGGAGATTAAGACCATTCTAATGAAGGAGGTGAAGAGCAGATAGCGAGAAAATCACGTCATGTTGCTTGATTCACTTTGTGGGCTGAGCGACTTTGAAACAATTCTTGAGATGTCCCTTATGGTTGGTCTATGGTAAGGCATGTCTGTGATGGAGATCGAATATAAGGCATGGTGAGGCGATCAAGAGGGCGAACATGGATCTAAGTAGGGTCGGACTCAAAAGATTCCTTAATCTCAATGAGTTGGAGGAAGCATCTGAAATGATGCCTACTTGAATTCAAGGGTGAAAGATAAAAAAATGGCATGATCGGAGAATGATAAGCGGCAAGGTTTCAGCAAGAGGACAGAGAGTCCTCTATATGATTCGAACTACACATTTCGGGGCTGGTAGCGATGGGCGGGTCCATTCATAGTTTAAGCGAGGCTCACTTGATGGTTGATGAACTACTTTCGATCCAAATGATAGTAGGGTGATCAAAGTTAATTGACAGAGGGTGAAGCCATATGTTGTGCAGTAGACCGTCAGGGAGGAAATTCTCCTTCTTGATCCTCCTTGAGTCCCACAGGCCACACATTTAAGAGTGGCTCCTGCTTTGTCTCAGAAGCCACCAATTTAATTGCTCAGTTTTGCTTAAGTTTCTTTTTGTGGTAATCAGTGTTTGGCATTTGATTTCACTTTGTGTTGACAACTACAGTAGCATCAACCGCTGGGGATGACCCTTCTCCTGCCACCATGTTTGAGGAGGTATCATTCCATCCTCTAGCTTTTTCATTCCCTTGCCGGGTCAGTCAGAGGTAATTTTCATATTTTTTTGGAATTTAGTCTTACTGGTTATTCAAGCCCTGCAGTGCCCAAATTCGTTTTTCTTTAATTTTGAGAATTGCTTTTTGTACCTACATTGTAGTGTTTATAATCTTGCCTTGAGTTGAAAAATTGAAACCTTGTATCTTACCATAATGCTAGAACAATTCCATGCATGATTTAGTTTTTGGTCGATTGAAGTTCCAGCATATTCAACCTTGAACATCCCCCTTTAGCTAATTCACACCTTGCATCGGTTGCTTGATAGATTGAGAAGCTATATACCTCTTTTCACTTTGCCCAGGCCTTAGATTTGTTGTGACCTATAATAGGTTTGTGTTGCATTGAATGAAGGCGATGTAGTCTTCCCGAATGAAAAGAAAGAAAAAGCAATTAGAAAAGAAAGAAGAAAAAAGAAAAATAAAAATATGACACTTTGCCTTGAAACCAGAACAGATTAGAAGTATATAAACCTTTAAAGCCGATGCCTAAGCATGTAGTGGTTGGAATTACCGTCGACTTAGTGTTAAGCTATCTGAATTGGAAGGGTGGAGTTTAGCGAGGTTGTAGGTGCTTAATTCTCGAAGTCGTCGAAGTCAGGGTGAAGCCTATATAAGGTTTAGCCAATTCGATTGATCCTTTTGGCTTGATGCCCTAAACCTTAATTGGTTGGGAGTCATCGATGGACCCCCGTTACATGGACATTGGTGAAGTCGAGTTTTTAGCATTGCATCCTACAATACAATCAAAGAAAGAAATAAGAATATGGCCCGATTCTATTTAGGTTGTTGACTATTTAAGGCTACAGCGTGGCAGTTGGGGAGGAATAGCTTTACAACTTATTGGTGCAATTAGTTTACCTTAAGAACAATTAGATTTTGGTGGAAGTTCGGGTTGACCTTGGAGGCAGCGGTGCCACAAAACTTGTTTTTATATGGCAATTGTTCTCTCACGACGGTTTTTGTACAGAGTCTAAATTTTTCATACTTAAGGCAAAACCTTACGTATACACACACTTTTTGAACAATATACACTTTTTGTAAAAGCACAGCATGCATACCTTGGTTGTTTTAGCATTGCTAAGGGACTAGAACCGTGTCGGTTGGGGGGTGTGATTAGTACCCAAAAAGTGATATTTTGAGTCCTATTCAAGATAGGTTTTGAGTTCTTTTTGCGTACTAATCATGTAAACTAAGCCAATTGGCATGTGCAGGTCTTTTTAGTACTACTGATTTGGTTTCGAGGTTGTTTTTGGTAGTTTTGCAGGTTTTGGGAACTTTACTCATCAAGCTTGGCTTCGTATTAGTGCTGAATGCTAGAATTCTCGGTGATTTCATCAACCCGAAATGAAGAAATGTCAAGTGGAATTGATGAATTAGAAGCTGGACTGGATACAGGAGGCAGCAGGAGGCAAGTAGGAGGCAAGCAGGATTTTCGCTATGCATTGCGAAAATTTCGCAAGGATTGCAAAAATTTTGCAACCATAGCGAAAATTTTGCTATCCCTGCGAAAATTTCGATATGCACAGTTTTTCGCTAAGATAGCGAAATTTCGCTATCATAGCGAAAATTTTCTATCATAGCGAAAGTTATTGTGCATAGAGAAAATTTGAATTTTCGCTATGCCTTGTATTTTCGCTATGCCTTGTATTTTCGCTATGATAGCGAAATTCACTGCATAGTGAAAATCATCCCCCTTTGTTTTGATTCCAAACGACCTTGTTTTGTTTAATTCCCATTTTGTCCTTATTGTAATCATGTATTTTAGGTATTTTTGGTATTTCACACATTTTGGTTGGCTATATAAGCTACCTTATAGCTTTTGTAACCCTAATTTTTATTTTTGGATTAAAAAGCTTTCATCCCGCAGCTTTACAGTTTTTCTCCCTTCTCTCTCTTCTTTCTCTCATTTTCTTGGCTGCCAAACACCACCTTTGAGGATGACAACTCAAGGGATGTTTGGCTAAGCCTCAGAAACCTTAGAGGGGATTCTTGGGTTTTGTTAATGGAGAAACTCTTGCATGTGTTCACTCTGTCTTAAATGAAAGCAGTCTTGCATTTATGGTTCCAACCTTTCCAAACTAGGGTTTAATGCTATTTAATGTCTTTCCTTTGGTCAATACTTGTCATGCTAGGGTTCAGTGCATTCTTAATGAGTGATACCTTGACATTCTTCTAGATGTAATTCTGAGCCATTGAAATGAGGTTAAATGCTAGGTTTCCAAATGGTGGAACATTGAATGCTCGATATATGTTTGGACTCAAATAGGAGTGTTTAAGGGTTAGTTTTTAAAAAGCTAAACAAAGATCCGGTTTGGCCATGACTATATGTCATTTTGCCACTGTGCGAGAAATAACCGAGGACACCTTCATAACCCCGTCTTGCAGGCTAGTGACCCAGGCAACCCAGGGTCACCATTCACACTACATTTTAAGCTGTTCGAGTGCTTAGATAACAAGCCCCGCACTTGCTGAATTCAAATCAGAAAATCCAAATAAAAGTCTCACCATTTTGAATCATGATACGAATCATTTGTGCGATGAAAACCCATCCCCGTGTTCGACCCTAGACCACTATATTGCAGTAGCTTAACTACGGCAGTAGGAGGAATATAGGAAACAAATTTTGTTGATTCCGGATCACCTCTTGTGGCATTGGTATTATCTGAGTTCTTGATCCTTCAATTTATAGGAAGCGGAAATCACAAATATAGAATTAATGAAAGGATGCAAAAGTAGGAAAATAGATTTATTATTATATATCAAGGTGAATTTACAAATTTTTTACTTTTGCAAGCGAATGGCAATGACCTCTATATAAACCGCAAAGGCTTTCTTGGGCATGAAGTATAAGTAAAACTAACACCAAAAGTATGAACATCACTTCCACCACTAACTGTCCCGACAACGAAACGAGAAAGTTAGAGGGGGAAGTGGTACCTCCTGATCGATTAATTTGGAGAAGGCTCATCCTGGCGGGCGGGCTCTGGTCTTTGTGGGTGAAGTGGCTGATCTTTGCTGCCATTTACTGATACATCGGGGAAAATTTGCGGGCCGATGGTGGAGAGTCTTGATCAATCTGAGGGACGGTGAGAATTTGAGTAAGTCTGAGGAGAGATAGTAGGGAGGCCCAAGTGGCTCTCTATCCGCATGATGCTGGCCTGGATCTGAGCTATGGAAGCCTCGGTGCGGGTCATCCTCTCTACCTAAGCGGCCTGTGAAGCTGCAAAAGAAGCCGTAGTGGCTAAGAATGTGCGGACTGTCTCCATGATAGCCAGGAAGTCCATGGCAGAGAGGGTAATGTCTTTGCGAAATTTGTGTGGAGGTGCTCAGATCTGCCATGTCAGGCCGGCAGTGGGCATGGAGCCTGAAGAGAATACGTGGAGGTAGAGACGCCAGACTGTGGTGCGATGTTGGAGCTCTTTGGAGACGATGTGAAGGCTGAAGAGGCTGGAGGGATGCGGTGACAACGAGTTCGAGGCTCCCGGTGTCTTTCTGACTGTAGGGGACAGGTCTCGACGAGGACTATCATCATCTTGCTCATCCTCGTCTGATCCCGGAGGGGGAAGATGGAAAGCTCGAGGCCTAGCCCGCCATCGATCAAAGGTAAGGGTGGCTCAGCCCGTCATCGACGCTCTACATGCGGTCGACCGGGAACTGAATGTCTTTCAAGCTGACGTAATAAGGCGAGGAAATAGAAGAGGTAGGGACCCGGCAGGGGCGGACTCAGTGGTGGTTGTGTCCTCGAAATGGAATAATGAGTCATAATCAGCTCCCTTGAGGGTGAACCCGGTATCCCTCACAAAATGCGTTATAGCACCTCTGGGATAAAAATTACCATCTCCTCTTTACTATATCTTGAAGTGGAAACATATTAGACCTCGAAATGTGGTCTGCTCGAGGAAGCTATCTGTTATTTGTGGAAGGTGGCGCTGAATATCTAGGCCCACCGGTAGCGTCCATAAAGAGAAGCCGGACCATCTCCCTGGTCGAAGGATGGGGCCACTTGTCTACTCTTAGGCCGCGTTGGCGAGGACCGCGGATGAAGCGCATTTATGATATCGGAGGCCGAAGTATCCAGGGCTGAGTCAGATAGAGAAATGAAGCGCAGTCGGGTTGGCCTCTTGCCGGGATGTCATCATGTGATAGAACTCGGTGACGACCTGCGGATAATAGTACTGACACGACACCATGAATGGCTCCAGATGGTATCGCTGCATGAGGAGCATGGAGTCTCGGGCAGTGCGTAATCTTTGGGAGATCATAAATGCGCCTCCCATGAAAATCTCTATCCACTGCTGACTAACATTCCGGAATGGGGTCGCGGGGAAATGGAAATGTCACTTTGATGATGGACCGGAGACGGAGTGCAGGGCTCGTGACCTGATAAGGTGGAAGGCGACCATACGGATCTTGATGTAGATGACTCCACGGGCACGATGTCAGGGCCCTCGGGTGGTGCAGGATGCGAAGGGCGGTGGTGTGGGCGACTGAGTATGATACGCCGCCGGGGCGGGGGCTGGAGGAGCCCTCAGCATCACCGGCGGCGGGGCGGCGGCGGTGGGGGCGCCGGTGGGGAGCCTTGACCCGGGGGGCGTAGGGTCGGCGCCTGGCTGCCCCGGCCGCGGGCCGGCGGGCGGGGAGGACCGCGGCGGGCGGGACCGGCCCGGCTGCAGTGGGCCCCACGGCCGGCCAGTGTCATCGCGGAGGCTAGACCAGCCCGATAGGGAGAGGGAGCAGCGCGGAAAGGCCTAGCACTGGCTGAAGGAGTGAGCTTCTCTCGTCTTTGCCATCTTTGGACCTGAGGAAGAACAACTAGAGAGGAGGAGATGTTGTTTTCTGAAACTGAAAGGATGATTTGTTAGGTGAAAATGAAATGGAACAAGGGTTTATAAAGGGGAGGAGGGGTAGGTGGGAAGATGTGAGAATTAATGGCTTTTAATGACCATTAATTGCCAGCTCAGGAATTAGAAAATTTAATTTTAGGAACGTCGAAACGAGGGTTGCGAGGATCTGAAAGAGTTGTAGGAGGAAGATGAGCAGTGCCAGGTTGAATTTTCGCGACATCACGGGGTTGCGAGATTTACGCGACTGCGAAAATTTTCTGGCACGAGAAATCCTCAGAGCATATTTGCTCCTCAAAAAACTAGAACACCTCACAATAAAAACAAACCCCGAGAAAAATATGAGGAAGTTAAAGCTAGATAAAAATAAAGAGAAAAAGAAAATTCCATGAAAATTTGGGAATTAAAAGTTATTAATGAAAATCCTAATTTAAAAATTGAAATAAAACAAAACAAAAATCTAACTAAAATTTGGAGTGGTTTCCAAGTTCCTACAGGAACCACTCCCTGTGATGATGAAAAGAGGTCTCAAGGGGGATCAAGGAGGAGAGGCTCCTCCATGCTTTTTGATGAGGTGTGCTATGATTAGATCAAATACGCTCTGGATGTCGAAGCATTATCTTGTCTACAGTGGTGCTGGTGGCGTAGTCTGCGAGGGAGGCTGACTGGTGCAGTTGATCCTTCATCAAGCTTTGCTTCTTTATTCTCATTGTAATTTTTCATACGAGTTTGTGAATGCGGCTTTCCTTCATGGCGCCACCCCAGGCGGACAACTACGACTTACGCTCCCTTGTCCTCGGTTGGCATATCCACAGTACTCCGAATGAAAAATGTTGAGCTCGAAGTGTGTTGCGAAGGTGGGCTACATAACCCCATTTCGGTCATTATAGCATGCATTTGTGGCCAAATAGCCTCCCGATTATGATGGGCACTTGGTGAATGCTTTCTGCCATTGGCTCTGTATCAAGAACCACAAAATCTACCGGATAATAGAAGTTATCCACCTTTACCAAGATATCCTCAACTATCCCCTTTGATATTTTCACTAATCGATCTGCTAAGGATAAGGTAATGTTTGTAGGCTTGACTCTCGAACCTAGCTATACATTGAGTAAATGATAGGTTGACAGCTCCCGAATCAGGTGGTGCCTTGTCACATGCGGGTCCCTCGTGTTGATTGAGATGGTGGGGATCCTTGATCTTTGTATTTCAACAAGGTTTTCCTTTGGATGACGGAGGCGACTTGCTCCGGTCGAGAAAACCACCTAATAATACCCAACCCCTTTTTATTTGCACAAGTCTTTGAGAAATTTCGCATAAGTTGGAACTGTTTGATCATATCGGCGGGAATGTTCACCTTGACTGCCTCGGCACCTCAGGGATGCCTTCTTCCTTAGAGCCTTCTTTTTGCCTCTCAGTGCTTGGGGAGGGGGGCATGCTTCTTTCATTGAATCTTCTTTGATGATTATGTGTTCAGGCTCCCCTTCCTCCTGTTCTCTTGTTTTTCCCACAGGCTTGGACACTGGCTGCTCAATTTCCTTACCACTCCTTAAAGTGATAATGGCTTGGACTTCATCCATTTTTGGTGTTGGCTCGCTGAGAAAGCTTGGACATGCTCCCTTAGTTAGGCGTGTCTGGAAGGGAACCTCCCTTTCTCCTACACGTCTTTGCCAGATTATTCAAGCTGCGATGGATAAGCGCATGGTATCAATTTTTACGATTTAGGCTTTGTGAAGCCCTTTAATTCTTTATTACATGGAGCTTTCTACTTTTTTACATTCTTTGGTTTATCGAGCATTGATAGTTTTACTGCTCCTCCATAAAATTCCTACCACCTTGCTCAAATTCATGATGGCTTAGCCACGGGTGATAAGTTAGTGCGGATCTTTAACTGCTTGAAAGTGGACCCATGCGTGCTGGCGATGTGCCCTTGGGGAGTACATATCACGGGGGTTTAGGCTTCCGGGCGAGTTGGGAGTGGTTCTTCCCGGTTATGATTATAAGTGTTACCATCTTGGGCATCATTTGAGGTGGCCTATTTTGGCCTAACATTTGCATTTTCTGCAGAAATTAAATCCCTTGCGGGGAAATTGGACAATCTCCCTTGATGGCCGTGGGTGGCAATTGAAGCATGGTTGGCTAGGCATAGATGCCTCGACCATGCCCAGACTCTGGTGGTTTCTCGCTCAAGTTCTTCATCCATACATTTAGGGTGGACAGCTTGGCTTGCAATTTCACTTCTCGGGTCGGTGCATAATGCCTCCCCTCGGGTTTTAATTGGTTTAAATCCCTCTCTACCTCCTTGGATTCGACTCATCCCATCCTTTGGAAGTTTCAGCCACGTGGTCAAAAGTCCGTGGCTTCATCGGGATTTTTGCTAAGGAAGTCCCTCCACACATGGTTTCTAGAAGTTGTTTCATTGAAGAGGACATTCCATCATTAGAAATGGTTCTGACATCCATGTATCAAAGCCATGATGAGGCATGCATTGATGGTCTCGGAATGTCTTTCCCGACAACGATAAAATCTTTCCAACGTCATTAGGCTTGCAAAGGTGTAGATCTTGTCTTCCAAGTTGTTGGTCTTATGAGAACTGAAGAACTTCTTGAAAATTCGCTGCTATTTCGGCCCAGTTCTGATGGTGTATGCCTTAGTGGGTCGCCCCAGTACGGCTTCATCTCTACGAATGTCAAAGGAAAGCCTTTAGCTTATTGATCATATCATGTCACCTTCCTTGAAAGTCGTGCAAACTTCCACATAATCCCAAATATGCGCGTATGGATTTTTCGTTTTCCATACCATGAAAGGTCGGGAGCAGGGGCACCAAATAGGGTCTCACTGCCACATCCTCTGCAGAGGGTATTATGCATGAGGGTGCACTCACCCTTGGTGGATGAATGTGATCCCTCATTGATCTATAGGCATTGGGTTCCCGATGAACCCCCTGTTGGCTCTGCTGTTCCTCAAGTGGAGTCTCCATCCGATTGGTTTGTAGGCCAACTTCACGACCTTCTTGATCGAAGCACCTAGCCTCTCGATGCACTGCGGTGTTTACGTCCTTTGCATAGCGCTATGATCACACCACAAACAAGAAACCAACAAAAACTAGACCAACAAAAAAGGTTATTAGTTAGCTAAAATCAAAATATTAACGGTCTACCGGGGAAGTTTTTCGAGCTCACCGTAGTGAAAGACCACAAAATTCCCTGTAATGGTGCAGAGTGGGGAAAAATGAATAAAATCAACAAGAAATGAGATAGCACCAATACTTGTGATGTGAATCACAAGTTCACTGCTTTTCTCTTCCACTAGGGCACCATCCCCGGCAACGGCGCCAATTGATTCGTTTCAAATTCAGGTAGGTGTTCGGAATCAACAAAATTTATAACTCCAAGTTCCTCTCTTGAAGTAGCTTAGAAGCTGCTAGCAGTATAGTGGCTCTAAGGGTCGAACCTGAGGATGGAGTTTTCTTCGTGAGAGGATTCACAGTGCATTGAAAATGGTGTTCCTCCTTAGATTAAAGGGGTGTGTGGAAACAATGTGTGAATGGTTGCAAAGCTGAAATAGTTGAAGTAAAAAGTTAAAGAAATCTTGAGTCTCGGGCCACGGGGGCTTAGTGTTCAGTTAACCAACATGTACTGGGTCTATATCCTCGCATTTGGAGCATGACATATAGTCATTTCGACCGGACTTCTTTAGCTTAGAAACCTAAACCTAGAGCTTTCCTTTTGAAAGATAACATTTCATTAGGCCCAAAATGTCACTAACGGTTAAAACACATCTCAAGAAAACGCGCGCACGATAAGCTAGCGGGGAACAACCGTGAGCCTCGATGGATCTAGTGAAAGTATCATTGAACCCGAAACTTGCGAATACACATTGAAGAGTATGCTTAAGAGATTTTAACCTCAGTGAAAAACAGGGGCACAAATACCCTAAAATGCAAACATGCAGAACATGAGAACATGCAGTTAAACCTAAAAACAACACCTAGTGGCCTTCCCCTTCAAGGATCAGGGGAGATTAGCCAAGCATCCCTTGATTTGTCATCATCAAGGGGTGTTTGGCTACCAAATAAGAAAGTAAAGGGGAAGAAGAAAAATCACCCAGTGGCGAGAGGAGGAAGCTTCGTGCTTGGCTGATTGATTAAATGATAAGATGTCTCCCAATTACGCATGGATTGAGCTTATATAGGCTTCGATAAAGAGAAATTACAAAAGTGTATTAAAGAATCAAAATTACATAAGGGTAAACTTGTATAAAACCACCAACAAGTGGATCAAAAAGCAGATAGCAGGTACAGGTATGAGCAGTGTTCGTAGGTTGCGAAAATTGGCAACCTGCGAAATTTCGCAAGTTGCGAAAATTCGCAACCTGCGAAATTTGTAGGTTGCCAAATTTTGCAACCCCCAAAATTTCCACAGTTTGCTCCTTCAATTTTCAATAAATTCGATCCGAATTTCCACTAATTTGATCATGAGTCTTCGAATGCAGCTAAGGTTCATTGTGCTCGAATCAAATTGAGGAATCACGGGCTTTTGACACCAAAAGTACTAAAATAACTCTGAAATGATCATTAGCAAAGCGGGACTCGAATATGTCAATTGAGTTATTGAAGTCAATTAGTATGCAAAAAGAGCATAAAACCTGCTATAAACAAGGCTCATCTTGCCTGTTGGGGTACTAATCGAGCAGCAATCCCCCTCCCATTTGTTAAGGCGACCCGGAGTGATTCGTGCCATAGTAGGGTGATTCGGAATCAACAAAATTTATATCCTATATTCCTCCTCTTTGCCCAGTAGTCAAACTCTTTGCTTGATATAGTGATCTAAGGTCGAACAGGGGATGGGTTTCTTCGTACAAATGATTTAAGTGAAGTCAAAAATGGTGAATTTGGTTTGGATTTTTAAGGTAGTGATAAAAAGCGATTGGGTTTGGTGGTTGTAGCGAAAATAAATAAAAAATAAAATATAAAAATAGAACTCTTGAAGTTTTTTGGGCCCTTTGGTTTAGGAGTTTTAAGGCAAATAACATGTCTCAGGTCTTTCCTCGCATTGGGGAGCATGACATATAGTCATTCCGACAGGATCTTCATTGCTTTAAAACCTAGACCACTATGATTTTCCCTTTTGAAACATAGCATTTAAGCGACAAAAATATTCTAACGGTGATATCATATCTCAAAACCTACCTGCGGTAACTAATAGAAAAGCAAACTAAGCTGGATAACAGGGGGATTTAGTGATGGCATCCCTTTGTAACTTAAAAGCTTATATACACACGTTAGTGAGGGTGTGCTAGAATTTTAACTAGGGTGAGAAATAGAACATCAATACCCATAAATGCGTGCGTTAAAAACAGAGGACAGTCAGTTTACCTCAAATCCAAAGCCCAGTAGCCCTCCTCTTCAAGGAGGAAGAGGTCTAGCCAAGCATCCTCTGAGTTGTCATCCTCAGAGGAGTGTTTGGTAGCCGAGAAAATGAGAGAAAGAGGAGAGAAGAGAGAAAGCGTAACCTAAAATGAAGCTGCGCGTAATCTTGAAAGATTAGAAAAGTTAGGGTTACAAAAGCTATAAGTTGGCTTATATAGCCATCTGAAGTGTGAAATAGCAAAAATACCAAAAAATATAAGATTCTGATAGGAGACCAGTAAATTATACAAAGCGAAGTCGTTTGGATCAAAATCAAAGGGAAATTGAATTTAAGCTATGCATAGTGAATTTCGGCTATCATAGCGAAAATCTGGGCATAGCGAAAATTGAAATTTTGCTGTACACGATACTAATATGATAGGTAGAATTATCAGCGTGGCGAATTTCCTGCTTGTTCTATCTTGTTCCATTGCTTCCTGTTCCATTTGCTATTCATTTCTTAAATGCTTTGGGAATTCTTCATTCATTCTTTTGGGGTGATAGAAGACCATATGAAATTGATGAAATCAACGGAGCTTTAGTTATGATTGGATTGACATGATAATTTGGCTTCAATTCACTGTAAAAGAAAGAACTGCAAAGCAGCCTCAATGCGATTAAAATTACGACGGACCTGAACAAGTCAATTGGGTAAATTATAATAATTAGTACACAAAAAGCGCTCAAAACCTATTAAAAATAGGGTTCAAAATAGCACTTTTTGGGCACTAATCAGCCAGTCTCATAATTCTTATAATCTCACCCACAGAATGTTTTGTCTCTTGACATCTCATACCCTCCCCCTCTTAGTCTCGAAGAGCTTCTCTTCCGCGAAATCGGCGGCGGCGACCCCTGCCGTCGTCAAAAGCGGCCAGTCTCACAATTCATACATTCTCACCCACAGAATGTTTCGTCTCTTGACATCTCTTCCCCATCCCCTCTTTGTCTCGAAGAGCTTCTCTTCCTCATCATCGGCGGCGGCAACCCCTGTCTCCGTCAAGAGCGTAAGTCTCATAAGTGTGTACATTCTCACCCTTGCTGTGTTTTGTCTCGACATCTAGTCCCTCCCCCCTCCTTGTCTCGAGCTTCTCTCAGCATCATCGGCGGCGCGACCTTCTCAAGTGGCGGCGGTTCACAATTCTTACATTCTTACCCATAGAATGTTTCGTCTCTTGACATCTCGTCCTCTCCCCTTCTTTGTCTCGAAGATCTTCTCTTAGCATCGGTGGCGACGACCACAATACGTGGTGAAGCAAGCAAGTCTTCTGGTCTTACAT
Source organism: Tetrastigma voinierianum (assembly GCA_016808115.1). Classification (NCBI taxonomy): domain Eukaryota; kingdom Viridiplantae; phylum Streptophyta; class Magnoliopsida; order Vitales; family Vitaceae; genus Tetrastigma; species Tetrastigma voinierianum. Next base: position 242,509 of record JAEQBH010001859.1, on the reverse strand, counting down.
TCTCACCCAAAGAATGTTTCGTCTCCTGACATCTAGTCCCCACCCCCTCTTTGTCTCGAAGGGCTTCTCTTGATGCAGAATTGGCGGCGTCACGATACAGTAGTGGCTAGTCTCTGAATTCTTGCATTCTCACCCGGAATGTTTCGTCTCTTGACATCGTCCCCTCCCCTCTTTTCGAAGAGCTTCTTATGACATCGGCGTAGCGACCCACCCCTTGCAGTCAAGGCGGCTAGTCTCTAATTCTTATTCTCACCACATGTTTCATCTCTTGACATCTACGTCCCCTCCCTCTTTGTCTCAAAAGCTTCTCTTAGAATGTCGACAATGACCCTACTTATACGTCGAAGCGACGGTCCCAATTCACTTTATTCTCACCCGAAGAATGTTTCGTCTCGCTACATCTCGTCCCCTCCCCACTTTGTCTCGGCTTCTCTTAGGGGCATTTGTGTGACGACCCTGCACACACATTGTCAAGTCACGGCCGATCTCATAGTCGACATTCACACCCACAGAATGTTTTGTCTCTTGACATCTCGTCCCCTGCCCCTGTCTGTCTCGAAAAGCTTCTCTTCTGCAGCATCGGCGGTAATGACCCCGTCCGACGTCAAGAGCGGCCAGTCTCAAAATTCTTACATTCTCACCCACATAATGTTTCGACCCTTTACATCTCGTCCCCTCCTCCTCTTTATCTTGGAAAGTTTTATTGAGTAACATCGACTACCTGCGGTAGTCGAAATGATCAAAAATTCTTACATTCCACCGCGATCTTCGACCCTTGACATCTCGTCCTTTCTCCCTCTTTGTCTCGAAGAGATTTTATTCATGATGTTGGCGGCAGCCCTTTCAACGATCGAGCGGGTAGTCTCCGCAGTTCTTATTCTCACCCGAGAATGTTTGTCTCTCTTTACTTCTAGTCCCCTCCCCCTCTTTGTCTCGAAGACCTTCTCTCCTGCAGCACGGCGGCGGCGACCTCTGCCGCCATCAAGAGCGGCCATCTTCACAATTCTGACATTCTCACCCACAGAATGTTTCATCTCCGAACATCTAATCCCCTCCCCCTCTTTGTCTCGGGAGCTTCTCTTGGCTTGACATCGGTGACCGTGCCTTGAGTAGCTAATTAAGCACAGACCGACATTCTCACACAATGTATGTTTCGTCTCTTGACATCTGGTGCCCCTCCCTCTGCATCTCGAAGAGAGCTTCTCTTCTACGCTGTAGTCGGAGGGACCTTGGCGTGAGATCGACGGTCACATAACTCTCTTACATTCTCACCACTTAGTCTTCGACCCTTGACATCGTCCTCCTCTCTTTGGCTCGAAGAAATTTTTATTCCGGCGCGCCGGCGGCGAGCCCTTTCGACCATCAGGCGGATATTCTCAAATTTGTACATTCTCATCACCGGAATGTTTCGTCTCTTGACATCTCATTCCCCTCCCTCTATGTCGAAAGATCTTCTCTTCCACGGCATGTTGTGGAGACCCACATACCCGTCGAAGCGGCTGTCTCACAATTCTTACATTCTCATGCACAGAATGTTTCGTCTCTTGACATCTCGTCCCCTCCCCTTCTTTGTCTCGAAGTGCTCCTCTTTCGCAGCATCACCGACGGTGACCCCTGCCACCGTCAAGATCGGCACGTCTCACAATTCTTACATTCTTACCCAAAGAATGTTTTGTCTCTTGACATCTTGTCCCCTCCCCCTCTTTGTCTCGAAGAGCTTCTCTCCTGCAGCATCGGCCGCGGTGACCTCTGCCGCCGTCAAGAGCGGTTAACCTCACAATTCTGACATTCTCACCGCCAGAATGTTTCGTCTCCTGACATCTAGTCCCCTCCCCCTCTTTGTCTCAAAGAGCTTCTCTTTAGCAGCATCGGCGGTGACCCCCGGTAGCCCTCGAGTGGCTAGTCTCTCTGAATTCTTATATTCTCACCCACGCAATGTTTAGATCTCTTGACATCGTCCCCCTCCCCACTTTGTCTCGAAGGTTTCTCTTAGCGGCATCGACGGCGACCCTGCTTGTAGTCGGGCGGGTTGATCTCCTGTTCTTACATTCTCACCAAAAGAATGTTTCGTCTCTTGACATCTCGTCCCTTCCCCCTCTTTGTCTAGAAGAGCTTCTCTTCCGTGGCATCGGCGGTGACCCACACTTGCGGATTAAGGCGACAAGTCTCATAGTGCCCATTCTCACCTAAAATGTTTCGGTCTCTTGACATCTCCGTCCCCTCCCTCTTTTTGTCTCGAAGAGCAACCTTACCGCGGCATCGCGGCGGCGACCTACCCATTTGTCAAGCTGCGGCTCGTCTCATGGTCTGTCATTCTCGCACGGAATGTTTCGGTCTCATGACATCTCGTCCCTGCCCTCTCTGTCTCGAAGAGAATCTCGCCCTGCTGACATCGGCGACGACCTCTTAGTCGGGCGGCCCGGAGTCTCAAGTACACATTCTCACCCACAGAATGTTTCGACCCTTGACATCTCGTCCCCTCCCCCTCTTTGTCTCAATGAGATTTTATTCCGCATCATCGGCGGTGGCGACCCTTGTAGGCGTCAAAGGGGGCTAGTCACAAAATTCTTACATTCTCACCCACAGAATGCTTCGACCCTTGACATCTCGTCCCCTCCCCCTCTTTGTCTCGAAGAGATTTTATCCCGCAGCATCGGCGAATGCGACCCTTTCAACCGTTAAGAGCGGGTAGTCTCACAATTCTTACATTCTCACCCTCATAATGTTTCGTCTCTTGACATCTCGTCCCCTCCCTCTCTTTGTCTCGAAGAGCTTCTCTTAGCGACATGGACGCGAGCCCTGCCTCCCTTTATCGAGAGCGGCTGGTTTGTGAATTCTTACATTCTAAGCCCGCAATGTTTAGATCTTGACATCTAAGTCCCCTCCCCTCTTTGTCTAAGAGCTTCTCTACCTTGATGTCGGCGGCGTCGACCTCACCTCCATAAAGGCGTAGCCTCACAATTCTAACATTCTCACCCGTAATGTTTAGTCTCACGACATCCTCGTCCACTCCCTCTCTTTGTCTTGAAGGCTTATCTTAGCGACCAGCGGCGACGGTGACCCTGTGGAGTCGAGCGCCCGACCCTCCCTGGTCGACATTCTCACCCACATAATGTTTCGTCTCTTGACATCTCGTCCCCTACACCTCTTTGTCTCGAAAACCTTCTCTTAGCGGCATCAGCGGCGACTACCTGATCAAAAGCGGCCGTCTCATAGTCGAGCATTCTCACACGAAGAATGTTTGTCTCTTGTTTCGTCCTCACCCCTCTCTATCTCAAAGGCATCTCTTTAAGCGACATCGGCGGCGGTGACCTCGGTAGCCCTCGAGAGTGGCTAGTCCTCCTGATTCTTATATTCTCACCGAGATGTTTAGTCTCTTGACATCTCATTCCTCCTCTTTGTCTCGAAGAAGCTTCTCTTCGCGACATTGGCATGTCGGCTGACCCGCCGTCAAGAGCGGCCAGTCTCACTATTCTTACATTCTCACCACAGCGAATGTTTAGGTCATGACTTCTCGTCCCTTCCCCTCTTTGTCTCGAAGAGCTTCTCTTAGTGGCATCGTGGTGACCCTGTGCCGTTAAGAGCGGCTTGATCTCATAATTCGCATTCTCACCCACAAAATGTTTCGCTCTTGACATCGTCCCTCCATCTCTTTGTCTCAAGAGGTTCTCTTCCGCGGCACGGCAGCCGGCGACCTCGCCGCCAATCGCGCCCCGTCTCATAATTCGTCATTCACCCATGCACGTTTCGCCTCTGACATCTCATCTCCCGCCCTTGTCTCGAAGAGCTTTCTCTCCGCAAAGACGGCGGCGATAACCCTTCCGCGCCAAGAGCGGCCAGTCTCAAAATTTTTACATTCTCACTTACAGAATGTTTCGACCCTTGACATCTCGTCCCCTCCCCTTCTTTGTCTCGAAGAGATTTTATTCCGCAGCATCGGTGGTAGCGACCCTTGTAGCCGTCAAAGGCGGCTAGTCAAAAAATTCTTACATTCTCACCCACAGAATGCTTCGACCCTTGACATCTCGTCCTCCCCTCTTTGTCTTCAAGAGATTTTATTCAAAGACGGCGAAGGCGAATTTCTTTAAAACCAAGAGCGTAGTCTCACTATTCTTACATTCACACCCTCATAATGTTTCGTCTCGATATCTGGCCCTCGCTCTCTTCGTCTCAAGAGCTTTCCGCAAAGATCGGCGCAACAACCCCTTCCGCCGTCAAGAGCGGCCAGTCTCAAAATTTTTACATTCTCACCTACAGAATGTTTCGACCCTTGACATCTCGTCCCTCCTCTTATCTCGAAGAGATTTATTCCGCAACATCGCTGGGTAGCTTAATTCTTGTAGCCGTCAAAGGCGCTAGTCACAAAATTTACATTCTCACCTACGTATCGCTTCCACCACATCTCAGCCCCCACCCCATCTTTGTCTCGAAGAGATTTTATTTCGCAGCATCGGCAAAGGCGACCCTTTAAACCGTCAAGAGCGGGTAGTCTCACTATTCTTACAATCACACCCTCATAATGTTTCGTCTTTTGACATCTCGTTCCCTCCCTCTCTTTGTCTCGAAGAGCTTTTCTTTCGCAACATCGGCGATGGCGAGCCCTGCCACCGTCAAGAGCGGCTAGTTTCAATATTCTTACATTCTCACTTACATAATGTTTCATCTCTTGACATCTAGTCCCCTCCCCTTTTGTCTCAAGAGCTTCTACCGCAAAGATTTGCTGGCGGCAGAATTCCCCCGCGCCAAGAGAGCCAAGTCTCACAATTTATATATTCTCACCCACATAATGTTTCGCCTTTTTACTGCCTGGGCCCCTCCCCCCTTGTCTCGGCATTTCTCTCCCACAGATCAGCTGATCTAATTTCACTTCCATCAAGGAGCCGCCACTTCACAATTTAAACATTCTCACCCAAATAATGTTTCGTCTGACATCTCGTCCTCCTCTTTGTCTCGGGAAGAGCTTATCTTCCGCAAAGATCACGGCCGTGACTCCCTATCGCCAGAAAAGAGCTGCCAACCTCACAATTCGACACCCACCCACACTGCTTCGCCTCCCGACATCCGCCCCTACACCTCTTTGTCTCAAACCTTCCTTCCGCAAAGACGGGCACACACCCCCGCGTCGTCAAGAGCACTGCCTCATAATTCTGACATTCTCACACAAAGAATGTTTTGTCTCTTGACATCTCGTCCCCTCCCCCTCTCTGTCTCTAAGAGCTTCTCTTCTGCAGCATCGGCGGCGGCGACCCCTTCCGACGTCAAGAGCGGCCAGTCACAAAATTCTTACATTCTCACCCACATAATGTTTCGACCCTTGACATCTCGTCCCCTCCCTCTCTTTGTCTCGAAGAGATTTATTCCGCAGCATCGGCGACGGTGACAAATTAAGCCATCAAGAGAAGGTAGTCTCGCACTCTTATCAACTACGTAATGTTTCGCCTCTTGACATCTCGCTCCTCTATCTCTTTCCAAGATCTTCTTCCATTGAACATCGGGCGGCGGCGACCCCTACTCGCCATCAAGAGCGCCCGTCTCAAATTCTTGGCATTCTCCCCACAGATCGTTTTTCTGCCTCTTGTCATCTCGTCTCTCCCTTCTTTGTCTCAAAGAGCTTCTCTTCGCAAAGATCACCTAAGTGATGACTTCGCGCAAGAGCTAAGACATCTCACAATTCTTACATTCTCACCCACAGAATATTTCGTCTCTTTACATCTTGTCCCCTCCCTCTCTTTGCCTCGAATAGCTTCTCTTCCACAACATCAGCAGAGGCGACCCCTGCCGCCGTCAAGAGCGGCCCGTCTCATAATTCTGACATTCTCACACAAAGAATATTTTGTCTCTAGACATCTCGTCTCCTCCCCCTCTCTGTCTCAAAGAGCATCTCTCAGCACGCTGGCTGACCCCAAATTACCTTAAGAGTGACTAGTCTCACACCCTATATTCTCACCCACGCATCGTTTCGCCTCTCGGGAGACCGTCCTCCCCTCTTTATGTCTCGAAGAGCTCTCTTCCGCAAAGATCTGCATCTAACCCCGCCGCCAAGAGCTGCTAGTCTCACAATTCTTACATTCTCACCCACGTATCGCTGGCCTTTGACATTCCTCGTCCCTTCCCTATTTGTCTCGAAGAGCATCTCTATTTGCGGGCATCAATCTACACTCGCGCCGTTAAGAGCAAACTACCCTTATAATTCTTAGCATTCTCTCCCACAAATGCTCTGGCCTCTTGACATCCGTCCCCCTCCCTCTCTCTTTGTCTCGAATGTGTTCTCTTCCGCGGCACGGCAGCACGACCCCTACTGTCAACTCGCGGCCTCGTCCCACACTCGTCATTCTCACCCACATAATGCTCTCGGTCTCGACCTTCTCGTCCCTTCCCCTCTCCGTCTCGAAGAGCTTTCGCAACATCGCGACGACCCCTTCACCAAGAGCGGCCGCTACCATTTTACATTCTCACCTACGTATCGTTTCAATTCTTGACATCTCATCTCTCCCCCTCGTCTCGAAGCGATTTTATTCCGTAGCATCGGCGGTGGCGACCCTTGTAGCCGTCAAAGGCGGCTAGTCACAAAATTCTTACATTCTCACCCACAGAATGCTTCGACCCTTGACATCTCGTCCCCTCCCCCTCTTTGTCTCGAAGAGATTTTATTCCGCAGCATCGGCGAAGGCGACCCTTTCAACCGTCAAGAGCGGGTAGTCTCACAATTCTTACATTCTCACCCTCATAATGTTTCGTCTTTTGACATCTCGTTCCCTCCCTCTCTTTGTCTCGAAGAGCTTCTCTTTCGCAACATCGGCGGTGTGGCGAGCCCCGGCGACCGCCAAGAGCGTGCTAGTTTCACAATTTTGGCATTCTCACCCACATAATGCTCTCTGTCTCGAGACATCTAAATTCCTCCCCTCTTGTCTCGAAGAGCTTCTCTACCGCAAAGATCGGGCGCATGCAACCCCGCCGCCAAGAGCGTAAGTCTCATACTTAGTATATTCTCACCCATAATGTTTCGTCTCTTTGACGCCTAGTCCCTCCCCTTTGTCTCGAAGAGCTTCTCTCCCACAAGAGACGCGGCGACGAATTTCTACCTCCATCAAGAGCAGCCAGCCTCACAATTCTAACATTCTCACCCACATAATGTTTCGTCTCCTGACATCTCGTCCCCTCCCCCTCTTTGTGTCGAAGAGTTTATCTTCCGCAGCATCGGCGGCCGTGACCCCTATCGCCATCAAGAGCGGCCAGCCTCACAATTCTGACATTCTCACCCACATAATGTTTCGTTTCCTGACATCTCGTCTCCTACACCTCTTTGTCTCGAAAACCTTCTTCCGCAAGACGAGGGCGACTTCGCACCGCTAAGAGCGGCCCGTCTTCATAATTCTGACATTCTGTACACAAAGAATGTTTTGTCTCTGACATCTCGTCCTCTCCCCTCTCTCTGTCTCTAAGAGCTTCTCTTCTACAAAGATCGGGCTGCGGCACCCTTCCGACGCTAAGAGCGGCCAAATACAAAATTCTTACATTCTCACCCATAATGTTTCGAATTTTGACATCTCATTCCTCCTCTCTTTGTCTCGAAGAGATTGACCCCAAAGATCGCTGCGGTGACACTCACCATCAAGAGAGGGTAGTCTCGAAATTCTTACATTCTCATCCACAGAATGTTTCGCCTCTTGACATCTCGTTCCCTCTCTCTCTTTGTCCAGAAGATCTTCTCTTCCACAACATCGGCGGCGGCGACCCCTACAGCCATCAAGAGCGGCCTGTCTCAAAATTCTTACATTCTCACCCACACGTTTCGCCTCTACATCTCGTCCCTCCCTCTGTCTCGAAGAGCCTCTTTCGCAAGATCACCGCGATGACCCCTCGCATCACAAGAGCGCACGCCTCGCATTCTTACATCTCTCACCCACGCACATTTCGTCTCTTTACATTTTGTCCCCTCCCTCTCTTTACCTCGAAGAGCTTCTCTTCCACAACATCAGCTATGCGCACTCCTGCCGCTGTAGCTCAAGGTCGCCCGTCTCACCATTCTGACATTCTCAACCGCAGAATGTTTCGTCTCTTAACATCTCATCCCCTCCCCCACTTTGTCTCGAAGAGCTTCTCTTCCGAGTAATCAGCGGCGGCGACCCCTGACGCCGTCAAGAGCGACCAATCAAAAAATTCTAACATTCTCACGCACAGAATGTTTCATATCTTGACATCTCGTCCCCTCCCCCACTTTGTCTCGAAGAGCTTCTCTTCCGAGGCATCGGCAGCGGCGACCCATGCCGCCGTCAAGAGCGGTCCGTCTCTTAATTCTAACATTCTCACCCACATAATGTTTCGTCTCTTCACATCTCGTCCCCTGCCCCTCTTTGTCTCGAAGAGCTTCTCTTCTGCTACATCAGCGGCGGCGACCCCTTCCGCCGTCAAGAGCGGCTAGTCTTAAAATTCTTACATTCTCACCCACATAATGTTTCGACCCTTGACATCTCGTCCCCTCCCCCTCTTTATCTCGAAGAGATTTTATTCCGCAGCATCAGTGGCGGCGACCCTTGCAGCCGTCAAAGGCGGCTAGTCTCAATATTCTTACATTATAACCCACATAATGTTTCGTCTATTGACATCTCGTCCCCTCCCCCTCTTTATCTGTAATGCCTTCTTTCCATTGAAGACGGCAAGCATGAAACTCCCGTCGCCGTAAAGAACGGTATGTCTCACATTTTTTACATTCTCACCTACATAATTTTTCGTCTCTTGACATCTTGTCCCCTCCCCCTCTTTGTCTCAAAGAGCTTCTCTTCCGCTGATCACTTGTGCGAATTTCAACCTGGGCCAAGAGCGCCGCCTAACAATTTACATTCTCACCCACAAAATGTATCGCCTCTCGGGAGCATCTCATCCCCTCCCCTCTTTTGTCTCGCTGAGCTTCTTCTTCCAAGACGGGGGCGACGGCACTTCGCGCCGTCAAGAGCGGCGAGTCTCACAATTCATATATTCTCACCCACATAATGTTTCGTCTCTTGAAATCTAGTCCCCTCCCCCTCTTTGTCTCGAAGAGGTTCTTCTACCGCAGCATCTGCGGTGGAACACCTGTCGCCATCAAGAGCGGCCAGCCTCGAAATTCTAACAATCTCACCCACGTATCGTTTCGGCCTCCCGAGATCACGCCCTCCTCTTTATCTCAAGAGCTTATCTTCCGCAAAGATCCGACGGCTGAATTCTCCGCCACAAGAGCGTCTTCAATCTAACAATTATGACATTCTCACCCATAATATTTTCGTCTGCACATCTCGCCCTCCCCTCTTGTCTCGAATAGCCTTCGCTTCCACAACACTTCAGCGGCGCAGAACCCCCCGCGCCGGTAAAGAGCGGCCCATCTCATAATTCTTACATACTCACTCAAAGAATGTTTCGTCTCTTGACATCTCGTCCCTCCCCTCTCTCGTCTCGAAGAGCTTCTTCTTCTACAAAGATCGTGGGCGGCGGCGAATTCTCCGATGTCAATATCTAAGAAGTCACATAATTCTACATTCTCACCTACGCACGTGTTTCGACCCTTGACATCAAGTCCCTCCCGCTCTCGTCTCGAAGAGATTTATACCGTTAAAGACGGCCATGGTGACCCTTCACCAAGAGCGGGTAATCTCACAATTCTTACATTCTCATCCACAGAATTTTTCGTCTCATGAAATCTCGTTGCCTCCCCGTGCGACCCCCCCCCCCCCGAGCCCCGACCCGACCCGATTGGTGAGTCCGAACCGAAACCCCGGGGACGCTCGTTTTATTTCTTTTAAAGTCGTTAATCAAATCTCTTTAGTTATCGTTTTATTAAATTTTCATTTTCAAAAGTGTCGCGACCCGAAACCCCGACTTGACCCGATTGGCGGATCCAAGTCGAGCCCTAAGCATTCTCGACATTTTCAATTATCTTATCAAAACATTTGGCTTGTCTTATTCATTTTAGATTTTGTAAATTCGCGGAAGCATTTCATTTTGGGCAAGCCCATAAACATTTACAATTAACAAAAGATTCATAATATTTACATTTAACAAAATGCCTTTACAAAAATAAGGATCCAGAGTTCAAACTGTTTTACAAAATGTCAATGTTTGAAAGAAATGGAGTAGACAGATATGACTCGAGCATAATTCACCTCTCGCTACGACTCGAGCTCTTCGATCTCGGGTCTTGCTTCGATGTCTATCACTCCTGCACTACAAGATTGATAAAATAATACGCTTAAGCATTTTCATGCTTAGTGGTTCTATACAAATCAGATTCCATTCGCTCATATAACCATGCATTTATCAAAATAATGCCTTTATACAACACGCGTAATGTAAAGATACTTATACAAATACACTTCAATACCATCATTCTCATTGTTCTGGCTTGTGATTCCACATATAGCATAGAATTCGACATCTACCTACGTATCCAGCTTGGTGAACTCGCCCGTTTGTCATTCAGCAGTAATGTGGCTCACATTCACATTACCATCTTCACATATGACTATAATCGACATTCACACGCATCTCGCCTGGTGAATCCCGGCCTTGTTTGTCATCCAATAGTAATGCATTCTGCTGCTCAATATTACCGTCTCACATATGACTATAGAAGTCAACATTCATGACAGATTCAGTTGGTGAATCCTGTCATGTCTGTCATTCAATAGCAATGTGATTTCGCATTAGACAAATACGGTTACCTTCATGACGAACTCAAATGTGAATTCACATGTTGGTCATTCAATAATACGTTTCCAAAAATAAATTTACTTTATGCAAGAATTCACTTTACAATTAAATACTGATACATGCATATATTTAGCAAATACTCGAATAACAATGATTCAAATCAATACTAATCATTCAAATCGAGATATGCATATTTTGGTAAATAGAGCAATATGAGAATAAAGAGCGAAGTAACAAACTAGAATAAAGAACAAGTATAGAACAAATAAAGAATAGAGAACGTATAGAACAGACCAATTATCGATTCCGTTTCTTTCTCGATGTCAATCCTAGGCCAGGTTATCGTCTTCACCCACACCTAGTCAAATACAATTCATTCACTCTTAGTGATTATGCAAATAATCGTACTAAACGAATTCACTTTGCCCCGCTGCCCTAGTATGGTACGCCTTTGACTTAGACTCATTCTTATTCCTCTATGAGTCTACTTTACTTAGGAATTGGAATCATTCCAATCGGATTATTCAAACTAAAGTTATGGCATTTTCATGCCAACTAGTCGGTTTACCGGATTACACTGGGAACAGTTTGTATTACTAATTTTTCCGGGGTCTTAACTCCATATTTGACTCTAGGTCTTTGTACTCATTTAAAGTTAAGGTTCTAAGGGTTCTATTCCAACTGGAATCACCCAATTCGGAGCACCGAAACTCAAGTTACGTCCAAAACAACCCGGACTACTCTATGTCCAAAGCTGATGCAGGAATTTTTCTTGCACATAGCCCCACTTTGAGTGAATTTTTAGGCCACTTAGGATCAGAATTTGACGATTCCTTCTCTTTAAGTTTGGTTCTCCTTGAAGTCTATTTTACGTAGCCACTTGAATCACTCAAATCGGATAAGAAATGAGGAAGTTATGGCCAAAATACGAAAACTGGTCAGAACAGGGAGTTCAGAACAGAAGTTCACCGGTAGAACTTAACTTCTACCTGAGAGAACTTGGCCAAAATGACCAGGAATCAGCTGTACCGGTAGAACTAACTTCTACCAGAACTCTCCTAAAAGTGCCCAAAATGTGTGTTTTCTCACATTTTTCCATATGTTCTAACTCCAATCAACTTTATACCTCATAAACACTTCAAGACCACTTCAAATTCATCTTATGATCTCTTTTCTACTCAATCATTCAATCCTTCTTATTTCAAAGACCTATTATGAATTTCTTCAAAAACCATTCTAATATGGGTCTTGAATCCATACACATACCAAATACACAAATTTATTAGGGCTTGTCTTAACCCAACCTCTTTTTCTTTGCAATTAAACCAGTAAATCCAACCTCAAAGGGAGGATTCCATGTTTTTCTTGTACATTTGGGGTTTTACCCACAACACCTCAACAAGTTAAGGTTTGTGTGATCTCTTCCACAAAAACCCTAGACAAAGGAGGACCATTCTCCAAAACAAAGCCTTAGGAAATCAAAACACACTTGAACCTAAGATGAATACATACCTTGGTTTTGATCTTCCTCTCCTTTCCTTCTTCTTCCTTCTTCCTTGCTCTTCCCTTTCCTTCTCACACTAGGCTTTGCTAGGCAAAATTGGAGACCAAATGCATTTAGCTGGGTTTTTCATTTTTAATATTTTCAACTTTTCATAAATTGCAACTAGCCCACAACTCTTTAATTTTGCAATTCAACTTGTTTTAATTTAATATGGGCCTATCTCACTCCCTTTTTTGATATTTATATCCTTATGAAAATTTCCTTATTTTTTATCCTTGTTTCGTGCTCAAATTTCCGTAGTTCACTAAATTTGCTATTTCATAATTTGTCAATTTATCAATTTTCCCGAAAAAGTTTGAGTTCAATTCATAAATTCGTAATATCTAATAAAATTATTATAAAAATTCTAGGGTATTTTCGGGGGGCGCACACTTCATGTCCGTAAGGATCTTCTCTTCCACAAGATCGCGGCGGCACTCCTCGCCACTGGCCAAGAGCGGTCTGTCTTACAATTCTTACATTCTCACCCAAAGAATGTTTCGTCTCTAGACATCTCGCCCCCTTCCCTTTGTCTCGGGCGCCCTCTCTTCGCAACATCAATGGTGACTCCCCTCGCGCCGTCAAGATCTAAGACATCTCACACTCTACATTCTCACCCATATACGCCTGGGTCTCGACATCTCGTCCCTCCCCTTTTGTCCGTGAGCTTCTAATGTCGCATCGATACGGCGACCCTACCGCCAAGAGTGGCCAGCCTCACAATTCTAAAATTCTCACCCACATAATGTTTCGCCACCTGACATCTAGTCCCCTCCGCCTCTTTGTCTCGAAGAGCTTCTCTTCAGCAACATCGGCGGCGGTGACCTCAGCCGCCGTCAAGAGTGGCGAGTCTCACAATTCTTAAATTCTCACCCACAGAATGTTTCGTCTCATGACATCTCGTCCCCTCCCTCTCTATGTCTCGAAGAGCTTCTCTTCCGCAGCATCGGCGGCGGCCACCCCTGCCCCCATCAAGAGCGGCCCGTCTCAACATTCTGACATTCTTACCCACATATTTTTTCGTCTCTTGAACTCTCGTCCCCTCCCCCTATTTTCTCGAAGAGCTTATCTTCCGAGTAATCAGCGGCGGCGACCCCTGCCGCCTTCAAGAGCGGCCAGTCTCAAAATTCTAACATTCTCACCAACATAATGTTTCGTCTCTTGACATCTCGTCCCCTCCCCCACATTGTCTCGAAGAGCTTCTCTCCCGCAGTATCGGCGGCGACGACCCTTACCTCCATCAAGAACGGCCAGCCTCAAAATTCTAACATTCTCACCCACATAATGTTTCGTCACCTGACATCTCGTCCCCTCCCCCTCTTTGTCTTGAAGAGCTTATCTTCCGCAAAGACGGCGCGTGACCCCATCGCAGCCTGCCGCCAAATTTCACAATTCTGACATTCTCACCCACATAATGTTTCGTCTCCTAACATCTCATCCCATACACCTCTTTGTCTCGAAAACTTTCTCTTTCACAGCATCAGCGGCGGCGACCCTTTGCCGCCGTCAAGAGCGGCCCGTCTCATAATTTTGACATTCTCACAAAAAGAATGTTTTGTCTCTTGACATCTCGTCCCCTTCCCCTCTTTGTCTCTAAGAGCTTCTTTCCGCAAAGATCGGCGCAAGAACCTTCCGACGTCAAGAGCGGCCAGTCACAAAATTCTTACATTCTCACCCACAGAATGTTTCGACCCTTGACATCTCGTCCCCTCCCTCTCTTTGTCCCGAAGAGATTTTATTCCGTAGCATCGGCGGCGGTGACAAATTCAGCCATCAAGAGAGGGTAGTCTCGCAATTCTTACATTCTCATCCACCGAATAAGCTCGCTTCGACATCTCGCCTCTCTCTCTCTTTCGTCTGTAAGATCTTCTTCCATAACATCGGGCGGCAATAATTTCATCAAGTAGCCAAGAGCGGCCTTTCTCAAAATTCTTACATTCTCACCACCAGAATGTTTCATCTCTTGACATCTCGCCCACCCTCTGCCTCGCAGCTCGCAGCGATCACGCGATGACTCCATGCCGCCAAGAGCTGTGATATCTCACAATTTGAATTCTCACCTAATCGAATGTTTAGCCTTCAACATCTCGTCCCCTCCCTCTCTTTGTCTCGAAGAGCTTCTCTTCCACAACATCAGCGGAGGCGACACATGCCAAGAGCCGCTGGCCTTCACACTCCGACATTCTCAACCACGTATCGTTTTGGTCTCGACACTTCTCGTCCCTCCCCTCGCTCCCGAAGAGCTTTCACAAAGATCACGGGCGATGACTCCATGCCGCCACAAGAGCAAGATATCTCACAATTCTTAAATTCTCACCCACAGAATGTTTCGTCTCTTAACATCTCGTCCCCTCCCTCTCTTTGTCTCGAAGAGCTTCTCTTCCACAACATCAGCGGAGGCGACACCTTCCGCCGTCAAGAGCGGCCCGTCTCACCATTCTGACATTCTCAACCACAGAATGTTTCGTCTCTTGACATCTCGTCCCCTCCCCCTCTTTGTCTCGAAGAGCTTCTCTTCCGAGTAATCAGCGACGGCGACCCCTGCCGCCGTCAAGAGCGACCAGTCTAAAAATTCTAACATTCTCACCCACAGAATGTTTCGTCTCTTGACATCTCAACCCCTCCCCCACTTTGTCTCGAAGAGCTTCCCATCGCGGCGACCCCATGCCGCCGCCAAGAGCGGCCCGTCTCTTAATTTAACATTCTCACCCATACAATGCTCGCCCCTTCACATCTCGTCCCCGCCTCTCTTTGTCTCGAAGAGCTTCTCTTCTCGTCGCATCAGCGGCGGCGACTCCCTTCACAAGAGCGGCTAGTCTCAAAATTCTTACATTCTCACCCACATAATGTTTCAATTCTGACATCTTGTCCCCTCCCTCTTGTCTCGAAGAGATTTTATTCGCAAAGATCGGTGGCTGGCGAATTCTTGCGTCGCCAAGGCGGCTAGTCTCAATATTCTTACATTATAACCCATATAATGTTTCGTCTATTGACATCTCGTCCTCCCTCTTTATCCGTAATGTTTTTCCACAAAGACGGCGGGCGGCGGAAACTCGCCGTAAAGAACGGCATGTCTAACATTTTTTACATTCTCACCCACATAATGTTTCGTCGACTCGAATTCCCTCCTCCTCTTGCTGGGGAGAGCTCTTCCGCTAAGATCAACCCGAGGCGACCCCTAACCCAAGAGCGCGCCTAACACTCTACATTCTCACCCACAAAATGTATCGTCTCTTGACATCTCGTCCCCTCCCCCTCTTTATTTCGAAGAGTTTTTCTTCCGCAGTATCTGCGGCGGCGACCCCTGCCGCCGTCAAGAATGGCGAGTCTCACAATTCATATATTCTCACCCACATAATGATTCGTCTCTAGAAATCTAGTCCCCTCCCCCTCTTTGTCTCGAAGAGCTTCTCTCCCGCAGCATCTGCGGCAGCGACCCCTGCCGCCGTCAAGAGCGGCTAGCATCGAAATTCTAACAATCTCACCCACAGAATGTTTCGTCTCCTGAGATCTCGTCCCCTCCACCTCTTTATCTCGAAGAGCATATCTTCTCGCAAAGATCTCACTACATTAATTCTCCGTCTGACAAAAGAGAGAGTCCAAATTTCACCACTTTCACCCACATAATATTTCGTCTCCAGACATCTCGTCCCCTCCCCCTCTTTGTCTCAAAGTGCTTCGCTTCCGCAGCATCAGCGGCGGCAACCTTTGCCGCCGTAAAGAGCGGCCCGTCTCATAATTCTTACATTCTCACTCAAAGAATGTTTCGTCTCTTGACATCTCGTCCCCTACCCCTCTCTGTCTCGAAGAGCTTCTCTTCTACAGCATCGGTGAAGGCGACCCCTTCCGATGTCAATATCGACAAGTCACATAATTCTTACATTGTCACCCAGAAAATGTTTCGACCTCGACATCTAAATCTCAATTTCTCTTTGTCTCAAGAGATTTTATTCATAAAGACGGCGCATGGCGGACTTTTTTAGCCATTAAGGCTGTAGTCTCACAATTCTTACATTCTCATCCACAGAATGTTTCGTCTCTTGACATCTCGTTCTCTCCCTTATATGTCCGTACATCTTCTATTCCACAAAGATCGGGCGGCTAGCGACTCACATCGCCAAGAGCGCTCAGTTTTACAATTCTACATTCTCACCCATGCACGTTTCGCCTCGACATCTCGCCCTCCCCTTCTTCGTCTCTCGGCGCTCCTTCGCAAAGATCAACGGCGACCGTCGTCATTAAGATTGGACACGCCTCAATTCTTTAAGATTCTCACCCATAGAATGTTTCGTCTCTTGACATCTCGTCCCCTCCCCCTTTTTGCCTCGTAGAGCTTCTCTAATGCAACATCGGCGGCGGCGACCCCTGCCGCTGCCAAGAGCGACCAGCCTCACAATTCTGACATTCTCACCCACATAAAGCCTCACACCTGATCGAGTCCCTCCGCCTCTTTGTCTCAAGAGCTTTCTTCAACAATACTGGGCCAAGTGTGGACTTAAATACAAGAGCGGCGAAGGTCTACAATTTTGGGGTAAATTCTCACCTACGTATCAAGTTTCATTCGACGCCCGTCCCTCCTCTCTATGTCTCAAGAGCTTTCTTCCGTTAAAGATCGGGCGGCGGCAACCCCTACCGCCATCAAGAGCGGCCCGTCTCATATTCTGACATTCTTACCCACATATTTTTTTCGTCTCTTGACATCTCGTCCCCTCCCCCTATTTTCTCAAAGAGCTTCTTCCGAAAGTAATCAATGGCATGACCCCCGTCGCCGCCAAGAGCGCGCCCCAAAATTCTAACATTCTCACCAACATAATGTTTCTCTATCTCTCTTGACATCTCGTCCTCCCCACTTTGACTCGAAGAGCCTTCCGCAAAGATCTAAGCTTAAGCGACCTCCCGCCGCCGTAAAGAGCGGCCCGTCTCAAAATTCTAACATTCTCAAACAAAGAATGCTCTCTGCCTCGACATCTCGTCCCTCCCCTCCGTCTCGAAGAGCTCTCTTCCGCAACATCAAGTACAAGGCCCCTCGCCAAGATCTGGCTAGTCACATAATTCTTACATTCTAACCTTGGCTGCACTGCTTCAATCCCTTTGACATCTCGCCCCCTCTCCCGCCTTTGTCCTGGGGCCACAGATTTTATTCCACATCATCGGCGGCTATGACCCTTTCAGCCGTCAAGAGCGGGTAGTCTCACAATTCTTACATTCCTATCCACGTAATGTGTTTCTGCCTCTCGACATCTGCCTTCCCTCTATGTCTAAAAGATCTTCTTTTCCACAAGATTCAAGGCGAATTTCGCCACCATCAAGAGAGGCATGTCTCATAATTTACATTCTCACCCACGAATGTTTCGTCTCGACATCTCGCCCTCCCCTTTCTGTCTCTGAAGGCTCCTCTTTCGCAGCATCACCGGCGTTGACCCTTGCCGCCGTCAAGATCGGCACGTCTCAAAATTCTTACATTCTCACCAACATCGTTTCGCCTCTTGACAACCTCGTCCCTCCCTCTCTTGTCCTATATAGAGCTTCTCCTCCTCAGCACGGCGCAAAGAACACCTTCCGCCGCCAAGACGGCGCCTCACACTCGACATTCTCACCCACATAATGTTTCACACCGACATCTAGTCCCTACGCCTTTCGCCTCGAAGAGCTTCTTTTCTGCAAGACGGCGGCGGAGGACCCTAAATTACCAAGAGCAAATAGTCTCACAATTCTTAAATTATCACCCATGCATCGTTTCTCTCTCGACATCTCGCCCTCCTCTCTTGTCTCGAAGAGCTTCTCTTCCACAAGACGGGCGTGGCGACTTCGCGCGCCAAGAGCGGCCCGTCCCTACACTCCGACATTCTTACCCATTATAGCTGCCTCGACATCTGCCCTCTCCTTCTTTGTCTCAAGAGCTTTCTTCCGAGTAACGAGCGGCACACTTCGCCGCTAAGAGCCGAATTCGCCTCAAAATTCTAACTTTTCTACCCATTGCATCGTTTCATCTCTTGGAGATCCCGTCCTCCCCACTTTGTCTCAAAGAGCTTCTCTTTCCGCGGCATCTAGCTAGCGACCCATGCCGCCGTCAAAAGCTGTCTGCCTCAAAATTTTACATTCTCACCACGTAATGTTTCGACCCTCGACATCCTCGTCCCTCCCATCTTTGTCCTCAAGAGATTTTATTCCGCAGACCGAAGCATGGGCGATCCCAGCACCAAAGGCGGCTAGTCCTGGACAATTCTTACTATAACCTACGTATCGTTTCATCTATCGACATCTCATTCCTCCCCTCTTATCCGTAATAAATTTTCTCTTCCACAAGATCGTACATGCATGACCACTAGCCAAGGTCAAGAATGGCATGTCTCACATTTCTTACATTCTCACCCACATAATGTTTCGTCTCTTGACAACTCGTCCCCTCCCCCTCTTTGTCTCAAAGAGCTTCTCTTCCGCTGCAGACGTACGGAGGGCGACCCCCGGCCCAGCCAAGAGCGGCAAAGGTCAGCAATTTACATTCTCACCCACATAATGTTTCCTCTTTATTATCTCGTCTCCTCTTGTCTCAAAGAGCTGCCTTCCGGGCAAAGATGACGACGGCGACCGCAGCTAAGAGCCACAGTCTCACAATTCATATATTCTCACCCACATAATGTTTCGTCTCTTGACATCTAGTCCCCTCCCCCTCTTTGTCTCGAAGAGCTTCTCTCCCGCAGCATCGGCGGCGGCGACCCCTGCCGCCGTCAAGAGCGGCCTGCCTCACAATTCTAACATTCTCACCCACATAATGTTTTGTCTCCAGACATCTCGTCCCCTCCCCCTCTTTGTCTCGAAGAGCTTATCTCTCCGCAAAGATCGCCGGCTGACCCGTGCCGCCCTCAAGAGCCCCAACTCCTCACAATTCTACATTCACCCACAAAATGCTCTGGCCTCCCGACATCTCGGGTCCTCCCTCTCTCGTCTCAAGAGCCTTCCGCAAAGATCACGGCGGCGACTCCCCCGCCGCCACCAAGAGTGGCCAAATTTCAATTCGAAGACATTCTCACCCATAGACGTTTCTTCCACCACATCTAGTCCCTCCACCTTTTGTCTCAAGAGTTTCCTCTTCAGCAAGATCAGCTACGATGATCTCAAATTACTGGCAAAAGCTTAAGGAAGGTCTCACAATTCTTAAATTCTCACCCACAAATGTTTCGTCTGACATCTCGTCCTCCCTCTTATCTCGAGCTTCTCTCCTCGCAAGATCGGGCAAGTGGCGACCCCCGCCTACCAAGAGGCCAACCTCACAATTCTGACATTCTCACCCATAGAATGTTTCTTCACCTGACATCTAGTCCCCTCCACCTTTTTGTCTCGAAGAGCTTTTCTTCACAGAAGATCACGGCGATGACACTACCACACAAAGCTTAGCGAGTCTCACAATCTTAAATTCTCACCATCGAATGTTTCGCCTCTCGACATCTCGGCCCCTCCTCTCTTTGTCCTCGAAGAGCTCTCTTCCGCAAGATAGGTGCACACTCCCCGCCGCCGTCAAGAGCGCCCGTCTCACAATTCTGACATTCTTACCCACATAATGTTTCGTCTCTTGACATCTCATCCCCTCCCCCTCTTTGTCTCGAAGAGCTTCTCTTCCAAGTAATCACGCAGGCGACTTCACAAGTAAGAGCGGCTACCTCAAAATTTTAACATTCCTACCCATAGAATGTTTCGCCTCTTGACATCTCATTCTCCCCCACTTTGTCTCAAAGAGTCTTCCGCATCGTGGCTTAACCCCGTCGTCAAGAGCGGCACGTCCTACACTCGACATTCCCCACCCACAAAATGTTTCGTATCTTAACATCTCGTCCTCTCCCCCTCTCTGTCTCGAAGAGCTTCTTCTACAAAGATCTGGGCAACGAATTCCTTCCGCCTTCAAGAGCGCCGCCCTGCACTTTACTCTCACCCACACGTTTCAATTCCTTGACATCTCGTCCTTTCTCCCTGTTCTAAGAGATTTATTCCAAAGATCGATACAGTTGGTGACACTTGCACCAAGAGCGGCTACTCTCACAATTCTTACATTATCACCCAAAGAATGTTTCGTCTCTTGACATCTCGTCTCCTCCCTCTCTTTGTCCAGAAGAGCTTCTCTTCTATAGCATCTAAGGGCGCGCTGACTTCGCGCCAAGAACGGTGGCATGTCTCACATTTCTTACATTCTCACCCATTGCATCGTTTCTCTGCCTCGACTTTATCCTCCCCTTGTCTCGAAGAGCTTCTTCCGCGGCACTCCATGGCGCCACCCCCGCCGCCTAAGAGCGGCTACCACACTCCCTTACATTCTCACCCACAAAATGTTTTGTCTCTTAACATCTCGTCCCCTCCCCCTCTTTGTCTCAAAGAGCTTCTCTTCCCCGTCCCGAGAGGATGTACAGTACATGTAACTGTTGGGGCACATATGAGCACTAAGTGTCACATTGTAATATTTTGGAAATGAAATTAGAAATGATAAAATTAAAACCCTAATTTTGGTACTAGGCAAGGGTGCAACAATGGACTAAAATGGGATATGAAGGTTAAAATCAAAGTAGAGATGGGCCATAATAGAAATAAAACAAGTTACAATTGCAATATTAAAGAGATGAGGACTAAATTGCAATTAAGGGCAAGTGGAAAATATAAAAGAGGGAGATAAAACCAAAATTCACATGACAATGAAAAGGCAACAATTTGAAAAGGCAAATCTACACGTTTGCTGCCCATGACAATGAAAGGTTCTATCGTTGTCGAAAGGTTCACGGAGATCATCGCTGCTTCGTCCACATCATGGTTTCGACACTGATGTCATTAATCACTTATGGTGTTAAGTGTCTCCGTACCATGAAGCACCATCAGAACAATGTGTGGAGGGGACTTCCCGAAAGCAAGCACCGCATGAAGCCATGGACTTTTGAATTATGTGGTTGAAACTTCCCAAGGGATGGATACTAAACCTGGGCTGGAGGTGAGAAAATAAGGCCTTTAGCCCACCAAAGGAGGAATTTTTGCACTTTCCGAGGATACTGAGACGAAAGCGAAATCGACCACTTTAACCCGGTTATCGGAGGAGCTCGAGATGAGAAATCAAAGATGAAGTGCAAGCATGAATGAATTATTTGCATCTCACCCACTGCTTAATTATCAAACAACCCACTGGGAGCATCATTCAAGAGTTCCTTCAAAGGACTTTAAGGCAAGAGCATTCCCATGTCTTGGGTCAAAATAAGCCACCTACAAATGCTCCATATGGCAACACCTATAACCCCAATTAGAGAAATCATCCAAACCTTTCATGGAAGCCAAACCCCGCAGATATGCCCCTCTCCAGAGCACAAAGCAGCTAGCTTGGCTCCACTTCTCAAAGACAAAGAATAGCAGCCTCCACCTTCTTCCCGCTGAAAGGTGCAATTCTAAATTTAAGCAAAGTGGTAGTACGCTTGCGGAAGAACAAGGTGTCAATGTTCAAACTAATCGAAAAATCGAGGCAATGGAGCTCACTCAACAAGAAATTGACATTATGCACTCGAGATTTCCAAAGTTGTCTAACATGCAACCAGGTTCTAAAGGGAAACTTCCTTCCAAACACAAAGAAAACACTAAGGGAGGCATGAAATAGGCTCAAATTAAAGGATCCAAATGCAAGAGTCTGGATGAAGCCAAAGCAGAGGACTTCAGAAGTGGTAAGACCGAGACCGCAGCCCCAAGACCAACCAAAATGCTCTCCTACATTAGTCGATCCGCTGTATAAGAACACCAGCAAAAGTAAGAGGGGTAGCCCACAGGCCCCCTCCTTTCCCATGTGCACTCGAAAAAGAAAATCTGGGCCAACCAAACTGAAATTCTGTGAGGTACTACTAAAGTGAAAGTTAACATTCCTCTTCTTGACATGATCAAACAAGTCCCCACATATGCAAAAAATTTTAAGGACTTATGTACGGTAAAAAGAGGCTTCAATGTGAATAAAAAGGCCTTTTTGACTGAGCAAGTGAGTGCTATCATTGAGTGCAAGACTCCTGTGAAATATAAGGACCTGATGTCCGACAATCTCTAAGCGACACGGAGGCACGAGCGTAGAAAGCACCATTAGACTTGAGCTAGTGTGAACCTACGCTTTATACCTATGGGCCAAGAATTGGTTCGGGGAGAACCGGTCTACTTCCATCATTAATCGTCTCTGCACGACAGTCTATTAAAAATACCGAAGGGGACCATTGAGGATGTTTTATCATAAGTGATAAATCTCTAATATCCGGATTTTGTCGTAGACTTGATACAAAGCCAGTTGCAAATGGAGTTAATCATACTCCATCATATTTAAAGCTATTCTTGCTACTTCAAATGCCATAAACTCATTAATGGAAGTTATGCAATCACGTCAGAATATGACTTGTAACTCACATCTTCCATTTGAGTTAAAGGCATATGCAACCAATGGAGGACGACTGTGAAGAAGTCTTCATAATAGATACAATTCTTGAGGAACAGGCTAATGAGCAGCAAGTGCAAGATGTGTTAACCTAGGAGTTATCTGAGTGCCTTGTAGAGCAACAGGAACCTCAATGCATGAGCTTAGTGTAGGGGTGTTGGAGAAAGAAAATAGAAATCCTACCTCTGTTGACTGGTGAAGAGAAGAAGGAACCTCAAGAAGTTGGAGAGTCAAACCCCGCGTTGGAATTAAAATATGTATTCTCGAAGAAAACAAGGTCCAAATTGTAATATCATCATCGTCGACCACTTCATAGGAGCACCACGCACCTCTCAAACAACAAGCAAGCTTCGGGGTGGAAAATTTCTGATTTAAAAGGCATAAACCCAACAATCTGCACCCATCTACATTTATTTTGAAGAATCTAAAGCCGTTAGGGCACCCACAGGAGGTCGAATCCCCACATGCAGGAGGTGGGCCGCATTGAAGTCCCAAATTGCTACAGCTCTAGACATTTAATCCCATATCTCGATAGCACTTGGGTAAGCCTAACTCAGCCCAAGAAGCCTATAGTGAATCACTCCAGAAATGAAAGGGCGAGGAGTTATCTAATCCGACTTACCACCCAGAGAGGAGGCATGCACAGACACAGGAGGCCTAATGAAGTAACAAGAAAAGATCACTTCCCACTGCCCTTCATTGATCAAAGATCTTGAGAGAGTTTCTAGACACCCATTCTATTGGTTGATGGTTATTCAGAATACTTCGTATAGAGATTGCACCAAGATCAAAGAAAAATACTACTTTACTTGCCCATTTGGGAACTTAAGTGCTTACAGATAACGTTGGCCTCAATGCCCGCCACCTTCCGTAGATGTATGCTTAGAATCTTCAAATACATGGTGGAGCGATAATGGAAGTATATACGATGACATCACTGTATATGGAGGTGATTTTGAGGAATGTCTGACTAATCTTGAAGCTATCCTGCAAAGGTGCATTGAAAAGAACCTGGTGCTTAACTAGAAGAAATGCCATTTTATGGTGAACCAATGGATTGTACTGGGGCATGTTACTTCCAGTAAGGGAATAGAATTTGACAAGGCAAAAATTGAACTTATTTCCAAATTCGCTGCTTCCAACAAATAAAAACAGCTAGGTAATTCCGCTATGTGCTTTTACGTAAGATCTATCAGGACCTTTCAAGATTGCTAAACCCCTTTATGTTGCTAGAGAAAGATTCTAAATTTTTCGGGAAAAAGAACTGCCAGAGATTAAGAGTTGTCCCATTTGACTCACTGCACTAATAGCAATGAAGCACCCAATTGGCAGTTGCCTTTTGAGGTGATGTGTGATGTAAGTGATCTCACGATTGAGCAAATTTCGCCAAATAGAAATGGAAACCTCATGTAGTCTATTATAAGCAAACCTTGAATGAAGAACAAAGGAATTATACTACTACAGAGAAAGAGTTGTTACAATAGTCTGCTGCCTTTAGACAAATTCCGAAAAAGGTTTGTCATCCGATATAGTCATTTTTAAAAATCATTCCGCTTTGAAATATCTCCTAACCAAGCAAAATGCTAAGGCAAGACTTATCCGATGGGTTCTTATGCTTCAAGAGTTTAACTTGCAAATTAAGGATAAAAAAGGGGTAGAGAATGTTGTGGCAGACCATCTTTCTAGATTAACAATAGCCCACGACACTCATAGCCCGCCCATCAATGATGAATTTCCTGAAGAATCTTTAATGCAGTTGGAGAAAGCTCCCTGGTATGCTCACATCGCAATTTCCGCAACAGGAGAAATCCCATCTGATTGGAAAGAACAGGATAGGAAGTATTTTTTAAGCAAAGATCCATCTATATTATTGGGAAGAACCCTCTTGTTTAAAATACTCGTGCATCGAGCAATCAGAAGTGTGTGCCCTCAAGAAGAACAATAGAATTCTAAGCCACTTCCACGAGTGCCCGTGGTGGTCACTTTGCTTCTTAAGATGGCAATGAAGGTGTCAGTACCGTTTTACCGTCTTCCCCGTTTAAAGAAGCACACTAAATGTGCTAAATATGTAATGTATGCCAAAGGATCGAAATTGTCTCGCCAGCCATATGATGCCCCGAACCCAATTTTAAGTGGTCGAGCTATTTGGATGTTCGGGGCATCGATTTCATGGGACCTTTCCCACGTCTTATGGTCATACATACATATTGGTGGAGTAGACTATGTGTCCAAATGGGTCAGGCAATCCTGATGAGCTTGCAAGTCATCTATTTTAGTCCATTTTTCTGCTTGATTTTAAAATTTAAAAAAAGGAAATGAAATTTAAGACGCAGAATATGAAGAAACTCACCAAATTTGTTATTTGCAGGGGAGTATAAAAGAAAGAAGAAAATTCATGAAAACGCAAACGGTGGAATAAAAAATGCAAGAAGTGGTCACAGGAATGGAACAAATGGTCGATTCATTGATGCGCCATTTGCACAACAGACATGAGGTCGCGAAGATCGTGATAGCGAAGGAAATAAGCAACTGGTCGCGACAGGAATCACCAGATAAGCAGCTGAGGATTAACCAGAAGCTAAGGGAATGATGTCGCGACAGCATCGTGATGTCGCATATATTGATGTCACACTCAGATGGAGGTCGCGAACAAGAGAATCGCTGAAGATATGATGTGCCTGAAGGATGAAGCCGAAGTTAATCGAAGTTTGTCGCACAGAGGACCTAAGTCACACCGAAAGCAACCGCGAAGCTCTAAGAACATAAGCCGATGCCGCGACAAGAGATTGAGGTCAGCGACATCATGAACGATCGCCTGAAGGTCGCAGAAGACTTGAGCCGTATGTCGCGACAAGATATCAATGTCACGGCATCGTGAGGATACCAATTGAAACCCGCAAAGGCATAAAGTGATGTCGCTGACAAGAGATCGGCGTCGCTACATCGTACATTACCGCCTGAAGGCTGCCGATTCTAAGTTGACGTCGCGACGTGAGATCGATGTCGCGACATGGATGATGTCACGACAAGGGAGTTGAGGTCGCGACTTGAACAGTAACTTGGGCCAGTTCACTTTGAAATCCACAGCAGAATGCATTGGAATTAGGGCCCAACTGAGAAACCCTATAAATAAGCAGCTACCCCAGATGAAAAAAGCAGCTTGAAGGCTCATTTTCTTTATTTTCCTTTTAGTTTTCTTTTCTTTTCTTTCTTCACTGTTGATAGTTAGAATAGATTTGATTTATGGTTCTAGTTTTCGCTTTTTCTTTCTAGAATTGATGTTATACTTTGAGCGTGCTTCAATGCAATAATCAATTTTATTCAAATTACCTGATAATTTGAGATCCGCATAAATTTCGAATTGACTTCAGCTTCCCAACTGCACTGCTCTCATGATCGAGGAAAGTCGTAGTAATTCAATAATTTAGAACCCAGCTTCCATTAAGTGAATGCTATAGTCAGAAATTATCTTTCCTGTAGTCGTTTCCAGCATCTTGTGAATTTCAGTTTATGAATTTACTTCTGGTTTTTTGGGTTTAATGTTTTCTGGATCTGAATATCAGTTTCTTATACCCGTTTAAGATTTGTTTCATTGCTCTGATTTCAAGGAGGTCCTCTGAGTGACACAGAGAAGACATTCCTGAGAGTTATGAACATTTCTTTGAAGGTATATTAACCTGCTATTAGAGATCTATTGAGCTTTCTAAGTTTACTTGGATAAATCCTCTTCTCACTTGAAATCAAGAACGAGTTGAACGAGTTATCAATTTAAACAGTTAAAGAGTTCAATTTCAATTAGGATAGCGAGGCCAACTCGTGTTAGCTGAGATCTAATCAAGGAGAGGGTGATCTATCTAATTTCGAGGAAGAGTAACCCGAAGTTGTATATCCTTGTCGACCGATAACTCGGGAGCTGTGCTTTACAAATTCATAAAATGGTATGAAGTAATATTATAAAGAAAAATACCCAGATTAAGGAAATCCTTTTAAAAAGTGGTTATCTCATTCCCTCGTCTTCGAGAGAATCGTGAAAATTAGATAATGAAATGGAGTGTGGAGAGATCCAGCCTTATCGCAAACGCCTTGATGATTTTAAAACCTGAAATATCAAGAAGCTTTGACAAGATAACTACAGAATCGTACTTCACTATAGCAAAGATACTCGATGTGTCCTGAAAGATAATTATTCGTTGTCCATTTTATTTTCTTAACTATTCTTCTTTTATCTCTTTATTCTTTATAACTCAGTTCATTTGATTGTTCATTTATTTACTCTGCATAGTATAATTTCCAGCTTCTTAAGCTGGACCCCAATATCACTTTATGGTCCAAATAGTACCTGAGTTTCGAGTAGTCGTGGTAGTTGATTTAAAATTTTAGATCTCTGGATCGGAGAATGGGATTCTATATCCATTTTATTACTTGTCGCACCTGTGCACTTGCGTAAGATATCTGGCCAAACCAAATGAAAATGATTTAACTCAGAGATTTCGTCTCAAATAAGTTTTATGGTGCAATAGGATTAGACAATACCCTTTGCAATTGTGCAACCAAATTTGTATATGCTTGGTCATTAACAAGTTTTATGGCGCCACACGGATTAGACAATAGTCCTTCGTAATAGTGTCATAAATTTGTATATGTCTTTTCGTCTCACCTTTACTGTTTTATGGCACTACATGATCGAAAGAATTTCGATAGATCATTATTCAGGGATGAAAGAAGGAAATACTAATTTGGATATTTAAAGAAAAAGAACAAAATTAGTTTTTCGCTAAAGGGTTCATTTTGACCACTAACCTACAAATCGAACCACATTGAATATATTTGTTTGCTTTGACTAATCCTCTATTAATGGGAGTGTGTTTTGCTTTAAAAACTTCGATGGCTAGGAAGCAGAAAATTGATCCGATTCCAAATTGATTCGAATTAGAGAAAACACTGCAGCCTCGAGAAAGACAAGGAAAGGTAAACACCACCATGGCAGATGAAAGACAGGATCAAACTGAGGGACACAGGACAACAGCCAGAAGACCTCCAATCACCGACACTGAGGAATTTGGAAGCCTATCATTCAGATGAATACTCAAGAATGACAAATTTTTGCTATCGATGCCAACAAACTTTGAACTGAAACCAGCACTAATTACAATGGTGCAGCAACACTAAACACTGTCATCCACCAAGATCCTAATGAACACTGGGGAGATTTCTCAGATGGGCAAACACAGCTTAAGCTTAAATGGGGTGGAGACCGAGGTTATCAAGTTACATCTATTCCCATTCTCTCTAAGAGATACAAGAGCCACATGGTACAGAATCTTTACCATATATCTGTTGATACTTAGAGGAGCCGGTAGAGGCCTATTTAAAGCGCATTCTTCCCCCATCACCACCTCGTAAAGGAGGAGGGAAATCATTGTTTTTCAAGAGGGGGGAAGATGAGAGCTCATGTGGCTCTGGAAAGATTCAAACGGTTACCGAGAAGATGCCCTATGCATGGAATTGATTCGAAGACCCAAATGGACATCGGTATCATGCTCAATGATACATCCAAGGGAATCATTGATGCTTCATGTCAGGGAGCATCTGCTTAAAAGTGTCGAGGAGGCTAAAGATCCGATAGAGGACTGCAAAATGCACATAAAACTCCTTCGAGTCTTCAAAAGGGAGCAAAGAGAAAAGGGATCATGGAGTCGAAAGCAAGATGAATGCTATGGAAGCAAAGTTGGATGCTATTATGCATCAACGGATAAACAAGAGAGGCCGCATTAACTGCCCATGAAGTAGGAGCAAATGGAAAAGAGCGTTAAGAGGAAGGCCGAAAGCTAATGAAGAATGGGTTCGATGATGCCGAGGAGGTAAAATACTTAGGTGAGTAGAGATACTATTTCAAACCTAACTTCTAACCTCGCTAAAGACATTATCACCAGCACTCGTGAACCATGAGAATTTCATATGGGCGGAGGGGCTTCTCAAGGCCCAAGGCAGGGACAGAACCCTCAACAAGGGTATCAACAGCCACTAAGGTTCCAAAGAGTGATCAAGATTGCTGAAATGAGTACGTAAATGAATACCAAAAAATGAGGAGAGCCCAAATCTTTGAAGAGCAGATGCTGTAGTTCACGGGGATAATAAAAAGTCAGCTGAACCCCATGAACAAAAAGTTTATAGAATTGAAGTAAATTGCTACTAATTCAAATTTTTCAGACTACCAAATGCATCCTTGAAGAACCCGAGATACAAGTAGGCAAATTTCGTCTTTAAACCTCGCAGCTGTGAGGAAAGATGCCTTCCTAAGTGACACAAAGAAAAATCCAAAGACTGATGGTCAGACAGTCTATGGAGCGGGAAGGAAATAGAAAGATGAAAGAAAAAGATGACAGCAGAACAAAGAAGAGCAAGACCGAAAAGGGAAGAGGTACCGAGAAAGAAAAAGAAGGAGTAGGGCGGAAGAACATCCAAGGATCAAAGCCTGAATCCCATTTGCCAAAGACCTGTAGAAGTCAAGGATGGAGGAGCAAACTTTGCAAGGTTTTTGAAAACTTTCCTTGCCGGAGACGTATGCCTTACTGAAGTGGTAACTCAGATGCCACTCTTATGCAAAACAGCTACCGAGCAAGAAAAGAAAATTAGTAGAGGAAGAATAGTGAATCTCACCGCCACTGCAAAGGCAAAGAATCTAAAAGAACTACCAAGAAGATGAAAGACCCAGGAGCCTAATGATTCCTTGTATTGTTGGAGGAATTGAATTCAGAAGCTCTTTTGTGACTCAGAGCTAGACACTTTGATGCCTCTTTCTGTTGCCAAGAAACTAAGTTTGGGGAGCACTCCCACAACTCGTTACTCTTCAAATGGCAGATGATCGATGGTAAAACCCGAAGGAGCCATCAAGATGTACTGGTCACCGTTGGGAAGTTTGTTTTCCTGAAAAGACTTCATCATTTTGAACATGGAAGAAGATTCATGGGTACTTCAAGTATCGGGAAGACCATTCCTAGCTACTGGAGCAGCTCTTATTGACATGCAAAAAGGAGTTCTTACCTTGAGGGTCGAGTAAGAAGCCGCGCTGACTTGATCAAAAGTATGCAAAACATGTGACAGAGACAAGGAAAGCTGCAATGTAGCAAATTTTGTCTATACTTCCAACCCTCGATGTTAACAATGATTGTAATAATTCAGCTTTTATCAATGAAAAGAGATGGAATCAAAGATAATCAAGATGTCATTCGACCTGATACAAATAGCTTTTCATTCTTTAGAAACTATGATGAGCTTGAAGCAAAACAGAAATGACAATGGGAAAATATTGGAAAAAGAGGGAATCATCAAGAAACTAGTGTAAGGACTAGTTTTGAAAGAATTGCCACGCCATTTAAAGTATGCTTACTTAGAATTACCAAAGAAAAACTAGTTGATCATTTCAAATAAATTCTGGGTGATGAGGAACAAAGATTGGTCGAAAATATTAAGGAAGCATAAGGAATCGCTAGCTTGGTCCATTGAAGAGTCAAGGGTATCACCATTAATTTGCATGCATAAGATTCTCGCTTAGAAGAGACTTCAAACCATCTCGTAGAACACCAAAGGAGATCAATCTAAAGATGAAGGAAGTAGTCGAAAGGAGGTACTCAAATTGCCGAATGTCGGTTTTATATAGCTATTTTCGCATGCATTCTGGGAGCCTACCCATGTGGTTCCAAAGAAAGGGGGCTTTACTGTGATCAGAAATGAAAAAAATGAATTGATTCCTACAAGAACAGTGACAGGATGGAGGGTATGTATTGATTACAGGAAGTTGAATTCAACAACCAGAAAAGATCATTTCCTTTGCTTTCATCAGATCGATGTTTGACAAAGCAAGGTGACACCTCACTTTGTTTTCGGATGGGTATCAGATACAATCAGATTGCTATTGCACCCGGAGGACAAGAGAAGACTATTATCTACATGCCCCTATGGTACCTTTGCCTTCAGAAGGATGCCATTTGGGCTATGTAATGCTCCAGCTACATTTCAGAGGTGTATGATGTCTATGTTCTCAGATTTGGTTGAAGAAGTGATGGAAATTTATGATGACTTCACTGTGTATGGATCCAAATTTTTATCAATGTTTAAACAATCTAGAAGGTACTTCAAAGATGCTAAGACAAACAAATTAGCACCGAATTGGGAAAATGCCATTTTATAGTGATGTAAGGTATTGTTCTCGGGGCATAAAATTTCTACATCGGACTAGAAGCGGGACCAATCCAAGGTATCCATTATCAAAACTCAGACCACCTACCACAAGTAGTGTGCCGAGTAAGAAGCTTCTTGGGGCATGCTGGATTTTACAAGAGATTCATCAAAGACTTTTCAAAAATAGCCAGACCACTATGCAGATTACTGGAAAAAGATACAAGGTTCAATTTTGATGACTCCTGCAAGGATGCTTTTGAAGAAATCAAATCGACAGGCAAGTAATCTATAATGGCTTAATTTAACGGATCAGGGATTTGAAATAATGCATGATGCCATGATTTTTCCATGGAGCTGTGTCAGCAAAGAAAAGAGAAAGTATTCAGGGCCATATACTATGCTAGTAAGACCTTCAATGAAGCACAAGAGAACTACTCAACAACTGAAAAGGAGATGCTAGCCATAGTATTTGCTTGTGAAAAATTTAGGCAATACATTTTAGGATCCCATGTGGTAATTCACACTGATCATGCAGCAATCAAATACTTGATGTCAAAAAAGGAAGCTAAGATTGATAAGGTGGGTGTCAAGCCATAGTGAGTTTGATTTGGAAATCAAGGATAAAGGGACGTGACAATGTGATAGCCGATCACTTGTCAAGAGTGTAAAGAAGCAAAGATGAAGAAGAAAATGATGTTAATGCAGAACTTCCCAATGAGCAATTGTTTAAGGTTTCCATCCAACTTCCATGGTATGTCGATATTGTGAATTATCCTGGTTTGTATAATGCTCTGTAATTCACTACCAATGTAAGAGGAAACCTCAACCGATGTTAGGTATTATATTTGGGATGACTCCATCATTATTCAAAAGAGGTGTCGACATGATAATAAGAAGATAAAGCCGTAGCTTAACAAGGCAACATTTTAAATGAATGCCATGTATCACCATACGGACATTTTTCGAGAAAGAATACCACAAGATACTCCAATCAGATTTTATCGCCCACTATCTTCGTAGATTGTGCCGAGGGTTAAATTGTGCGATAGATGCCAAAAGATTAAAATATCAACAATAGGAATGGAAATGCCCCTCGAGGTATTACATGGGTGATACAAATTTTTAATGCATAGAATAGATTTTATGGGGACCTTTCATTCATCATTTGGAAACCTATACATACTCGCATAAAGATTACGCCTAAATGGCAGCAGTATTTGTCCAAAGGAATGATGCCAATACGCTTGTGAGTTTTTTTGCAAAAGAATATTTTAAGGTGATTTTGGAACACCCGTAACTATCACAGCGATGGGGAACCCACTTTTAAAACAAAATATTTGCAAAACTCATGAGCAGTGTATAATCAAGCATGTAATGAGTTTAGCTTTATCATCCCCAGACCAATGGACAAGCAAAAATTTCCAACAGGAGATCAAAAGAATACTTGAAAGATCGTGAGCCTGCTGTGAAGGATTGGTCTTCCAAACTTGACGATGCACTTTGGGCTTATTATGATCGCATACAAACCCCCATTGGAATGTCCTCCTATACAGTTGTTTTCGGGTAAACCATGTCATCTACCCTTTAATTTGAATACAAGGCAATGTGGGCCATCAAGAAGTTAAACTTCGATTTTAAGGTCAGCAAGTGGGAAGAAAGATTGTCTAACCGGTTCGAATCGAAGAATTGAGAAATGAAGCTTATGATAATGCTAGAATATACAAAGACAAGACAAAGAAATGGCATGATCAGAGAATTTTGAGAAAAAGAGTTCAGAGCAGGGAACAGTTCATTGCTTTAAATTTAGACTCGAAATTGCTCTGTGGAAATTAAAACTAAATGGAGCGGGCTGCCACACGCAGTCAAGTACTACATTTGAGCAAAGCGATTAATCGAGGACCGATAAATGGGAAGAATTCAAGGTCAATGGACAGAGGTTAAAGCATTATCTAAACAGGGAAGAGGGAAATGAAGAACTCCAACTGGTAAGGACTCAAAACTGAGCAGCTAATGGGAGGCAACCCATAAGGATTTAATTCCTGATTTTAAGTTTTAAAATATTTTTCTTTTAGTTGCTGAAAATTAGGTCGATTGTTTTTATAAGGATAGATTTAATTTTTAGAAATCAATTGTAGTTT
Organism: Tetrastigma voinierianum; assembly: GCA_016808115.1. Lineage (NCBI taxonomy): Eukaryota > Viridiplantae > Streptophyta > Magnoliopsida > Vitales > Vitaceae > Tetrastigma > Tetrastigma voinierianum. The sequence continues at coordinate 209,535 of JAEQBH010001859.1, read as the reverse complement.
AATTAGATTTTTCTTGAATATTGGCAAGAGCTTCAAGTAAGGTTTAAAGACATGAAATTTGGCAAGGCAATTACAGAACAATTCCAAAGAATCCTGCGTAGAAGTCACAACATGAGAAAAAGGGGGGAGTAACCTCTCCCTAACCCACTCGTAGATATACTTTGAATCGATTGTTAACCTTGCTTGAGATGCCCTCGAAAAGATGTCTAAAAGGGTTAGAACAATAAGAGAATTCAAGGTCCTCGAGATCATTGAGTTATACTTAGGTCATGGCTGTAGGTTATGTGTCACACATATGATGTCGCGATAAAACATCATGTCGTGGACCTGTTTTGAGCGCAATTTGTGAGTATTGAATGAAAGAAGGTATATGTCGCGACACCACCGTGAAGTCGATGTAGAATTAAGTTTCAAAATGAAAAATGATGTCGCAACAACCCCAACAAGGTAGGAAATATCTGGGGAATAAAAACAGGAATAAAAAGGATGTCGCAACATGATAATCAATCAATTCCTGTAATTCGATCGATGTCGCGACAAACTAGCATGTCGCGACATAAAAGAGTTTTTACGCCATTAACTCACTTTAAAAAAAGCCCTAAATTCAATGATCTCAAATAAAAGAGGCTTAAATTGAAGTCGCGACGTGTTTTTAAATTCTAAGCAATAATTAAATTTCACATACATTGATTGAATTGCAAACTATTGGAAACTTTATCATTCACTCCAACCACATAGCTATTCACCTTCTTCCTCCTTCTAAATCTCAACCTCGAACCCTAGCTTTCCAAACCTTTGAAAAGCTTTTCTTCCGTTTCCACGGTCGAAATTCTAAATCTCTAGTCCCTAACCTAGACGAGATTATGAGGGAACATGAACAACCAGAAGAAGAAACTCGCCAAGAAGAACAGTTAATGAGATTTTCATTGAAGAACAAGTTGAGAGGAAAACCAAAAAGAGAAAGGAAAGAAGAGAAATTAAAATTCCTGAATTCCCAAATTTCATTTAGGTACACACTGCACTCCAGATCCCCAACATCTTCGCCTCGCTATTTCAAAAGAAAAAATAGACCTTCTCCCCGCCACCTTCCTTACCCTCCATATCCCATTTGAATTGTATCCAATCGCTGTACCTGAATCAAATAAAATGAGAAATTTGAATTGAATTGCAGTGCTATTTTGAATCTGTTTGTTAAATTTTGTGTTGCTTTGTGGATGCATAGTTGGGGAAATTAAAGTATGATTTATTTCAAGAATAAAAATTGCTGATATGTCATAATGCTGAAATGAATGAAGCAATCAGTTTAGGAGTAAACTGAAAAACAACAAAAAGGCAGAACAAGGGCCAGCTGAATACAATTTCATTGAAACACAAGGTGCAAAAGTGATTTAAATTTAGCTGTTAAGTCCAGAATAGAGGAAAGTAATGAAATTGAAGGAACAAAACATATTTTTGAGATTGTGGTATGAACAATGAGTCAAGGAACCTGTTGGATACTAAAGAGTTTAACTACTCATCAACAAAAATTAATCAAGGAACTCCTAATGGTCAATAACAAATAGCCAACCCGCATTCTAACTTGCTTAGATTATTGATTGAGGCGAAATCCCAGGTGATACACCTGGATAAGAAATGATGCGGTGCCATTCTGGAAAGCCTGGAGCTATCCAAGCCATCCCTATCTATATAAAGCATAAACCTTAGTTCCGTAAATTGAGCCAATCAAGCCTTATTTAAAAAATCAGCCTGAATATAAACCCCAAACCTTCCAAAAGAATCAATCATCCAAGAAAGAACCTGTAAATACCAAGAATCGGGAAGATAAGAAGGAAATCAAGTTTGGGGGAGGTTGTTTTTGAAGAACTCAAGGAGAAAAGACAAAAAAAGGGGAATGAAAGGAAAAGGGTCAAAAACAGAAATACAATAGAAAAGAAGGCAAAAAAAAAAAAAGGGATAAGTTTTACCTTGTGGCCTAATTCTCTTGAACTATTAAGTTCTTAGGGGTGTTTCAACATCTAGTACCCTAATGCCATCTGGTATGGGAGTTACTAACCCAAAGTTCGCATGTTAGAAAGCCTAAGAAGGTAAAACACACTATCCCCGAACGGTATAAACAGCTGAAATCTCCAAGTAAATTACAAATGAGAAATGGGAGCATACAGTTCTGAATTTCAGAAGAAATCAAGGAGATGTCCCAAAATGAAGTTCGGGGAGCTTATTAAAGAAACTACAAGGAGAAGGCAGTAGTGAGAAAGAAGAGAGAAAGTTCAAGGTAATCTAAACCAAAAAGTTCCTTTCTATCCTACCCTTACCTAAGCCTAACATTACAAGCCCAAAAGACCTGATTGATCTTAAAGGATGGAATTACCTACATTAGTGGATATCAATATGAACAACAAGCTTATGGAATTTGGAAAGGCAATAAACAGTAAAAACTGTGAAGGATCTAGGGAGTTAAGTGAATAATTATGAAGATGAGAAAGGAAAACAATTTATTTTTCAACAAGATCCAATGATTATGTTGTTTGTAAAACAATTTCAACAGTTTAGTTTTGTATACTATAAAGAGTAGAAATCAACCCTGAATCGACTTGGCTAGATGCGTAAAACAATGCAACTTGTATTTCAATTAAATTGACTTCTACCAAAATAGAATAGAAATGTCCTCATGGTTCGGGAGGACAAACAATTTTTTCTTTTCTTTGTCGAGGACAAGCAAAATTTTAAGTTTGGGAGTTTGATGAGCTTAAAGTCATCTATTTTTAGTCCATTTACCCTGCTTGATTTAATGAAAAAATAAATAATTAAGATGCATAAATATGAAGAAACTCACCAAATTTGTTATTTGCGTGGAGTATAAAAGAGCAAGAAAAATGCAGTTGAAAATGCAAGAAATATGGAATAAAAATGCAAGAAGTGGCTTAAGTGTGAATGGAAACAAATGGTTGATTCATCGATGCGCCAGTTTGCACAAATTCCGCATTATGAGGTCGCGACATCGTGGATAAGTGAAGGAAATACAACCGGTCGCGACAGAATCACCAGATAAGTACCAGACAACCAGGTTAAGGGAATGATGTCGCTGACAAGATCGCGGATGTCGCCGATAAGATTACGTCGCTGACGGATGGAGGTCGCGATAAGAGAATTGCCTCGTTATGATGTGTTTGGAAGGATGTAACAGTTAATCAAGCCGTTGTCGCAGAACAGAGGACTGTCGCGACACCTAAAGCAAACTGGAAGGAAGCTCTAAGAACATAAGCCGACATGTCACGACAAAGAGATCGAGGTCACGAAGCATCATGAACGACGCCTGAAGGTCGCAGTAAGACTGGAAATGATGTCGCGACAAGATATCGATGTCGCGACATCATGAGAGACCAATTGAAACCTGCAAAGGCATAAAGGGATGTCGCGACAAGAGATCGATGTCGCGACATCAGAAGACATCAGTTGAAGGCTGCTGAGACTTAAGTTGACGTCGCGACGTGAGATCGATGTCGCGACATGGATGATGTCGCAACAAGGGAGTTGAGGTTGCGACTCTGAACAGCGAATCGCGCCTCACTTTGAAATCCATACAGTAATGCATTGGAATTAGGGCCGAACTGAAACCCTATAAATAAGCAAATATCTCAGATGAAAAAGCAACATGGCATATCGCACGAGAGTAATCAGAAATGGGCTAGCCCATTTTCTTTATTTTCCTTTTAGTTTTCTTTTCTTTCTTTTCTTCAATGTTGATAGTTAGAGAATAGATTAGATTTATGGTTCTAGCTTCGTTTCTTTCTCGAATTGATGTTATACTTTCGAGCATGTCGAATGCAATAATCAATTCTATTCAACGAATTACTACCTGATAATTCGAGATCCGCATAAATTTCTGGAATTCGAATTTTCCGCTTCCCAATTGCGCTGCTCTCATGATCGTGAGGAAAGTCAGAGTGTGTAATTCACTTAGAACCCAAATTTCCATTAAGTGAATGTGCTATAATGTAAATTATCTTTCCCGTAGTTGTTCAAAGATTCGTGAATTTCAGCTTATGAATTCACTGGTTTTTGGGTTTAATTTTTCTCGGATCTCGAATATCGCTTCTTATACCCGTTTAAGATTTGTTTCATTGCTCTGATTTCAAGGAGGTCCTTTGAGTGACACAGAGAAGACATTCCTGAGAGTTGTGAACATTTCTTTGAAGATATATTAACCTGCTATTAGAGCATCTATCAGCTTTCTAAGTTTCTTACTTCGATAAATCCTCTTCACTAAAATCAAGAACGAGTCGAACGAGCTATCAATTTAAACAGTTAAAGAGTTCACCTCAATTAGGATAGTGAGGCTAATCCGTGTTAGCCGAGATCTAAATCCACAGAGGTGATCTATCTCTAATTCCCTTGGTGAAGAGTAAACCCGAAGTTGTATATCCTACCACCGATAACTCGTGAGCTGGCTATTTGACAAATTCATAAAATGGGTATGAAGTATCATGAAAGAAAAAATACCCGCATTAAGGAAATCCCTTTAAAAGTAGTTATCTCATTCCCCGTCTTCGAGAATCAGAAAATGATAATGAAATGTGGAGTGGAGAGATCCAAACTTTTACCGCTTAAACGCCTTGGACAAGATTTTAAAACTAAATATTCAAGAAGTTTTATCGCATTAACTACAGGAATTGGTACTTCACTATAGCAAAGATACTCTTGATGTGTCCTCTAAAAGATAATTATTCAGTGTCCATTTATTTTCTTAACTATTCTTTATTCTTTATATTCCAATTCATTTGATTGTTCATTTATTTTACTCGTGCTAGTATAATTTCCAGCTTCTTAAGCTGGACCCCAATATCACTTTATGGTCTAAATAGTAATGAGCTCGAAAGTAGTCAGGTAGTTGATTTAAAATTCTCGAGATCTCTCAAGGATCGGAGCACCGACTTATATCCATTTTATTACTTGTCAGACTGCACACTTACAAATATATCTCAAAATCAAAATTGAAAATGATTAACTCTAGGAGATTTTTGGTCTCAACAAGTTTTATGGTGCGCTCGGATTAGACAATAGTCCTTCAATCAGGCAAACTAAATTCAGATATGCGCTTTGGCCTACCAACACCCCCGCAAAACCAACGACTGGGCTGTGGTGGTGCTCAAATTCTGAAAGCAAACATCTTTTCTAGGTTCGGCCACTAAAAGCCATTATTGAGCGATGTCACATTGCAATAAAACCTTTGAAAACCTCACGGCTAAATATGGTGTGAAACACAAAGTGGCTACCCTTACCATCTCAAACAAGTGGTCAAGTAGAACTTGCCAATGTGGAGATTAAGACCATTCTAATGAAGGTGGTGAACAAGAAACGTAAAAGATTGGTCCATCAAATCATTGATTCACTGTGGGCCTACGTAATGTGCCTTTCAAAACGACTGAATGTCCCCTCATCTACCGGGTCTATGGTAAGGCATGTCACCTTCCAGGGGAAATTGAGTATAAAGCATGGTGGGCAATCAAGAAGCTGAACATGGATTTAAGCAGGGCCGGGCTCAAAAGATTCCTTTGACTAACGAGAGTTGGAGGAAATACGGTAATGATGCCTATCAACCTCGAAGATTGCAAATTTAAAGATCGAAAAATTGTACGCATCAAATGATAACTCGCAAAATTTCAACAAAGTGGGGACCAAGTCCTCCCCAGAGGATTCCAAACTCCATCTATTTTCTAGGCAAGCTCAAGTCATCACATGGACGGCCCATTCATCGTTCAGCAAGCACACCCCAATGGTTCAATAGACCTACTCAATCCAAAATGATAACAGGTGACCAAAAGTAATGACAGAGGGGCGAAGCCCCATACAGGTGCAAACAGTAATCGTAGTCATGGAGGAAATTCTCCTTCTAGACCCTCCTTGAGACCCACAGGCCACATATTTAGAAGTGGCTCCTGCAATGTCTTAGAAGCCACTATTTTAATTGCTAGTTTTGCTTAAGTTTCTATTTTGTTAAAAATCTTGCGGGTAACTGCTGGAGCTGGCATGTTTTGTTTTATAGTTCAAGGGGTGCAGCAAAAATCATCCACTTCACAAACAAAGACCTCAAATTTCGCTCTGTGGATGATCCTTCTCCTGCCACCACTAATTGAGGAGGTACCATTCCATCCTCTAACTTTTTCATTCCCATGCCAGGACAATCTGTGTTGAATGTAATGTTCATACTTTTGTTTTTAGTTACTGGTTCTGCATGCCCTGCAGAGCCCAAATTTGTTTGTTAAAATTGAGGCTGCTGTTTGCGCCTATATTTTTATGTTTCTGCTCTTACCTTTAGTTAAAGAATTGAAGCCCTGTATGCTACCATAATGTTAGAACAGTTCCATGCATGATTAAGTTTTTGGTCGATTGAAGTTCCAGCGTATTCAACCTATTACATCCGCCTTTAGCTAATCACACACAAGGTACATCAAGCTATCAATAGGTCAGAGAAGCTATATACCTCTTTTTACTTTGCAAACCGGCCTTAGATCCTGTTATCAATTCATAATAGGTTTGTGTTATCCATAAATGAAGACCAATGAAGTCTTCCAAAATAAAAAAAAAACAAAAAGCAAAAAGAAAAAGAAAGAAGAAAAAGAGAATTGAAAGCCATGACACTTTGCCTTGAAACCCGAACACAGTCCGAGGGGTATATGGCGAAAGCCTTTAAAGCCCGGTGCCCTAAACCTTCACTGGTTGGGAGTCATCGACTTCGTGTTCACTACACGGGTGGATGGGTGGAGCTAGCGAGTCAGAGAGGTGCATACCTCGAAATCATTTAAAGTCCGTAGCCTCGGTGGAGCTCAGGGTCGAAAGATCCTTATGACTTGGTGCCCTAAACCTTAATTGGTTGGGAGTCATCGGTGGACCCCCGTTAAACGGACTTTGGTGTAGTCGAGTTTTCAGCATTGCACCCTACAATACAACCAAAGTATGAAATAAGAGTGTAACTGAATCTATTTAGGTTGGTCATCAGTTTAAGGTCCCGGGCAAAGAGCTCGTCTGTGTGAGGAATAGCTTTCAGAACTTATCGGGTTCAAACTGATTACCTAAAAACACTTAGATTTAGGTGGAAGTTCAGGTTGACTTCCTTGGAATTGATGCTGCTCTGAGACATGTTCTTATATGGCATTTGTTCTCTCATGATGGTTTTTGTACAGAGTCTAAATTGTTCATACTGGAGGTAAGGCCTCACTTATACACACACTTTTTGAATAAAGATACTCTGCAAAAGCATAGCCTCGTATAATTGAGATTGTTTTTAGTATCAAGTATGGGACCAGCAACGTGTCGGGTGGGGGGTTGTGATTAGTACCCAAAAAGTGCTATTTTGAGTCCTATTTACGATAGGTTTTGAGTGCTTTTTGCGTACTAATCATGTTAATTAAGCCGATTGACATGTGCAAGTCCGATTAGTACTACTGATTTTGTTTCAAGGTTGTTTTTGGTAGTTTTGCAGGTTTCGGGAACCTCCGGCATCATATCAAGCTTGGCATCGTAATTGTGATGTTTTATGCTGAGTTTGTATGAATTCTCGGCGATTTCACTGCCGATGCGTAAATGTCAAGTAGGAAAGCAAAGAAAATGCAAGCCGACAGAAAGAGGGGGCAAATGCAGAGGATCAGATTTGATACGGCATAAATAGTTTCGCAAGGATTGCAAATTTCGCAATGGCAGCTTAAAATTCCTGCAATCCAGTGAAAAATTTCGCTTATAGCCATATTTTCGCTATCATAGTTAAAATCGCTATCATAGTTTAAAATTCGCCATCATAGCTGGGAATATCAGGCATAGCTTAAAATCGGCACTTTCGCTATGCCTCGCATTTTCTCTACGATAGTGAAATTTCGCTATCATATTAAATTTTCGTGCCATGATAGCGAAATTCACTCGTGCATAGCGAAAATGCCCCTTGTGATCCAAACGACCCTGCTTTTGTGTAATTCCTGATTTTCGTCTCAATGTGAATCATCATATTATTTTTGGTTATTTTGGTATTTCACACACTTTGTAAGGCATATAAGCCACTTTATGGACAAATTGTAACCCTAACTTTCATTCAACTCGAACCCACGTGCCTTTCATTTTGGTTCCAGCTTTCTTCTCTCCTCTCTTTCTCTCATTTTTCTCGACCGCCAAACACACCTCCTTTAAGGACGAGCAACTCAAAGGATGTTTGCTAAGCCTCAAAACCTTGAAGAGGAGGGTTGCTAGGTTGGTTAATGGTGGTTTGGCAGGTGTTCCTCTGTTTTAAATGGAGCAGGTACTGCATTTATGTGTTTCAAACTTTCCAAACTAGGGTTTAATGCTATTTAATGTATTTCCTTTGGTCAATACTGCATGCTTCAGGGTTCAGCAGTATTCTTAATGGTAGATACACTCACATCCATTAGATGTCATTTACTTGAGCCACCGAAAGTAGATTAAATGCTTGGTTTTTTAACCGTTAAACATTAAAATGTTCAAGAATGCTATGGTTCAACTAGGAATGTTTAAGGGTTGGTTTTAGTTAAAACAAAGATCCTGGCTTTTGGCAAATCACTATATGTCATTTGCCCTAATGCGAGAAATAACCCGAGGACACCTATATAACCTCATTAGGCCAATCTAGCACTCCAGTTTCCTTCAAGGTCCTTTCCACACCTTATTTTAAATCAAGTTTGTGCTAGCCTAGTGACAACAACACCCATGCTTTTTAATGCAAATCCAAAAATCCAAATGAAATTTACCATTTTCAATCATGATACAAATCATTTATACAGATGAAAACCCATCCTCGTGTTCGACCTTGACCGCTTATACTACGCAGTCTCGACCACGGGGCAAATGGAGGAAAATAGGAACAAATTTTGCTTGATTCGAATCACCCTACCGTGGTACCGAATCAGAGGAGAAGAAGAGGCAAAAGAAAGGAGAAGAAGTAGGGAAGAATAAGGAAGATGAGAAGAAGAAGACTAAAATTCGTGTATGGAATCAAATGTGTATTTTGATGTCTAAGGCTTTAGTATGAATTTCCATGGAGATTGTTCCTCCTTTCTAGGGTTTTGTGGAAGCAGATCACCCAAACCCTTGAATTCTTGAGGTTATGGGTAAAACCTCAACTGGTAAAATAAACATGGAATCAACATATTCTTATGGTTCTTAGAAGAATTGGTGGACCTTGGGTTAAATTCATATGAGTTCTTGGATTTTCACCTAGGGTTTTGTGGTATGAGGTTCCAAACCACCAATACAAGTGTTATGGAGTGGTTTTCAATGAATTTCATGTTGATTATCGAGGTATTACGTTTGAGGAATGGCTGTACAAAAAAAAATAAAGAGAATGTTTGGTTTTTAAAGGAAATTTCACAAATTTTGGTAAAACCCCGTTTTTGTTTTGGCAATAGAAGATTAAGTTTAATTATCCAATGAATTGATCTCCAATTGGTAGGTTAAGTGGGTAAAACCCCAATTGGTGGAAATAAACATGGAATCAACATATTCTTATGGTTCTTAGAAGAATTGGTGGACCTTGGGTTAAATTCTATGAGTTCTTGGATTTTCACCTAGGGTTTTGTGGTATGAGGTTCCAAACCACCAATACAAGTAAGCAGGAGTGTTTTAATGACTTTCATGCTGATTATTGAGGTATTACTTAGCTTTTGAGGAATGGTTGTACAAAAAAAAAAAAAGAGAATGGGTTGGCTTTAAAGGTACTCGCTGCCAAAATTGCAAAACCCTGTTGCTTTGGCTATAGATTAGTTATAATTATCCAAATGAATTGATTCCAATTGGTAGGTTAAGGGTAAACCCCAATTGGTGTAAAATAAACATGGAATCAATATATTCTATGGTTCTTAGAAGACCATGGACTCAAGCAATTCATATGAGTTCTGATTTCACCTAGGGTTTTGTGGTATGAGGTTCCAAACCACCAATACAAGTGTTATGGAGTGATTTTGAATGACTTTCATGTTGATTATTGAGGTATTACTGTTTTGAGGAATGGTTGTACAAAAAAAAAGAGAATGTTGGGTTTTTTAAAGGAAATTCTGTCAAAATTTAGTAAAACCCTATTTTTTGTTTTGGCTATAGATTAAGTTATAATTATCCAAATGAATTGATTCCAATTGGTAAAGAACCATAAGGGATAGGGATACAAATGTATAGAAGGGACCAAGAGCAAATTGTAGCTCTAAGGCTCCCAAATACGGACTAAAAGGTGAGCTCGTGTAGCTCACTGATTATGATCTGTTTTGGGTATGGTTGTTGTGTTTTTGGCCGTAACTGGGTTTCACTCATCCCACATTGCGTGGTCAAAATTTTAGGTAAACTAGACTTCTATAGAATAAGTTATATGAAGGAAGTTTAATCAAATTTAACTGAAGTCTTGAAATATTTCCAAGTGGAGTTATGTGCGGATGCAATTCGCTTGTTGAGTAATCTAGATATAAAATACAATAATTGAGTTTTGGTGATCCCAAGTGGGTGATTCCAATTGGAGAAAACTTAGAACCATAGCTTCAAATGAGTGAAGAAACAATTTCCAATTTATGGGTTAAGACCCCAGAAATCAAGGACAACAGTAGGTGATTCGAGTGAGTTAACGAGTGGCATCAAAAAACATGCTGTAACTTGTGTTATGTGGTTGAGGGCCTTAGAGAAGGAATTTTAAATATACGCAGGCGATTAATACGTTGCCGTATTCGTTGAGTGTGTAGGCTAAAAGCAAATGCGGGAAAGTAGTGGAGTTGTGCTCAAGTTTCGGGAAACAAAGAGGTGAGTGTTCTAAACCTATTTTTCCAAATACTAGTGTATTATTATAAATTGTTTACTGCTTGGTATTTAATGGTTTTGATGGTAAACCATATTTGAAAAACAAGCAAATGGTTTTGATTTAAACCATAATTGAAAAGCAAGCATATGGTTTTGATTTAAACCATAATTGAAAAGCAAGCAAATGGTTTTGATTTAAACCATAATTGAAAAACAAGCAAATGGTTTTGAATTGTAAACCATTTTTCAAAGAGCAAGAAAGCAAGCAAGCAAGCAAATGATTTTGAATTGTAAACCATTTGAAGCAAGCAAATGGTTTTGAATTGTAAACCATTTTTCCAAGAGCAAGCAAGTAAATGGTTTTGAATTGTAAACAATTTTTCAAAGAGCAATCAAAGAGAATATTTGTCAAAGCGAATTTCTTAAAATCCACGTAGTTACAGCAAGCATCACCCAGGTCGGATGTATTAAAATTACGTGCGGTGGTGTTAGGATATCATACATGGATTTTAGTTTTGCTGAAATCGACAAACAGGTCATGCATCATGGCTTTAAAGGAGATGTCATTAAGCGCGTCACGAGGAGTATATATAGGGTTAGCAGCGTTAACTAAATTATGAGTGATGGCGACACAAGATTGATTCCACCATATTCTGGGAAGGTGATGCGGACACAGGTCCTTCCATCGGCACGGTCGATGCCCAGGCTCCCGTGTTCACTAGGGTACAGCAAGCAAGTATAGGCCTCTAGTGGTTGATGATTTATAAGCATGATCATTCAGTTTTGAAAAATCAACCATTGGTGCACGGTCGCCCAGGCTTCCGTAGAGATTCATGGCTTAGGTGAGCACGGGCTCCTGGTTTATATTTAAAGCGATCGGTTGAGCCCGAGGCTCCGTGGTGATTTTAACGATCGATTGAGCGGACTCCGTGATGATTTTAAAAGAAGCGGTTGAGACCAACTCGTGTTTATAAAGTTTTGAGAAACTTTTAAAGCAACCGAGGTTGTGAAGGTTTTGAGAAACTTTTAAACCAAGAGGTTTGTGAAAGGTTTTGAGAAACTTTTTAAAGCAAGAGATTATTAAAAGTTTTAGAAACTTTTAAAGCAAGAAAGAAATTATGAAAAGTTTTATAAACTTTTAAAAGCGAAGTTATAGAAAGTTTTGAAACTTTTAAGCGAATAAGCGAAGCAAGAGATTTTGAAAGTTTGTAAACTTTCCAAGCAAGCAAGTAACAAAAGTTTTGGAAACTTTTAAAGAAAAGAAAAGCAAAGCAAGCAAGCAAGTATGAAAAGCTTTCTAAACTTTTAAAGCAAGCAAGAGATTATGAAGAGTTTTGAAAACTTTTAAAGAAAAGCAAAGCAAAGCAAGCAAGTATTAAAAGTTTTAGAAACTTTTAAAGCTGACGAAGATATGAAAAGTTTGAAAACTTTTAAAGAAAAGCAAAAGCAAGCAAGCAAGTATTAAAGTTTTAGAAACTTTTTAAAGCAACAGAGATTATGAAAAGTGTTAAAAGCTTTAAAGTAAGCAAGCAAGGCTTACGGAAAATAATTGTAAAAAGAAAGTTTCACGGTTTTGAGATGTTTCAGGAAAAATAAATAAAATAAAATTTTATAAAGCATACACTCCAGAGCTCGTTTAGCTCATTATTTTCTGTTTTAAAACTATTTCAAGGCTGAGCACGGCGGGCCATTTGGAGACGATTTAGGATTCTCGACTTCTATATTTGTGATGTATTAATACTATTTTGTGTAAGAAATACTTTGAATTTGTATAAGGAATATATGTATGTACATAAGAATTGGTTTTGTGAAAATGTGTGGAGCTTAGGCTCTTATGAAAGAATGTTGTTGGTTGCCATATTTGAAATAGTGTAAATTATGTATACAGTGTTGGGACATGTCCCTATATGCGGCTTTTATCTTCTTAGAAATTACTATAAAATCATAAGTTTATAAAAGAAAAAAATTTATATGAATTGAAGCGAGTATGGCTTGGCTTCCTGAGTTTCTAGTCGTTAGAGGTAGCGGTGGGGATTTACGTGAGTGGCCGGCACACACCGATAGTAGGGGTGGGGGTGTGTCAAGGTGAGGTATCGAGCATAAGTGCGTATAAACTAAGGCTTGAGGGAGAAATGATCCTGACCTGAGTTGGTAATAGAGGCGAGTCTTAGAGGCACGTGGGTAGTAAGCATGTAAATTTTGATACAAGTTTACACTGGCCCAGCAGCCATGCATTTTCAAACTCAAAGTACATACATATGAGGTGTTCAAAGTATTAAATAGTTGATTTTGATAAATCTGACACTATGTCGGGCGGAAGGACATAGAGGTCATTCTAGAAGTCATTTCGAGATATTTCGGCGTCTGCGTACATGAGATAGATGAGCACGTAGTTGGTTCCACTACCGCCTCTATGAATCAGCCTCCAGCAACAGGTCAGGCTGGACCATCTGGGCCACTAGGGGGAGCTCAAGTGCCAGGATTGTTTATGGCAGAGCAGGTGGCACAGATTGCTCAGATGGTAGCTATGGCGACTCGTCAGCAGCTGTAGCCTCAGCCACCTCCACGGCCACCCAGAGAGGTTTCTAAAGAGCCTAGGATGTCTATAGAGAGAGCATAGAAGTTGGGCGCTAATCCATATGACTGTAGTGGCAATCCAGAGACCCAACCATTAGGGGGTCGTATGAGAGTTTCCCATCTAGCAGGAGATCCGTTAGTCTCAGACATAGTAATAAGAGATAGTAGAGTTCTGATTGGGGGACAGGAGTTCCTAGCGGATCTTGTGGCCTTAGATATGAGGGATTTTGATGTGGTTCTCAGCATGGATTGACTATCTTGCCATAAATCCACATTAGATTGTTATAAAAAGGAAGTAAAGTTGCATAGACCAGGGAAAATGGAGGTAAAGTTCAGGGGAATAAGTAGAGATTTATCTTCCAGTATGATCTGCCATGGTGAAGCCGAATCTTATGTAAAGGTTATCGAGGGGTTATCTAGCTTATGTGGTGGAGACAGGGAAGGAGGGGACTATGGTGGATGAGATTCCAATTGTTAGAGAGTTCCCAGATGTATTCGATGATATTGCAGGATTACCTCTGAAGAGATTAGGTTCACCATTGATTTGATCCCAGGGACTAAGCCCATTTCCATTCCTCTTTATAGGATGGCTCCTGCAGAGTTGAGGGAGCTTAAGGCTCAGTTAGAAGAATTGTTGAATAAGGGATTCATTCGATCGAGCATATCCCCATGGGGAGCTCCAATTCTCTCTGTGAAAAAGAAAGATGGGAGTTCTGCTTGATTTGTGTATAGATTACGAAGTGAGCGAGTTACCATCATGATCGGTAATCCATTCCCTAGGATCGATGAGTTATTTGATCAACTCCGAGGGTCTCAGTATACTCCAAGATGACTTGAGGTCGGGCATCATCGGTTGAGGGTGCGGGAGAGTGATGTACTAAGGCGCATTCGGGACACGCTCACGGTTATGAGTTTATGGTGATGCCATTTGGCTTAACTAATGCCCCGGCAGCGTTTATGGATTTGATGAACCGGGTATTCCAGCCGTATTTGGATAGGTTCGTCATAGTTTTTATTGATGATATCCTAGTGTATTCAGGTAGTTCAAAGGAACGTTCAAAACACCTGAGGATTATGTTGCGAGACCTACTGAGGTAGCGGTTGTATGCGAAGTTAGCGAGTATGGTTTGGCTTGACGGGGAGTGGCATTCCTAAATTGTGGTCTGATTAAGGGTGAGAGTGTGGATGAAAATAGAAGCAGTGGTAAATTAGAAACCACCAAAAGAATGTGTCGAGGAGGTCGGCTTCCTTGGTTTAGCGGGGTATTATAGGAAGTTTGTTGAGGATTCTCGGAATGCATGACCCACTTGACCAAGTTGTGAGAAAAGATGTCAAGTATGATTGGGTAGATGCCTGTCAACATAGTTTCAAATTAGAGATGATGGCATGATAGTGAAAGGACAGAGAATGTGTGTGCCAGAGTATGGAGAACTAAAGAGAGACATTATGGAAGAAGCACATTCATCTGCGTATCTTTATGCATCCGAGTTGTACGAATGTACGGGACTTTGAAAGAACAATGCGGTGGAATGGGATGAAGAAAGAGATTGCGGATTTCGTTTCTAGGTGCTAACACGTCAGCGGGTGAAGGCGAGCATCAAGGCCGCGGGAAAGATACGATTTACTCCCAGTGGAAATGGGAAAAGATTACTATGGATTTTGTAACAGGTCTCCCACGGACTCAAAGGCAGCATGATGCTATAAGGGTAATAGTTGATCGATTTACGAAATCTACTCATTTTCTTCCAGTTAATGTTGAGGATTCTCTGGAAAAGTTGGCCCAGTTGTATGTAGATGAGATAGTGAGACTTCATGGGGGTTCCGGTTCCACAAATGGTTTCAAATCGAGACGGGTTCACATCCGGTTTGGCTGGATTTACAAGCGGCGTTAGGTACTCGCTACATTTCGGCCACGGCTTATTTCATCTCAGACGGATGGCCAGTCAAAGAGAACTATTCAGACGTTAGAGGATATCTTTGAGCACGTGATGGAATTCAAGGGGAGTTGGGATACTCACCCTAGCAATAGGTTACTTTACAATAACAGCTATTAGGCCAGTATAGAAATGGCTCCATTCGAGGCACTGTATGGTAGGAAATGTAGGACTCCAGTGTGTTGGGATGAGGTTGGTGAGAGAAGACTAGTAGGCCACGGGCAAATGCAGTCACTTCAGAAAGTGAAGAAAGTTGTTCGTGATAACTTGAAGATAGCAAAGAGATAGACGAGAAGAAGTTATGCGGACAATAGTCGTGAGACTTGCAATTTGAGATAGATTGGCCAGGAGTCTTTTTGAAGATTTCACCTTGGAAGGTGTGTTGAGATTCGGGAAGCGAAATGACTTGGTCAGAGATATATTGGACCTTATGAGTTATGAGCAAAGTGGGACCAGTAAGAACCTGAGTTGAAGTTTTTGAGTTATCAAGGATTCATGATGCATTCCATGTATCGATGTTGAGAAATATATTCTGGATCCTTCACATGTATTGAGAGCAACCCGAGTACAACTGGGAGAATCGACTTATGAAACACACATCTGGTGTAGATCCTGAGGAACAAGTGTTGAGGGTAAAGTAATTCCATTAGTTAAGTACTATGGAAGAATCATGAGAGGAAGCGGTTGCCAGAGACGAGGAAACCGGATCTTGTGAGTCACTACCCTTAACTATTTTCCGAATGAGGTACTTTCCTTTTCCTTTGAGTTTAGTTTGTTCATTTCGAGGATGAAATGTTCTAAAGGAGGGAGGATTTGTAACGCCCCGTCCCGAGAGGATGTACAGTACATGTAACTGTTGGGGCACATATGAGCACTAAGTGTCACATTGTAATATTTTGGAGATGAAATTAGGAAATGATAAAATTAGTAAACCCGGAATTTTGGTACTAGGGCAAGGGTACAATTGTAATTGACCAAATGGGACATGAAGGTTAAAATCAAAGTAGAGATGGGCAATAATAGAAATAAAACAAGTTACAATTGCAATATTAAAGAGATAAGGACAAAATTGCAATTAAGGGCAAGTGGAAAATATAAAAGAGGGAGATAAAACTAAAATTCACATTTTAGTCTCCAAGGTACCTTATGGCCAGTAGGGCGAAGAAGAGAGCAAAGAGAGGAGAGAAGGAAGAAGAAGGAAGAGGAGAAGAAGAAGACCAAAATTCAGGTATGGAATCAAATGTATTTTGATGTCTAAGGCTTTTCGTATGAATTTCCATGGAGATTGTTCCTCCTTTTCTAGGGTTTTGTGGAAGAGATCACCCAAACCCTTGAATTCTTGAGGTTAAGGGGGTAAAACCCCAATTGGTGTAAAATAAACATGGAATCAACATATTCTTATGGTTCATAGAAGAATTGGTGGACATGAGTTAGAATTCTTATAGGTTCTTGGTTTTCACCTAGGGTTTGTGGTATGGGTTCCAGACCACCAATACAAGTGTTATGGAGTGGTTTTGAATGACTTTCATGTTGATTATTGAGGTATTACGGTTTAGGAATGGTTGCAAAAAAAAAAAAAAAAAAAAGAGAATGTTGGGTTTTAAAGGAAGTCTGTCAAGAATGGTAAAACCCTGTTTTTGTTTTGGCTATAGATTAAGTTATAATTATTCATATTAATTGATTCCAATTGGTTAAGAACAAGAGATAAGATACAAATTTATAGAAGGGACCAAGAGCAAATTAGTTCTAAGGCTCCCAATCTGGATGAAAGGTGAGCTCGTGTAGATCACTGATTATGCTCTATTTTGGGTATGGTTGTAGTGTTTTGGCCATAAGTGGAGTTTCACTCATCCAAATTGAATGATTCAAAATTATGGGTAAACTAGACTTCTAGGAAAATAAGTTATCTGAAGGAAGTGCAAGCAAATTCTAACCCCAAAGTGCCCAGAAATATTTCCAAGTGGAGTTATGTGCAGATTCTGTTATGCCAATTTGAGTAATCTAGATATAAAATACAATAACTTGAGTTTTGGTGATCCAAATTGGGTGATTCCAATTGGAGAAGAAAACTTAGAACCATAGCTTCAAATGAGTGAAGAAACAATTTCCAATATATGGAGTTAAGACCCCAGAAATCAAGGATAACAGTAGGTGATTCAGTGAGTTAACCAAATTGGAATCAAAAACACGCTGTAACTTGTGTTATGTAGTTGAGGACTTTAGAGAACGAATTTTAAATTGAAAATTTAAAGATATGTCATTGGATATATAAAGGACTGATCTGGAGAGTTTCATAATTTTTGAAGACCCCGTTTGAATAATTTTGGGTAATAAAGTCCGAGAGAGTATTGTTGGAAAAAGGTTGGCCAAATAGTGGTTATTTTTTTTTAGGGCTTTTTAGTGCTCAGGGTAAATTGTTAATTTGGCTTTTATATGAATGTTGTGTGACCCTAAAGTGACTTGCGTGTGAAATGCGTTAAGTTTTACGCTATACGCGACGTGTACGTTGTCGTATTCGTTGAGTGTGTAGGCTAAAAGCAAAGGCGGGACAGTAGTGGAGTTGTGCTCAAGTTTCGGGAAACAAAGAGGTGAGTGTTCTAAACCTATTTTTCCAAATACTAGTGTATTATTATTATAAATTGTTTTACACTGGTATTTAATGGTTTTGATGGTAAACCATATTTGATAAACAAGAAAATGGTTTTTATTTAAACCATAATAATTGAAAAGCAAGCAAATGGTTTTGATTTAAACCATAATTGAAAAACAAGCAAATGGTTTTGAATTGTAAACCATTTTTCAAAGATCAAGCAAGTAAACGGTTTTGAATTGTAAACCATTTTTCAAAGAGCAAGCAAAGAGAATATTTGTGAAAACAGGCCTAACTAAAATCCCTTGTTCTAAGCAAGCATACCGGTCAGAAGTATTTCGTACGTGCACGGTGGTGTTAGGATATAATACATGGATTTTAGTTTTTTTTGCACCGATCGACAAGCTTAGGTCATCGTCATGGCATTTAAAGAGACGTGCGCGTACAGAAGTATATAGGGTTAGCAGCGTTGCTAAATTATGGTGATGGCGACACAAGGTCAATTCCACCATATTCTGGGAAAGGTGATGCGGACATAGGTCCTTCCACTTGGAAACACGATTCGATGCACGGGCTCGTGTTCACTAGAGATTACGACAATAGTATGGCGCCAGGTGGTTGATGATTTATAAGCATGATCATTAGTTTTGAAAAATCAACCATTGGTGCACGTGTGACTTTCGTATTGAAATTTAAAACAACGGTTGAGCACGAGGCTCCGTTGATATTTCAAACTTGTTCAGTTGAGCCCGGGCTCCGTGGTTATTTAAGAAGCGGTGAGCGAGCTCCGTGTTTATAAAAGTTTTGAAAACTTTTAAAGCAAAGAGGTTTGTGAAGGTTTTGAGAAACTTTAAAGCAAGAGGTTTTGTGAAAGGTTTTGAAAAACTTTTTAAAACAGAGATTATTAAAGGGTTTTATAAACTTTTAAAGAAAGAAAGAAATTATGAAAAGTTTATAAGCTTTTTAAAGCAGAGGTTTATGAAAGTTTTGGAAACTTTTTAAAGCAAGGTAAAGAAAGCAAGCAAGAGATTTTTGAAAAGTTTTGTAAACTTTCCAAGCAAGCAAGTAACAAAAGTTTTGGAAACTTTTAAAGAAAAGCAAAACAAGCGGCAAGGAAGTATGAAAAGCTTTCTAAGCTTTAAACAGCGAGATTGAAAAGTTTTGAAAACTTTTAAAGAAAACAAAGCAAAGCAAGCAAGTATTAAAAGTTTTAAAGCTTTTAAAGCAAGCAGAAGATTATGAAAAGTGTTAGAAACTTTAAAGTAAGCAAGCAGGAAACTACGGAAAATAATTGTAAAAGAAAGTTTTACAGTTTTGAGATGTTTTCCGGAAAAATAAAATAAAATAAAATTTATAAAGCATACACTCACTGAGCTCGTTTAGCTCATTATTTTCCTGTTTTAAAAACTATTTCCAAGAAATGCGAGACACTTGTTGGGCTTATTTGGAACGATTTAAGTTCTCAGCTTCTATATTGTCTTTGTATTAATACTATTTTGTGTAAGGAAATACTTTGAATTTGTATAAAGGAATATATGTAGTAAATAAAGGTGGTTTGTGAAAATGTGGACCTTGAGGCTCTTATGAAAGAATGTTGAGGTTGCCATATTTGAAATAGTGTAGAATTGTGTATACGAGGATTTGGGACATGTCACATATGCAGTGTGTATCTTGAATTTTATAAAATCATAAGTTTAGAAAAGAAAAAATTTTATATGAGAATGAACCAAGCAATGCGGCCGGCTTCACGGGATTTTCTAGTCGTTAGAAGCGGCGGTGAGAGTTTCTATGGAGTGGCCCAGCACACGCCGATAGTAGGGGTGGAAGTGTGTCGTGTCGGCCGACCCACACCGCCGTCGAAGCGGCTAGTCTCCTGGATTCTTATTCTCACCCACATAATGTTTTGTCTCTTGACATCCCTAGTCCCCTCCCCTCTTTGTCTCGAGCTTCTCTCCGCTGACATCGGCGGCCCTATTGTAGTCGGGCGGTGAGATCTCACAATTCATATATTCTCCTGCATGTGTTTCGTCTCTTGACAACTAGTCCCCTCACCCTCTTTGTCTCGAAGAGCTTCTCTCCCGCAGCATCGGCGACGGCGACCCCTGCCGCCTTCAAGAGCGGCAACCTCACAATTCTGACATTCTCACCCACAAAATGCTTCGTCTCCTAACATCTCATCCCCTCCCCCTCTTTGTCTCGAAGAGCTTATCTTCCGCAGCATCGGCGGCGGTGACCCCTGCCGCCGTCAAGAGCGGCCAGCCTCACAATTCTGACATTCTCACCCACATAATGTTTCATCTCCTGACATTTCATCCCCTCCCCCTCTTTGTCTCGAAGAGCTTCTCTTCCGCAGCTGATTCGTGCCACAGTAGGCTAAGCTGAATCAACAATATTTATATACCTAAGTTCCTCCTCTTTGCTTAGTAGTCAAACTCTTTGATGAGTAGTCCTAGAATTCGAACACGGGGATGGGTTTTCATCCTAAGAATGATTTACATAAGTGTAAAAAGGTAAGGCTTTCTATTTGGACTTTTTGGATTTGTTTCAAAAACAGTGTGATGAGTTTGAAAGCGATTAGCGTAAGCGAAAATGAAGTGTGAAAGACCTTTGAAGATTTAGGTCACTAACACTCGGTAACTTAGAGGCGAACAAGTGTCCTCGGGTTTATCCTATGTTATAATGGCTTGACATAGTCAAGCCCTGGCCCAGGATCTATGTTTAACTATGAACCTCACCACAAATCAACTCCTATTTGAGTTAACACAGGTAACATGCATCTGTGTCCCTTTTCAGTTTGAAACCCTAACATTAAATATCATCTCAGAGGCTCGTAAAGACCATCTAATGAACCACAGTGCATCACAGCAATAAATGCATGCATTGTATCTGAAACTTTATAGTAAGTATTAGCCCAATTATTAACATTCAAATGCTATTCAACCATATTTTGAAGATAGGGCCATAAACAGATTACCTGTAGCTTTAATCTGAGGACCTTTATGTGCCCACTTCCACCAAGCTGACCCCATATATTCCAAAGAAGAAACAGCGAGCATCTCTTGAGTTGTCATCCTCGAGAGGGGTGTTTGGCTGACGAAAATAAGGAAGGAGAGAAGAGAAAGAAACAAAACCCTAACTAAACTACGAGACAAAAATAAAAACTTGCAAAAATTGCTTCCTCGATTTCTTGTACATTTACAAAATGGGAGGGGCTTATAGGCCACCCGATGTATGAAAATACCCTGGCTTTATAATTTGGCTAATTTTAGGGACAAAGAGAGTAATACACCAAAATTGAAGTCGGTTGCAGTAATTACAAAAGCATGACAAGGCGTGAATTCCGCTAAGGCTGAAATTTCGCTAGGCGTAGTTCGCTAGCTAGCGAATTTATGCTAAGCGAGAATCACGAGATAAGCAATGCGAGAATTTCGTGGCGAGTGGTGATTTAAACAGCTAGCGAAGTAACAACAAGCGAAAATTTAATAATGATGTGAAAATGCAAAATTCGCTAGGAACGATTGCCTAAGCCGAGGGTCACGGTCAATCTAGCGAAAATTGGTAATTTCGGTTTAAAATCAGACTTCGCTAAGATCGCTACCAAGTATAAGGCAATTTTCGCAATCTTAGCTTAAATTCTCGGATTTCATTGACCATCATCGTGATACTCCTCGTCCTACTGCATCGACTTCCATCACTTTGCCTTCATTCTTTCTTTTGATTTTGTCCGTTGAGGAGCCGACAATTGAGTTCGAATTTCATGATTCATCATAATGCCTCGATATTGAACTCAAAGTACGCAAAACCCGCAAACAACCAAAAATAACCTCTAACCGCATAAGGATACTAAGAAGACTTTGAACACTTCAATTGGTGAGCAATGACATGATTAGTGCGTTAAAAAGTACCAAAACCTATCTAATATGTTCAACAAGACTCGTACTAATCACACCCCAACCTAAACGCTGTTAGTCCCTTAGCAACGCAAAACCGCAAGGAGATATATGCGTAGATTTTCAAAAGTTTATGATTCAAAAGGTGTATGTACATATAAACATTGTCCTTAAACCAAAATGGACACCAAGTTCTGAAAACCGACATGAAAGAGCCAAACCATACAAGAACAAATTTTTTAGGTCAATATTGATTTGGCGATTTTCAACTTGAATTTCCACCCAAGTCTAATGGTTCTTGCACCAGATTGGGTTTTCACAAATTGCAAAATTTCGTCCCTCCCCAACCTAGTAATCAGCCATGGCCTGTTACTGAACAACCTAGATAAGGATAGTTACACACTTCTTTCTTTATTCAACTATATTGTAAAAGTGAATAAAATCCGATCACCAAAGTCCGTGTAACTGGTCCACCGATGACTCCAACCAATTAAGGTTTAGGCACGTCAAAGGATCAATCCACCACAAACCTACAAAGCCACCCCTGATTCTCGAATGACTTCGAAAATCAAGGTTCAAACAAATCGTTAGACTCTACCTATCCACCCATGTAATCTAACACTAAATCGATGACCCAACCAATTAAGGCTTAGTGGCATCGTTTCAAAGGCTTTCGCCATACACCCTGACCGCAAGTGCTCCTGCTTCAAGCAAAACTTCACGACTTTATTTCTTTTTCTTTTGCTTTTCTTTTCGCTTCCTTTCTTCCTGGAAGACAAAATTGGTTCCTCAAGTGTGCAATACAAACCTATCGAAAATTTTGCCAACACGCTTAAGGTCGGGCCATGCAGTTTGGGGGAAGTTTTAAAACAAATTCACAAATGACAAATAACTAAGTGCGTAATTAGCATAAGGGAGAAATTTTCAAGTTGAGCATGCTCGAACTTCAACTGACCAAAAACTGTTTTAAGCATGGAATTTGTTCTAACATAAAGGCGACAAACAGGGATTCTATTCTCCAACAAAAGGGCAATTCAATTGTCCACTGAAGCACCAATTGTTCAATTGAAAAGAAAACGACATATGGTAAAGCACAAAAACATGGTTTGCAAAAATCAGATATATATAGACCTAATAGCTTGACATAGCCAAAATGGCTAGTACATGCATACCAAAGCTAAACATACAAAAATATCACTGCCTACTATGGCTAATACATAAATCCTAAACAAAATTAGTAGGCAGTTGATAAAACTGGTAACTATACAAAATCATAAAAGAAACCTAACCACCTCACCACGGGTGGTGGCGGGTCCGGCTCGCCGCCGCAGCCCAAAACACATCCAAATAGGTCACCGTGGTGGGCTCCTTTCTATCCCCGTGAACACGAGGAAGGCCCAAGTGCGTCATGATCCACAAGCATAGAGTGACACTGGCCAGCCGATCCCTGCCGCCTGTAGTCAGCGGTAGTGAGCAGATGGCATCCATCACACCTGCAATCTCTCTAGAACTGGTGTGAACATACTCAGGTGAATGGTGCGCCAATAGATGGATTCAGTGTATCACCGTAGCCATGATGGTGTGTGTGGAGGAGGAGATGAGCGTGATGATCATGAGTCGACTCCTCCGCATCTCAAAAGGTGCATATCGCCTCGAGTCCTCGCACCTGATCTGCACTTCGTCCTGGCCAGTTTGAGGTGGAAAGATACGGCATGGTCAACACCCGCTCCACTCGACGAACCGGTAGGGCATCTTAATCCCTCCTCTCAATCCTGGGCCCTCTGGGAATCCTAAACGCCTAACCTCGAAGTGCAGTAGTCTCAGAGACGCGAACGAAGACTCTCTCGCCGCACTGTGCCCTTCCGATGGACCTTCTCCTCGAAATGCATCAAGGAGGTCATCACTCACCAGAGGGATCTAAACCAAGATCCTCTGAGATCCGGCAGCGAGCCTCCAAGATGTTATTCCTCCGTCGCATAATGTCGCACGGAATAGACTGGTCCTAATAAATGGTCAATCAATAACATCCGAGGCTGAGCCGCCCCGGTAAGTACTCGGTCCAAATTGTGGTGTCTCTCGGCTGATCTAACCATCTCGCGCCGAGCCTGGGTGGGCCCAATCTCTATAACCTCAGATTGCCGGCCAGATATGCAGCCCACTTAAAATATCGGCCGCCCGAAAGTACCCGCGGCGATCATCAATAGAGAATCAAGCTCACGCGACCATCTCGCTTCCTCGAGATGTCATAGAATGATAGAACCGCAGCACCACTCGGGTAATACGCCGCCGAGTCACGAAGGGGGCGCGAAGGAATAATCTCCGATCAATCTCATGGACTCCCTAAACTGATCGCCGCCGCCGGACATCGTAGAATGACTCCCGATGAAAGTCCTCGAATATAAGATTCTCGAAATGGGGTGCCCTACGAACAACGGCCTCCTGATCCTGGAGGCAGGTGACAACTGAGGCGATGATGTCACCTCCGCAGCCGATGTGACTGGTGATGGCTGCGGCCGAGAGGAAGATGACTCGCCGGGGCCCGATGTGCGGCCCGCTTGGAGGGCCGCCCTCCTAACTCTCCTCTCGAGGTACGTGACGGGGCCCGAGGTCCCATCCGTCTCGATAACGACGAAATCCCCCGAGGCTCCTCGTGCATCGCTTCTCGGTGGACCGAAGGATGGGCATCGAGCCGACCGGAAGCCGGGGCCTCTCACAATCTAACCCGCGCCAAGTGACCCACCCCGAGTACAACCATATCTAAAATCAATAAAATACCGGAAGAGGGCCTGACTCACCGAAAATGCAGCCGAGGCTCAGACTCGAACCGAGGCTCACCGGAGGTGATCAATCACTAAACAAGCGTATGAGCCAGGATCACCGTCAGCAAATATAAACCGCCTCTAAATAGCCAAATAAGGCCTTTGAGAGACCAAATGCCGAGGCGGCAAAAATAACTGAACCACGGGCAAGAGGGTCCCGAATCGGCAAGTAGAGGCTCACCGAAGGCCTCTGGTGAGGTGGCTCAGCCTGTAAGAACTCCTACTGTGTAGTGATCGCGGTGGCAAAGAGGTCAGAGACCTGTGGCTTCGCTGGAGTGGAGAATGAAGCGGCAAATGGACAAACACACTCCCCCGTGTTTAAATAGCTTGTTTGCGGGCGTACCTTAAAGGGTTCCTAAGACCATTTTTCGCTATTTTTAGCGACCAGTCTCGCGCACTTCCCCGAATTCAAAATTCCTATATTAATTATGACTAATATATGAAATAAAAATTATTATAATAAAATTTACTATATATAAACTGTAAGTAAAAATTAATACTAAGTACTATAGTGTAAAACAAGTACTAAAACGTGGGAAAACCTGATAAATTAAAAAATTTTCAAAAATAACTAAAAGATTAAAATTGACTGAATTAAAACAAAAGCAAAATTATGAACTCGCACTGCTTTTGAAAACACCGAACCAGCCTCATCTCTCAAAATTACCAAGGGGGTCATGAGAATGATCTCCTCAACCCCCCGGCAAAGTATCCGGGTCGACCTACCGGGTTGGGGTGCCCATTTGCTGACCCTCGTTCCTCGCTGATGGTCATGAATTGGAGCAATTGGCTCGCAATGGGTGTCGATGGCAAGATTCAATATCTCTTCATCTCCCGGGCCGACATTACTCCGCAATTCCTCGGACTGTGCTTCCTCGCATACCGAACATTTGAAACAACTTCATCAAGGATTGATTTTCATGTTCTAGCAACTTTGCTCGTTGTTCGCATGAAAGATGTTCAACTCCATAGTCATGTTATCAAAGGTGTTGTACGACTCCATTCCTAAGAATTTATTATTGCATCAAGCCGTGGGCCAAATGGTCTTCCTAAGATGATTGGAACACATCGGACAAACAGGCAGGTCAAGCACCACAAAATCTACCGGGTAGTAGAATTTGTCTATTTTCACCAAGACATCCTCTCAACTATCCCCTTAGGATTTTTACCCGATCTATCTGGCCAATGAAAGTGTGATGTTTGGCTCGCTTAAGTTCACTCCAAACCTAATCCGCCATTACCAATACTAAAGAGGTTCACACTGCCTCAGGATCAAGTAATGACTTGTCTATGCAAATCCACCAATATTGGATCAAATTCGGAGATCCCTGATCCTCAGATTCGACCGATTCTTACTTTGATTTCACAAGACCGACTGCTCAAGAAGAAATGCCTTTTTCTCAATGCCTAATCCCTCTTGATCGTGCAAAGATCTTTCAAAATTTTGCATACAGGGACTTGTTTGATTATGTCCAATAGAGGTATGTTAACCTTCACTACTTTAGCACCTCTAAAATGCTCACGAGACGCCTTCTCTACCTCTAAGTGCTCAGGAAATGAGGTATGCTGTGATTTCATTGAATCTTCCTTTAGGTTAATATGCTCAGAATCAATTCTCCTCCCCGATTGGATTCTTCAACGTGCTTTCGTACGGGTCAGACAACCTCTTTTCCAATTTCTTGGGGTAATTGATACTTTTAACCTCATCCATTCTCAATTGCTGGATGATCCTAATTTCATGGATTCCTGGTTTGGCGAATCAAGCTGTGGTGCGGAACCTTCCTTTCAGACTCTAGTAACTTGTTGATCTCGCATGGAATGTAGGTTATCAATTTTTCAACATTGCTCTGCTTCATCTATTCTTTATTCGTACTTTCTACGCATCAATCCTTCGCGCGCTTGCACATTGACCCCTTCGTCTTCCACAGTTGCCTACCACCTTTACTCAAATTTAAAATGGTTTGTTCCATTACAGGAGATGAGGATGGTATGGTCAGGTTGAAATTGAACCAAACTGTGGCCTGGGCACCCTAGGGTACATGTTGTGGGAGGGGCTTCCTGTGAAAGGTTGGGTGATTCCTCCAACTGAATTGTAGCATTTCCATATGAGGCATCGGGTTGTGGTGGCTTATATTGTCCTACAGTATTTGCACACTGACATTAAATCCTTCACCTGTAGGCCATAGGACACCGGTTTCTACCGGATGGATTGGAAATTAGTGCAAGGATCAAAAGTGTGATTTTCGCCACGCATGTACTCATGGGAGCCTTTTCCCTTCAAGCCTCCCACCTTCCTAGCTAAGGCTGAAATCCTAGCTTTCATTTCATATCCCTCTAGTTAGAAAGGTATAAATCCCTCCTCTGTCAAATAAGGCCCCATTGTTTCCATTTCCCTGTGTATTCGCCCATCCCCAACCCTTAGAAGTTTCAGCCATCGTAATTTAAAAAACCATGGCTTCGTCAGATGCCATCGAAAGTCTCCTCCACACATGGTTTCCAAAAGCTGCCTCATGGCAGGAGACATACCACCATAGAAGTGGTTTACCAGCATCCATGTATCAAACCCATGATGTGGGCATGCACTGATGGTCTCCATAAATCTCTCCCAACACTGATAAAACCTCTCACCATCCTGAGCTGCAAAGGTGTAAATTGTCTTTTCAAATTATTAGTCTTATGAGCACAAGAACTTCTTCAGAATTCTCGCTCAGCCTCTACTTCAATTTCTAATGGTTCTAGCCTGAGTTTAGCCAAATCTTGGCCTTGTCCTTGTGTGGTCGAAGTGGAAATGCTTTAGCTTCAAGAATTCCATGTCCATCATACCTTCCTTAAAGGTAGTGCAAACCTCCTCAAAATCCCTAATATGAGTGTATGGATTTTCATTTTCCATACCATGATACGTGTATTAGGTACTAAATATACCTCACTGCTACATCTTCAATGAGGAATGATACAGATGGGCACTAACTCTAGGAGGGTGGATGATCCCTTATGGTTCTATTAAAGGTTTGATTCATCGGGGTTCCATGCCGACTCGTTGTTCTTCAGTAAAGGATCCATGGTATCAAGCAGGTACACCGACTTCAATCGACCGGGTCGCCAGGTACGATTCTACGCAGCCTTCCTGGAAGTTCCTCCGTCCCAAAGATCGCATACAATAACTGCTTACACAAACTGACACAACAAAGAGCACAAAACCAACTTGCAAAAAGGTTATTAGCTAAAATAAAAACTGACCGTATATAAAAAACAAAATAAAGTGAAGTTACCGCAGAAGTGATGAAAACTTGCGCTATCGCAATCGGGTTACAAAAGAGTTAAAAGATTACCTTTCACTTGTGATGTTGGATCACAAGTACACTTCAACTTATCATTCGTAGTTTGGCACCATCCCCCGCAGAACGCGCCATTTGATTCGTGTGCCACAAAGAGGCTGAGTCGAATCAACAATATTTATATACTCTGTGTTCTTCCTACTCGCCAGAGTCAAGCCATCGCAAAGATAGTGTCTAGGGTCGAACACTTGGACGGGTTTTCATCCTAGGAACGACTAGCATATGTAAAAAGGTAAGGCTTTCTATTTGGACTTTTCGATTGCTTTCAAAACAAGGTGATGAGTTTGAAAACTCGATTAACTGTAAAACTGAAAATGAAGTGTGTGAAAAGTTAACTTTTAAGATTTAGGTCACTAACTCGATAACTTAGGCAAACAAGTGTCCTCGGGTTTTATCCGCTGCTATGACAAGCAACCTATAGTCCAGTTTGGCCAACCGATCTATGTTTAACTAGCAAACCTCACCCTAAAAATCAACTCCTATTTGAGTTAACACAGATAACATGCATCTATCAGCCCCTTTTAGTTTGAAACCCTAACATTAAATATCATCTCGTAGGCTCAGAAGACCATCTAATGAACCACAAAGGCATCTAGCAACAAGTATGCACTGTATCCTCGAAGCATGGTAAGTATCAAATTAATAACATTCAATGCTATTCAACCATATTTTGAGAAGATAGTGGCCATAAACACTGCACTAGCTTTAATACAAGAGGACAACCTGCATATGCCCCACTCACCAAGCTAGCTTCCTTCTTCTAAAGAAAAGAGGTTGGGCCAAGCATCTCTTGAGTTGTCATCCAAGAGGCAGGTGGCAGCCAAGAAAATAAGGGAAAGAGGGAAAAGCAAAACCCCAATCCAACCACGAGACAAAAATAAAACTTACCAAAATTGCTTCCTCAATTCCTTGCTTCTGTTACAAAATGGGAGGAGGCTTATATAGGCCACCCAATGTATGAAAATACCACAAAGCCTAACACTCGCTAATTTTGTGTGGACAAGAGAGTAATACACCAAAATTGGAAGCTTCCATTGCATTACAATTACAAAAAGCACGACAAGGCGCTGAATTTCTTGGTTAGCTCAAAAAATTTCGCTTAGCAAATGGGGCTGCTTAGTTAGCGGTACCTTCGCTAGCTAGCTTAAATCACCAAGAGATAGCGAAAATGAAAATTTCGATAAAGTAAAGTGGTGATTTCGTTAGTTAAATTCTCGCTTAGCTTAGCAAAATTTATGAGTAGCTGAAATGCGGCAAAATTTCAAGAGTAAAGGCTTCAGCGAAATTCCTGGTGTCTAGCTTAAAATTGTAATTCGCTTAAGATTGGGCGGCATAAGTTGCGTAATTTCGCAATCCCAATAAATTTTCGGTGAATCTTAGCGAAATTCTCGATTTGCCGATTCATCACGCATTGCTTCCTCGTCTCTACCGCATCGATTTCCATCACTTTGCCTTCATTCTTTCTTGATTTTTCCGTTCGATGGTCGACAATTGAGTTCAATCTTCAGCCATGATTCTCTCATATGTCTCGATATTGAACTCCCAAAGTACGCAAAACCTCGCAAACAATCCTAAAATAACTCTAACCGGCATAAGTGATACTAAGAAGATTGAACACTTCAATCGGCATACAAATGACATGAGCTAGTGCGCAAAAAGCACTCAAACCTATCAATATGTGGTTCAAAATAGCACTTTGTACTAATCGCCAAAGACGCTAGCCGGCGACCCCCGCCGCCTCAAGAGCGCCCGGGTCTTCATAATCTCCGACATTCTCACACAAAGAATGCTCTGGCTCTGACATCTCGCCCTCCCCTCTCTCGGTCTCGAAGAGCTCCGCAGCGGATCGCGGCGGGCGACCCCTTCCAACGTCAAGAGCGGTCGCCCCAAAATTCCTTAAGATTCTCACCTACATAATGTACCACCTCGACATCCGCCCTCCCTCTTGGTCTGGCATTTTATTCATATAAAGATCGGGCCGGCAACGACTTCGCCATCAAGAAATGTCCGTCTCATAATTCTGACATTCTCACACAAAGAATGTTTCTTGCCTTCGACATCTCGCCCTCCCCTCTCTCCTGTCTCGAAGAGCTTCTCTTTCTCCAAAGATCGGGCGCGGCGACCCTTCCGACGCCAAGAGGCCACCACAATTTTTACATTCCTCATCCGCATCGTTTCGCCTCTGACATCTCGCTCCCTCCCCTTTATCCGTAAAGATCTTCTCTTCCACAAAGATCGGGCGGCGCACACTTCGCCACACAGCGGCCCGTCTCACAATTCTTACAGACTCTCACTACCGTATCGTTTCATCTCTTTGACATCTCGTCCTCCTCTTGTCATGAAGAGCTTTTCGCAAAGATCATCGGGCGGTGACCCCTACCGCCGTTAAGAGAGGTCCGTCTCATAATTCTTACATTCTCACCCACGTATCGTTTCGCCTTCGACATCTAGTCCCTCCCCTCTCTTTGTCTCAAGAGCTTTCCGCAAAGACGGCTGGCGACACCGCCAAGAACGGCACGCCTCATAATTCTAATATCTCTCACCTACGTAATGTTTCGCCTCTTGCCATCCGGCCCCTCCCCTCTCGTCTCTCGGCAGCTTCTTCCGCGAAGACCCGCATGGCTAATTTCTCGCCACGCCAAGAGCGCCTATCTCATACTCGACAGCTCACACAATGTAATATTTCATGCCTTACACATCTCGCCTCTCCCCTCTTCTATCTCGAAGAGCTTATCTTCTACAAGATCGGCGACGCGACTCTTCCCCACATAAGAGCTGGCCGCCCAAAAATCTCCTGGCGATTCTCACCCACATAATGTTTCGTCTCTTAACATCTCGTCCCCTCCCCCTCTTTGTCCAGAAGAGCTTCTCTTCCACAGCATCGGCAGCGGCGACCCCTACCGCCTTCAAGAACGGCCCGTCTCAAAATTCTTACATTCTCACCCACAAAATGTTTCGGCCTCGACATCTCATCCTCCCCTTTGTCTCGAAGAGCTTCTTCCGCAAAGACGGCGGGTGATGCAGCCATGCCGCCGCCAAGAGCGCTTCAATCTCACAATTCCGCCATTGTCACCTACTGCACGTTTCGCCTCTTTACATCTCGTCCTCCCCTTTCGTCTAGAATATTTCCTTCCCAACATCTCAAGCGGCTGGCGAATTCGACCAAAGAAGAGTTTTACTTCGCCTCACAATTCATAAATTCCTCTCATGCAATGCACGTTTCATCTCTAACATCTACCCCTTCCCCTTCTTTTCTCGAAGAGCTTCTATTCAAAGACGACTGGCGACCCTCGCAGCTCGCCGTTAAGAGCGCCAGTCTCACAATTCGACATTCTCACCCACACGTTTCTTCTCGCACATCTTGGGCCTCCCTTTGTCTCGGGCGAGGCTCCCGCAGTCGCGCGGCGACCGGCGCCATCAAGAGCGGCCATCCTCACCGACATTCTCACCCACATATCAGCTCGCCTCCCGACATCTAGTCCCTCCACCTTTGGTCGAAGAGCTTTCAGCAGCACGGCGCGGTGACCCCAAACACGCCAAGAGAGCGAACCACAATTCTACTCACCGGCTAATGCTTCGCTTTCGACATCTCGCCCCCTCCCTCTTCGCCTAGAAGATATTCTCTTCGCAAGATTACCTGGGCGGGTGACCCTCGTCGCTTCAAGAGCGGCTCGGTCTCACCTCCTAACATTCTCAGCCACAGAATGTTTCATCTCTTGACATCTCGTCCCTTCCCCCTCTTTTTCTCGAAGAGATTCTCTTCCGAGTAATCAACGGCGGCAACCCCTTCCGCCGGCCAAGAGCGCTGGGGCCAAAATTCTAACATTCGCCACGTAATGTTTCGCCTTTAACATCTCGCCTTTCCCCTCTTGTCTCAAGAGCTTTCTTCGCCAGAATCGCATGCAAGGGACCCTAGCCGCCGCCAAGAGCAAGAAGTCTCACTATTCTTACACTCTCACCTACGTAATGTTTCGGTCTCGACATCTCTCCTCCCCTCTCTTTGTTTCAAAGAGCTCTTCCTAAAGATCAGCGGCGGCGAATCCCTCGCCTCGTCAAGAGCGGCCCGTCTTCACAATTCGACATTCCTCACCCACATACGTTTCATCTCGACATCTCGCCCCTCGTCTCGAAGAGCTTCTCTTCTCAGTAACACCCGCCACAAGACATGCTCACATCACCTCTCACCGAGGGAGCACTTGGATGCTGTTCTTCCTCTGGTGGATGAGGGTACTGATGGGCCGGGTCGCTCGCAGTGTGATTTTTAGTCACGTCAGACTCACGTGAGCCTTTTCCAAATTTCTTCCACTTCCTGGGGCCTAAGGTTGATATCTTTGCTTTCATCTCCATATCCTCGGAAAGTGCAAAATTCTCCCTTGGTGGGCTAAAGGCCTCATTTTCTCCACTCCTCCCTCGGGTTTGGCTCATCCCATCCCTCGAAGTTTGCAGCCACATAATTCAAAAAGTCCATGGCTTCACTAGTGCTTGCTCAGAAGTCCTCCTCCACATCGCTCCAATAATTGCTTCAATGGCCGAGACATACCACCATAGAAGTGATTCACCAAGCATTCAAGTATCGAAACTGTGATGGATGCTAATCGATGGTCCCATGAACCCTCCAAAGATTGATAGAACCTTTCATTGTCATGCAACAAACGTAGATTTGCTCTCTTCAAATTATTTGTCTTATGAGCACTCAAGAATTTTAAGAATTCGCCTACGCCTCCGCCATTTAATGGTCCTGTTCAAGGAATTAAGCCATATTTTGGCTTTGTCCTTGAGGGTTAATGGGAATGCTCTTCAACTTCAACAAATCCATATCGAAGCTGCACCTCCTTGTGCCACGCAAACTTCCTCAAAATCCCGATGTGTATGGATTTCTCATTTTCCATACCATGAAAAGTCGGGAGCGGGCACCAAATAAGCGTCTCATCGCTACATCCTCAAGAAGTGGTATGATACAGAAGGTGCACTCACCTAGAGGGTGCATGCGGGTCCCTCATTGATCTCAGATGTTGCTTCGGATTCAATCGAGTACCTTGTCGATTTTGCTGTTCCTGCAGGATCCATTTGCTCACTATGCACACTGGATTTCACAACCTTCGCTCAATCGTGCACTAACTCTTTGCGCCACTGACATATTCTATCCCAGTTGATGCATAAACACCTGTGACACAAAAAGAGACAAAGCAGAGAGCAACAAAAAGACTTGCCAAAAGGATTAGTGTTACTTAAACAACAAATGATTGTAATGATGAAAAACAGCCCAACAATGACTGCTGAGTAAAAATCGAGACGCCCAAACAATGAAAATCAAAGGGTTGGGTCACCAACACTCTGTAATGTGATTACAAGTACCTATCAACTCATCATCCTGTAGTTTGGCAATCATCCTCGGCAACGACGCCATTTGACTGCGCTACGCAGGCGGATACCGAATCAACAAAATTTGTATCCTACTTTCTCCTACCGGGCCGTAAATGCTACCGCAAAGATACGCCTAAAGGGTCAAATACAGGACGGGTTTTCATCATACAAAATGATTTGAATCATGGTTCAAATGGTGAGGCTTTCATTTGATTTTCTTATTCACAAAAGTGTGGGTGTTGTTGTCACTAAAGTTAACTCCGACGCCAGCTTAAAAACAAAATGTGAAAGTGGAGACCTCAAGGTTCGGGTTGTCACCGATTGTCATACGAGGTCATATAGGTGTCCTAAGTTATTTCTAGACAGTGGGCAAATGACATATAGTCATTAAGCAAACCGATCTTTGTTTAGCTTTAAAAACCAACCCTTAAAAACATTCCTATTTGAACCTAAGAAATTACTGAGCTTTTAATGTTTCAGCAGTAGAAAACATAGCATTTAACCTAATTTCAGTGGCTCGTAAATGAAATCTAATGAATGTCAATGTATCTACCATTAAGAATACACTGAACCCTAAAGCATGCCAAGTATTAACCAAAGAAAATACATTAAATAGCATTAAACCCTAGTTTGGAAAGTTTGAACACAAAATGCGCACTCGCTTCTCCATTTAAAACAAGAGGAACACCCGCAAAACCACTACAACCAACCTAAAGAACCCTCCTCTTCAAGGTTTGAGGCTTAGCCAAACATCCTTTGAGTTGTCATCCTCAAAGGGAAGTGTTTGGCAGCCGAGAAAATGAGATAAAAAAGATAGAGAAGAGAGAAAACTGTAAACCTAAAACAGGGGCTGTGAAAACTGCGTGGATTGTAAGCTAGGGTTACAAAATGTTATAAAGTGGCTTATATAGTCTTACAAGAGATGTGAAATACCAAAATAACCAAAATAATATGATTACATCGAGGGGAGCGGGAATTACACAAAACGGGTCGCTTGATCACAAAAAAAGGGGCCAAGATTTTCTATAAGACAGTTGAATTTCCTCGCTATCATAGCGAAAATTTCGCTATGATAGCGAAATTTCGCTATCACCCATGGAATGTTTCGTCTCTTGACATCTCGTCCTCTCCCCCACTTTGTCTCGAAGAGCTTCTTCCGAGCGCGGCATCGGCGGCGCTGACTTCTTCGCCAAGAGCGGCCCGTCTCATAATTCTGACATTCTCACCCACGTATCGTTTCGCTCGACATCTCGGTCCCTTCCTCTATGTCTCGAAGAGCTTACAGCATCGGCGCGGCCGACCCTCTTCCGCCGTCAATAGCCACGCCTCAAAATTCTTACATTATCACCACGTAATGTGTTTCACCCTCGATATCTCGCCCTCCTTCTCGTCTCAAGAGATTTTATTCTCGCAAAGACGCAAGCAGCTACCCTGCGTACCGCCAAGAGCTTACTAGTCTCACAATTTACATTATCACCCATAGAATGCTTCGCCTTCGACATCTCGCCCTCCCCTCTGCCTCGAAGAGCTTCTTTCGCAAAGATCATCGGGCGGTGATCTCGCCGTCAAGATATGCCCGCCTCGTAATTCTTACATTCTCACCCCTAGAATGTTTCGTCTCTTAACATCTCGTCCCCTCCCCCTCATTGTCTCAAAGAGCTTCTCTGGGCAGCATCACCGGCAAAGGATCCACCGGGCCGTCAGAAGCAGCCTCAACAAAATTCTTACATTCTCACCCTGAATGCTCGCCTCTTGACATCTCGCCCTCCCCTACTTTACTAAAGAGCTTCTCTTCCGCGCATCGGCAGAATGACCCCCACGCCAAGAGCTACCTGGTCTCATAATTCTGACATTCTATCATAGCGAAATATGGGATAAATGGGGGCCTTTGCAGATCGGCAAAATTTTCTAACCCTATAAAATTTGGCTATGCCATAGCGAAAATCACTGTTCTTCTATGCTGCTTCCTGCACCATTCAGCTTGCATTTCTTCACTTCCAGCTTGACATTTCTTCATCCCGGCTTGATGAAATTGCCAAGAATTCATACGAGCTCAAAATAAATCAGCACCAATACGAAGCCAAGCTTGAAATGATGGTGGAAGTTTACAAAACCTGCAAAACTACCAAAAACAATCCTCAAAACAAAATCAGGAGTTCTAATCGGACTTGCACATGTCAATCGGCTTAATTAATATGATTAGTACGCAAAAAGCACTCAAAACATATCTTAAAGAGGACTCAAAATAGCACTTTTTGGGTATTAATCACACCCCCCAATCGACACGTTGCTAGTCCCTTAGCAATGCTAAAGACAATCAAGGGTATGCGTGTTGTGCTTTCGCAAAAAGAGTATGCTATACAAAAGTGTGTGTACAAGTGAGGTTTTACTTAGTATGAAAATTTAGACTCTCAGACAAAACCATCATGAGAGAATTGCTCTTACATAGAACAAGTTCGTGGCAAAGATCAATTCCAAGGAAGTCAACATAAACTTCCACCTAAATCTAAGTGTTTTAAGGTAATCAGTTTGAACCAATAAGTTGCAAATCTATTCCCTCCCCCTGACCAAGCTACCGCGTGACTCCAAACCGATGACCAACCCAAATAGATTAAGCCACTCTTATTTCATACTTTGATTATATCAGTAGGTGCAATGTCGAAAACTCGACTTCACCAAAGTCCGTAACGGGGTCCACCCCGATGACTCCCAACCAATTAAGGTTTAGTGGCATCAAGTCAAAAGGATCACCATCACAAACTCAGCTTCAATTCCTGACTAATGATTTCGAGAATTAAGCACCTACACCGCTAAACTCTCACCCATCCACCCGCAGATAACACGGTCGATGATCCCCAACCGCGAACGCTAGTGGCACCTGGTATTAAAGGCGCCATATACCCTCTGACCGCTCTGCTTCACAAGGCAAAGTGTCACTTCGCTTTCAATTTCTTCTTCTTCTTCTTTGCTTTTCCTTTTCTTTTCATTCGAAGACTTCATTGGTCTTCATTTTGTGGGTACACAAAACCTATTATGGGTCGTCAATGCATCTAATGCTTTTGCAAAGTGTAGAGTATATAGCTTCTCAACCCATCGATAAAAACTGATGTGCACCGTGTGTGATTACTAAAGGCTGGAGCATAAAGGTTGAATATGCCGAACTCAATCGACCAAAAAACTTAATCATGCATGGAACCGTTTAACATTATGGTAGCATACAGGCTTCAATTTTTCAACTAAAGGTGTAAGAGTAAACACAAAAATATAGGCGCAGCCACCGCCTCAATTCTTAACAAACAAATTTCCGGGGCTCTGCTGTGGCATGCGTAATCAAAGAAACAAAAAAACAAAAGAGAACATTACTTTCAACACGTGATCGCCCCGGCATGGGAATGAAAGTTAGAGATGGAATGGTACCCCTCAATCAAGCAGGCAAGAAGGATCATCCCCGCCCGGCGTGCCGAGGTGCCGCTGTGAAGGGACGATTTCCCTCCCCGACCACGGGTTCGCCGCACAACATGCGCTTCACCGTCC
The DNA here is from genome assembly GCA_016808115.1 of Tetrastigma voinierianum. NCBI lineage: Eukaryota > Viridiplantae > Streptophyta > Magnoliopsida > Vitales > Vitaceae > Tetrastigma > Tetrastigma voinierianum. Next base: position 172,716 of record JAEQBH010001859.1, on the reverse strand, counting down.
ATTAACTTTGATCACCCTATTATGACTGATCGAAAGTGTGTCTACTAAACCATCGTGCTTGCTGAACGATGAATGGCCCGGCCCATCGCGCGACTTGAGCTGCCCTCTAAATAGATGGAGTTTGGAATCATACAGAGGACTCGGGTCCCCTTTGTTGAAATTTCGCAAATTATCATTTGATCATGCCATTTTTTCGACCTTTCCTCAGAATCTTCGAGTTCAAGTAAAGGCCATTTCAGATTTCCAACCTGTCAGACCATGGAATCTTTCAGCCCGTCCCGCTGAATCCATGTTCCGGCCTTCTTGATCGCCCACCATGCTTTATACCACTTCCACCGAAGGTGACATGCCCCCTCACACCAACCGACAAGTGGGACATTCCAAGAATCGCTTTGAAAGCCATTCTGCAGCTCACAAGTGAATCAACAGCACTCACGGACCAATCTTTTCTGCCGCTCACCACCTTCAAATTTGTCTTAATCTCTCCTATCGCAAGTTCTACTTGGACCACTTTGTTCGAGGATAGTAAGGGTAGCCACTCGTGTTTCCACACCATATTTAGCCATGAGGTTTTCGAAAAGTTTTGTTACAGAAATGTGAACCCCTAACACTAATATCAATGACTCCTTGGTACCCGAACCTAGAAAAGATGTTCGGTTAAGAATTTGAGCACCACCCGTGGTCAGCTGGGTTTCTACAGGGGATTGCCTCAACCCATTTGGACACATAGTCTACTCCCACCAATATGTATGTATGACCATAAGACGTGGGGAAAGGTCCCATGAAATCGATGCCCCAAACATCAAATAGCTCGACCACTAAAATCAGGTCTGGTGGGCATCATATGATCTACAGACAATTTCCCGAGCCTTCGCATCCTGGTCACATATTCAAGACATTTGTCGCGGCTTCTTAAACGGAAGGCCAAGAGAAACCGCATCGCAAAGACCTTCATTGCCGCCTTCCGGGAAGCAGCGACCACCACAAAATTTCGGCAGCCGCTTGTAATTCCCTATCGTTCCTTCGTGCACACACTTCGATTATCCGATCCAGCATCGCATTTAAAAACAAGAAGGGCTCTTCCAATAATATGAACGGATCTTCGCCAAGAAATACTTCCCATCCTATTCTTTCCAATCGTACGATTTCTCCCGTTATAGGAAATTGGCAATGTGAGCATACCAGGAGCTTTCTCCAATTGCATTAAAGATTCTTCGAAATTCATCATCATGGGTGGATATGAAAAAGTCACTGGTTATTGTTAATCTGGGAAAAGATGGTCTTCCACAACATTCTTCTACCTCTTTTTATCCTTAATTTGCAAGTTAAACTCTTAGCGTAAGAACCCATCTGGATAAGTCTTCGCCTCTTAGCATTTTGCTTGGTTAGAGATAGCTTTCAAAGCCGAATGATCCTGGTGAAAATGACTCATCACCAAACTGGGCATGCTCTACTGCCTGCGCGCACCACCGCCAACAACTCTTTCCCCTCGTAGTAGTATAATTCCTTCAGGTTCATTCGTTTTGCTTCGCATAATAGACTACATGAGGTTTTCCATTTTCTTTAATAAGAATCGCTCCAATAGCAAGATCACTTGCATCACACATCACCTTAAAAGGCAACCATTGCCAATTAAGTTTACTATCGTGCAAAGGTCAACGACTTCACTCAAAGCTCTCCCGACATTCTTTTCCCAAACAAGTAATCTTCTAAAGAAATTATAAAGGGGTTTAGCACCTTCGAAAAGTCCTCGATGAATCTTGTGGTAGCTCCAAAGATGCACAAGGAACTCCTAACTGCTTTACATTTGTCGAGACGGCACTGAAATAAGTTCACTCGCCTCACAACTTCTATTCCCGCTAGAAATAACATACCCCAAGATAATCCTCGCTCACCATAAAAATGGCATTTCTCCCGCTAAGTACTGTGTTATTTTCAATGCACCGATTGCGTCACGCCAGTGTCTAATCAACAATATTTATAAACCTAAATTTTTCTCCCACCGCGTAGCAAAGCTACCGCAAAGATAAGGGCTCTTGTGGTCGAACTCAGGATGATTTTTCTTGTACAAATGACTAACTATGAAGGCTAAACTTGGTGAATTCAATTTTGATTTAGGGTTTTGTAAAAACAAGGAGGGCTCGATGATGAAAACTGAAAATAAACTCCGAAGTGAAAAAGAAAAATAATAAAAAGAGACTCTCAAGTATCGTGCCACTGGCTTCGACTCTACAAAGAATCGGTGGCTCTGTGGTCCTTCCGCTGCCGGGATTCTATAGTCATCTCCTGAACCGGATCTTCATTTAGCTATAAAACCTAACCCAAAATAATTATCCTTTTGAAAGTTGGCATTTGATTAGGCATAAATGTCCCTAAAGAAAAACACACCAAAACACTACCCTACAATAACTAATAGAGACAACTGAACCGGCATCGGTGGATCTAGTGAAAGTATCCATCAACCCAAGAAGCTTGCCAAATACACATTAGGAGCATGCTTGGCAGATTTTAACCTAAGGTGAGATGCGTGTGAAAGACAAATACCATAACTACATACATGAAAATAAGAGAAATGGCATTCATCGCCATTTATGTTCACGCTAGTTCAAACGAGTCTCTCGACCACATTACAACGGTAATAAATGGTAATTCAATGAACGCCACAAGATCTATTAATAAGTATCAAATGATCACTAAGATTACTACACCACCATTCAACATGAATCGGTGATCTAAAACCTAATGTTAAAGGGAGAACAATGACTATACAAAGGAGTACCGCAAGGAAAATAAAGGACTTCCAAGACTTAGATCTCGCACCCGAAGAGCCTTCCAATTTCAAGGAGGGAAGGGTTTGTTAACCATCCTCCAAGTCATTATCCCTCGGGCGGTGTTTCGTCGCTTCAAAAAATGGAAAAGAAAGGGAAAGAAAATGAAACAGAGGAGAGGAGAAGCCCAGCGGGAGAGCAGGTGATGACCCGACCAAAACATATACACAAAATTTTATAAATATCACAATTAAAAATTATTGTTTAACCACTCGCAGAATCCGCTTGGCAAACTTGATGTGACCAAAATACATATACAAATTTAGACACTATTTCCAAAGGACTATTAACTTACTCCCAGCAACAAGGTTATCAACTTGTTGACACCATACTATCATAACCAAAAATCTCTTTAGAATAGCATCAATTTAATTTATTATTTTGGTTTAAATTTCGCAAGGCATGTGTCGATAAGTAATAAATGGACTTAAGTCCGTATATCGATCCCACAGAGATCTCAAGAATTTTTCATCAACCACCACTATTCAAATTACTATTCGACCATAAATCGATACCGGCTTCAAAGATGAAAGCCGGAAATCAACTAGTTTGAAGAGAAATGAACACCCAAATGGGGATCAATAAACAAATGGCGAAAATAAATTTCACAAAAAGAAATGAATATCGAACAAGCATCAGGAAGACATCAAGAGAACAAATATGAAGGAACGACACCTCGTAGTTCATACTCGACCAATTTCTTTGATTATCTCAAGTTTCAAAATCTGGCCCAAGGCATTCAGAGTGGTGTGCTCGGATTCTCCACGCTCTACTGCTATTCTTCTTCCCCCGAGCCTCTCGAATTACAAAGGAACTAGATAACTACTTTTAATAAGAACTTTTAAGTCGTATTTTTCTTTTGCAATACTTCATACCCATTTTATGGACTGTACATCTTAGCTCCCAAGTTATTAGTCAAGCAAGGATATACAACTTCCAAATTACTCTTCCTCGAAATTAAAATAGATCAACCTTTCCTTGATTAGATCTCACTTAACACCTGATCGGGCCTCACTATCCATCCGAGGCAGGAAATTTCCTCGCTTGTTTAAATAGATAAGTCGCTCAACCCTGCTTCGACTTCAAGTGAGAAGAGGATTTATCTAAGTGAATCAAAAAGCTCAAAGGATCCCTAATAAGAGGTTAGTATACCTTCAAAGAAATGTACATTACTCCCAGATTGTCTTCCGTGTCACCGTAGGACCCTTGAAATCGAGCAACGAATGCTAATTCTTAACCCGGTATAGTAAATCGATATTCAGATCCAAATCAATAAACCATAATCAAGTAAATTCATAAACCGAAATGAACAAGATGTCGCGGAACACACAGAAAATCACCCCGACTACAACGCCACTAAAATGGAAGCCGGGTTCCTCACCATCAATCACACCAGGCGCATCTTCATCGCAATAACTGCAATTAAATCGAATAATCGATCCGTAAATTTGTCTAACTTCATGCATTTCGTGTAGTAATTTTGAAAGAAATTTAATCAGATCTCGCCAAGAAAAACGATAAATATTCAGATCCAAAAAAATTAATAAACAAAAAACTAGACAAAACATCCGCCTAAAAATAAAGAAAATAAAAGAAAAGAAAATAAAAGAAAATAAAAGTGAAGCCTAGGCTACCTCGTATCTCTCTTTGATGCGCTCCGACTTGCTTTTCTACTGGGTAGTCAGCAGATTTATGTGGTTTCGCCTGGGCCCTAATCCCAATATAACCTCGTCAGGATTCGACAACCGTGCCCGTTATCGCCTCCGGCCAGGATTCACGCTTTGTCGCGACATCGGGCCTTCTTGCCGCGACATCCATTCTAGTCCCTGCGCCTTCAATGAAACAGCCCTCGATGTCGCCACATCGTGATGTTGTCGCGACATGGGCTCAAGTCTCCGCATTCTTCCACCGGCTGCCGCGATGTCGCTAATTCTCGCTCGCCGCGACATCACTTAATGTACCGCTTTCCTTGAACGTGTCCCCGATGTCGCGACATCAACCTCATAGTTCTCGCCTTCGCCGATCTCCTTCATGCCACCACTTCAGACATCACCGTAACAACCAGTTGTTCTGGTGTCGCGATATCGGGCCTTCTCATACGCGACATCACTTAATGCCGCCAGTAGACGCAGACTGTTTCGCTGATGCCACAAGTTTCGTCATGACATCACTTTAATTCGCTTCCTTTCTTCACCGCTTAGACCGGTTCCCCATTACGACCCGCATCAAATTCTCTTCAATCTTCCCTGATGTCGCGACCCTTTAGAACCGGATCAGGTATACTCACAATCGCATCAATGACTCAAACAAGAGCTACCGCTTCGTCTGATCGCATTTTATCCACTTATTTCGCTGCTTACCGCTTTTCTTCTTTCGCTTTCCTTCCACTAATGACAAAATTGGTGAGTTTCTTGCACTCGTATGTTAATTATCTTCAATTTTAACTCGAAATCAATTAAAAATGGACTAAAAAGTGAGATGACTTTTAAGCTCATCAAATTCCCCAACTTAAAGTTGGTCATTCCTCAAGCAAAGAAAAGAAAGATTTGTTGTCCCCAAACAAAAAGGACATTTTTCTCTGCTTTTGTTCTCAAGAAGGGTATTCAATTTAATTGAATACAATGTATGCATCATTTTATAATTCAGCTTCAAGTCCATTTCATACTGGGCTTTCTTTTCATAGTATACAAAACTAAACTGTTGAAATGTGCCTACAAAACAACATAAAATTCGGCTGTATCCTCGTTGAATAACATATTATTTTCCTTTTCATTTTCATACTGGAAATAATTACTCCTTAAAGTCCTTCACCGCTTTGATTTGTTTCCATATTTCCAAATTCCATAAGTTTGTTTTTCATATCGATCTCCACTAATGTAGGTGATTTCTCAGTCAAATATCAATCGTGCCCTTTCAAGCTTATATTGTTAAAGCCAGTATTGGCAAAGATTTGACTAATTTTTAAAGCTAAGATTACTCCCGACCCTTTTCTCCTCTTCCTCGTCCCTTCTTTCTTATAGTTTGCACAAACTCCCTAAGCTTCATGTTCGGGGACATCTCTTGATTTCACCCAACCCATGCCCCATTTTTCACTACTTTCACTGGGAATTTTTCCCTTTGTTTGTCACCATTTAAGATATGCAATGTTTTAACTTTTAGCTACCACTCACCGAACTTTTTAAGCTAGTATTCTATACCAGACATGGCATTAGGGTACTCAGGCGTTGAAACAATTCCTATGAACTTAATTTCAAGAGAGCGTGCCACAAGACAAAACTTATCCCTATAAGCCGTCTTCTTTTTTGGCTGCATTTTCCTCTCGCTTCCTCGCTTTTCTTTTCATTCCCTTTGAGTTCCTCGAAAATATATACTCTCAAACTTCATTTCTTACTTCCTCCGATTCCTAGGGTAATCATAGGTTCTTTACTCGGAGGATTGATTTCTTAGAATGGGTCAGGTTTCCATCGTTATTTTTGAAAAGAAAAAAAAAAAAAAAAAGCTTGTTGGTTCAATTTCGAACTGAAGGTATATGCATCAAGATATAAGCGATGGTTAGAATGCTCAAACCCGGTCCAAGAATGGCTCTCGCATCTACCCTTGTTAGTCAGTATCACCTAGATTTACCAACCAATCTAACAAATTAGAATTTGGTTTCAACAGTCGTACTAACCATAGGAGTACTGACCATTTTGTTAATGAGTATTTAAATTAATTGGTATTCAATGTGTTCTTTGATCTATTGTTCATACCACAAACTCAAAAATTTGTTTTGTTCTTCTATTATATTACTTTCTCACTCGACTTACGCTAGATATAAGTAATTTTTGCACTTTGTGTTTCAATCAAACTGTATTTATTTGGCCTTTATTCTACATTTTAGCTCATTCCTAATCTAACTGCTTCATTCAATTCAGTTCATTACATCACAGCAGTTTTTTTTTTTTTATTCTGGAACTAATTTCTACTTTAATGTCCTAATCATGCATCTTCCAGCAACACAATATTTAATCAACAAATTCAAAATAGCACGCACACAACAATTCAATTCAAGTTCTCATTTTATTTCTGATTCAATCACAATCTACTAACTACAAAGAGATAGAAAGGAGTGATTGAAAATTGAATGGATAGGTCTATTTTTTCTTTCTCTCGCTTATGTATAGATAAATCAGGGATCCACGTCAAGAGTGTCCAATCGTGGCCGAATTCTGGAATCTTCACTTCTATTCTCCTCTCTTCCTTGGCTTCCTTTTCGTTTGCCTCGCTCTTCCCGTGCCAATTCATTCAAGAGGTCCAATTCCTTTTGCCCGGGCCTCATCCCGTCTCATTCTAAGTGTTCGTTTTCTCCATCACATGACACCCTCCAAGAATTTTTCGACAGGCTGTCGCTGACAAATCCATTCTCTAGCCACATCTTCCTCCCGAATGCATCGCTTTCCCATCTAACACCTTGTCTCTCCCTTCCATCTTGTCTCAAAATCTTTCACCAGTGGACATGTAAAGAAATTTAAATCCAATGGATGTTCTCCTTGTCCGCTTCCGTTCTCTCGCATCCCTTTCCCCTTTCCGCATTCCCAGCTGATCACCGTTAACTGATCGTAGAATGCCTCGCGGACTCCAACTTCCACTCTTCTTTAGCGTATCTTTATCCCTGTTTCCATTTCCTTCTCGAAGTTTTCTCCGTCACCGGAGTACCTCCCTTCATCCTGCTCTTCCTTCCTTTCGCCTTTTGCTTCCCCGCCCTCGCCCCTTTTCGCAACTCGCTACCTTCAAACCTTTCTTTCTTCTCGTAGTCTCCTTTCTCTTCCCATTCTCGATTCCTTCTTTAGTTCTTTCTCATGTAATTTCCTCCCGAACTCTTGCCGCAACCTCCACCTTTCCCTTGCCTCCATCTTGTTTTTGTACGGAGAGAAGCATTTCCATGATCGTCAAGGTTTTCAGGTTCTCAGAACTTTCTCCTCCCCCTTTTCTTTGGAATGTTCTACCTTGCATGGGAGGAGAATCCAAATAAAGGAAGAGAGAAATCTACTGTGCTTCTTCATCCCGCCCGCAGTTGTCTCGCAAATGGGAAATTATTAATATCCGGAGGAGCTTCTCGTGTTCACTTCTTCTTCTCAGCTTGGAACTTCTTCTCCCGTTTCTTTAATCAACACTCTTTTCTTCCTCGTTTCTGGTCCTTACTCACTCCCGCTTCAATAAGAGTGGTGATGCTCGCCGAACTTCTTCTTCTCGTCTCAACCCTCTCACTCACCTTCAAACACAAGATTGTAATCGCGGCCGGGTGAGGGATCACTCTTCTTTGCTTCCTTCGCGGTACCTCATTATCGACTTTCATTATCATTCCTATATCGCATCTTATATCCCTTCGTAATAGCGATAGCATGACCGCCCCGTTCCCTCACACCGTGCTCGGGGGTGTCTCGGTCGAACCAAAACAGCAGGCTAGGAAATAACCATACCTTAGCCTCCTCAAAGGAGGCTTCCCTCGCTCGTGATTTTCGTCCTCCTTCTCTCGCTCTCACAGCTCCTCCCATCGGTGAGTTTCTCTCGCACCTTCTTCAACCGGTTTTCTGTATTCAATTTTGACCTACAAGCCGTGGTCCCGCTATTTCATAAACTCGGGTTAATGGCTCAGTGGCTCCATATACACCCACACTCCTCCGACGATACAAGATTGTCCTTTTCTCCCTACCAAATTTGAGTAGAACTCCTTTACCATCATCGCATACCTCGCTTCGATGTGCAGAGAGGGCTTCCAACCTCTTTTCTTTATCATTTCTCAAAGGAGCGATGTGGTTTTCAATCGTCTTTCGCTACAAACCCCTTACTCCATAGTGTTTCCTCCGCTTGAGTAGCTTCCTCGACACAAAATCTTCGATGCTCTCTCTCGGCTATTTTTTTCTTTCCCTTTAGTGCTTTCTCTCTCTCAGAACTCAAGCCGGGTCCCTCCGATGCTTCAGTGTTCTTTCACTCTCGCTTTTTCCGCTGATTCTCTTCGATTGCACGCTTTCCTCCATGAATTCTTCTTGGTTGTGGCCGAGGTTTGATGGTTCGCCATTTGAAAAGAAGGAAAGTTTCTCAAGATTTTCGTGACCTAGGGTTTTCAGGGGTTTAAAAATCGTAGGGGAGCAGAGAATGAACAGGTTCCGAACGGGAGAGTGAAAATCGGGGAAAAAAGTACTCCAACCGGTCGCAATTCAATCAAAGTTTATGAGTTCTAATGATTATTTCATTTATTTCCACATGTCGCGACTTTAATGCCACCTTAAACAAGATGTTGTCATTAAAGGCAACCCTTGAAAATTTCTAGTCGGGCAACATTCCTAATTTGTCGCGATCATTGCATTCTTTTCATGTAACTTCTCAACCCTCATTGGGACAAGCCATCCGTCAGGAAAGCATTATATATCCTCTATGTTATGATGTCGCTGACAATCCTTAAAGGAAGTTCTCTTGTCGCGCCCGCCTTAAAGCTCAATGTTCATGTAGTCTTCATTCCTTGGGGATACTCTAAACTCTTCAATAATAAATGAATCAATTTCACACAAGAATTCATACACGTACTAAATTCACTTACGTAATTTATGTAGGAGAAAAAAAAAAAATTGGGTTTCTTTTCCTCGTATTCCTCCATGTGAATTGCTAAATATCCAAGAATCGCTTCCTTCCGCAGACCTTGCTCACGCAACCCGCAATACCGATTGCACTGGATTACATCAAACTAAAACAAAGTTCTGTATTAATGCACAAATCAACACGACTCTAACTAAAATTCATATAGAAAATTAGAAATTCGTGACCTTTGCGGGTTGCCTCCCATCAGTCGTCAATTTCGAGTCCTTAGCTGACTTGTCAAGGTTGTGGTTCCTTCTTCTTTTGTAGATCCGCCGAAGTTTTCATTCCTTCCCACTCTCACCGCATGTACCCATGCAATGGGATTTTTCGTGTGTCGCTGGGAAGGCATCTTCTTCTCGGCTCGCAGTGGTTAGGCCACCGCCTCTACTTCAGGTCTCCGGTGCTTTAAGGTCTGCATTGGTAGTGTTCAAAACTTCTGGAAAATCGTGCGCTTGCTCCCACTGCTGAACTGCTCACGGAGGTTCAACACCTCTTATTATCCCCATGAACTCCGCACTGCTCTTCAAAAGATAGTGGCCTCCTCCGACCTCGTATTCGTTCCTGTTCATTTCCTCGTCGGCTTGTCGGCCGAAATCTGGTGGTCGTTGATAACCCCGTGGGGTTCCCCCAGATTGCCTCGGGGCCTCAGAAGCCCTCCACCATACAGGTTCCTCATGGTTCCTCAATCCCGATGATAATGTGTCGGTAGGTTAGTATCAGGTTTGAAACGGTAGTTTCGCTGGCTCACCCAAATACTTAACCTCTCCAAAGATCATAAAATTGTTCATCTGTCGCCCTCGCCAAGACTTCCTTCAATACCCTTCGACCGCTTCCTATCTCACAAAGGTATGTCTTCTTTTCGGGCTGGTCCATTTCGATGCATAACGGGCGTCCAACTTCGCCTCCATGGCTGTCATCTCGCGAAGTTCCGTAATCCCTTTCTCTCAGCCTCTGAAAACTCGTATGAGTTTTCATCGCATTCGCCAGTCCTCGACGATCCTCATTCCTCGAAGACTTTTACGTTTGAATGTCTACAAAGATGAAGCACGATTCCTTGACATATCATTTAAGGCATGATATACAATGTCCATTCGGGTCTTCAAGTCTATCCCATGCATCGACATCTCTTCGCAAATCAATAATCTTCCCAAGCCACGAGGCTTTCATCTTCTCCCCCGTTTGAACACTATGATCTCTCCTTCTCTCGTAGGCGAGTGATTCGTGAAAGAATCTTACATAAGTAAAGCCTCACCGTACCTCCTCCCCAACTCCGTCACTTCCACCCATATGGTAAAGACTCGCACTACGTAGCTGCCGATCCCTTAGAGAGAATGGGAATGATGCATTTAATGACTTCGGTCTAACCCCATTTAACTTTAATCGTATTAGCCATCCCCGAGAAATCTTCCCGTGATGTTCGTCAGGTCCTCTGATGGCCAAGAATCGATGCCGAACCATCAGGATTAGTGTCGGCTTCGCTCAAAGTTATCGCCCCAACCGCAGCGTCGTCCGATCGCAGAGCATTCATCCCGGACACTGGCCCCAAGTCTTCCATTGTATCTCGTGATTGAGGTCTTCGATTGCTTCTCTATGCTCATTCTGCTCTCGCTTTTCATCTCGCCATGGTGGAGTTTTTCATTTTCCTTATCTTCCTCAAGTCAAGTGTTCTTCTAATTTCCAGACTACTGAATCGTATCCGTATTCAAGCTTCTATGCATTAAACTTTGTTCCCCGAAACAAACATACTAACATTAACAAAGATTAGTCCGTCAACAAATATTTTCAATTTATTTACAAAGGTCGTATGGTTAAAAGAGTCATCGCTGAGCTATTTTTGTTCTTTTTCTTTTAAAAAAAATGTCCAAATTAGTATTTCCTTCTTTCATCTGAATATTGATTACTAAATCCCTTCGATCCCCGGCAACGGCGCCATAAAACTTGATGACCCGACCAAAACATATACACAAAATTTTATAACATTGTCAACAGCGATTCATTGTTTAACCACTTAAGAACGGCGCCTATAAAACTTGATGTGACCAAAATACATATATACAAATTGTGACACTATTTCCAAAAGGACTATTAATCTCTACTCCCAGCAACAAGGCCATCAACTGTTGACATCATACTATCATAACCAAAATTTAGAATAGAACAATTTAATTTATTGGTTTTGGTCGTAAATTCAAGGCGCACGTGTCGACAAGTAATGAACGTACTTAAGTCCGTATATCGACCTGGGCAGAGATCTCAAGAATTTTTCATCAACTACCCCGACTATTCAAATTAATACTATTCGACCATAAATTGATACCGGTTTCAAAGATGAAAGTCGGGAAATCAACTATTTCAAAGAGAAATGAACATTCAAATGTGATCGAAATAAAAACAAATGAAGGAAAATAAATTTCTACAAAAAGAAATGAATACTGAACAGTTATCATAGGAAGACACATCAAGAGAAACAGTCATAGTGAACGATTAATTCCTGTAGTTCATACTGAATTAATTTCTTGATTATCTCAAGTTTCAAAATCTGTCCAAGGCATTTGTAGTGCACCGGATCTCCACGCTTTCCACATTTCGCTATTCTTCTCTTCCGATTCTCTCTAATTACAAAGGAACGAGATAACTACTTTTAATAAGAACTCCTTGAGCCGGGTATTTTTCTTTGCAATACTATACTCCATTTTATGGACTCCACATCTTAGTTCCCAAGTTATTAGTCACAAGGATATACAACTTCCAATTACTCTTCCTCGAAATTAAAATAGATCAACCTTTCTCGATTAGATCTCGCCTAACACGGATTGGCCTCATAATTATCCGACCAGGTGAAATTCGCTTGTTTAAATAGATAAGTCGCTCAACTCGTTTCTTGACTTCATGAAGAGGATTTATCTAAGTGAACTCACAAAGCTCAAAGGATCCCTATCAAGAAAGTGTTAGTATACCTTCAAAGAAATGTACATTACTCCCAGGATTGTCTTCCCGTGTCACTCGTGAGGACCTCCTTCAAATCGTAAAGTAACGACGCTAATTCTTAACGTATAAAATCGACATTCGTGATCTAAATCAATAAACCCATAATCTGAAGTAAATTCATAAACCGAAATGAACAAGATGCTGCAAATTACTACAGGAAAAATCAATTCTAACTACAACGTTCACTAAATGGAAGCTGGGTTCCTCAATTACTGAATCACACGAGGCAGCATCCTTCTGATCAAAAGAATAATCGCACTGGAACTCAAAATAATCTAATCTTTAAATTTCATTCGAACTTCGATGCATTCTGTAGTAATTTCATGAAAAGAAACAATTCTCAGATTCGCTTCAAGAAAACGACAACATTTTATCCAAAAAAATTAATAAAACAAAAAAAAAACTAGACAAACATCTGCTCTAAAATAAAGAAAAATAAGAAAAGAAAAGAAAAGAAAAGAAAATAAAAGTGAAGCCTAGGCTACCTGCATCTCTCTTTGATGCGCTCCACTTGCTTTTCACTGCAGTCGGGCAGATTTGATAGGTTTTCCGCCTGGCCCTAATCCCAATATAACCTAGATCTTGCTCTGGATGGACTTCCCAGTTTTTATTTACTATTGTGATGTACATCATTTAGTACACTAACTTTGCTTTTATTGTGGCAGCTACGAAAAGTTTGGGATCATTGTCGCCCGACATGGGCTGAAGTCTCACACTGCCCCCGCTCAGTTTGTCTTGATCATCACCGCGTCTCAGGTTTTCTTATCGCGACATCACTTAATAAGTCTTGTTTCCTTGACGAAGATTGTCCCACACGATGTGGCTGACATCGGCTTCCACAGAGATTTCGAAACCTTAGGTTGAGTCTCCTCTTGATGTCACGACTTAGGCGTGGTGTTCTATCTGCGCCTTCATTAGTTGTTCTTGGTGTATGACATCGATCTTTCTTGTCAAGTGACATCGCTTTATCTTCATTTGTAGTACAGGTATTTTTCATTGCCATGACTTAATAAGTTATTATGAGCAAATACTCTTTTAATTTACTGCTCACCTTCTTCCATTCTGCCTAGGCGTGCAATTCCACACGGCTCACGACTGCATCAAATTCTCTTTCAATCTTTCACGATGTCGCGACTTTAAACGCTTGTTTGTGCGACCCACAGCAGCGCATGACTCGGCGGTTCTTTCATTTACGCTCACGCCATTTATTGCATTTTTATCCACTTATTCTGCTTTACGTTTTCTCTTGCTTTTTCTTCTTTCTTGCTTCCTTCACACTTCAGTGTGTTGGTGAGTTTCTTCATAATTCCGTATGTTAATTGTTGATTTTAGCGCATCGACGAAGAATGGACTAGATGACACAGCTCATCGGCCGAGGAAGCTTCTCCCATCACTTTATTGATTGAAGTTGATTGCCAAACACCCCTTAATGATGACAAATCAAGGGATGCTTGGCTAATCTCCCCTGATCCTTGAAGGGGAAGGCCATTAGGCATTATTTTGGGTTTCTTGCATCTCTCTGCATGTTTTTCATGTTTGTATTTTTGACGGAGTGTATTTGTGCCTTTTTGCATTTCAACGAGGTTAAAACCTCTTAAGCATGCTCCTTTAATGTATTTTGCAAGCTAGCGGAGTTCCGTGGATAATTCATTAGATTCATTGAGGCTTGAATTGGTGTCTCCCCATTAGTTATCGTGGGGTAGGGTTTTTTGAGATGTGTTTTCTTGGTAGGGACATTTTGCCTAATAAAATGCTATCCCTCAACAAGGTAATTTATTAGGTGATTTGTGCCTGATAGCGCGGTGATCGGAATGGCAAAATTTTTATCTATATTCACTCTCACTAGTAGTCAAGCTAACTGCGATATAGCGATCCTAGGGTCGAGCCACGAGGATTAGTTTTCTTCGTCTCTGACCAGTTTGGTGAGTCGAATGGTGAATTCTAATTTGGATTTTGGGAATTTATAAAAAGCAGTGGATTGATAATGTTTGGAAAGCGAAATTTAAATAAAATAAAATGTAAAGAAGTCTCCTTGAAGTGTCAGTTCTGCGGATTAGTTTAAAGTTATTTGAGAGATGGGGTTTTCATTTCTCGTTGAGAGAAAATGACCTATAGTCATTTCCCAGATAGGATCTTCATTTAACTTACAAAAAAACTAAACCTATGATTTTCCTTTTGAAAAACAACATTTATTGGGCCTTGTGAACCACGAAATGGCGATCTCCCCAGTCTACCTCGCGGTGACAAATGAGACGACTAATGAATCTCGGTGGATCTGGCAATAGCATCCATTGAACCCTAAAAGATTGCTTTAAATATCTTTGATCAATGAAGGCATAGCCAAATGAGTTCTAACCTAGAGTGAGAAATAGGAACATAAATGCAAATAAAAACTTTAGTTAAAAGCAGGGAACAGTTGTTGATTACATCAGAAACCTTTAATAAGAAAACGACCCTCACTCTTGAGGAGGAGAAGAGCAACCTAATGACATCACTGAGTTGTCTCTGAGAGATGTGTTTAGAGCTAGAAAAGGAGGAAAATGAAAAATGGAAAAGCGGAGAAAAACGGTGAAGCTTTGCCACTAAATTTTATTCCACTCTGTCTGCTTTCAGGTGTGGCTTGGGGGATTTTGTGGCTGACCACTTTATATTACAAAGTAACCTCCCGAAATATTCTTTACAATCGAGACCAAAAGGGAGAAGCAAGAGGAACAAAGGGGCAGCGGACGCGGGAAGTCAAATTTTAAGCATTGGCGTTAGCGGGATGGTAATTAATTGTTCACCGAGAAGCGACCACAACTGCTTTTGATTTGCATATGTTTACTTCTCTTCTTTTTCTTCAATCTTTAGTCATAATCGAGTTTGACCGAATTCTTGATGCTTGGATGGAAATAACCATTTGGCATAAATTGCATGCGAAAACTGCAATTGCCTAAAATGCGATCATTAAGAATCACGGGGACATAATGTGTAAATTAGGTTAATTAGAATGATTAGCACCGCAGCACTCAAAACCTATAATAAATGGGGCTAGAAAATAGCACTTTTTGGGCTGTCATTAGGGTTTAGGTTTTAAAGCTAAAGAAAGATCGGTTCGAGAAGTATTCATATGTCATGCTCAATGCGAGGATATAGACCGAAGACATGTTAGTTAACCTAGAACACTAAGCTCGATTATTTGAAGACTGGCACATAACTTAATTTTTACTTGATTATTTTAACACTGCAATCATTCACACACCTTGCAATCATTCACAATACTAATCGTTTTCCACACACCCTTTTTAATCCAAGGAGAAAACACCATTTTCACGTAATCAACCCTCACCTCACGAAGAAAACCCATCCTCAGAACCCGACCCTAGAGCCATACCGCAGCTTTGGCTACACGTATGTGAATCCTAGGTTATAAATTTTGTTGATTCCGAACACCTACCCGACTTGAAACGAATCAATTGACGCCCATCGTCGTTGAAACTCACTTGATTCTTTTTATAACATTTGACTGCGCTTACGCAGGGTGCCGGAATCAACAATATTTATATCCTTAAATTCTTCTAATTGTCGTAGTCAAGCTACTTCAGAGATAGCTGCTCTAGGGTCGAACTCAAGGATGGGTTTTCTTTGTACAAATGAGTTGTAGTGGAGTTCAAAAATGGTGAATTTCGATTTGGATTTTTAAGGTTTGGGTAAAAACAGGGGATTGGTTATTCACAGTCTAAATAAAATAAGAAAAAACAAAATAAATCCCCTCAAGTTTCTGCCACTGTTTAGGTTTTAAGGCAACCAACATGTCCCTGGGTATTTTTTTTCCTCATTGGGGAGATGTATTTATTATAGTCATTTCCTCGAACCGATCTTCATTTAGCTCTAAAAACTAAACTTATGATTTTCTCCTCAAACATAGCATTTAAATGGGCATAAATGTTCCTAGCGTTGAAAACACATCTCAAAAACCCTACTCCACAATAACTAGTAGGAGACAACTATCCAGCCCCAATGGATCTAGTAAAAGTATCCATTAAACCCAAAAAAAATCTTGCCAAGTACACATTAAAGAGAGCATGCTTAAGAGATTTTAACCTAAGTGAGAAGCAGGAACGTAAACAACCATAAATGCGTGCAAAACAAACCGCTAGCTTACCTCAAATCCTAGCGCCAGCTCTCCTATTCATGAGAAGAGGTCTGTCAACATCCTCTCGAGTTGTCATCCTCGTAGGAGTGTTCGCAAATGAGAAAATGGAAAAGAAAAGGAAAAAAAGTGGAAGAAAATGAGAAAAGGAAGCAATGCATAAATCGCTCTCCCGCTCACCGTATGTCGGGCGAGGTGAGTTGATTGATACAAAGTTTTTACAGACTGAGGCTTATATAGATGCTCGCTGTGCGGAAGTTACAAAAAACCAAAATCTAAGGCTATTGGCTGTGGGTAAATGGAAAAACCAAAAACGAATGCAAACAGGCATAGCGTGAAAAAAGGGAACGCGCTAGGAAGGAACAAAGGGCAAGGGAGGCAGAATAAAGGTTTCGCAGAAAGCCTTCCCGTAATGCTCCACTTCTTCTCGCTTTATGCCATTCTTTCCTCTGGTCTTTGATTTGTAATGCTGAGTTTTTCTTGAATTCTTCGTGCTTGGATCAACTCATCAATCCCAAGATATTTTAGCTAGCAAAACCGCAAATGTGCCACAAAATGCGATCGTTAAATAGTAGGAACTTAATGTGAAAACGCGTTAATAATGATTAGTACACAAAATCACTCAAAACCTATAATAAATGTGGTTCAAAATAACACTTGGGGCAATTAATCACACTTCATCCCACACATTGCTAGTCCCTTTAGCAATGAAAGAAAGAAAGAAAAGCATACAAAAACGATAACAAAATTATGTTACAAAAAGGTTGCTCAAAAAGGTCAGGAAGAAGTAATGCCTAACCCTCAATGAAAATTACCGAAACTTCGCCTAATAACTAACTCGAGAGAATGAATACCATACAAAATGGAGTATCAAAAGAGCTTCCTTCTCGATGACTCAACCAGGGACTTCCACCAAAATCTAAGTGTTTTTAGGTTATCAGTTTGCACCAATAAGCTGCAAAGCTACTTTCCCCCCAACCAAACTACACTACCGATGCCTGTGGATCGTTGACCATCCCAAATAGATCCACTCCCACACTTATTTCTCACTTATTGTGGTGCAATGCTGAGGAATCGAACTCACCAAAGTCCATGTAACGCGGATCCACCATATACTCCCAACCACTAAGGCCATAGTGGCACCAAGTCAAAAGGATCTTCCACCACGAACTCTTCTCAAAGCTTCACCCCGACCCTAATGATTTGAAACTTCAAAGACCTACAACCCGCTAAACCTGTCCATCCACCCGTGTAGCTTAACATTAAGTCGCAATGACTCCCCAACCGCTGAAGGTTTAGCACGGTTTAAAGGTTAGCCATATACCCCTAGACCGTGTTTCAAGCCTTCAAGGCAAAGCATTGCAATTTTCCTTCTTTTTCTTTCTCTTTTCTTTTTCTTTTCTTTTTATTTCTTTTTTTTTTCGAAGACGCATTGGCCTTCTTTCTACAGGGGTCCTTAACCTATTAAAGGTAGTCAATAACACTAGGATAGGTTATTGGAAGGCTTAGGAAGTCATGCCAGCTTTTTCAAATTTCATCATTGAAACCTAACGCAGATAACACAAGGCATACTAAAGTGAAGAAAAAATGGTCAAAAGCAATAAGAGTTCAACTTATCATCCACTCAACTAGGCATAGCATCACTCTAACATTAATAGAATTGGTCAGTGCTTCAATTTTTCAAACTTGCAGGTTAGGCCAAACCACAAAAAGTGGGTGCAATTTTTGAAAATTTAAGCTGTAAAGTATAACAGCTTCACAAAAAGGAAAACCAGCGAGCCACTGAACATAACAAAATGATATTGCTCAAAATAAAAACAAAAACATAAATGCTACTTCCTTCGCTAACTTTCCCCCAACCAAATGTCACATTATCCGCAACGAGTCTTGGATTGGAAAGTTAGAGAAGGAAGTGTTACCTCCTTGATGATATGTGCTCATTTTTGGATAGAGATTCCCTTTATAATCTTTCCATCGACATCACCTTATTCAATTCGCTTGGGTTTCAATAAACAAGTTAGGAGAAGAAAGAGAGAAAAAATGTGACCGCTGAGAAATTGTACCACATATTCATAATACTCTCTAAATTTTTATGGCCATATTTAGATTTTACACTCTCTAAGCTTTCCAACGGTACCAAAAACACCTTAAACGGAGTTCGGATGAAAAAGATATGATGAAAACAAAATGGGGCTGCGAAAATAGAAATAAAAATATTTTTGAAGACCAAATTTTTTTATATATATATATATAAAATTTTTGAAAAAAAATTTTTTTTTTGAAATAATAAAAATAAAATAAAATAAAATAAAAACTTTTTTTTTTTACCTGAACTTACTGTGCAATTTTGTCTTATGTGGGGGGAGCATTCCGTACGCTTTTTGCGAAAATTCGCAACCTTCGAATTTTCGCAGCTAGCAAATTTCAGCGAAAATTCGTTGTGTTGCCTCCTGTCACCTCTCTTCGCAAAATTTTAGCAAAACTCCAAAATAAGCACATAAAGAAAAATGCATAAAAATAAAAATTAATCTAAAAACAAAGATTAACTAAAAATTAATGAAAATCTAAGAAGAAAAATTAAAGAAATCAACATAAAATAAAATAAACTAAAATAAAATAAGAAAAATGAAAACAAAAGGTGGGGAGACCGGTTCTCCCCAAATCCGCTTTTTCAACCCTTCGAGGGCCGTGGGGAACTGTGGAGTCTTCAAATGTCGAGGTTCTGATGTTCCAAATCCAACCAATACTCTAACCAACCACCGTGCCATGCGATATGAGTGGTCGCTAATGTCTGATGTATGGGTTAAAGGCTTGACCGTGGCCACTAACTTCCTAAGGTTTCAGAAGGCGCATTGTGCTGTACTGGGTGGCCTTTGTGGTAGGTGTGTTTTGGGTGGATTGTGTCAAGTGTGGGAAGGCAAGTATGTGCACCGGCAGGGACTATTTTGGTTCAAGTAAAGGCATTAGGATCCAAATTTATGGGGATTAATTGAAGGGTAAGCCTTTGGTGTTCTTCCCCTACTTCCCTTGTTGGTAGTTCCTTAGGAGCCTCTAATGGTTCCTACATCAATTCCCCCTGATGTTGCATTTGAGCATGTTCACCCAAAATACACTCTTCCTCCAAATTCTCCTCCTTTTGATGAACATGTTGTTGGGCAAGCCTCGAAATTGATGTTTGCAAGTTGTCAATTTTGTGATCAATTCCACCTTGAAGCCCATCTAATTTCGCCCAGAGTTCTTCACAAAGATGAATTCTTTGACTTAATTGGGAATTGAATTTTTCCTCGCCTTCTACAACATCACCCACCGCTTGGTAAGGTTTAGAATTGCTTTACCGAACTCGGGGAGATTGGTCAGTGGGTAGTTGAGGAGGAGGTGCATAAGTTGGGGACACTACGTGAGGGGTGAACCTATCCACCACTGATTTCTATAGTCCCTCATGGACCTATATAGGTTTGGATTTCTCCCCAAAGGTTGCTGATTTTTCCATGGAAGGTTTCTATAGTCCCTCATTGACATGTATGCCCTAGGGTTTCTCTCCACTGAATACTCACTGTATTGCTCTCCCTCTTCCATTTGGTCAGTATTCAAGCCCACTGAAACATGTATTCCTGCAGCAAAAACAAGGTAACACAAGCCTACACAAAAACAATCCTGCAGCAATTTTTTTTTTTTCTAACTAAAAGAAAATGACTGAAATATAAAAGCAATTCACCAGTACTTGTGATGAGGATCACAAGTGTTCCACAAATGGCAATGCACTTTAGGGCACCATCCTCTAAGAACGACGCCATTTGATTCGCGGCCACAAGATAGTGCCGAATCAACAATATTTATATCCTAAATTCACGGGCCGTAGTCAAGCTACCGGCAAAGATAGAGGCCTAGGGTCGAACTCAGCATGGTTTTCTTTGTACAAATGAGTTGCAAGTGGAGTTCAAAAAATGGTGAATTTCAATTTGATTTTTAAGGTTTGGGTAAAACAGGATTGGTTATTCACAAAGTTAAAAATAAAATAAGAAAAAATGTAAAATAAAACCTCGTTTCGGCCACGTGTGGTTTTGGGTGCAACCAACATGTCCCCGATATTTTTCCTCGCTGGGGAGGATGACACATAGTCATTTCTCGAACCTGATCTTCATTTAGCTTTAAAATCCAAACCCTATGATTTTCTCCCTTTTGAAACATAGCATTTAAATGGGCATTAAATGTTCCTAGCAAAGGAAAACACATCTCAAAACCCTACTCCACGATAATCCAGCAGAGACAACTGACCGAGCCTCAATGGATCTAGTGGAAAGCATCCATTGAACCCAAAAAAGCTTGCCAAGTACACATTAAAGAGAGCATGCTTAAGAGATTTTTAACCTAAGCGAGAAGCAGAACGTAAACAACCATAATGTGTGCGTTAAAAAACAGGGAACCGGTCGCTTACCTCAAATCCTAGCCGCAGCCCCTCCTATTCAAGGAGGAAGAGGTGCTCCAGCCGAACATCCTCTGAGTCATTATCCTAAAGGAGTGTCTGCAAATGAAATGGAAAAAGAAAAGGAAAGAATGTGGAAGAAAAGGAGAAAATGGCAAATGCATTAACCCGCTCTCCCGCCACCCGTATCGTCAAGTGAGGTGAGTTGATTGATACAAAGTTTTTATAGACTCCAGGCTTATATGCATGCTCGTTGTAAGGGAAGTTACAAAAACCAAAATCTAAGGCTATTACAAGGGTAAAAAGGAAAACCTAAAAATGAACGCAGAAACAGTGGCATACAGAAAAGAAGGAATCCGGCAAAGGAAGGAACAGGCGTACAGTGAGCTAGCCAGTGGCACTGAGGTGAATCGTGCTCTCACAGAGTGCCTTCCGTAATGCTCCAATCCCTTCCTCGTTTATGCTATTCTTTCCTCCGGTCTTTTGATCTCGCAATGCCGAGTTTGACTCAATTCTTCGTGTGCTTGATCTGAATCTCAACAATCTCGGGCCGATAATTTAGCTTTTCAGCAAAACCGCAAAATGTGCCACAAAATGCGATCAATTAAAATAGTAGTGGGACCTTAATGTGCAATTCCAGTTAATTAGGAATGATTAAGCATATAAAAAGACTCAAACCTATAATAAATAGGTTCGTATCAGCACTTTTAGGCACTAATCATGCACCTTTGGAGGATAGCTTCAAGATTAGTCAGACATTCCTCCAAATCACCTCCGTATACAGTGATGTCATCCATGTATACTTTCATTATGCGCTCCACCATATCACTGAACATACTAAGCATACATCTCTGGAAGGTAGCAGGGGCGTTGCAAAGACCAAAAGGCATCCTCCTGTAAGCATAAGTTCCAAATGGGCAAGTAAAGGTAGTCTTTTCCTGATCTTCTGGTGCAATCTCTATTTGAAAGTATCCTGAATAGCCATCCAAAAAGCAATAGAATGGGTGTCCAGAAACTCTCTCAAGAAGCTGATCAATGAAGGCGTAGGGAAGTGATCTTTTCTTGTTACTTCATTGAGTCGCCTGTAATCTATGCATACCCTCCAATCCCAAGTGGTGGAAGCTCTGAGTAGACAATTCCTACTCTTTCATTTTTCACGCTGGTCACCCTCGACTTCAGCACCACCCGAGTCATTACCCAAGTTCTATCATATGGGGTAAATGATACCGTCTGCTATACCTCGTGGACTTCAATTTTAACTACTCTCGCATGTGTGAGAGGATTCAACTCTCCTCTCGTGGTCGTCTAACACCTTAGGTTCTTCTTCCAAATAAATGTGGTGGGTGCATTGTTGGGTTTATGCCTTTAAATCGAAATTTTCCACCCCAAAGTCATTGTTTACTTTTTGCGGGAGGTGCAAAGGCAAGTCATAGTTCCCTGAAGTGGTCACAGCATGATATTACAACTGACACTACTTGTTTTCTTCAGAATGCATATTTTAATTCCACCTAGGGGGTTTGAGCTCCAACCTGTTGAGGTTCCCTCTCTTCACCCGCCAACGTAGGTAGAATTTCTATTTTCTTTCTCCAAAGACCCCCGCACTAAGCTCATGCATCGAGGTTCCTGCCTCTACAAGGCACCTCGCATAACTCCCCGGGTTAACACATCTGGTACTGCTGTCCATTGTACTCGCCTCAAGAATTGTATCTATTATGCGACTTCTTCACGTCCTCCATTGGTTGCATATGCCTTTACTCAAATGGAAGATATTGGTTCTCAAAGTCATATTCCCAAACGTAGTTGCATAACCCCATTCCTGCTAGCTTATTATATCTTTGGCATTTAAGAACGGCCTTCCCATGATGGGTACATGATTGGCTCCACCAAGATCCATCAGAGTCAAGTACCGACAAAATCCACTAGATAGTAGAATTTGTCCACTCAGTATTAAACATCCTCAATGGTCCCCTTCCTAAGATTTTGTAGACCTATCGGCTAGAGACAATGTGATGGAAGCTGGGCCTAGCCTCCCCTGCAAATCAAGTCATTCAGACATGGAATATGGCGTAGGTTAACACTAACTCCCAAGTATACAGTGTTTTTCTACACCAAAGCCTCCGATAGTAAACCGATCAGACATCCCTGGTCCTTATATTTCACAGAGTCTTCAGACTCAATGATATCACTCACTAGCTTCACCGCAGCCTTTTATTCACATCAGTTTCCTCACCGTACATAAGTCCTCAAAATTTTTGCATATGGGGACTTGTTTGATCATGTCAAGAAGAGGAATGTTAATCCTTCACTTCACAGAACACCTCTAAAAATTTCGGCTGTTGATTGAATTTTCTTTTTCAAGTGCTCGAGGGAAATGAGGGGGTACACCGGGCTTCACCTCTTCCCTCACATTGCTCTCCTTCCGCGGATCAACTACCGTGGGAGCTGTTTTGCTGGTGCCTGGACCGCCGGTCTCGCTCTTACCACTTCTCAAAGTCACTACTAAGCCACTTCATCACTCTTTATTCGATCACCGGGTCGAGCCTATTTCAAGCACTCCCTGTGGTTTTGGCTGTGTCCGGGAAGGAAATTTCCCTCTTTTCGTAGACCCGTCGGTTAGACAACCTGAAATCTCTAGAATGCATGGAATGTCCCAATTTCTTGTTGAGTGCCTCGACCGCCTTAATTTTCTCGATTAGTTTGAACATTCACACTCTTCGTTTCCAAACGTGCCTACCACTTTGCTTAAATTCGAATTGCCCGCTCGAACAGGGAAGCATGGTTGAGGCCGGTCACAGGTCAAGTGGAGCCAAACTCCGTTGTCAGGTTTCTCGAGGCATAAGTGCAGGGGGTTTTGGCTTCCATGAAAGGTTTGGATGATTTCACCTAAGTATATAGGTGTTGCCATATGAAAGTACTTGTAGGTGGCTTATTTTGACCCAAGACATGGGCATGCTATTGCATTAAGTCCCTTACCAAAGGAAACTACCGACAATGCCCCAGCCGGGCCGCTGAACGACAATTAAAAATGTGTCAAGGAGATGCAAACACCATTCACCGCTTGCACTCATGCCAATTTCTCATCTCAAGCTCCTCCAAATTTTCAAGTCAAAGTGGCCGGTCGCTTTCATCTCCGTATCCTCAGAAAGTGCAAAAATTCCTCCCCTTTGGTGGGCTAAAGGCCTCATTTTCTCCACCTCCCTTGGGTTTGGCTCATCCCATCCCTTGGAAGTTTCAGCCACATAATTCAAAAAGTCCATGGCTTCATCTGGGTGCTTTGCCTGTGAAGTCCCTCTCTCCACATTGTTTCCGGTTTAATTGCATCATGGTCGGAGACATACCACCATAAAGATCACTGGTTATCCAAGTGTCGAAACCATGATGTGGACATGCACCGATGGCTCTAAGTGAACCTCTCCCAAAGACCAGAACCTCATTGTCAAGGGCCGCAAACGTATATTTTCTGCTCTTTCAAATTATCGTCTTGTGAGCACTAAGAATTTTGAAAATTTCATTTCGCATCAGCCAAATTTCTAATGGTCCTTGGTCTGAATTAAGCCATATTTCTCGCTTATTCCCGAGGGTTAATGGGAATGCCTCAACTCTAACAAATCCATATCGGTTGCACCCTACTTAAAAGTTACGCAAACTTCCTCAAAGTCCTGGATGTGTGTGCGTGGATTTTCATTTTCCATACCATGAAAGGTTGGGAGTAGGGGCACCAAATAAGGTCTCACTACTACATCCTCAAGCAGGGAAGACGCAGGAAGGCGCACCTACCTAGAGGTACGTGGTCCTCATTGACCAGATGTCGGCTGGATTCACTGAGTACCTTACTCGACTTTACTGCTCCTCGTAGAGGATCCATTTGCTCACTATGCACACTAATTTCACAACCTTGTTCAATTGGTGATTCAACTTTGCAAAGCCTACTGATATATCTCTATCCTGCTGACATAAACACTGCTTATTAATAAAAAGAGACAAAGCAGAGAGCAACAAAAAGACTTGCCAAAAGGATTAGTGTTAGCTAAACAATAAAATGACTGTAATGATGAAAACAGCCCAACAATGACTGCTGAGTAAAAAAAAACTGAGATCTAAACAATGAAAATCAAAAAGGGTTAAAAGGTCACCAACACTTGTAATGTAGATTACTAGTACCTATCAATTCATCATTTGTAGTTTGGCACCATCCCCTAGCACTGGCGCCATTTGATCTGCGCTACATTGTATGCTACAGTAATTAAAAAAATTTGTATCCTAAATTTCTCCCAATGTCGTAGCGTCAAGCTATTGCAAAGATAAAGACTCTGTGGCTCAACATTGTGGATGGGTTTTCATCTTACAAATTATTTGCATCATGGTTCAAGATTATGAGGCTTTCATTTGGATTTTCATCATTAAAAGTGGTACATGTCATTATTAATCCATTATTAAAACAAGATGTGTAAAGTGAGACTCAAGGTTTGGGTCATTAGATTAGCATAATGAGGTTATATAGTGTCCCTGTTATTTCTCGCTAGTGGAAATGACATAAATATCGCAAACCCGATCTGTTTTTATCTTTAAAAACTAACCTCAAAAACATTCCCATTCAACCTAAGCATTTATCAAGGCCAATGTTCCACAAGAGAAAACATAACATTTAACCTAATTTCATGGCTCAGAATGATACCTAATGGAATGCCGTTGTATCTTACCATTAAGAATACACTGAACCCTAAAGCACGCCAAGTATTGACCAAAGAAAATACATTAAATAGCATTAAACCCTAGTTTGGAAAGTTTGAAACACATAAATACAGTACCTGCCCCATTTAAAACAGAGGAACACCTGCAAACCACCATTGACCAACTGATTAGTGCCCAAAAAGTGCTATTTTGAACCCTATTTTAGATATTTTGAGCAAGCCATGCATCACTCATGTCATTTAGTGCCAATTGAAGTGTTTAAGTCTTCTTAGTATCGCTTATAAATGCTTAGAGGGTATTTTTGGGCTGTTTTATGTGTTTTGCGTACTTCTGGGGAGTTCAATATCTAGATATAAGATGAATCATGAAGATTGAACTCAATTTGTCACCATTAAAACAAAACCATAAAATCAAAAGAGAATGAAGCAAAAAACTAAAGAAAATCAATGCTGGGAGACTGAGCAATGCAAAGATGAATCAAGAATCCCAGAATTTCACAGAGCCATAGGGTTTTCATCGATTTGCGGTACCAAGAAGCCTTAGCGTAAAATTACCAGCTTAAAAATTTCAATTTAGCCAAATTTTCGATACGCTAGACTCCAAAATTTTCGCAAAAGCAATTATTCCTAGCTTAGTTTTCACACGCTATCACAAGAATTTCGCTTGTTAGCGAAATTCCTAGCCAGTTTAAATTCGCCAGGGTCTAGCGAAATCTCCTATTTTCGCTATCTCAGAGATTTCGCTAGTTGAATAAATTCCTTCGCTTAGCTGTTAAATTCTCACGCTGAATAAATTTTCGAAATTATTTAAATTCACTCGCCCTGTCATGCTTTTTAAATTAATGCAAACTCACTTCACTTGGTAGTATTACCTTTGTTCCTAAAATAGCCAAATTAGCTTTGTGGTATTTCACAATAAAGGGTCGGGGGTACTGGGTGGCTCTATAGGGTCCCCTCCCATTTTGTAACCCTGCAAGAAATTGAAGAAACAATTTTTGGTAAGTTTTTATTTTTGTCTCGTAGTTTAGTTAGGTTTTCGTTTTCTCTTTCTCTCCTTCATTTTTCTGGCTGCCAAACACTTTCTTGAGTGAGATTTGTTAACTCAAGATGCCATGTCTCTTTTCTTTGAAGAGAAAGGAAGCTAGCTTGGTGTGGTATGGGCGCGAAGCTGCTTTGTATTGGTGTTACAGTGATCAGGTTATTACTCTATCTTTCAAAAATATGGTCAATAGCAGGGACAATGTTAATTCCCAATACTCTTACTATGCTTCGTGGATACAAGGCATACTTATTGCTAGATGCACTGTGGTTCATTAGATGGTCCTTACGCCTTCAATAGATGATATTTAATGTTGTGGTTTCTAAACCGAAAAAGTGGCTATAGATGCATGTCACCTGTGGTTGACCTCAAATAGGAGTTGATTTTTAGGTGAGGTTTGCTAGTTAAACATAGATCCTAAGTATATTTGACCAGGTTGCTTGTCATAACGCGAGATGGAAACCCGAGGACACTTGTTTTGCCCTAAGTTGCCGTAGTTAGTGACCTAAATCTTCAAAGTTAACTTTTCACACTTCATTTTCGCTTACAGCTTAATCAAATTTTCAAACTCATCACAATCGCTTTTTTGAAAATCCAAAAGTCCTAAATATAAAGTCTACTTCTGTAAAATTTATAAATCATCTTAGGATGAAAACCCATCCCCGTGTTCGACCTAGATCACTATATCATGTGTAGTTTCGATCACAGCAGTAGGAACTTAGGTATATAAATTTTGTTGATTTTAGTCACCCATCGTACACGAATCAACAACCTTAGAAACCCTCCTCTTCGTTGTTCAGGCTTATTAAACATCCTTTGAGTTGTCATCCTCAAAGGCAGGTTTCAAGCAAATTTAGAAATGAGAGAAAGAAGAGAGAGAGAAAAGAGAAAAACTCAGAAACCTAAAACAAATGCCAAACTGCGTGGATCCAGTTGTGGTTACAAATGTTATAAAGTGGCTTATATAACCTACAAGAGATGCGAATACCAAAATAACCAAATAATATGATAACATCGAGAGGAAAAAAATGGGAATTACACAAACTAGGGTCATTTGGATCATAAAAATAAAAAGATTTGGCTATGAGCATAGTGAATTCTCGCCATCATGTTTAAAATTCGCTATTATAGTTCGCTATCATACGAAAATCGCAGTATTAAAATTTGAATTTCTTATGCACGTGAATTTTCGCAATGATAGCGAATTTTCGATATGATAAAGAATTTCGCATTATAAGCGAAATATATAGCTTAAATTCGCTAGATCATAAATTTTCGCACACATTACAAATTTTCGCTATGCCATAGCGAAAATCACTGTTCTTCTATGCTACTTCCTGCACCATTCAGCTTGCATTTCTTCACTTCCAGCTTGACATTTCTTCATCTCGGCTTGATGAAATTGCCTAGAATTCATACGAACTCAAAATAAATCAGCACCAATACGAAGCCAAGCGTGAAATGATGGTGGAGGTTTACAAAACTTGCAAAACTACCAAAAACAATCCTCAAACAAAATCGCAGCATTAATCGACCTCGCACATGTCAACCTGGCCAATTACAATACATTAGTACGAAAAAGCACTCAAAACCCCATCTTAAATAGGACTCATGTAATGAAATTTTTGGGTACTAATCACCTAGCAACCCTCCTTCTTCTATATTTAGATGCTAACAAACATTCAAATTTTCGCTATGCCTTACAATTTCGCTTATGATAGTTAGTAATTCACTATGATAAAGGAAATTCACTACATGCATAGCTTAAAAATGTCGCTCCTCTTTGTGATCCAAACGACCGCTTTTGTAATTCCCATTTTGCCCTCATAATCATATTATTTGCTTACTTTGGTATTTCACATCTCTCAGAAGGGCCATATAAGCCACTTTATAACATTTTGTAACCCTAACTTTGGATCCACGCAGTTTTGACAGCCCTTGTTTTAGGTTTATAGTTTTCTCTCTTCTCTCTCTTCTTTCTCTCATTTTCTCGACTGCCAAACACACCCCTTTGAAGATGACAACTCAAAGGATGTTTGGCTAAGCCTCAAAACCTTGAAGAGGAGGGTTGCTAGGTTGGTCAATGTAAGGTCGTGAAAATTTCTCACGGAGCAGTACGCATTTTATGTATTTCAAACTTCAAACTAGGTTTAATGCTATTTAATGTATTTTCAATACTTGGCATGCTTTCTTTAGGGTTCAGTGTATTCTTAATGGTAGATACACTGACATTCATTAGATGTCATTTACGAGCCACTGAAATTAGGTTAAATGTTATGTTTTCTACTGATGGAACATTAAATGCTCAGTAAATGCTTAGGTTCAAATGGGAATTTTTTAAGGGTTGGTTTTTTAAAGCAAAACAAAAATCCGGTTTTGGCAATGACTATATGTCATTTGCCCTAAAGCGAGGAAATAACCCGAGGACACCTATATAACCTCATTATGCTAATCTAGTGACCCAAACCTTCAAGGTCCTTCACATCTTTTTTAAAACTATTGTCAAGAACCTAGAGTGGACAACAACACCCACATCTTTTAATGGAACCGAAAATCCAAATGCAAAAGCCCTCACCATCTTGAAACAAATCATTTGTAAGATGAAAACTCATCCCCCTGTTCAATTCCTAGTCGCTATATCAGCAAGAGTTTCGATTTACTACAAATAGGAGGAAATTTAGATACAAATTTTTTTTGGTTCCATAGCACCCTACTGTGGCACGAATCAACAAAGATTTGCATATACCCTCGCGCCAAGAGCAAATGCTCTACAATTCTTACATTCTCACCACGCACGTTTCGCCTCGACATTCACCCTTCCCTCTTTCGTCTTCAAAGAGCTTTCGCAGCATCACCGGTGGTGACCCCTACCGCAGTCAAGAGCGGCCCGTCTCACAATTATTACATTCTCACCAACAGAATGTTTCGTCTCTTGACATCTCGTCCCTCCCCACTTGCCTCAAAGAGCTCTCTCTCACAAGACGGCGCGGCGACCCTCGCCTTCAAGAGTGGCCCGTCTTCATAACGACATTCTCACCACAATGCTCTGCCTCCACCGCATCTCGTCCCCTCCCCCTCTCTGTCTCGAAGAGCTTCTCTTCTGAAGCATCTGCGGCGGCGACCCCTTCCGCCGTCAAGAGCGGCCAGTCTCAAAATTCTTACATTCTCACCCATAGAATGTTTCACCTACATCTCGCTCCTCCCCTCTCGTCTTCAAGAGATTTTATTCGCAAAGACGGCTTAGCCGACTCTTGTAGCCGCTAAGACAAGCAGATCACAATTTTACATTATCACCACAATGTTTCGCCTCTTGACATCTCGTCCCTCCCCTGGGTCTTAAGAGCTTCTTCCACAAAGATCGGTATTGCAAGTACCCCCGTCAATGCAGATACTGCCTCACAATTCTTACATCTCTATCCCACGTATCGTTTCGTCTCTCTTGACATCCTATCCCCCTCCCCTCTATGTCTCAAGAGCTTCTCTTTCGCAAAGATCATCGGGTTGATCCGCCGTCAAGAGCGCCTGGGCCTCACACTCCCACATTCTCACAAACACTGTTTAGTCTCGACATCTCGTCCTCCCCCCACATTGTCTCGAAGAGCCATCTTCCAAAAGAATCGGCCTGGCGGGCAACCCCCGGCAGCGAATCAAGAGCGCGCCCCACAATTCCTACATTCTCACCCACATAATTTTTCATCTCTTTACATCTCGTCCTCTCCCCCTCTTTGTCTCGAAGATCTTCTCTTTCGCATCATCTACGGCGGCGACCTCGACCGCAGTCAAGAGCGGCCAGTCTCACAATTCATAAATTCTCACGCACAGAATGTTCCATCTCTTAACATCTAGTTCCTTCCCCATATTTTTCTCGAAGAGTTTTCAAGACGGCGGCAGACCCCTACCGCCGTCAAGAGCGCCATTCTTTAAATTCTACTATCTTAACCCACATAATGCTCTCATCTCTTAACATCTCGTCCCTCCCCTTCTTTATCTCTCAAGAGGCTTTCTTCCGCAGATCGCACAAGCACTCACACGCTAAGAGTCGAAGTCTCATAATTCTTACATTCTCACCCAAAGAATGTTTCCTCGCCTTTGACATCTCGTCCCTCCCCTTTTATCTCGTGAGCCCCTCTTCCGCATCATCAGGCACACCTCCACAGCCAAACACAAACCCACAACAGAATACCATACATACCAAATGTCCACAATGTACACTCAAAAGCACTCCGCCATAAGATCCATATTGTTTAATAAAAATCAGTACACTTAACAATATTATCTGCTGAATCTAACAATAATAGCAACAAAGAGCCTGTCACTTCCAAAATGATCATTTTTAAGAGTGCCAACAATAGTACTAACAGCCAATGCAGATTCTGTCACAGAGCACCTCCCCAGCAAGAACCCACTCATGACTGATGCACTTCATTCAACTACATCTGAATGTTTGAACAAACAACCCCAGCTGCCAAGATCTGAATGACTCATTTGTCTATCTGTCTGTTACTCAAACTGATCTCTGATGTCCCCACTTTGTCTCTTGACTCAATGAGATGAAACACAATGTCAGAACTCATCCATAATAACAAACTGATTAAGTGTATGAGAAGAAACATAATGATAAAATGACTGATGTCAAGAGAAAGCACCTGAACCTCAAACAAAGCAAGAAATGTTTATCCACAATGAGTTTATAATTAGTCCTCTCTTCGTTTAGCTACTCGCCCCAGCAATATATGGCATTCACAGTTTCAACACGGATATTTCATCCAACAACAAAACTACAAAGAAGGTAAATGCCTTCTTGTTTGACTTTGAATGAAACAATATAACAGTTAAACTGATCAACAAAGTTAAAGAAATATCTGAAGATTTAAATATTTAATAGAAAAGCCACATCTCAGTTTATCTTCATATAACAAAGAGAGATCCATAAAAGAACTTTATCATATTTAATTATAAAACTCACCATAAACATCCCATTATTAAACAGAAAAAGAAAATTCGTGGAAGTTTGTAAAACTCAAAGATCAATAACGTCCGGAGTCAAAATCGAGTCCAAAGAACACATGTCTCACACCAGTTATCCAGATCCAAAGAGAAACACACAAACAATATGAAATGTTGAGTTGAAACCAACTGAGTGATCCCAGCGGCGGCACTTAATGGAAACCGGTCCAGTGAAATGAATGAACAAAGGCAGAGAGCCACAACTGGCATATCCAGCGTTAGCCTAAAAGAACGTTACATCACCCGGTAATGGGCTTTTCGCCGAAGATATATGAGGACAATACGTTTACCCCACCTCACTGCTTAGCTTCCTTCCTCAAAGGAAGGAGGCTTAGCTACATCTCTGAGTCATTATCCAAGAGGTGTTTGGCAAAATGAAAGGGAGAGAAAGAAGAGAGAGAAGAGAGAAAGAAATAAAAGCAAAAACCTAAAAAAACTTTATTTACAAAAATAAAAACTTACAAAAATATCTTCTCCCCAATTGTTCCTCCCTCCCCGTTCCTTCCCTCACAAAAGTTACAAAAACAAGAGGCTTATATAGCCCTCAAGGTATGCAGTACTACTAAAACCCACAACTAGGTTAAGTTATAGACAATTGGGTAATAAACCAAGTTTGAAGGCGTGGTTGCATTAATTATAGAGGATGACAAGGCCCGTACCACAAAGGTGAGAATTTCGCTAATTAGCTTAATTTGGCAAGGGTTAGCTTAATGGCAATGGCTTAGCGGTCATGGCAAGGCTTAGTGAATTTCGCAATGTTGAAATTCACATAGCGAAATTTCGCTAAGCCAGCGAAATTGTCGCGGGAGAAGCTTAACTCGCAAATGCACAAGGCAAGTTGGCTAGCTTAATTTCGCAGAATTTGTGCCGAGATTGCGAACCTGCTTAAGTAAATACGCAAGTAAATCTCGCTAGGATTGCGAATTGGTCGCGAACAATATAAATTCCGCTAAGATTGCGAATTGATTAAGCAACAAAGCTGCTTAAAATTCCTCGTTTATTGCTCCTCGCATGCCTCTCGCCCCGTCTTCAACCGTATCTCATTTCCTCCACTTTTCCTTTGTTTTTCCATTGATTTTTAGCTTGTTGATTAATGACAAAACTTCCAACCTCATGATTGATCATTCAGATTGAGGTCAGTTCAAATGTGTACAAAAGTCTACAAAACAACTCAAAACACTTCAAATTGACATAAGTGTTACTAAGATGACTTTGACACTCAATTGGGATATATGACATGATTAATGATCAAAAAGCACTCAAAACTCATCTAATATAGGGTTCAAAATTGCACTTTGAGCACTAATCACACCCCAACCGAAACGTTGCTAGTCCCTTAGCAATGCAAAATAAGAATTGAGAGATGCATGTGTGGTGATTTTCAAAAGGTTGTGTTTCAAAAAGGTTATTGTACTTATACACAAACTATCATTACTTTAAAGGAATAAATTGAAATCAACCTTTGAAACCTATATACAAGAATAAAATCCATAAGAGAATAATTTTTAGAACAAACATCAAGTTTCCATGATTTTCAACTGGATTTCACCTAAGTCTAAATTTAGTTCTTTTGTTACCAGACAAGCCAATAAAACCGCAAAATTTGTTTCCCCCAACCTAGCGCTAATCGACATGGCCTTGTTGCTTTGAACAACCTAGATAAAGAGTTACACTTTTCTTTTCTTTATTCATCTACATCGTAGGTGTAATGCTTAAAATCCGACTTCACCAAAGTCCGTGTAATCTGGTCCACCTGATGACCTCCCAAACTAATTAAGGTTTAAGGCATCAAGCCAAAAGGATCAAAGACCACTAACTCTAAAGGTTTCACCCTGACTTCAATCGACTTCAAAATCAAGCACCTACACTCGCTAAATTCTACCTATCCACCCATGTAATCTAACAATAAAATCGATGAATTCAACCAATGAAGGCTTAGTAAGTATCTAAGTTTCAAAGGTTTTCCATACACCCTCGGACTGTGCTCTAGTTTCAAAGAAAATTTCAATGACTTTATTTCTTTTTCTTTTCTTCTTTTCTTTTCTTTTCTTTCTTGCTTTTCTTTCTTTTTCTTTTCTTTTCCTTTGAAATATTTCAACATTGGTCTTCAATGTGGGAAACTCAAACCTATCCTAGTTGCCAACATACCTAAGGCCTAGCTTTTGCAAAGTGGAAGAAGGCATACAAATTTACAACCTATTGAAGCAATCTTAGAGTGCAAAGGTGTGACATAGCATAAAGGGGGAAATTTTGCTGAGTACATGAATGTTGACCTAACACAAATTGTTTCAAGCATGGAATTTTGCTCTAGCATATAGGTGACAAATATGATGATTCAATTATCCAATTTAAAGCAATCTTAATTTTGTTCAATTTGAAGCAATCTAATTGCTCAATTCAAGTAAATTTAATTATGTAGCTCAAAGAAAACACATACTTGTACATAGGGACACAAGAAACACACAAAAAGTCGAATATATATATATAACTGAGTAGCTTTTGATATAGCCAAAATGGCTTAATACATGCATAACAAAGTTACACAAAAACATATCACCGCCTTACTACGGCTAATAATAAAAAAATCATAATCAAAAAATTAGTAGGCGCTGAAAAAGCCGAAACTATACATAAATCAAAAAGAGACCTAACCACCTCACTGCTGTGGTGGTGGTGGTGAAGCTACTGCAGCTGCTACCAGGATATCCAATGAGGCTTCTCGCATCGCGTACCTTCTCGTAGATCATGAGGAAGACCCGTGGGTCATGATCCGGGTGAAGCAATGGAATGGCACTGCCCCAAAGTGGCCTCACGAGCCAATCTCTCGGTCGTCGTATTGGCCGCCCGAGTGGTCGCTAGTGTGCGTGATCGTGATCCATCACCCACCCATCTCTCGAAATGACATGTGTATACTCCGTGGACCGGTGTGTCAATATGAAGGCCTGGAGTATCCGTAGGGCCGCAACCGGGCAATGGGCGGAGGAGGCGAGAGGAACGACATCCGGGGCCAGAGCTGAGGCCTCGTGACGGCCCGGGAGCGCATATCATCTCGCATGGTGGTCACGCCCCCTCCCGATCCGCACTCTCCTCCGGTCTCGCCGGGCGATATGGAAATGGACGCATAGTCATAACCCTGGCCCATCGTACACATGTAGGCATCCGCCCGCATCTCTATCCTGTGCTCCTCTGAAATCCCATCTCGCCAAGAACATAGGAAAGAAGCCTCTGCAGATAAGAAGTGGTATGCTCTTCAAGGCTGCGGCGAGGTCTCCCAGGACCTTCTCCTCAAATCGTAAGAGCCGGAAGTCATCACCAAATTTCTGACGCCAAGAACCGTAAATCGCCCGAGATCCGCATAATGCCTCCGTGATAGGTCCTCCCTCCCGCACATAATGTCAGCAGGGAATAAGCAGCGCAGCAGATGGTCGATGATCAAGATATGAGGCGGAAGTCATCCGATAAAGGACTGGACCAGTCAGAGCATCCCCGGCCGTGCTCTAACCATCGCTCTCGCGAGTGGTGGCCCACCCTATAACCCCGCATTGCGCTACGCAGATGCGCAATCTCAAGGCCGCAAATAACCGGATCGAGTACACCTCTGCCGGTCATCTATCCCTAAATGGATCTCCGTTGACCATCCGCATCCCGAGAGGTCTATGGAGCGAACCGCCGACCACTCTCTGCAGAGGAACTCGCCGTGGAGTCATAAAATGGGAGGAAATAATACCTCTCGATCAATCGCATCGACTGTATTTGGGCCTACACATCCAGAACGCCGTGAGAAATCCACTCCCCCTCGCGAAATGGCCTGGCTACGATATCCGCATTCCCCTGGAATCGGGTCTCTGACAACATAGGGCCTCCGACCGCGAGGCCAAGATACCGAGGTGAAGGTGTCAGCCCTCACCGCCGATGCGACCGTGACGGTATGGCCGAGAAGATGATGACTCATCAGTCTCGGGCAAGTGCCCGCTGAAGGGGCCTCTGCCCTCCTAGCCTCCCTCCGGGAGGCAATGTGGATTTGGGTCTCGAGGTCCCATCCGCGTCGTAACGCTCATCCCGCAGGCTCGTCAGTACGGCCGGGACAGCGATGAACCGGTGGCTGCACTGCATCGCTCGTACGGGCCTATTTGCTTTCTCGCCGTGTGCAATCTCACCCGAGGCCGAATACGGACCCACCCCTCAGACGACCATATTTGATATATAAAATAAATCAAAATGCGTGACTAACAATGTGTAGCTGGGTCCTGCACTGGAATCGGAACTCTTCCTCAGGTTACCGAATAACCTCGAAGGTCATTAACCTCTCAATCAAGCAACCGCCCAAGGCTCATCACCGCTATCGAGATGGCTCGAACCGCCAAATCGTGGCTCAAGAAAATACCAAATGCCGGGAAGCATCACCAACAAAGGCCGAGCCAAGGCCGGAACCGATCATCGACGGCAAGGCCGGGCCTGGCAGGCACAGCTCACGTGGTGACTCGCCTCAGGAGGGCTCAATCGTGGCCGAGGCACCCGCCAGCCGAACCACAAGGGCCGGGATGCGTGGATCAAGGCGCCCGATGGCCGGGCAACCCCGACTGACCGGCACGGCAGCTGCTGGGGATGCGTGACCCAAGGCGCCTGGGCAACCCAGTGGCTCCGGTGGGCGGCAAAATTGTGAAGCTCAGGCACGGCGAGTGGGGAGAATATGAAGTGGTGTTTTTAGCCAACCCTCCCGTATTTTTATAAGCGCAGAGAGGTAGCCGAAGGGTCTCTCCCGCCCATTTTCCGCTAAGCCAGCGAATTTGGCCATTTTGGCCTCCCTGCAATACATCAAAATTTTAAAATTAATTACTAATATTAAATAATAATATAACTAAAAATTATTGTTAGCAAATTTACTATAGTTACTCATGATTAATATTTAAAACATACTATTTTCATATATACAAACTAATTATAATGAAAAGAAATTGCTGTTAAAAATTTTGAAAATTATTAAGACTAATTAATTAAACTAATATAAGACAAAAATTAAAATTTGTGAACTCCGTAACTGCTTTTGAAAACACCAACCAGCTCGAGTTCGGGAATACTCAAGGGGGATCAAGGAGAATGATCTCCTCAACCCGTGCAAGTGGCTCCCGCCGGCTCCATGATGTCAGGCCATAAGTTGGACTGTTCATCTGGAATGGTTGTGGATTCGAGCAATTGGCTTGGAATTGGTGTTGTTGGCAAGACCAATTCTCCTTCATCTCGAAGGTTGATGACTCCTTGCATTCGACACCGTGTTTTCTCATAATATCGATCATTTGAAACAATTTCATCGTAATTTTGATTTTCAATTTCTAGCAACTCATGTTTGTTGTTCAAATGAAAGATATTCAACTCCATGGTCAGTGTTACCAAAAGTTAATTGCATGACTCATTCCTAAGAATTGATGATTTACTATGTTGGTTTAAATGGTCTTCCTAAGATGATTGTTACGATCGATTCACTAGCAATTGGTTCAATGTCAAGTACCACAAAATCCACCTGGTAGAATTCTATTCATCTTAACTAGACATCCTCAACTATCCCCCTTAGGGATTTTCACTGATCTATCTACAATGAGAGTGTGATGTTAGTAGGTTTAAGTTCACCCAAACCCTGTATACCGAATTACGTGATTAGGTTTACACTGGCTCCTAAATCAAGCAAGGATTTATCTATGCAATTCCCACCAATATTACTCAAATTGTGGGAGAATCCAGATCTTTGTATTTACGTATTTGCTTTCGATTATGGCACCCATATGTTCAGTGAGAAATGCCTTCTTTCAATGCCTAATCCTCGATCAGGCAAAAGATCTTTCAAAAATTTTGCATAAGCAGGGACTTGGTTGATTAGGTCCAATAAAGGTATGTTAACCTTCACTTGCCTTAAAACCTCAAGAATGCCTGCTTGTTGAGATGCCTTCTTCTTACCTCTAAGTGCTCTCAGGGAAATGGAGGTGGTATACTCAGATTTCATTGAATCTTCCTCAGAGGATATGCCTGTGAAGTTTCACCCTTCTCCTTGCCCAGTTCTTCAACAGTTTCGCACAGCTCATCAACCCTTTCCACTTCTCAGGTGATTATGGCCTTTAACCTCATCCATTCCCGAATTGTTAAATGATCCTACCTCATGAATTCCTTTAGGATTGGAACCGTTTTGTGATGGAAACCTCCCTTTCAGACTCTCAAGCAACTTGTTAATCTGTGATTGAATACCGTAGGTTGTCAATTTTCTCGGCTGATATTACTGCCCATCTATTCTCTTTATTCAAGTACTTTCTACAAGATTTAACTTTTCAGGCTAATTGCGCATTAATTCCTTTTGTTCTCAACAAAGTTTCTCTACCACCTTACTCAAATTCAATATAGCTTGTTCTAATGAGAAGAGGATGGTGGTTGACCGTGAGGGAAAACTAAACTGAGGTTTAGCACTGGGGTACATAAGGTGGGGTTGGGTCTCCATGCAGGGTGATTCCTCCAATTGAATTGTAGGTATTACTCATGGAGCATCGATTGTTGTGGCTTGT
Source organism: Tetrastigma voinierianum (assembly GCA_016808115.1). Classification (NCBI taxonomy): domain Eukaryota; kingdom Viridiplantae; phylum Streptophyta; class Magnoliopsida; order Vitales; family Vitaceae; genus Tetrastigma; species Tetrastigma voinierianum. The sequence goes on along the minus strand of JAEQBH010001859.1, from coordinate 134,448 downwards.
ATTGTCCTACGCTATTTGCACATTCTCGACATCAAACTTTCACTGCAGGGGTCATGGAACACCTGTCATCGGGTGTGCTGGGATTGAAATTTGTGCGGTGGGGATTTAGTTATAAAGGTTGTCGCACACGTCGCACTTCATGGAGCCAGCTCAAGCCCTCTACCTTCCCAAGCATAGTGGAAACCTGGGGTTCATTTCTATGCCTTCTCAAAGGCATTACATCCTCCGCTCCGCTGACTGTGATCTCATCCTATCGTAGCTTCTCTAAAGGTTAAGTTCATCCCAACCCTTAGAAGTTTCACTAATGAATTTTAAGAAATCCATGGCTTCATCAGATGTTTGCTTAAAAAATCTCCCCACACATGGTTTCTAAAAGTCATTTCATGGCAGAGACATACCACCATAGAAGTGGTTCACCAACATCCATGTGTCAAAACCCATGGTGGACATGCACCGATGGTTTCCATAAATCTCTCCCAACACCGGTAAAATCTCTCACCATCCTCGAAATAAGAAGGTATAAATTTGCCTTTTCAAATTATTAGTCTTATGAGTACGAAACTTCTTCAGAATTCAAATTTGGCAGCCCAATTCTCTATGGTTCTAGTCTCAATGAGTTGAGCCTATCTTGGCCTTGTCCTTAGAGTCACGGAAATGCCTTTAGCTTCAAAGAAACTATGTCCATCATACCTTCCTCAAGGTAGTGCAACCCCTCAAAATCCTATATGAGCGTATGGATTTTCATTTTCCATACCATGATACGTGGGGAGTAAAGGGCTCAAATAAGGCCTCACCGCTACATCATCACAGGAGTGAATGATACAGATGGGGCACCAACTCTAGGAGGGTGGATGTGATCCTCATAGCTTCTATATGCATTTGATTCAGGGGTTCCGGTTGGCTCTCGTTTGTCTCGCATGGGATCCATGGTATCGCCAAAACACTTCACTAGCCGGTTCTTAGTTGTGTACCGGTCCTATTCAATCTTACCTCGATGTGTCTCTTATCCCACCGGCTGCATACGCAGCTACACAATTAAAGAGACAAATAAAGAGCAACAAACAACCTCGCAAAAGATTAAAATTAACTAACTACAATAAACCGACCGAATGAAAAATCGAATCAAAACGCTGCGCTTATCGCAAAGTGAAGCAACCGCGCCTCGCAGAACTCGAGCCGCAAAGAGGTAAAGTAGTTACCTTCACTTGTGATGTGGATCACAAGTACTCTTCAACTTCTTACCATAAGTAGTTTACACCATCCTTAATCCACGCCATTTGACTGCAAGCCACAAGAGTCGAAATAATTCAACAATATTTATATACCTGTTCCTCCCACCGCCGTAGTCACATCGTAATATGGGTTCAGTAGTCGAACACTGGGATGGGTTTTCATCCTAAAAATGGTTTGCACCGTTGCATGAAGGTAAGGCTTTCTATTCGACTCTTTGGAATTGTGTTTCAAAATGGGAATGGTTGAAAACTGAGAATTGTAAAACTGAAAGTTAAAGTGAAAGCTAAATTTGAAGATTTAGGTTACTAATCAAAAGTTAGGCAAACAAGTGTCCTCGGGTTTTATCCTCTCGTTATGACATGCAAATATATAGTCCTTGGCATAACCTGATCTATATTTAACTAGCAACCTCACCCATGAAACATCTCCTATTTGAGTTAAAAATGATAGCATGCGCTATGGCCCCTTTTAGTTTAAAACTCTAACATTCAATTATCATTTTGGGAGGCTCGTGAAGACCATCTAAAGAACAATGTTGCATCTTCTCACCTCGAAAGCACTCGCATCCTAAAGCATGGAGAGTATTGGCCAAAATAATCAGGAAATGTTACTTAACCCTAATTTGAAGAACCCTAACATGTAAATATTATCTCGTAGGCTCGTGAAACCATCTAGCAATAACAAATTCTAAAGCATGGAGAGTATTACAAATCAATAACATCCCATGTTATGCAAATGAATTTGAAAATAAGGGCCATAAATACACTACCCGTGACTTTTAGTATAAGAGGACAACATGCTTAACCTCCCCACCACCAAGCTAGCTTCTCCTTCCTCTTCTCAAAGGAAGGAGGCTTAGCTAAGCATCTCGAAGCCGTCATCCTCAAGAGGTGTGTTTGGCAAATGGAAAGTGGAGAGAAAGCAAAGAGAGAGAAGAGAGAAAAGAAATAAAAGCAAAACCTAAAAAAACTTTATTTTTACAAAAATAAAAACTTACAAAATATCTTCTCCCAATTGTTCCTCCCTCCTTCACACAGTTACAAAACAAGAGGCTTATATAGCCTCCTCATATGAAATACCAAAAAACCTAATAACTAGGCTAAGTTATAGACAATCGGGTAATAAACCAAGTTTGGGAAGCACATTAATTATAGAGGGATGACAAGGCCCTCGTAAATTTCTGCAGGAGAATTACAATTAGCGAATTTGGCAAGGGTTAAATGACTTGGCAAATGGCTTAGCGAAATCAAGCAAGGCTTAGCGACTCAAGCAATGCTGAATCTCATACTAAATTTCGCTTAAGCCAGCTTAAATTGTCAGCTGAGAATTTAACTCAGAAATGCACGCTGGGTAAGTTACAGCGAATTTCTAATTTGTGTCGAGATTGCTTAACCTGCTTATAACACTTAAGTAAATTCACAGATTTGCGAACGTTGCTAACAAAGTTGCTAAATTCGCAGACACACTGATCATAATCAAAGCCATAAAATTCCCGCTTTGTTGTTCCCCGCATGCCTCGTCCTCGTCTTCAACTCATCTCATTTCCTCCACTTTTCCTTGTTTTTCCATTGATTTTGGCCGTTTGATACTTATGACAAAACTTCCAACTTCGTAAGGATTGATCATTTGTATTGGAGTGTCAGCAAGTTCAAATGTGTACAAAAAGTCTACAAACAACCAAAACACCTCAAACTGACATTACAAGTAAGCAATTAAGATGACTTGAACACTCACCTGGGGATACAGTATGACATGATTAATGATCAAAAAGTACTCAAAACCTATCTAATATAGGGTTCAAAATTGCACTTTTTGAGCACTAATCACTAACTTTAATCCATCAACACATGACAGGGTTCAACAAAACCCTAGATATAATTCTAGAACATACTGAACACGAATATGAAAATGTTTAATCTCAAAACATCGTCAATATATCCAAATAAATGGAAAAATACAACCCTTGACTTCGCCGGTCCTGCGGTTACCTCGCCCGAAATTCCGTGCCCTCGCTCATACGCCTCTCATACCCCGATTTCAGCCATTCAGAGATTTTAAATGATGGGCAGATTCCCGAAATGATCGCCGCGACAGCGGTAACGTCGCTGAGCGCTGCAACGCCGCGACGCTGAGACGCCGCACGCCGAGGCGTCACGGTACATTTCCATCGCTGACTTCGCATTGCTGACCCAACGCCGTGACGGGGACGCCGCCATAGGACGCCGCTGACGTGGGGACGCCGCGACGCGACGCCCACTTTCGCCATCCCATCATTCCAAAACTCGTCTCCAACAACCGCTCTTTGCTCCAATGCACCTCGCGCGCATCCAACCAAACATCAAATGTAGAGTTCGAAATACAAAACTATGGAAATTACTATAAATAAACCTCGAAATGAAAACCGACGCAGTAATACAGCGTTTTACACTCATCACACTTCAAAACTTAGTTTCTTTGTCGTCCTCAGCAAGAATGACCTAAACCTAACACGACCCTGGTGACTACCATGTGACTAACACAAACGTAGTACGGCATGCCGAAAAGTAGAGGATCAATTGACCCCACCCACGCCGCTGCCAAGCCGAGTTCACGAGTGGATGCATGTTCGACTCTTCAAAACTCAGTCAACTAGGGTGGGAGTGGCTAAATGCCAAATCCCATGAAATCAATAACTCCTCTTAATGACCCTAATGTGCCAAGATAATGAATGACCTGGGCCATGCCTAGTCTCACACCCCAAACTTAAGCTCACTTTACCTATTTGGAAGAAGCTTAACTAGAAAAGATAGGAACGTTGACCCATTTTTATCTCTGTCAAAATACCTAAAAACTTCCTAAGTACTTAAAAGAATGGAAAAGACCTAGTGCCAAGAAGTTTTAGTTGGAGGTTCAGAATGGATCCACTGTGACTCCCACCCCAGCCATATGCGCCTCGCATTAAGTTCCCTTCAAACTTCACCTAACACCAACCAAACTCAAAACTAGGGTCATGGAAAATCCATCCTTCCGTCCTACGAAGTGCAGTTGAAGTCAATTCCACTCTGCAGCCACTCGGGTTTAGGCATTAGGGTTTTGAAAGCAAGCCCTGACCGCATCTGGATTCCTGATTTGGTGATCCACTTATTCTAACTCATCTAATTTCTTGACTTTTTTCTTTCATTTTATTTTATTTTATTTTATTTATTTTTTTGGGGCTCTAATGGTAATCCTCGATCGTGTCCATCACTAGATAGTTAGAATTGGCACTCTATTTTGACTTTTTAGTCACTCGACACCTATGCATACCTATGTCAGTAGTGTGTGAATGTGATAGATCATCGAAATAATTTCTGACTATACTCCTGATTAAGTCTACTAAACTTTCCACCTATTCAACCTAATTATCGAGTTACATCCAACAAGTATGGATCAATCATCCATGTCAAAGCTAATTCACCCAAAATTGGTCTCACTTTTCAATGATGGCACACATGTACCAACATTAATACATACGAATGACTCAACATATAAACAAACTAACACATGACTAAAGAATATAATGAAAAGTAACTAAACACGCTACATACATAATTAATATGCTGAACCAAAACAAAAACACTACACAAATACTAAAAAAGCAAAACATAACTAAACAAAACAAACTGATCACCACCCACTCCCCCTCAAAACAAAAATATCCAAAGGTTCCACCGCAATAAAACAAAATTAGGAGGTAAAGGACTCTCGGTGATCACTGCGGCGGTGGTGGTGGTGTGGGGCTACAAGAGCCTGCGATCCGGGGCCCGCAAGCACTCCCGTCTAAGACCATGGCCCCTGACGCTGTGACAAGGCAGATGACCAAGCCACCAGTGGGCCCCATCCGTGGTGACGGTGACTCGCAGGCTTCCCGGCCCCATCCCCGCATCACTGCGCTCTCAGGCGAGAGCACTGGATTCGCCAGACCGGGAGATTTAACTTGGGAGGGAGCCGCCTCCCGAGGCTGCATGGTGTGTGGGGGGATCGAGGATCGCCACGTCCTCTCAGATCGCCAGCCGGCACGAGTCATACCCCAAGTTTCGCTCCTCGCCCTCGTCACACCGTAATCATATACCCTCAGTCGGGACACCGTGTCCCGCTGATGATATGGCTTTGATGGGTGGAGCTGTGCCTCATCATGCCGTAGGGGCACCCCAGCCGTCATGACAGTCGAACATAAGGAAGGATGCCCTAAATTCATCTCGCCAAGGCCCCTACAGGAGGATGGCATCCCTTCTATAACTCGCCCAACTTCGAAAGGTATATCCCTGTGAAATAGCGGTTGAGTAGGGCACGCTTATGGGCCACTTCACACACGCTCGTCAGCCTAATGAGACGCGACATGATGAAGTGGTGCCAGACTCAGGTATGAAGGCCAAATGCTTCGCTCAAGTGGGACGGTCCGGCCCGCATCTGCTGATTTTCCTCCACTCACCCCGACCATCAGTCACGCCGTATAACCCTGGTAGCTCGGGTGCCTCGTGGAGCCACCGAAAGGCCCAAGGGACATGCTCTGCATCAGAAAACTATTGATCGACCTCCCGCACCTAAGCCGACCATCACGCCCCGCACCCCGACTTCTTCAAGACAGAGCAGATCGCGAACTCCCGCACCACGCCATCGGATGAGGTGGTCGCACGCTATACGCCATCCCTTAGCCGCAATGGTCTTAGGCGGAAAAAGTCATCTGGATGGTGAAACCCCTCCTCGCTGATGAACGATCGGTTTTTTGCAATGGTGCCAAACCTCACTCTACGCATAATCGATTCACAAACCGTAGACATCTTGCTGGGGTCGGGTCCTCACAATGAATTGCAGGCAATTTTTGCCTTTTACTGCAGAAGATATTGACCTAGAAGTCACGTGGTAGTGACACTCAAAGTAGACACCTACTGACTTAGACCAAAAAAACAAACACCTAGTGTGCACTAAAACAAACCAAAACTACTAAGTGTGCTAAAAACCCTAACTATGACTCAAGACCCTAAAATAAACCTAACAATACCCTAAACGTGAACCTAAAAGATCCCTAGACCAACCGTGAATGCCATGGTACCCTAGAAGACGATACTGAGCTAGAACGAGCACAAAGGTGGTGAGAATGCCACAAAGGACGCGATCCGCCAGGAGAGTCGTCTGAGGGCAATGGACCCTCCCACGGGCCATGACAGAGCCCGTGGTCAGGAGGACAGCAAGAGGGCCAGTGGTTCAGGTGCCCGAGGTGACGACAAAATGAACTATTCTTGGCCTTTAAACTGGGCAACGCTAGGACGCATGGGCAACGTCGCGACGCTACAGAGTGGCATTTAAATGACGCCGCGACGTTGATATCAACGCCGCGACGCGACGTGAGACACTTAAAATTCACGTCGTATCGTTGAGATCCACGCCGCCACGCGACGCAGACACTTAAATCCACGCCGCGACGTTGGAGATCCACGCCGCGACGCGACGCAGACACTAAAACCACGCGACGCGACGCAGGATTAAACGGACGCCACGACGCTCAAACGTCGCTGAGCCGTAACGTCACGACGCTGGAGATCCACGTAGCACGCGACGTATAGCTGCCTCGGATCAGTAAAAAGCAGTACATCGATGATCTCTGGTCAAGAACCCCTCCCTCATTCTGCACTGTGACCCTTCTCCTCGACTTTGTGGCCGCACCGCTTGAAAGAATCCTCCCTGCACTCACCAAGGTCCGTGAGTCCTGAAATTAAACAAACAAGCAGAAACATCGATTACGGGGAAAGCTAGAAACCCAATAGCACTAAAAATAAACCTGTAAAATTAGCACTCGAAAAGGAAAAGTTTAAGAAAATTCGGGTCGCTCCCAAGAAGCCGCCATGTTTAATGTCGCGCTCGACGACTTCGAATCTCACGTGCTCTGAACCCGAACTCATATGATCGCTACTACACTCGCTTCACGTTAAAGGAATGATTTGCTTGTCTGCAAGGAACTCGCCTCCATAGTACGGCTTCAATCGTTAGGTGGTGACTGTGAATGTGCCTTTCTCAGGATGTGTAACTTCTGCCCCACCGTGTGAAAAGACCTTGGTCACTGTGAAAGGCCCTGACCATCGAGACTTCAATTTCCCCGGAAAGAGCTTTAGGCGGGAATTGAACAAAAGAACTTGTTGTCCTGCTGTGAACTCTTTTCTGGTAATGTGTTTGTCGTGCCAGGCTTTAGTCTTTTCCTTATAAATGCCGCGCTTTCATGCTTTCCTAAGCTTCAATTCATCTAGTTCACTGAAGTCGTGCGTGAGTACGCTTTTCGCGGCCAATGTACTATCCATGTTTAACTGCCGAAAAGCTCAAAGAGGCTCGATGCTCCAATTCGACCGAAGCGACACGCCTTACCATAAACGATTCGAACCCGAGACATACCCATGGAGTTTTAAATGCGTGCGACACCCAGAGTGCATCTTCAATCTTGCACCAATCCTTCCCCGAGTTGTTAACCCGTCTTCTTGAGAATGTACTTGATTTCGCGGTTCCGACACTTCGCTTGTCCGTTTGATCAGGGTGGTATGCAAGAGATGTACGATGACGCACTTGGCATTCGCAAAACTTTATCAATTACCTTATTTGCATAAATGGGTACCATTATCTGTGATCAATGCTCGAGGGGTTCCAAAACGTGAGAATATGTTGCTGCGCAGAAATTGAGCCACAACCTTGGCATCATTGGTGCGCAGTAGATCGCTTTCCACCCACTTCAGACATACCACGCAACAAAATGTATAAGTTGCTATATGATGCAGAAATGGTCCCATGAAATCTATCCCCATAAATCAAACAATTCTACTCCAAATGGGATGCATGGGTGGCTCATCCTTTAGATGTCTCTATTCAAGTGACATTTGTCAAGGAAACGAATCGATGAGCATCTTTAAATAAGGTAGGCCAAGAAAACCTGACGTGAGTACTTGTCAGCTGCCTCTCTGCCAACAAAGTGTCCACCACTGCAGAGTGTGACAAAGGGTTTAAAATGTCGTGGCATTTCATCTTCGGGCACACATCTCCTTATCACCTTATCAAGAAGACCGTACGCACTGGCTCCCCAATAATAGTGTTTCAAAAAGAAAACCTCTTTTTTCTCGCTCGGGAGCAAGCTGGGAATCTCGTGGAGGGACTACTTTAGCCACTGGTAATTCACATGGGCCCCAACCACATGGAACTACCCTCTTGTCCTCAATAGCTAAGAGTTTCTCGTCTGGGAATTCGTCATTCACTGGACATCATCTCTGGCCCCTTCTAATCGTGAAAGATGGTCTCGCCAATTAGGTTTTCGGGGCTGCCTTTCGGTTTTTGCACTTCTTACGTCGACTCGCAGCTGAAAAGGACCCACCAAATTAATCCGGTTTTGCGTCCTTGGTCATCAAGTACTTAATGCCAGTAATGATCATGTGCACCACGACCTCAATCAAATAAGGCCCGAATCCTTGTCAAAGGCAAAGACGATAGCCAAAAGTTCTTTCGTAGTGGCGTAATTCCAATCGAGCATCATTCAAAGTTCTCGCTTGCATAAGAAATCACCCGAAAGATTTCTTTCTCGTTTACTCCCAACACGCCCAATTGCAAAGCTTCGCCATGGGCCACACATAAGTTCAAATGGAAAGGACCAACTGAGCCACGACAATAGGGGCCGGATCAACTGATCCTTCAACACCGAAAAAGCATGCAAACATCAGGAATCAAACTCAAATGGGATCCCCGACTAACAAGTTAGATAACCTGGCTTGGTAATCCGTGAGAAATCCGATAAACCGCCATAAATCCAAATGCGGCCAAGAAAACTAATCCCTTTACCGATGAGGGTGGAGGCAACTTTTCAATTGCTTCAATCTTCGCCCTATCTACCTCTATCCCTCTTGCTGAAATCCGATGTCCAAGGACAATACCCTCTTGTACCATAAAATGGCACTTTTCCCAATTGAGCACTAAGTTGGTTTCTTCACATCTTTACCGCATAGCTTCTCAAATTTAAACAATTGTCGTAAATGAATTTCCATTACCGAGAAATTCCGCCCATGAATATCTCACCTCGTCCTTCAACCATGTCGTAGAATATGGCCATCATACACGTTGAAAAGTACCTCTTGCATTGCATACCTGTGGCATCCGTTTAAAATGCGAATGTGTACCATAAGGACAAGTGAATGTTGTCTTCTCCCGATCTTCAGAGCTATGGCAATTTGATTGTAACCGAGTATCCATCCAAAAGTAATAGTATTCATGACCGCCAATCGACGAAGCATCCGACCTAGAAACTAGCAATGGGAAATGATCTTTTCGAAAGGGCTTTGTTCACCTTTCGATAGTCAATACAAACTTCCACCCGCAGAACTGTTCGAAGGCAAGAAGATGTTGTTTTCTAGTCCTCGATGACAAGCTTGTTCCTCCCTTCTTCGGGGCACTACCCGAACTGGCTTACCCATGTATCGGCCCTAAATGGGGTAAATCACCCCAGTGATCTAGCCATTTTAGAACCTCTTTTCCTGACTACCTCCCTTCATCAGTTTGATTAACCTCCGCTGCGCTTCCATCGGCTGCTTTATGTCCATTTTCTAGTAAAATACGATGCATGCACATGTAAGGACGAATCCCTTTTAGATCGCCCAGAGACCATCAGTGCATGTTTTTGTGGATCTCGGCGATCTCAATAATTTCTCTTCCTCTAGTGCAGTCAAAGATGATGAGATAATCACGGGTAGCGTAGATTCGACCCCAAGGTATGCATATTTTTAAATGTGCAGATGTTTTGTTCCATTCCTCGGGTGGTTGCCTTCAACCGATGGGACTTTCACAGCTTTTAGCTCCTTCTCCTAGAGATTCGGGCATTTTTCTTCCATAGTCCGAAAAAGAGTCCATCCATTTAACATATTCTTCCGCCGCTCGTGCCCTCGCACTCATTCTCTACTAGGCTAGTCTCCAAAGGGTCGGCTGAGACCACTTCTAGCCAGACACTATAGCTCCTACTATTTCAGCCATGAAGGCATCACTCGCTCGGGTGTCTCACTGCTTCAAACACATTGAACTTTACTTCATCTTCTTGTACTCCGCTCAGCTCTCCTCCGAACATCAATCATTGCCCCGCCGCCGCAAACTGGCCTACCCAAGATTATGGGGAATTTCTTTATCTTCCTCCACCTAATACAATGAAATCAGCCGAAGATAAATGTCGACCTTTACTAAGACATTCTGGACAATTCCTCCTTGAGGCCTCAATGATCCGTCCGTTGTGTCGGCAGATCGTAGGCCGGGCATGCCTCACCTAATCCCAAACGCTGAAAATGGATAAGGGCATGAGATTACCGCCGGCACCCAAATCACAAAGATCTCTCAAGATAGCATTTCCAATGGTGCATGGAATAGTGAACCGCTTCTCGGTCTTTAAGCTTTTGTGGCACTCTTCCTCCAAGTATGGCACTACATTCCTGCTAAGTTAACTGCTTTCAAATCAGCTAATCTTTCTTCTCGACAGACGCCCTTCATGAATTTCACGTAACTGGGCATCTGCCTAAGGCATCAGCAAACGGGATATTAATGTGTAACTTTCTGAAGACGTCCATGAATTTAGTGAATTGCTTATCCAGTTTATGCTTCTTGAGACGTTGTGGGTATGGAACTGCAGTCGGCCTTTTGCTTCGCAGAGTTCTCTGACTGCTTCTCCTCGTGCCGTTTCTTGCCTGCATCGCCTTTCCGCTCCGGTCGAATGACCTTCTCAACTTCTACTCCCTCTATAACTGAGGATTTCCCCTTGGTCTCCAAGTCTTTACCACTTCTCAGCATAACTGCTTTGACATGTTTATTACCGTCTAGTCTCTGCCTTACTTCAGTTGCTCCCAGAGAAGGGAACCCATTGCCTTCTCGTCAAGAAGTTTGCCATTCACTCATTTGTGCCTTCCAAACTTCTCACCGGCCGCTTGATTGTTCAATCGGGTTTGCCGCATGTTTGCCTTGGTCTCTGTCTTTCATGAAAGCAGAGTGGGAGGTTAACATTCCGTGCCGAGCTTGCTCTACGCCTACCTTTTCTCGCAGGGTGGTCTTCACTAGTTCGGGCCTCGATGGTAAAGGTTCATCGCTCCTCCATCCATACCCTTGATTATTCTGATTGTTTTGATTCTGATTATTGCGCCACCCTTAGCCTTGACTTTGATTCTGATAATTGTTTCCCCCATAGGGTCCTGTCGTGGATTGATTCCGACATTGAATCTTGACACGCATCGCCCGTCTTCTATCGTAGGGGTTTCCTGACCGATTATCTCCGTACCGCTGTGGCCGCCTCCACAAAATTCACATAACTCCCATGGTCAGCCTCGTATGGCATTTGCCGCCTTTGCTGCCTATTCAACTGCTATCAATCAGGCTATGATTAACCAAATCGTTGAGGACCTCATTGCTCTCGCGGCCACCCACCGGCTCCCTGCACCTCCGGGCCACTGTTTGTATTGGCTGTAAAGATTCTAAGATTTCATATGCTCCGGGTCTCGTTTTCTTCATCAATGCCCTAATGAAGCATCAATCATCGTTTAGCCGCATTTCTCACCATTATAGAAAGTACGGACTTGCATCCATCCGGGCCGGGCCTATGGTGGGCACTTCCGCAGAATTCAAGGAAATCTCGCCCCATGCCTCCTCGCCGTTCTCCCCTCTAGCTGTCCAAAAGTATTGATCTCTTGCACAAGCTGTGCAATTTTCGAAGGTGGAAAGAACTTAGTCAGAAATTTTTGCACTAAATCATTCCATGTAGTGATTGAATCTGGTGGCTGACTGGTTAACCAGTGCTTGGCTCTATCTCCAAGTGAAAGTGGGAACAACCGCAACCTGAGAGCTTCTTCAGTAACCTCATTGTACTTGATAGTATCGCAAACTTCAAGGAAGTTAGTCAAATGCATGTTCGGGTTCTCATGGGGTAGTCCATGAAACAAGATATTCTGAAGCATCCAGACTGCGGATCGAATTTCAATTCAAATTGTCGCTTTTGAATAGGTGGTCGTCTCCCGATGTACCAGCCCGACAACAAATGCTGGTGGTAAACGAACTCATCTAAGAAAGCATGAAAAGGATCATCCGTCGTATAAACGGTCTCGGTGCTTCGATTCCTTCCATTATTCCCATTTCGACCTCTCTGGGTGGCTCGCTCCGCCTCACCGTCCGTGTTCTCGCTTCTTCATTGTTTTCCCATGGACGCTCGGTTTCTAACTGCTCGGCAATCCGCGCAGTTCTTCCTCGTCAGATCAAACAGTGTTGGTTGGCCTGATCTCGGCGTCGCATTGTACTTATTGAAAACTACACCGCAATAAACACCTAACCAACAAAACCAAATAACCAAAGACTTGTAAAACAAACAAAAGTAAAGAAAATTTCGTAGAGTAATATCTAATTGCTTTTAATTCTCTATATCAATCTAAACCTATCCCCTAAGAATCTGGCGCCAAAAACTCGATAGTCGAAACGCGATGTGTAAAATGTGTACGCCTATGTGCGCAAGTGCACGTGTCTCCTCAAGTAATATAGTGTACTCATGGTACGGATATCGATCCACAGGGACAGGTGTAATGACTACAAAGGTTATGTTTTTTAGATAATATCTGAATAGACGATTTCTAAGAAGTAAATTGAGTATGTAAATTCGACTGCTTACGATTCTAATGAATTTCTCGGTATTGAGTACTCAGGTTATATCCTCGTCAATGCCTCAATGGATTATTTCTTAAGGATGCTATTGCTCAATATATTTATCATTTTGTCGATTGGCGAGTGGATCTTACTTACTTAGATATCTGAGGTATATCCGCCTATCTCTCGTGGAATAGATTTGGAGTATATCTCATCTCAACTCGATATCTCGAAATGCTTAAATGTTCTTAACCCTGCATGCCACCTCTTCAGATCTGACATCTCTATTTACCGACCAACCGAAGCTACTCACCGCATCCTCGGATAACCCTCATCTCTCGAATCTCTGATCTCCAAAGGTGATTATGCCAATGTCAGCCGACATCACCATATCACTAAATCATGACGAGCGTGATGAAAACAAATAGATAAATACTCAACAATATAAAGTACTAACTTTAATCCATCATTACGACAGGTTCAACAAAACCCTAGATATAATTCTAGAACATACTGAACACGAATATGAAAATGTTTAATCTCAAAAACATCGTTCTAATATCCAAAATAAATGGAACAATACAAATCCCGCACTTCATTAAGTCTCGTGTCACTCCCGCCCGAAATTCGTGCTCCCTGCTCGTACGCTCCCGACACCCTGATTTCTCGAGCCATTCAGACACTTTAAATGATGTGGGGTGCAGATCTTCGAAATGACGCCGCTGATGAATGCAACGCCGCTGACGCCGAGGCGCCACGACGCTTCGAATGCTGACTTCGCATTGTCGCACCCAACGCCGCGGACGTCGATGTCGAGATAGGGACGCCGCGACGTGGGATCGCCGCGACGCGGGGATCGCCGATGTGGGGACGCCGCGACGTTGACAGCCACTTTCGCTGCCCCATTGCTTCCAAAAACCGCCTTCCAACCTGCCAGGGTTACGTGATGAATATCCAAATTTGATCGAACATAAATGCAGCGGAATTTTAAAAAAATTTTATCCTTAACCCACCAAAAGATCACATGCTTCATAAAAAAACGAAGGAAGTGGTAAAACTAAACTTACCTCTTGTAGATTGATTCGCCAAACCTTCAAAGTTTGCGTCTTGGCTCTGTTCTATCTTCAGTTGCGCCATTCTTTCTCTCGAAAAACGACCACCCTCTACAAGTATCCACACACGAACAAATAATAAACGATTTTTGAATGCTAGTTCATGTTCGTCTTCTCAAAACGAAATTAGGGTTTTTCTTTCTCTCTGTTTTAGGTTGGTTCACTTTTTGAAAGACAACTATATACATCAATATATATGTCTCACATATATATTTATATAAGTCTTCTAGTTTCAGTCAACCCTTGGAATTTATTATTATATATTTCAAACGCTTTTAAATAATAATAATTTAAATTCAAATCCTTATCCGATAAGGAAACTAATTAAATATTTAACCTGTAACTACAACTGTTATGTAATAAACGAATTTATTACGTAAAATCATAAATCATATGTAATAAATGAATTTATTACGTAAAACCATAACCGTTATGTAATAAACGAATTTATTACGTACACCATAACCGCATGTAATAAACGAATTTATTGGCGTAAAAACCATAACTGCGGTGTAATAAATGAATTTATTATAGAGAGTGAAAACCATAACTGCGTATTATTTGTTCTTAATGTATGACTTATAGGTTCACTGACATTGGCAAGAGGGGCCCAAATCACATTTTGATCCTACAAGTCATAAGTGGCCCCTAGCAAGCACATTATGACTACCCAAGTTAAATGAAAAGCTCACATCCCAGACAACCTTAATATAGCTAATGACATAATCCTTTTGTCTCATGATATTCTTTGACAGTAATATAAGGTATGAACAAAGTCAACCTTTATATCGTTTCCTATCTTTGATTACTCGAAATCCAATTAGGATCGGGATTAAACAAATGACATTGATCTCATCAATTCATTTGAGCACTAGCCATGCATTTCGCCCCAATTGTCGAGGGACCCAGAGATATCTCTCTTATAATAAGAGGGACAATTTCCATCTTAATCAAGCCATATCTCACTACATAATTTTATTGTTCAAGTATAACCTTTATACTATCCGATCAAAAGACAACGTTTCGATTATATCAAACACAAATATCTTTATGTTGAGAACTATAGCGATCTCTGGTCAAAGGATTCACTGACAACTATTAGAGATTAACTTATGACTTTGATCCATGTATTAATCTCAAGACTCGTCCGGTCTAATATTTGTTCTCAAATAAATAGATATAAATTTGATTTGTATCTCATACACATATTCATCCCATGTCAATCAAACTTTATATTAATTCTTAATTCATCATATTCCTATAACAATAACCGATTAGGGACATTTAGAATAATTAATAATATTATTCAAGGACATTATATATAATAAACAAGCAAATCATCATAATAATAAATTCTCATAAATAGCAAAATATCATGTCCATTCAATAGCCTAGAGCACTATTACTAACACCCCACTACAAGCAGCCCATTCATCAATGTATTACCTAATACCTATGAACCTAGCATGATAATCATGCTTTGCTTGTGGTAGAGGCTTAGTCAATGGATCGCCATTAACATTATCATCCGTTTGAACTCGCATATCTTAACGCCACCTCTCTCAATGATTTCTTAATGAGATGATAACGCCTAAGAATGTGCTCGATCGCCGACAGGACTAGTTCTTCATGGTGCACAGCACCATTATTGTCACAATAAAATGTCAATAGATTTGTAATGCTAGGAACCACTTCCAAGGTCGTAAGAATGAACTTTGATCCAAATCGCTTCTTTGCCGTGATCGATGCCGTGAATGTATTCAAATTTTCGTTGTAGAATCAAGAATAAAGATTGCTAACTTTTCCAATTTAATCGCACCACCATTTAAACAAAACACATATCCCGATCAAGGACGGAATCATCTTTGTCGATTGAAAGCTTGCATCCGGTGGTAACCATTTCTACAACCGTGATCATCTTCCAATCCGCCATACACCAGGAACATATCCTTAGACCTTCTCAGATACTTAAGAATGTTCGATGTACCGGGCCCGTGCTGGACTCACCGGATCCGACCGGTATCTACCGCTATGCTTAAAGCATAAGATTATCCGTCTAGTGCACAACACGGTATACATGATAGAACCTATTGCTGATGCATAAGGAATTTTACTATCCGCTTCGCTTAATCGTAGTGTTAGGACACCGAGATTTGCTAAGAGTAATACCATGAGACACGCGGCATCTCTTTGAATCTCGCATACCGAACTGCTTCAAGATTTCATCTATAAAGCACTTCTGACTTTGCACTCAATCATCTTCAGATCTATCTCATAGATCTTTATCCCTAGGATATAGGCAACTACTAAGTCTTTCATTGAGAAACACTTCCCCTAACCAAGACTTTAATACTCTAAGCGTAGGATATCATTCCCAATGAGTAAATGTCAACATATAAGACCGAAATACAATCACATTCCCACCAATTTTCTTATAAACACAAGGCTCATCTTCATTTTCGACAAATCCAAACCCTTTCACTCGATTCATCAAAACGAAGATTCCAACTCCGAGAGGCTTGCCTGGGCAAAACCATAAATGGATCTTTAGCCAGATACTTTACTGCACTTTAGGTCAGATAAAACCCTCGCTGTGTTGTGTCAGCATTAATATCCTCAAGTAAGTTTCATTAAGAAACGCAGCTTTAACATCCATTTGCCAAATCTCTATAATTCATGATATGCAAAGAATGGCAATAAGAATTCTAATAGACTTAAGCATAGCTATAGGTGAAAAGTTTCATCATAGTCTATACCATGAGTTTGTTTGAAACTCCTTGAGAATCTCACTCGCTTGTAAGTATGTAATTTCACATCCATGTCAATAAGCTTTCTTTTAAACCCATTTGCACCCAATGGTTTTTGTACCTTCAGGTGGGTCAATCAAGGTCCATACTTGATTATCATACATGGACTGAATTTCAGACTTCATGGCCTCTAACCATTTCTCAGAGTCTGTATCCAACATAGCCTCTTGATAGGTAGTGGGTTCATTTTGATCCACTAACAATACATCATAGTTATCAGTCACAAGAAAATCCATATCTCTGCCCATGACGATCCTATCAGATTCACGTGAAATTTTGTGCTGATAGGAGTGTGTGTCAACAATAGTTTGTTGACTATGAGTATCCATAGGCAAGCTCAATGTTATCTTGTGGTTCTCGAACTTCTTCGAGTCAGATTCATCTAACCTGTTCCTTTAGAAATAAATTCTCTTCTAGAAAGACACCATTCCGAGCAACAAACACTTTGTTCTCTATGGGTTGTAAAGCAATATCCTTAGTCCTTTAGGATACCCCACAAAAGACATTTATCGTATCTGCTCCACTATTTGAAACTGACGTTTTACATAAGCCTCACAACCCCAAATCTTAAGAAAAGACAACTGGCCTTTACCATTCCACACTTCATATGGTGTCTTTTCAACCGCTTGATGGAACTCTGATTTAGTGAATGCAAATTGCTTTCATGCATAACCCCCAAAAGGTAAATGGAAGATCTCATTGACTCATCATAGATCAACCATATCTAATAAAGTTCGATTCCTCCTCTCGCATACACCATTCCACCGTGTGTTCTGTGGGAGTTAATTGTGAAAATGATTCCACAAGTTCTAAGATGGTCATCAAATTCGTTTAAATATTCGCCACCTCGATCGATCATGCCTTGATTGTCTTGCCGTTGATTTTGTACTCATTTGAAAAGATTGAACATTTCAAATGATTCAAGATTATGTCTCATCAAGTAGACATAACCATATCTGCTGAAGTCATCAGTAAATGTAATGAAGTACTTGTAACCTCCTCTAGCGTCTGAACTTAATGGTCCACATACATCCGTATGTATGAGATCCAATAATTCATTGGCCCTTTCACTGTGTCCAGTAAAGGGATCCTTTGTCATCTTACCCAATAGACAGATTCACATATCATATGATTCAAAATCAAATGAATTCAAAAGTCCAACTTGATGGAGTTTCGAGATGCTTTCTCATTTATATTGCCACATGCATAATGCTAAAGATAGGTTGAATTTAAATCATTGGACTTAAATTTTCTTAGTAGTTATAAGTTTATAGATAATAAAATTGTTGGAATTTTGAAGGTTCATAACATAGCAACCATCCTGTAAATAGGCATTTGTATAGAATATGTCTTTATGAAAACGGAGCAATTATTATTCTTAATAATAAAAGAAACCATCATTATCCAAACAAGAAATCAAAATAATATTCCTACATATTGTAGGAACATAATAGCAATTGTCCAAAACTAACAAAAGCCTTCTCCACTAGGCAAAGTAAGTTCATAACTTCCTACAAATTTAAAGCAAAGAACTTTGTCTATTGCCTACTCAGATCAACTGTCCTTCTTCGCCTTGTCTACTCCCTTTGAGCTCCCGCATTTGTACAAATGTGAGATCCACATCCAAGATCTAATACCCAGAACTGTATGAGAAAAAATTAATCAGATAATATAAATACCAAGAACTAGTCTCACTCGCCTTCTTCTTTTTTAGATCCTCTAAATACAAATCTTGCGCTTTCTTCTTCCAATGACTACAAGTTCATCAGTAAAGAAATAAACACCCCTCGGCTTTAAATTGGTCGAGGTTCAGGTTCGTTGGAGATTTGACTTTCCTTTGCCCTTGCCTTGCCCTTTCCCTTCCCTTGAATCCTTTCTCATTTTGGAACCATCAACAAGTAATGTGTTTGATTTAATATTTGCCTTCAATGTTTGGTTAATGATGATGTACTTAGAGAGGATTTGTCCATTTCCTCACCATGTTATAGTCATGACAAACTGCCACACCCACTGTGAAGAATTCAGACCAACTGTTATTAAACTTTGTCAATAAAACTGTTTCCTATCAAGGTGCCTAATAATAGCCTTCATTTTAGAACATGAGCAATAACCCTAAGCACCCTCACTATCTACACAAGAATGCAAAGCTGTCTTTATAGTCTTACACCTTTCGCTGCCAGTTTCGCCGAATATTTCAAGATTCAGATTGTGTATCAAGCTCATTTATTTCCAGATCCTCTGCCTAATCACAGAGCTACACTGCACGCTACCATCAATAGAGTCATTATATGTTTCATGCTATCTTTCTCAAACAGAACGATTCTCCTGTTCTTTCAGAGAATTATCCAAGATAAGAAGCTTCTTTCTTGTTTGAGAAACACTTCAAATAAACCACTTACAGTTGAACTCAAGAAGTTTATCCCTTCTCATGACTGACTGTAAATGACATGAAGAGACTGTTACAGTTGGTTGTCAGCCATCTCCACAATGAATGTGCTGATAAGTATTTCATTATGAAAATTTCAATTAAATTAATAAACTCCCTCAAGAATAATCATATTAATCTGAGTGAGCAAGATCCACATTATTTTATTTGAACTTAAGTCACTGGTAATGACACTTAGCAATTGGTTATTAGGTGAAAATTCCTACCAATTATGACTCATGCAATCTAGATATTAAGTGATTTATTGTAATTATAGTTCCATACAGTTAAATCCATCTGGTGTTATTAGGTTCAAAACTAGTTTTGATAACTAATGCCAAACCATTTTTAAACATACAGGAAAATGATTACTCATCTGAGTCTCCTAGAGATGTAACTTAATGCATCTACTGGTAGAACCAGCTACTTGAAGGTGATAAAAGGCTCTAATAAGGTTAAATATGGATGGTAATGAATCTTTAACTATGGATGATCTCTGATTGATTTTAATCAACTAATAGATCCCATCATACATCCAGTACTGATACTCATGTAATGACTATGGACATACATGCAAAAGATAATAATAAAATGTAACACAAGAGGTTTCGATTCAGACTCATCCTGTTGTCACATGAAGATCTAAACAACATGCCTTAGTTTTGTAATATAGCCCATGATGTCTGATTTAACATCAATCCATAAGATAGATAATCAGCTCCTCCATCATCAGAAGATTTACTGATTTGCAAATGGTTTGCAATGTTCTGGGTTTTGGTCACAACAATTAAATAATACAACACAGTAAAAATAAAATTATAACAAAAACAAAAAACGCATGTCGTGAGCTAATAGTCACAACTCTTTGTAAAAATAATAATAATAATAACCAAACACATTTAGTCTAAAAGGCCATATCACCATTGCCAGCTAATAACATGAACATGGAAAATGAGATATTTATGCCATCATATAGCACAACACTTATATTTAAGAAACAATGATAATAGGCTATATTAAACCAATCAAATCTATACAAAAGGCAATGTAATGTTACGCTGTCTCCAATAGTTTATTAACTGACTGATCATAAGGTCTTGAAAAATTTTCAAGAAACATTAGAGTTTATCCAAAAAACTAATATCCATCACAAATTTTAATGTCAAAGTTCATCAAAATCATTAAAAGAAATGATATTATAAAAAAAAAATTTCATGATCCATCAATAAATTTAATGTCAAAAGTCATCAAAACTACATTAAATAAAGATATTATGTAATCCTCATTACATAATATTATTTTTCTCTATCACCACAAACACCATCGATAATGTGTACTATTTATATTTAAATTCAACCCATATTAATCCATTAACACACAGTAATCATATAAACATGCTATTAACACTTAATAAGTAAGAACTGTATCTTATCTTAATCATTGATCCAACTTTCTGAGGTTCTGACTTTAATCAATTTAATACAATACCTCTAACAAACTGTTGAATATACTGCCTAGAAACCATAATGATCACATATATATTCAAAACTAATTCATGTTATAATCTAATATGATCATGATACAGATATATATTTATCAATATGGCATTATTCATTTTTATGAAACACAAGTGTCTATAACTAGGTGTCTATTATTTATTTACTATATGGTGATACCCACTGTCCTCATAAATAGATGTTTCCATGTGGTGTTCTCCACACACAATAATCTCAAAGACATAATGCAAAGATCAAGTCAGTCACGACTCATCATCAAGAGAACCCCCCCATCACAGCATCACTGGGCAATCACGCCACAACACCGTCGGTTGACAGATGGAATATCCTTCCAATCTCCATCACGAACATAAAACGGAAGTAATTGAAAATTCATCCCACCACTCTGCATTCATGTCCACAAAACCATGGTATAAACAAACTCATCTCAGATCTATCTGCCAAACCCTTCCAAAAAGTTTCATGCCTGCCTTGTCTCCTGATTCAAAGCCTTCTTCCAAATCACCACCCCCCACAAAGCATCCACATCAACAAATAAACAATAAAACTAGATTTTGTAATGCTGGTTCACAGTTCTGCTCTTCCAAAAACTAAATTAGGTTTTTCTTCTCTCTCCGCTTGAGTTGGTTCAATTTCTTTATGACTGATATACACAAATAGATATATGTCCTCACATTATATGTCTCTTATGTTTCCAATAAACTGAATTTATTATGTTATTAAACCGCTTAAATAATAATAATTAAATCAAATCCTTTATCCATAAGAGAAACAATTTAAACATTAATTCATAAACTGAACTGATAACTGCTGGTAATAAACTGATTTGTTGTAAAATGATAATCATATGTAATAAATGAATTTTTATTGATAAAACTATAATCGTTATAATAAACTAATTTGATATAAGATCTATAATCATATGGCTTAAACTAATATTATATAAACTATAATCCACATATAAAGAACAACTATTATAGATATTGAAAACCATAAACGTTATTATTTAATGAACGGGCACCTTATAGGTTCATTTAATATCAAAAGAAGGTTCCAAATCAAGAGTTTTGATCCTCTACAAGTCATATGGCCTCTAGCAAGACATTATGACTACCCAAGTTAAATGAAAAGCTCATGATCCGAGACAACCTTAATATAGCTAATGATACAATCCTTTGTCTCATGATATTCGATGTAATATAAGGTATGGACAAAGTCAACCTTATATCGCTCTATCTTTGATTACTCAAACCCAATTAGACTCCACTAAACAATACATTGATCTCCATCAATCTACATTTGAGCACGGCCATGCATTTCGCCTCAATTGTCGAGGGACCCGTAGATATCTCTCTTATGGCTTAAGAGGGACAATTCCATCTTAATCAAGCCATATCTCACTAAGCATAATTCTTATTATGTTCAAGTATAACCTTTATAGTCAACTGATCAAAGACAACGCTTGATTATATCAAAACACAACATTCCTTAGGTTGAGAACTATAGCGATCTCTTACATGTCAAAGGATTCACGACACAACTATTAGAGATTAACTTATGACTTTGATCCATGTATTAATCTCAAGATTCGCCCTGGTCTAATATTTGTTCTCAACAAATAGATATAAATTTGATTTGTATCTCATACACATATTCATCCCATGAATATCAATCAAACTTTATACTTATCTTAATTCATTGTTATTCCCATAACAATAACCGATTAGGGACATTTAGAATAATTAATAATATTATTCAAGGACATTATATATAATAAACAAGCAAATCATCATAATAATAAATTCTCATAAATAAAGTAAAATATCATGTCCATTCAATAGCCTAGTGCACTATTACTAACACTAACAACCGCTCTTTTGCTCCAATGCACCCGCATCCAAAACCAAACACCAACCGAGTCTAGCCACAAAACTATGAAATTACTATAAAATAAACCCGAAAATGAAAAACCGACGCTGAGTATAATATGAGTGTTTTGTGACTCACGTAATTCCCCACTAATCGGCTAAGAGTTTCTACGTAGTCTCACAATTCTTACAATCTCACCCACATAATGTTTCATCTCTTGACATCTAGTTCCTCCCCTCTTGTCTCAAGAGGTTCTCACGCAAATATCGAAGCAAGCAGTAGACCCTCCTACCGCCGTTAAGAGCCAAGAAGTCTCATAATTTTACATTCTCGCCTTCACAAAATGTTTCGTCTTTTCGACATTTAGTCCCTCCCTTGTCTCAAAGAGCCTTTCCGTAGCATCACGGCGGCGACTCCCGTCGTCAAGTGCCGCCGCCTCACAATTCTTACATTCTAACCCAGAATGTTTTGTCTCGACATCTCGTCCCTCTCCCTCTTATATCTCGAAGAACTTCTTCAGATTACCGATGGCAACGAATTTCGCCGCCGCCAAGAGCAATAGTCTCACAATTCTTACATTCTCACCCAAAGAATGTTTCGTCTTTGCACATCTAGTCCCCTCCCCGTCTTTGTCTCAAAGAGCTTCTATTCCTCAACATCGGCGGCGCGACTCCTGCCGCCGTTAAGAGAGGCCAAACCAACAATTCTTACTTTCATACCCACAGAATGTTTCGTCTCTTAACATCTCGTCCCCTCCGCCTCTTTGTCTCGAAAATCTTCTCTTAAGGAGCATTGGTGACGGCGACCCCTGCCACCGTCAAGAGCGGCTAGTCTCACAATTCTTACCTTCTAACCTACATAATGTTTTGTCTCGACATCTCACCCTCCCTCTTTGTCTCGGGCTAACTTCTCTTCCAAAGATCCCTGGCGACTTCCTACCGCCAAGAGCGGCCAGTCTCACAATTCTTACATTCTCACCCACATAATGCTCTCTCGCCTTCGACATCTCCGGCCCCTCCCCTCGCTCTAAGAGCTTCTCTTCCGCATCATCTGGCCAAGCATGCACTCCCCGCCATCGCCAAGAGCCGCGCCTCTCACAATTTTTACATTCTAAATCCAAATGCATCGTTTCTCGCCTCTTGACATCTCGTCCACTCCTTCTTATCTCATGAGATTCTTCCAAGAAGATCGCGCACGCGACTCCCGCCGCCAAGAGCTACTGGGCCCCGTAAAATTCTTAAGCATTCTCACCCGCTGTAATGTTTCGTTTCTTTCGACATCTCGTCCCTCCCCTCTTTGCATTATCCTCAAGAGCTTCTTCCGCATCATCGCGGCGGTGGACTACCAATACGGCCAAGAGCGGCAGTCTCACATTCTTACATTCTCACCCATATAATGTTTCGTCTCTTGACATCTAGTCCCTTCCCCTTCTTTGTCTCGAAGAGGTTCTCTTCCGCAAGACGGGCTACGAGACCCTCGCACCATCAAGAGCGGCAAGTCTCACACCTCCCAGCATTCTCGCCTACATCGTTTCTTCTGCCTCTTGACATTTAAATTCCCTCCCTTCTTTGTCTCGAATAGCCTTCTTCCCGCAAAGATCGCGGCGACGACTCCCTCGGGCCGCCAAGGTGCCTGGCCTCACAATTCTTACATTCTAACCCAGAATGTTTTCATTCTCGACATCTCTTCCCTCCCCTCTTTATCTCGAAGAGCTTTCTACAAGATCGGGCACGGCGACCCTTAGTCGCCAAGAGCGGCCAAATACACAATTCTTACATTCTAACCATAGAATGTTTCGCCTCTAACATCTCGTCCTCCCTTGTCTCGAAGAGCTTCTTCCGTAGCACGGCGGCGCGACCCCCGCCGCCCCAAGAGCCGCCATTCTCACAATTCCTGCATTCTCACCCACATAATGCTTCGCCTCTGACATCTCGTCCCCTCCTCACTTTGTCTCGAAGATCTTCTCTTCGTTGAAGAACGGCAGGGCGAATTTCTATCTCCGCTAAGAGCACTTTACCCACAATTCTACATTTCACCTGGCGTAATGTTTCGACTTCGACATCTCGGCCCTCTCCCCCCTCTTTTGTCTCAAGAACTTCTCTTTCGTATCATCGACGGCAGCGACCCCTGCCGCCGTCAAGAGCGGCTAGTCTCACAATTCTTACATTCTCACCCATTGCACGTTTCATCTCGACATCTACCCCTCCCCTCTTTGCTCGAAGAGTTTCTATTCAGCAGCGACGGCGGCGACTCCCCGCCGCGTCAAGAGAGGCCAAACCAACAATTCTTACATTCATACCCACTTAATGTTTCATCTCTTAACATCTCGTCCCCTCCGCCTCTTTGTCTCGAAGAGCTTCTCTTAAGCAGCTGATTAGTACCCAAAAAGTTCTATTTTGAACCCTATTTATTATAGGTTTTGAGTGCTTTTTGTATACTAATCATTATAGTTAACCCGATTTACACATTATGGTCCCTACTATTCTACTTATCGCATTTTGTGGCAAATTTTGCAATTTTTTCGAATTAATCATGCCAACATTGTTGAGTCGATCCAAACATGAAGAATTCGAGTCAAACTCAACATCATAGATCGGAGACCAAGAGGAAAGAAGAGCGGAAAATAGATGAAAAATGAAGTAGGGAGAAATGGAACAGAGCTAAATGGAACAAAGGTTGGAAATTTCGCTATTACTGAATTTTCGCTATCATAGCGAAAATTACTGTGCATAGAGAAAATTTCAATTTTAGCTATGATAGCGAAAATCACTATGCATGTAGAAAATCATTCGCTTCCCGTTTTTATCCAAACGACCGCTTTGGTTTTTCTCCTTTCTACCCTTGTAATAGCCTTTGTTTTGGTTTGCTTTTAAATTTCTTGCCCCGCATTAATTATTTAAGCTAGAGTCAAGGTTTGTAACAATCAATCACTTCATAATAAATTTTGGGGATAAGCTTTCAGCTCCCCCGTTTCTGCTCTTCTATGTTCCCTTTTTCTCTCATTTTCTTGGCACTTTCTAGGCAGCCAAACACCCCTTGATGATGACAAATCAAGGGATGCTCGGCTAAAATCCTTTCCTCCTTAAAGCAGAAGGCTGTTGGGTGCAAGATCTGAAGGTTGCTAAAGGTTCCCCTGTCCTTCACGCAGGCATCCACTGCCGCCACTGTGTCCCCTTTCTAACTGTAGGTTTTTATCCCTTCTAATCTCCTTGAATGGCTATTATTTGGTAAGCTTTTAGGGTTCAAGTGATGCTGCCACTAGATCCATCGAGATTCATTAGTTACCCTATGATTCATTTGGAAAGGAGTCCAAGAGACTTTTTCTTCATCACTCTGGTGACCACTGATGGCCAAGTAGATGCCATTTTTCAAAAGGATAAATATTTTTGGGGTTAGGTTTTAAAGCTAAATGAAGATCCGGTTCGGGAAATGATTATATGTCATCCTCCCCGACGCGAGGAAAACAACCCCGAGGACCCTCGCTGCTCCTAGAATCCTAAATCAAAGAAATTTCGACACTTCAAGGAGACTTCTTTACATTTTATTTGATTTAAATTTAAGTCTCCAAACAATACCTCTCACTGCTTTTTAACAAGAACCCTTAAAATCCAAACCGAGAATCTCACCAATTCCTCGCCTTCACTATTAATCATTTGTACAAAGAAAAACCCATCCTCGAGTGCGAATTCCTAGAACCGCTATATCGCAGTGAGCTCGACTACTGCCAGTGAGGGAGGAAATTTAGGATACAAATACGTTGATTCTAGATCACCCCATCGTGGCACGAATCAAATGGCGCTGCTGTCGTGATGGTGCCTAAGTGCATTTGACGAAGCTGTGGAACACGAGATCCCCATCACAAGTAATCGGTGGAATTTCTTTTATATTTTACCTGAAGCATTTTCTTTTTCATTTCATAAAAAAAAAATGTTATTGCAGGATCGCTTGGTTTTCTTATGTCGCCTAGTTTTGTCATAGAATACATGATCCGTATGGGCTCAACTAGAATCAAATGGAACACCTAAGGGGAGAATAGTATAGTGAGTACCCTGTGGAGAGAAACCCTAGAGCTTACATGTCCATGAGGGACTATAGAAACAAATGGATGAGTTCACCATATGGTAGTGCTTACAACCATAGTTGGGGGAATCACACCAATTCCTCATGGGAAACCAAGACTTCCACAATATGCTCTCCCGAACCTCCATTTTATGCTTCAATCCTCGTCACTCACTACCACACTAACTCTCCATTTGAACAAGCCATTTCTGACCTTACCCTGTGATAAGTGATGACTTTATGGCGTAGAATAAGGGAGCTAATGCCCATTCGAATCGTAGATTTGTCACTGTGGAAGACAAATTTGAACAAGAAATTAGGATGTATTGAAAAATGATTTTCAGCATAAATGGGGACAACCCGCAAGATTCCATTGAAGACCCATCGATCGCCACAGCAATGTCCACTGCAGAAGGAGTGCCAAAGTGACACCATGGTAGAGGAGCAAAGGCCAACAACAGCACACTGTGTGGGCTTATAGAGGATTTTATTGAAATGTTTGAAGGGTTGTCTGAATCCTCAAATATGTGTGTTGTTGTCTCTCCTAGGGAGAAGAAATAAGAAATCCTTTCCTTTATAACTGAGGAGGGCAGTGGAAAAGAAATAGTGGAAGAGCCCCAAGAGCTTGTTTTGAAACCATTTCTCGCTGTAATTGAACCCCACGCACGCCTAAGCCACCAAGTTTCACCGCGCAGCCCCTCCACTCGACCAAGTGTATATTCTAGCCTTCACCCGCACTACAACCAGTCCCCGGGCACCCACCACTAAGACCAAATTTTTGCACTCGGCCTCGCCTTGAAAAAGCCTCAAGAAATTAGTGGCCACTGTGCCAGAGCTCTGCCACTACATCAAAAACACAAGCAAATTGCCTTACATTTGCATTTATAATAAATGTTGTTCGTGCCGCCGATTTGGAGCACCCGAACCCTCAAGATTTAAGCTCCCAATTTCCCCACTTTTGTTTTAATTTTTCCCTGCTTTTATTTTATTTAGATTTCTATAATTTTTCTTTTAGATTCTTACCACTTTAAGTCATTTGTTCTAACTTGTTTTTCACTCTTCTCGCAATTTTTCTTAATTTTTCTTTCTTAAAAAAAATAATCTTCTCTCAACTTAGAAATTCCTTGAAGCCCGATTAAAGAAATGGAAAGCAAGAAAGAAGTTAAAGATAGTACCTCGCTTATGGCATAGCTTAAATTTTCGCAATAATAGCGAATTTTCAGCCCATAATCGAAAATTTCAAGTAGCTTGGGTTAAAATTATCCCCACAAAGCAGATAAGAATGAGTAGTTAAAAAGTAATTATTTTTATTTTTATAAAAAAAAATCGTTTTTTATATAATAAAAAATTGTCACCAAAACAAATGTTTTTTTATTTTTTTATTTTTATTTTTATTTATTAATTATTTTATTTTTGTTTTTAAAAAAAAATTCGCTTATGAGTAGGTTCTCGCATTATCATAGCGACTTTCGCTTATGGCCTAATTATTTTGCCTCCGATTTGTTTCGCTTCATAACTTTTCATCCGAACTCCATTTTGGGCAACAGTACGCTGGAAAGCTTGTAGAGTTTAGAATCCAAATATGGCTGCAGTTAACACTTTTGAAATTATTATGAAGGTGTAATTTCAAAATTCTAACCTGGTCACCTTTTCTTTCTCCTAACTTGTTTATTCGTTTCCAAACGGAGTGAATAAGGTGTCGATGGAAAGCTTGCGAAGTCTTCTATCCAAAAATGATCACATCTCATCATGAGGGTCAAGCACTTCCTTCCCTAACTTTCCAACTTATCCCATTTCACACTCCCATGTTCAATGGGGAGAGTTAGATGTAAGGAAGTGGCTTTTGTATTTATGTTTCTTTGTTACTATTTTGAGCAGTTTTCCATTTTGTGATGTCTCAGTGGCTTGTCGGGTTCCTTTCATAAAGCCGTTATACCATACAGCTTACTTTTTCAAAATTTAGACCCATTTTGTAAACTAAAAAATTTCAGGTGTTTCGTCTAGCCTATAGTTTGAAAAAATTGAAACTTTGTCCACCCTATTGATGTTAGATTGGTTCCATGCCCGGGCTGATTCGTACACAAAGAGGCTGAAAGCAAAATCAACAAAATTTATATACACCTGTTCCCTTACTTACCGTAGTCAAGCTATCAAGTAAAGATAGTGGTTCAGGATCGAACACGGATGGTTTTCATCCTAAAATGGTTTGCATCGCTATACGAAGGTAAGGCTTTCTATTTACCTTTTGAATTGTGTTTCAAAACAAAGTGGGAATGAAGTTGAAAATCGAGAAACCTAAAAAACTCGAAATTAAAAGGTGAAAAGTTAACTTTGAAGATTTAGGCTCACTAACTCTGGCGTTAGGGCAAACAAGTGTCCCTGGTTTTATCCTCGTTATGACATGCAACCTATAGTCCATGCATAAATCGATCTATATATTTGCACCAGCAAACTTCACCCATGAAACATCTCCTATTTGAGTCAATATTGCAGCATGCAAGCTATGGTCCCTTTTAAAACCCTAACATTAAATTATCATTTCAGAGGCTCAGAAAGACCTATCTAAAGAACAAATGAAGGCATCTCACCCGAAAATCTGCATCCTAAAGCATGGAGAGAGTCACAAAATAATAATAAGAAATTGTTATTTAACCCTAATTTTGAAGAACCTTAACATAAATATTATCTCGTAGGCTCAAAGACCATCTAAAGAACAACAAAGGCATCTCTCACCCAGCACCGGTGATCCTAAAGCAAGGAGAGTATCACAACCAATAACATCCATGTTATGCAACTACAAGCCTGGAGAATAAGGACCATAAATACACTACCCGTAGCTTTTAATAAGAGCATTAAACATGCATATGTCTCACCACCAAGCTAGCTTCCTTCCTCTTCAAAGAAAGGAGGCTTAGCTACATCTCTTGAGCTGTCATCCTCAAGAGGGTGTTGGCAAAATGAGAAAGGGAGAGAAAGCAAAGAGAGAGAAGAGAGAAAAGAAATAAAAGCAAAACCTAAAATAAAAGACTTTATTTACAAAATCTACAAAAATATCTTCTCCCAAAATTGTTCTCCCATTCTTCCTCGATTCTTCTTTTCTTACAAACAAGAGGGGTTTATAGGCCTCCCCGCGTATGAAAATACAAAACCTATCAACCCACTAAGTTATCGGACACCAAGTAATACACCAAGCCTGGAGGCTGCTCAGATTAATTACAAACATGACGAGGCATCAATTTTCATGAAATAGAAATTTCGCTTAATGATGTAATCACCAGCATAGCTTAAAATAGAAAATTTCGCTTAAAAGCCCCGGCAATTTCGCCATAGCTTAGCTAAATTCTCGTGAGTAGCTTAAAATTACGAATTTCGCTAAGAATGAGTTGACATTTCCTACTAGCTAGCTGGGGTATTCGTGGAGTAGCTTAAATGCAAAATTTCGCTTAGGGAATGGTACTCGCTAGCTTAGCGAAAATTCCAGTTTCTCCCGCTGCTACCGTCTCCATTGGCCACTGCTCTCGGCTTTCCATTTTCCCGCCATTTTCTTCCATTTTCTCTTTCTTTCCTTCTAGTCTCGGGAGCATGATGTTGAGTTTGACTTGAATTCTTCATGTTTGGATCGACTCAACAATGTAGGCATGATTAGCTCGCAAAATCAGCAAATTCTGCCACAAATGCGATCATTAGAATAATAGGGACCTTAATATGTAAATTGGGTTAATATAATTAGTACACAAAAAGCGCCAAAACCCATAAAATAGTGGTTCAAAATAGCACTTTTTTGGGCACTAATCATCGTCGAGTGGATAATAAGTTGAACTCTTTGGATTTCGAATCTTTTCTTCCACCTTTAGCTAACCACACACCAAGCACATTAGGGTTTCAATGATAGGTTTAAAACTCACAAGAACCTCCTGGGCTTTTTCCTGCAAATAACCTATCCTAAAGGTTGTCGACTACCTTAATAGGTTAAGGACCCTCGTGGAAAGCAGCGCCAATGCGTCTTCGAAAAAAAAAAAAAGAAGGAAAAATCTGCAATGCTTTGGCCTGAAACTGTTAATCTGGCCCGAGGGGTATATAGCTTAAACCTCAGCTTCCTAAGGCTCCCAAACCTTCACAGTCGGGTTCGCCGACTTAGTGTTCGCTACACGGGTGGATGGGTGGAGTTTAGCAAGTTGTAGATGCTGGAGTTTCGAAATCATTCGGAGTCCGAGGTGAAACCTTTAGAGTTTGTCGTCAAAAGATCCTCATGGCTTGATGCCCCGCCAAACCTTCATCGGGTCGAGTCGCCTGCTAATCCCCGCTACACGGACTTCGTAGCCGAACCCTGCAAGATTGCACCCTACAAATACAAAAAGAGTCGTGGAATAAAAGTGGGTCCTGATCTATTTAGGTTGGTTAGCATGCTAGGTCGTGGTAGTAGCTAGGTTGGGGGAGAGGCAGCTTAGGGCAATTTTATTGTTAAGAGTTTATCAAACAAAACACTTAGATTTCGCTAAGTTTCCGTTGATTCACCAAGGAAGGAGGTTTTTAATACTCAATTTTATATGGTATCTATTCTCTCATGATAATTATTGGACAACGTATTGATGATTTTTACTTAGGTTGTGTATCATTACTCATTCACAACCATTTTGAAATACCATTTTTGTGAATGTTATTTTGTTATTGTTTTGTATGTTCTCTTTCTTTCTTTCTTTCATTGCTAAGGGACTAGCAATGTGTAGGTTGGGGGTGTGATTAGTACCCAAAAAGTGCTATTTTTGAACCCTATTTATTATTATAGGTTTTGAGTGCTTTTTGTATACTAATTATTCTAGCAACCCGATTTATACATTAAGGTCTCCTACTATTCTACTCGATCGCATTTTGTAGCAAATTTTGCGCTTTTATGAAGTTAATCATGCCAACATTGTTGAGTTTCGATCCAAACATGAAGAATTCGAAATAAACTCAACATCATGGATCTAGACTAAAAGGAAAGAAGAGGAAAATAGAAGAAAATGAAGCAGGAGAAATGGAAACAAAGAGCTAATGGAACAAAGGTTTGAAATTTCGCTATCATTGAATTTTGCTATCATAGCTAAATAGGTCATGATAATAAAAATTTCAATTTTCGCTATGATCGACTTTCGCAGATAGCTTAATTCAAGATCATAGCCACTCGCTATGATAGCTTAAAATCACCATGCATAGCGAAATTGTCTATCACTCCCGTTTTTTAATTCAAACGACTGCTGGGTTTTTCTCCTTTCTACCCTCAGAATAGCCTTTGTTTTGGTTTGTTTCACTCTTGCTCCTCGCACACTATATAAGCTAGAGTCAAGGTTTGTACTAATCAATCACTTCATAATAAATTTTGGGGGAAGCTTCACTCCCCTGCTTCGCCTTGCTCCCCTTTTTCTCTCATTGCACTTAAACCCAAACACCCCGATGATGACAAATCAAGGGATGCTTGCTAAAATCCCTTCCCTCCTTGAAGCGTATACGTCAGGCAAAGATTCGAAGGTTGCCAAGGTCTCTGTTTCACGCATCCACCGCCGTCACCGTGTCCCCTTTCTAATCGTGGGTTTTTATCCCTCTCTAATCTCCTCAACGGCTATTATTCGTGAGCTTTAGGCCCAGCGGGATGTTTAATGCTAGATCCAATTTGACCATTAGTTACCCTCTATGACCCATTGAAAGGAGTCCAAAGAGACTTTTCTTCTCGATCAAGCCGGTGACCACTGATGGGCTGCAAGATGCCATTTTTCAAAAGGATAAATATTTGGCTAGGGTTTTAAAGCTAAACAAGGACCGGTCTGAAATAACTTATATGTCATCCTCCCCAACGCGAGGAAACAACCCCGAGGACCCTCGCTTGCTCCTGGAACCCAAATCCAAGAGTTCGACACTTCAAGGAGACTTCTTTTATATTTTATTTGATTTAAATTTAAGTCTTCCAAACAATACCTCTTACTGTTTTTAACAGCAACCCTTAAAAATCCAAACTGAGAATTCACCAATTTTGGCCCTCACTATTAATCATTCAGACAAAGAAAATCATCCCCGAGTGCGAATTTAGAACCGCTAAACTCCGCGTGAGCTTGACTAACGCTGTATGAGGAAATTTAGGATACAAATATTGTTGATTCCCATCACCCTATTGTGGCACGAACTCACAGCCTTCGTGGCGGCGAATTTCTACCGCCGCTAAGAGCGGCTACCTCACAATTCTTACATTCTAACCCACATAATGTTTGGTCTCTTGACATCTCGTCTCTCCCTCTCTTTGTCTCAAGAGCCTTCTCTTCCGCAAAGACGCGGTGGTGACCCCCAGCCGCCAAGAGCGGCGCCTCACAATTCTACATTCTCACTCCACATAATGTTTCGTCTCGACATCTCGCCCTCCTCTTTGTCTCTCTAAGAGCTTCTTCCACATCACCAGCAAATGCGACTCCCTACCGGCCAAGAATCCGCCGCCTCATAATTTTACATTCTCACCCACAATGCTTCGCCTGCACATCCAGTCCCCTCCCCTTTTCTGAAGAGCTTCTTCCACAAGACGGCTACGACTTCTATCGGGCCTCAAGAGAGGCCAACCCAACAATTCTTGCACAATCATGCTCCACGTATCGTTTCGCCTCATAACATCTCGTCCCTTTCGCTCTTGTCTCGAAGAGCTTCTCAAGTGCCTCTCGCGAGGCGACTTCTACCGCCAAGAGCGCTAGTCTCACAATTTTTACATACAAACCCACAGAATGTTTTGTCTCTTGACATCTCGTCCCCTCCCCTGTTTGTCTCGAAGAGCTTCTCTTCCGCATCATCGGCGGCGGCGACCCCTGCCGCTGTCAAGAGCGGCTAGTCTCAGATTTCATACATTCTCACCAATGTGTTATTAGCAGGGAGTGTGAAAGAAAGAAGAAAAAGCAGTGAGAAAATGCAATTCCATGAGTAAAATACAAAAATGCATGTATAAATGAAAGCACTGGGTAACTAATGTCAGTTTAGGCTTGCATTGTCCGCTTATGCAGTCGCACATCGTGAAAATTAAGGAAAATTGATGCGGTGTCGCGACAGTATTGGCAATGTAAAGTAACCGGCCAACTTTGAGATTTAAGAAATGATGTCTATTACCGTGATGTCGCTAATGGGTGATCGGCGTCGCTGATAAGGGATGGAGGTCGGATAAGAGAAGCACCTTTGATGCTATGACAGTTTGAAAAGATGAAACTGATGTGATTTGGTCGAAGTCGCATGAGGACTAACGCCGCGACACCAAAAGCAAATCCGCTTTTAAGCCGCATAATCTGACGTGAGCGACAAGAGACTGAGGTCATGGTGACTTGCTCGCTTGAAAGTCGCGAATCCCCATAAAGTGATGTCGCGACAAGGGATTGATGTCGCGGCATCGTAAAACCATCGCTGAAGGTTTAGACCGTCGATGTCGCGAATAAGAGATCGGCGTCGCTGATATAAAGAAGATACCAGCCTACGCCATAGCCTAGTTGATGTCAATGACAAGAGATCGATGTCGCGACATAAGAACATTCACAAGTTGAAGCCTCCAAAGGATCAAAGTTGATGTCGCATAAGAGAGATCGATGTCGCGACATAAGAAGACACAAGTTCAAGGCTGCAGAGACTCCTGCTGATGTCGCGACAAGAGATCGATGTCGCGACACTAGGAACGACCAAATCAAAGCTGCAGAGCCATAAAGTGATGTCGCTGGAGCAATAGATTGATGTCGCGTCGACACGTAAATCATCGTTGAAGGACCAAGACATGAGCTGATGTCACGACAAGAGATCGACATGTCGCTGGCTATCGTAAACGAACAGCTAAAACCCGTGGGAGCCATGTGAGTGATGTCGCTGACAAAAGATTGATGTCGCGACATCAAAAACATCATTTAAAGGTCAGTAGAGAATAAGGTTGATGTCATGACATTGATTCCTTGTCGCACATAAGGTGCTTGCAAGAAAACAAAGGAATATTAAGTGACTTCATCGATAAATGCTCTTAACAAGTGCCAAACGAATCAAAGTCGCTGATTAGTGGCTTCTGAGGTCGCGACCAATAAAGAATACGGGCTGGCCCATCGGGAAATCCACAAAAGACTGCATTGGAATTAGGGCCCAACTTGAAAAACCCTATAAATACGGTCGCTTACCAACCTAAAAATTCTTGGCGACTTGAAAGAGAGATCCATACAATAAGGCTCCCGTATTTTTATTTTTCTTTTCTTTCTTTTCTTTTTCTTACTTTTGTTTTCGTTCTTTCCATTTTATTTTAGATTAGATTAGTGTATTTGCTCTAATTTGGATTTGAACGTTAGCCGTAAAGGATTGAGTCAATGCGCATGTTTATTTCTTAAAATTACCGTTCTATGTTTGAATTCCAAACAAATTGGGATTTCGAACACCCGCTCCGCTTTACAAAGGGTTTTCGATCAAGAAGCCATCAGATGGTATAACTTGCAATTTAGAAACCCAGCTTCCATTGAATTGACGTTATTGTCAGAAATAATCTTTCCTGCAGTATTTCATTCATAATAGCTAAACTTCAGATGTTAAATCGACTCGGTTTTGCGTGGTTCTTGAATTGATCCCAATTTCGCCTCCGTACCCATAACGAGGTTGTATTTCAGCCTTCCGACCCCGTGAGGCCCTCTCAGACACAGAGAAGGCATTCCTGAGAGTAAGAAACAATTTCTCGGGAAGGTATTTGAACCTGATATTGTTGATCTAACGCGCTCCGTGTATATTAAATCAATACATCCTCTTCTCGCTCAGAATCCGAGGAATGAAGCCGAGTGGAGTTATAAATCTAAGTAGACAGAGCGCTCACCTCAATTCGACAGTGAATCTCGATCCCGTGCCAGCAAGGATCAATCAAGGGAAAGAGTAAGCTATTCTAATTTTGAGGGTGAGGAACCAAGATAGTGCAACCTCAATGAATGACCTACTCAAGGAGCTCAGTCTCCAAATCATGTCATGGTATGAAGTATCGAGGAAAGAAAAATACCCGTATCAAGGCAACTAGTTTTGTAGTAGTTATTTCCACCCCTCGTGTTCGAGAGAAACAGCTAAGGTGAGATGACGAATCGGTGTGGTATGGAGAGATCCAAACATTACCCTTATTAACTTGGACTAGTTTCTTGTAAGATCCGTAGTCTTAAAACCAAAGATGATGTAATTATGTGAACTGATCTTCACATTGTACCGATTATTCAATGTTTTCGAGATAATCAGTAAATCTAAATATGTTATTTTGATATTTCAATAATCAATTCATTTATTGTCTATTCATTTTCTTTACATTATTCATTCCAAGCTTTCAAAGCAAAATCTCATTATCGTATTATCGCCCTAAATAGTATGGAGCTTAAGTAGTCAGTAGTTGATTGAAAATTTCAGATCTCTGGTGGGATCGTATATCTCGACTTAAATCCATTTTATTACTTGTCGACCTCGTGCACCTGCAAGATATTGGATCAAACCACACGAAAATGGTTTTACTCTTACAAAATATCTTTTAATCAAGTAATACTTAAGGAACTCACACTCAAATTTTAATGAAGCTATTTATCGAGGATTAGACAATAAATTTTGCACAGAGTCCCAAATTTGAATAGGTGTTTTCATCCATAAATAAATTTATCGATGTAGTCTTAACGAAGCTCCTTATGGTATAGTTTCCGTGGATTAGATAATAGTCCTAGGTGATAACGCTACAAATTCGTGTACATCAAATGATCCAAGAACAACATACCGAGGCAAAAAAAGAGGAAGATTGGTCGAAGAAGGAATTAGAACTTGACTCCGCAACTCGCAGCTGTTAGATCAAGAGAGACTTACCGTAAAAGATGAAGGGATCCAGGAGTTTCCACCATTCCCTACACCATTGAGAGTTTGGAGTTTCAGAAGCTCGTGACTCAAAGCGCATCAATTTAATGCCCTAATTGCCAAGAAGGCCTGGGGAGCTTACTCCCACTACTGTTACTCTCCAAATGGAAGATAGAACCCCGGCAAACCCGAAGGAATAATAAGATGTACGGTAAAGGTGGGAAAATTTATTTTTCAGCTTGACTTCACTATACCGGGATATGGAAGAAGATTCACAAGTTCCTCTCATTGCCGAAGGCCATTCCTTGCAACCGGGAGCAAATTAATCGATGCAAGGGAGTTCTCACTCGTGAGTTGGAGAAGAGGCAACCGATTTCAATTTAATCTAAGTTTGAGGAATTTAGACATGTAAAGGGTATATCAAGTCAATAGAAGCATGTACAGCCAACAATTTGATTGTTACTATGATTGTAATTCCCAACTTTCAATCAATTAGTAGAGATGAATTTCAAAGATTCTTAAGGTTTTGATTCAGATTTTTTGTACATCGCTTTACATTCTAATTAAAAGTGATGAGTCTTGAACAAAATGGGTTGAAAAAAAGAGACAAAAATGAAGAAAATGAATTCCATCAAGAAACCAGTGAAGAAGGGCTAGTTTTAAAGGAGTTGCCAAGTCATTTAAAGTATGCTTACCTAGAGCTGCCAAAGAGTAAAACCGCACAATTTCATAGACCTGATGCCAAGAACGAGGTTGCCGGAAATTTTAAGGAATCATCGTGAGTCTATAGTCAGTCATCAGACCGATGCCGGGAAGACTCCCAAAGTCAACGGACAAGACCAAGCACCATCAAAGCAGGAGGAAAGAAAGGAAGAGCTACAACCGGGTTCCATTAAAAGACAGAGAGAATCGTAACAAGAAGTCCAATGCAAGACTCCAAACTGGAAGTACCGATGGGAGGCAACTTTATAGAGATTTCAGTTTCTGATTTTATACTTTGAATTTTTTTAGAATTCACCTTGATTTTGTTTTTTTTTAGTTTTTATAATGATTAGTTAGTACTTTAGAAGTTAATTTTTGTTTAATTAAATCCTTTCTGGAAATTTTGCAGAGTGCTTATGCAGAAATGGCTCAGGCAAGAAGGAACGAACTCCAGCATAACCTCAAAGAATTACGTGAAGGAACGACTTGAAAAAGGGGAGAGGTTCTTCCCTACATAAATTCTTAAAATTTAATGTAATACATGCTTGAATTTCAGGTGAATGATTTAATTGAATGCTGAGAATTTGCGAATTAATAATTAACGAAAAGTCAAGCTAGCTCATTATTTGAGTAATTGTAGACTAGGTCGCGACAAAACCGATGTCAGCGACAGAACCAAGTTGCACCAAAAGTTGATCGTGGACCCGCCTGCATTGAAGGACGTAAATGTAGGTCGCGACGTAACATCTGGGCGCGGCCAAGAGTAAGTCCTTCAAGAGTGGTGATGTCGCTGACAACTTAAAAGCCCGATGTCGCATCCGCACGACAACTTGTCCTCCCACGCTTAAGTATGTCGACAAACAACCCAGTCGCGATATGAGATAAGGCTACACCGGGCGCTTTTTAATTTTGGCCCTAAATTTAATGACAGCACACAATTTCAGCGTGATATTGGAGTCGCGACAAGCACGAATAAATGAAATAATAAATAGCCCACAATCATAATTGAATTGCAACATTTGAGAAACTCCTTCCATTATCATCTCTTTCCTTGAAGCAAAACAGTTTTCACCTTCTCGCATAGTCCTCGAACTCCAATTCTCACAAACCCTAGATCCAAACATCTTCCTCAAAACCTTCACTTCTCACGTCAACCAAACCCTAATCCCGAACTCGAGCGAATGATGCAGGAGTATGCTCACCTGGGGCTGAGAGGTTCATCCTGAACCTGGCTAGGGAAGACTCGCCAACGTGTAATAATATAAAGCCAACCAAACAGTAAGGCAAACAAGAGAAAGGGAAGGAGAGACAACAAGAAGAAGAAGAGAACGACTTTGTATCAGAAGAAGCATGCCACTTATATGGAAGAAGCACTATGCAGAAAGGGGTTTATATAGGCAAAGGGATTCAATAGCTAACTTCTCCATTCAAAGAATGATGTATGAAAGAGGGTCAGAGGAACTGGTGAACATCAAAACTGGATATGCAAAGTAGCTTGTTAGAGAGTTTTACCCAACCTTGTTGCAAAAAGGAGAGCCTGCTGGCCGAGGGGTTCTGGGTGCCATACCTGAGCAAATGCCACGAGGTGTACCGATGGCGTGGCAAAGGCATGGCCTAAATTTAGAAGCTATTAGCAAACCCGAACCGTGAGAAGATTTTCGTGAAATCACACGGTAAAGTGGGATCAAGAGAAAGGAGCACCAAAGACAATCAAAAAGGAGAATCTTGGCTGTAGGAGGCTAAGGCGGTTTTACTGCTTCGCATGGTCCCAACCAAGTATTACAAGATGTCAGGGAACAGAAGCCATCATTCTATACGATCCCGAAGGGTGCCAGCAAGCCAACGCAAGAGCAAGTGATTGAAACTAACAATGAGATATCATGAGGGAAACAAAGAGGCCCGATTCCACACTCCAAAGAATCATCACCGATTATGTATAAGGCTTAGTGTGAAAGGAAGTCATGAAGAAGAAGAGCGGCCCTAATGTTTCACCATTAACCCCGATCAGATAAGCAAGGGGCCAAGAAATCAAAAGAAGAAGGAAGTTATAGTGGAAATAGATTCCAGAGATGAGGAGGAGAGAGCAAGACAAGAAGAGGACATCCTAATGGTTGAGAACCAAGAGGAACAAAATCCAGAGACACAGCCAAGTGGAACACCCTACTTTGCGTACATACAAATATGAAAGAAGTCCTAGATTTACCACTCCACCGTCACCCACCAATGAGAAACAGGAATTTTAGAGAACCTGAGAAAGTTCCGCAGAGCCTATGGAAATAATGAGATAATGGAGATGCCTATTTCTATAAAAGTATGGAAGAAAGAGAGGAGAAAACTGAACTGCATCAATTTAGAGAAGAGGTGTATGAGGCGTAATCGAGAAGATGATATCAACATTGGGAAGAGAATTCAAATGTAAAGGAAGAAATGTATGAAGCGAAAGAAGAGAAAAGAGCGTAAATGGGAAGAAGAGTTGACAGAAAGGAGGAGCAAATAAAAGATCATAGACCATCAACAAGAAAATTTCAAAAGGAAATGGAGGGAAGAGACCAGCTCCCACTAAAACCAAGCTGTTTCATGAATCATTTTACAATAATCGCACGATCGAGACCTCAACTCCCCAAACTTATCAAAGAAAGGGACGCAGTAACAAGAAGCAAAGACAAAGGAGCATATCATGCTCTAGTTCCTTTATATGTCAATGATGTTAGACTTTGAGAAGAAGATGATGGATAGAGATGAAGGCTGATGACAATGAGATGCCTATAGAAGAAAATCTGGCCGGAAACTGATTTCATTAACAAACAATATCCAATTCCTGAGGTCATGACTGAACTGGAGCACAACATGAACACACTGGGAATGAGACAGGATGAACTGAACAATAAGGTGGATCTCACAAATGAATTGGTCCTGGAAGAGCAGACAGAAAAAGAGAATGCCAAGAGGAAGAGGAGAATGGAAATGAAGTTTCCAGAATTCAACCCCAACCTGGCTACCCTTGATCTGGATCCCCCAAACATCTTACTTCTAAATGTTAAAAGAAAAAATAGACCTTTTCATTGATTCGTCAATCCCTCCTCATTCCTATCCTCGTTATTCTTTCAACATTTGCACATCTCCATGAATAACAAACCGTAAATTTGTTTATGAATGTGTTGAAGTCAATTGTGTGTTTACCTCCTTAATGTTAGAGAATAAAAGTATAATTTAGCTCAGAACAAAACATGACATATCATTAGCCAATTGATTGAATATGATCGAAACACAAATCCACTGAAAAATAAGGGCTAATTGGCACAAAATTGGAATTGAAAACACAAATCGCATAATTGATTTGAATTTAGTTGATAAGTCCAAATTCTAAGGAAAGTTATACAAATGTGAAGGAGCAAAATATTTTTGGGTTTGAATTATAAAACGCTAGCCAAAGAACTTGGTGAACCCGATCAAATAAATCCTCATCAACCGGCGTGAGTCAAGGACATCCTGGGGTTATTCACGCTAACCAAAAAGAGTTCTGTGTAACTTGTTAGATTATTGATCAAGGCGAAATCCTGGTAATACAACTAACAAGAAATGATGCAGTTATCCTGGCGCTTTGAGCCTTCTAGGCCACCATTATTTATAAGGTTTTTGCATACACCCTAGCTCCTAAATTTGAGCCAAAATAATTCCATTCTAAACAAGCAATCGGAAACCCAAGCCATCCTTATAACTAACCCTCCAAGAAGAACCTCTGATTACCCAAAAACTCAAGGAAGGAAGAAGAAATAAAGTTTGGGGGAGTATATTTTTGGAGAACTAAGGGAGAAATAAAGAAAAGGGTGAAGAAGGACATATCTAAAGGGAGGAAACAAATTAAAAGAAAGTTTCTTAAAGGAAGCAGTTTTTTCTTGTGGCCTAACTCTCTCAACAATTAAGTTCTTGGGGGGTGTTTCAACACCTAGTACCCTAATGCCAACTAGTATGGGAGTTAGCCAACCCAAAGTTCGCTAAGAGTGTTAGAAAGCCCCAAAAAGACATAACATTAGACTTTTCCCGAAAGTGGCGTAGAAAGAGTTCCAACAATGAGAAATACAAATGAGAAATTGGAAACAAAACGCTTTTAAACACAAGAATTATAAATAAATACCCCAAAGATGAAGTTTGGGGAAATCAACCAAAGAAGTTGCAAGGAAAAGGAAGGCAAAGAAGCTAAGTAAGAAAAAGCAAGAAAGAGCTTGGTACTTGTGAACCTAAAAATTCCATCTAATTCCTACCCATTACCCAAGCCTAAACACATAAGCCCTCGAAAGACCTCGACTCGATCTTGAAGGTCGAATTACCTACATTAAAGGAGATCAATAAGGAACAACAAACCATATGGAATTTGGAACTATTCAAAGGGATCAAATTGTGAAGAACCCCTCGAGGGTTAGCCGACCTTCACTCAAGAATTGAGAAAAGAAGACTAACCTACTTTCGCCAGATCAATTGACTATACCGTTTATAAAACAAATTCAACAATTCTAGTTATGTACACTCGATTGAGTAGAACTAACCTTTATCTTGGACTTGAAGCTAAATATACAAATAAATGAATGCAATTTTAGTTTTTCAATTAAATTGCTGTAATCATAAAGACAATACTTAAAATGTCCTTTTGTTTGAGGGACAACAAGTCTTTTCTTTTTTCTTTGTCGAGGACAAGTAAAATTTTAAGTTCAGAAGCTCACGAGCTTAAAAGTCATCTATTTTCAGTCCATTTTCTGATTTATTTTTATTCTAAAAGGCTTATTTATGCGTGAATATGGAATACTTTCACCAAACCGGTCATAAAGTGCCAGGGAATTCAAAAGAAAAAGCAGAAATCGCAATAAAAGGAGCAAAATATGACCGAACAAGCATCGGGTCTAATCAATAAGGAAGTCATGAAGCAGAGAGGCCAGTAAAAAGGATTAAAAAGTATTTGACGTCGCGGAAGCTTTTTCGCAAGAATCAAAATAAATACATATTAAGGTTGCAACTACAAAGCCCAAATGCAATTGAAGTGTAATCAAAGACAAAACTTAGTCATGGAAAGGAACTCCAAGTCAAGCAATCAGAATTGATGAAGAAGAAGACATGATGTCGTGACACTGGGTCCGCAGGTCGCCGACAGCACTAAACCCAAGATAGCTGGATAAACAGGTCGCGATCAAAAAGAAGTCGCCGACATAAGAGAAATAATTGAATGAACATTTATGTCGCGACATCCGATGCAATCGCAACACCAACACCGGCCAGCAATGCGACACGCTGCAAGGAAACTAAGGTCGCGATATCATCATTTAAAGAAAGAAGGTCGTTATCAGTCTTTTAAATGGTCGCGCGGATCGCTTTCAGACCAAAAAGAAGGTCACGATAAGATCAAGCTTATCGCGATATCAACTACACAAAGGAAGTTTCCGACATCACTCAAATGGGTCGCTACTAACAAGAGAGAGAAAAGAAGGTCGCTGATAACACCGTTGTCGCGACATCAATCGCAGTGACTCAGGTCGCGATATCATTAAACAACGCGCAAATGTAAAGAAGGAAAAAAGCAGGTCGCTACATCCGCCGCAAGGGACCGGTCGCGCATATCCGCGAAACTCGTGGTCGCGACACATTGAGTCAAGCGCGACATCAAATACAAAGAGGTGAGGTCGCGACGCCGCAGTCGCCGCGCATATCGATCCTTTCAAAGAAAGAGGGTCGCGACGAGTAGTCGCCGCGACATCAATTTTCACCTTCAAAGACATGTCGCAACCAAACGGGCTTCGCGACAAAGACCGACAAATCGTGTCGCGACAATGAATTGATGTCGCGACATCAACAACCAACCGCCGCTTAACTAAACTCCAAAAGAGGTGTATCAAATTAGTACTCAACTTCGTAA
Organism: Tetrastigma voinierianum; assembly: GCA_016808115.1. Lineage (NCBI taxonomy): Eukaryota > Viridiplantae > Streptophyta > Magnoliopsida > Vitales > Vitaceae > Tetrastigma > Tetrastigma voinierianum. Next base: position 91,354 of record JAEQBH010001859.1, on the reverse strand, counting down.
CCCCATAAATATGTAGCCGTATCGAAGGAACGCAACTCGCTACCAGCAGAGATCCGATGTCATCAAGGCTCCTCGTATTTTAATTTTCTTTTTCTTTCTTTTTAATTTTTGTGGATTAGTTTGTGGTTTTCGTTTTTAATTTGGGATTTGAACGCAATTGTAGTTACAAATTTAATGCGCATTTATATTTCTTCAAATTACTGGTTCGTTGATTGAATTCCGCATAAATTTGGGATTTAACTACCAGCTCATTTGCTGCATTTTCTTGATCGCAAGCCAATGTATGGTGTAATCTATATTTAGAACCAAATTCCATCAAAATGACGCTATACAAACAAAATTATCTTCCCGCGTAATTTTATTCACTATCACGAACTTTGCCATAAATCGATTTGCCGGGTTTTTATGCGTGTTTTCTGAATTGATCCCAATGTCAGTCTCCCATCACCCATAACGGCTGTTCCAAGCTTCCGATTTCCCGTGAGGCCCTTGAGTGGACACAAAGAAGGCATTCCCCGAGTGATGAACAAATTTCCTCAAGTGGTAAGGAGAACCCTGAGACATGATCTAATGTGCCTCAGGTAATTAAATTGATACATCCCCTTCTCACTTGAAACCGAGAATGAGCTGAGTGAGTTATCATCAATTCTAAGCATGCAGAGTTCGCTTAATTCGACCAGGAATTAATCCCGTGTTAGCAAAGATCTAATCAAGGGAAAGAATGAGTTGTTCTAATTTTGAGGAAGAGGAACCAAGATAGTGTAAACCCATGCAATGACTATACAAAGGAGCTTGGTGTTTACAAATTCATGTTATGGGTATGAAGCATTAAGAAAGAAAATAATTCAGAACAAGGCTACCTGCATTAAAAAGTAGTTATCAAGCCCATCAGATTCGGGAGAAACTGAAGGTGAGATGGATGAACGGTGTGGTTTGGAGAGATCCATCCGCACTATCATATTCCTCGACTAGCTTTTAAAATCCTGTGGTTCAAAGCAAAAATGACTTCCTCACAAGTCAGAATTGATTCTTCACAATAGCTTTATTTTAACAAATTTCTTTATAGATAATCGTTCAATCTAAATTTGTCATTTCATTATTTCAATAGTCATTCATTTGTTATTCATTCATATTATTTTTGGTTTTCATTATTTCCAAGGCTTTCACACCGAGTCTAAAATTGTCTAGTATAGTCCAGGATAGTATAGCTTCGAGTAGTCAAGTAGTGTTAATTGAAAATTCTCGATCTCTCGTGGGATCGAGTATCTGACTTAAACCAATTTACTACTTGTTAGACTCACTTTGCAAAGATGATGGACTCAAAAACAACCGTAACACAATGATTTACTCCTTAATAAAAATGCTCTTTAACGATCATACAGTTATAGAACACAAAATACAAGTTGTTGGCATTATTGCTGGGGATTAGACAATAGTCCTTTGGTAATAGTGCGATAAATTTGTATATGTCTTTGGTCCAACCAACAAGTTCTTATTTCCTTCTGATGTTCCTTGTACAGATACCCAAAAGCATTTTCCTTATGCAGCAAGTTCTTCTTCATGTCATCTTCTCCCCTCTTTCGTAATTTTACTAGCTCACTATCTCCCGAAATGATCTGAGAAAGGCATCTCTCATTACCTCTCACCCTTCACTAAGATCTTATCTTCTTACTCCATCTACTTCTCTCCACTTCTATCTCTCCTCGCTTGTGGCTTCTCTTCCAAATTTAGTCCCCTCATTTTCAACTCAAAGATCCATATACTCATCCCTGAAATGCAGCTTGGACTTTCAATTGTCATCCCTTTCATGCATTTCGCCCCCATGGCTTTTAGTAAGATTTCGAGCTTTCAAAGATGATCCCGGTGGACTTATCTCACCTCAGGGAGAAGGTCGCACAGTGGCCTGCACTTCTCTCGCTCCCCTCGCAGTCTCCGCTTCACTCTCGCCGGTTGTTGTATTTCTGGTTCTTCTTCTTCCTCTCAGCCTTTGCTTCTATCCCTACTCCTCTGCTCTTACTCCCTTTAGTGATTCCCTGGTCAAGCAGCTAAGGGTGTTGTCCCGACAGTTTTCTTTCTTCCTCCCGCCCCCCATACACCACCAAGATATAGAGCCCTTTTAAGATTAGTGCTTGTGTGGAATCAAATTTCAAATTTCCTCTGTAATAACTCAAAATTGAGTTTTTAATAATTTTACCAACATTGAATTTGTAGCCCTTTAGGATAGCATAAAACAAGACTGTTTCCTTCTCCCTAACTGTACACAGGTGCTTTGAATGTAGAATGACTAAACATGAGAAATAAAACCACACCTTTGTTTGTCTCAAATCAATTCTCCTCTCTGGGCCGACACCCATGCGGGTTTTTCTGGTGGCATTCCACTTTCCCTTGCCATCAGTCCGCAAGTCTACAATCTTCTGGAAGTCAGGAACTTCCACCGATTTCTTGAACTTCGACCCATTCTTCCTCTTAGTAAGATTGTAAGTCTAGTCAATATGTTCTCTGCCAAAGGATATCCATTTCCCTCTAACGTACACTACCTTTATCCTCAGCCCCACAATGTTGAAGATAGAACTCTTTTCATCATATCTACAACCCAGAGTCTTGTGTTTCGCAAAGAGGTGCCATCCCTTGCTCTCGACAATCTCTTGGAATGGAGAAATCCACTTGTTGAAGCCTCTCTTCCCTATAAAGTCTCTATGTTGTAATTTATCTCTCCAGGCAACATAGGCCTGCTCTAAGACCCAGTCGCTTGCTTTCTCCTCTGTTCACTCAACACTAGTTTCTTCAGCTACTCTTTTCCTCTTTCTAGTTTCTTCCACTAGCCGCTCAGTTTCTTTGCTTACTTTAGCCCTTTCTTCACTTTGCCCTGTTTCTGCCTGAGCGACTTGAACTATTTCTTCCTCCCTCACAGCATATTCTTCCATGATTTCGTTAAGGTTTAGAACCAAGATCGTCGGTTCAGACATTGTGAGAGAGAGATTAAGGGATCTAGGGTTTCGAAAAAAAAAGAGAGATTTGGTGAGGAAGACTGAATGGGTTGAAGCTGCGAAGCATGACCTTCAGCCAAAAATTTTCATTTATAGGCCAAAGGTTTGTCAGGCTATCAATAATTGTCGTGGAAAAAATTTACCTAGTGGTTTGGTTCCCTTTTTATAGCATTGTGTCTTACACATAGAGAAATAATGTCGCGACATAAATCTTTGATGCTCCAATTGATTCATGTCGCGACACAAAGAAATCAGGTCGCGACATATTTTTTGATGTTCATTTGAACATTTGTCGCGACAAAATGGAATTAAGTCGCGACAAAGTTTTTCTTTTAAAAATCAAAGGTTAGAAATAACCTTGTCGCGACCGGCAATTTATGTCATAATGCAGATTCCCGATTGAGATGATGAGGGATTGATTCAAACTCAGCCGACACGTAGAAAGCATGTCGTGACATTGAACTAAAATTTTCCAGAATTGCATCATTCATAGTTTTCAATTAAGACACATTCAAAGCAAGGTGTATTTACTCATACCTAACAGAACATACTTGTGAAAACTCATCTAATCATCAAAGAACCTCAATTCAAGTATGAACAACAACATTTCATTTCACTCAATATAATTCATCAAGATATTCAATAATGCATCCAAGTCATGAGCACAATAAAACTGTTTACAATTTTCTGCTCTAAATAAAATTCACTTTCCCCAAACTTCAACTATGCATTATCATTAAAGACAAAGTGAGGGAAATGGAAATACTCCCCCTTGTAGCAATTTTCTACATATTTCAATTTGAGAAAGTGTGCTTCCTAATAACATCCATTTCTAATTCAACTTCACTGTCCCTAAAAAATCAGCAAAACTACAAAATAAAAATTCTAACAAAATTAAAATTAAAACTTCAAACACACCAATTTTAAAACCAAATTAATCCACTATGAAAACAAAATTCGCTTGAGTCAAGCCCCAAGAAGTCGCTTTCACACGTCTTTATCAAGACATTTGCTGCAGAATGTCTTCATTTCAGCAAAACTCTTTTCCCTTTTCAAAATCTAGATCTAAAATTCAATTATGCTTCCTTCAAAATAATGCTTCAGCCTCAGACCATTTACTTTAAATTTACTTCCAGATTAAGCTTAGTTGTTATCAAGCCCAAAGGGGTGTACTTGTTACCTTACTCTGTAAGGACCACTCCATCTTGACTTCAATTTCTAGAAATAGCTTGAGCCTGGAGTTGTATAAGAGGACTTGTTCTCCTACCTTGAATTCCCTCCTCGTAATCTTCCCTCATCACACCTCCCCAGTTACAAATCATGCAATTCTTGGATTCTTCCTGTCACTGGGAATGCATCCTTGGGCTGATCTCCCTCGCATGGTTATTAGGCCGCCTGTTCCTGTCACACCCCGATTCCCGGTCCGACCCGAATGGCGGATCCGAACTGGGTTCAGGGCGCGAGACTATATAATCGGACTAGGACTCTTACCCGCTGATCGACGCTAGCGTGTCCAAGTCTTATAATCAGAAAGCAACATGTCAGATACAAAAATACAAAATAAACTACCTCAATCGGGTAGTGGGTGTTTACAAAGGTCACATACATATAGTCCAAAGTCCCATTTACATTTACAAAAACTATACATTTACATTTACCGATTAGAGCGTAACCCATAAAGTGATGAACCCCTACTTATGTGTTTCGCTCACAGAATGCGAAAGATCACCGGCCTCACTCTCTTTCTCCGCACTCCACACCTGACAAACTGCGGCGTTTTTTACGCCAGCTGGAAACATATGTATTATGCATATACACCCTCTTTATAGTGAGCATATAACAATAACATATAAAGTGGAATTGTCACAACAAGTATGCGAATCTTATACAATTACTCTATGAGTAATGTATCATGCTTATTCCGATCTCCCATAGGGACTCATACTTGTACTTATAGCAAACTTCATTATTGGACAGATCTCCCGTAGAGTTACGAGTTTATTCCCATACGTAAAACACCGTAGGGTATTACATGCATCGTAACTTTATATACATTTGTGTACTCTATTTCTTCATTCAAAGTATTAGTATATAACTATGGGAATACTCTGGGACCAAGAATAATAAACGAGTAAGACACAAAGACAATAAGTACCCGGGCGTACTATACGCACTGTCGTGAGCACCTAGAAGGAGTGTCGGCACCGACGAAAGTGTCCGCACACGTACCGTAAGTGTCGTAGCACCAGCAGGAGTGCCGGCACCGATCGACCGTGCTCGGCACACTTTAACAGACAAGAAAGTTGTAGCACTAGCAGATGTCGTGGTCATTTCATCACCTGTCTTGTGGCATTCTACGATTATATGTATTCCGAAACATCCTAGCTTATTATAAGGCATGAAGTTTTCCCACATCGAACTTGCTTCGCCTCGGCGGCGAGGTATGGTACATTTTTCACTTCATTTCTTTCTTATCTTAACCCCTGTTAATCATTTATTAGAGTCTCTAATAATTTCTGCAGATAATTATAGCTTGTCAAAGAAAAATACCACAAAATCTGGTCGCAGAACCAGTGGTACTGCAAGTATTCTCACTGCTTTGGTACCGTACCAAACTGTTCGAGAGTGGTACCCCGTACCTTTGATGGTACCGGTACCATTTTCCCGCACAGCCGGTACCGGCATTCTCACCCCCTCGCTTTGGTACCGGCATCAAGGTGCCATTCCATCTAAATGCATGCACTCCACCCTTTTCATTCACCTTTCTTCCATAATTCTCTTCTATTCCATCCTTCATCAAAAACCAACATGGAATCCCTCCAAACAACTCCACAAACACTTTTAATTAGCCAAATAATCCAAGGATTCATACTAAAGTTCACCAAACTTTACAAATCCATACAAATATGAAGGATTCCATATGTAATCGGGAGTATAAACTAGTGGATTTTCTAACCCAACTTCCCATAAATCTAGAGTTAGACACCCAACAAAACCCTACAAAGGGAACCAAACTAATATCTAAAGAAAAACTCCTAGCAATCCACAAATTCAAGTAGTTTTCAGATTAAAATCACTAGAATCCAAACAAAACTTTAGAATTTCCATACCTTTGCTTAACTCCTCCTTCTTCCTCTTCTTCTTCTTCCTCTTCTTCTTCTTCCTCTTCCTCCCAACCCGTATGCTCTCTTGTTTGGAGACCAAAAAAATGAGTTATTTTTGTCTCCCTCCCTTTTTTATAGTTAAACTTTCTTGTATTTGCCTTTTAGTCCTCCCTCATTCTATTATTTGCACTACCATTTATGTTATTTCCACTTTGGCCTCTAATCTTATCAACTTATGACTTTTAGGTCCCTTTTTGACAAATTACAATTTTGTCCTTATGTCTTGTACAATTTCCGAGTTTCTAAATTTCCATATTTCGCATTTAAATTACTTAAAAATTCAATTTATGCCTACAAAATACCCTAAACATGTTGAAACGACTCAGTATATTCTGGGAAGCATGCCCTGGCCTAAGTCCCGACATTCTTCTCGTAGAGGAGTTGGTATTGGCTTGGAAACACACTTGTGTTTGCCTGAATGCCGCTAACTCGCAAACCTCTTCATGTGGCTGTTTCTTAGCAACCTTACTTTCCTCCCATGAAAGAAAGATCTAGGGGTCTCAGCTGAGCTCTCGATCTCCTCCCCGCTCCTCGATTTTGGCGCTTCTCTCCGTCCTCGCTTAGCCGTTGTTGTCAAGTATTGTTGTTAGGAACCTGTGAGGCATGATATTGTTACCCTGTCGTGTCTTTGACCTTGCTGTGCTCCTCCCTCATATGAGAAGTTCTCATGGTTCCTAAGTGTTGGTTTGTAGTAAGTGGGAAAGTTGAGGTTGGGTTTAAAAGTATAGCTCTTGTTGTCATTGAGGTATTATGCCTCCTCAACTTGGTAGGGACCCTCATGGGTTGATCCCTCTTCAGCACTGTTTCTTCTTTCTCCTTCATCCACTGCCCCCACTTCAAGTGCAGTTTGCATTCTTCTCTCAGTATTTCCAAGCTTGCTTATTAATACATCCAACTTTGCTTCAATGGAAGTCATTATATTAAGCTCAATTACACCACTTCTCGCTTCCATCACGTCCCAGACTTTCAAATGGAGCTTGTAGTTGCATTTAGCAAGGTCTTCAATCACCGCCTTTACCTCCTCCCCGCACTTCTTCTTTGAAAGCCCCACAACAGTCGTGATCACTATACCCAGGTATACCGGCGGAATGGTAGGAACATATCCATCCGAAAGTGGTCGATGTATTCCATGAATAGGGTATCTCGAGTAATCTCGTATCTCCTCCCATGCATTGTAGAGATTCTCATCCTCCCCGCTTGAAGACTATAATTTCTTCTCTCTTCAAAAGCCGTATAAAGTACCCGCCTATATAGGCCTCCACCAATTCTTTGCTTCCCAATTTTCCACTGATCCAACAGTTAGTGACTCAAACCAAGTTGTTGCCACATCTCTCAGTGAAAAGGGAAAAAGCTGCAGCCTGATCACTTCTAGTCTCACCCCATTTAACTTGCCACAACTCTATATCTTCCACTACTCCCTAAAGCTTCAGAAGGAGTTCTGTAATTACACTTTGTCAATTCTTCTATGATCTAGTTAGCCTCTTCAACACTCTTCCTCTTAAATGCACCACAACAAGCTACATCAATTATACCCTTGGAAGAGTAATTCATGGCATGGTACAAGATGTCCATCTGAGTGATCTGGTCAATGCCATGCATTGGACACCTCTTCAATAGCTTATTGTACCTCTCCCAAGCATTGTATAGGCTTTCATCTTCTCCTTGCTTAAAGGCAATTATCTTCCTTCGTCTTTCAGATGTAAGGGTTGGTGGGAAAAATTTTCCATATAAGCTTCAACAAGCTCTTCCCAAGTATTTACTAAACCATAAGGTAAGGATTCAAACCAAGTTGATGCTATATCCCCTCAGGAGAAATGGGAATATCTCGCAACTTCATTATATCCGATCTCACCCATTCATTCGATCGAACGCCTCTAAAAATACCCTAGAATTTTTATAATAATTTTTGCCATATATTCCGGTATAATCAGCCAAACTCAAGTTATTTCGAAAATCGATAAATTGTGAAAAAATGAAACGAATATGTAAGCATATGATTAAATATTATATACTAAAATAAGAAATTGATTGAACCCGAAAATAAACCCAAGTGAAAAAGGGCAAATTTGAAAATTGTAAAATGAGGACCTAAGGGTCAAATGATAAGCTTAAATGCTAATGTGAAATTAATGATAAGTGAATGTGCAAATAAGGAGACTAGTGAGCTTTAAGTGAGAAAATGGAAAATGGGATTTCATGAGGAAGTCAAACATGGCCTTATAATGGATAAGTGATATTAGACCACATTTGGTCTTAGAAATCTCCCACTTGTGCAAAAACATTTTTGAGAGAGTGGGAGAGAAGAAAAGAATGTTTTGGAAATAGTTGGAGATTGGTGTGAATCTCTCCATGTTTGTGCAAAATTTTGCAAGATTGTTGAAGAAAAAGGCTAGGGCTTCAAGTGTAAAGAGATTTAAGGTATGAACCTAAACCCTAGAAAGTTGTATTTGATGTTTGGGTTAGAAAAACTCTAATCCATTCATGGGTTTTGCTTATGGTTGGCCTAGGATGCCTTTGGGAGTGATTTCTAGAGTTTCTTTTGGATTTTGGGGTGATTTTGGAGAAAAATCGCAAAAGTGCAAAAACTGGAAAATCTGGGCATTATCGGGCTTCTACGCCACAGTGTAGGGAACCCACGCCGTGGCGTAGACCTACGCCAAGGTGTGGGATACCTCCCCGCGGCGAGGCCGAGGTGCCAAAATGGCACCCCTCGGGTACACCACGTTGTAGCATTGTTGCGCCGCAGCGTAGCTACTGTTCACAACGAGCAATTTTTGGAATTTTGTTCTAAACACCTAGTTTTCGTAGACCTATAGTATAGGAACCCTAATAAATGAATAATGGGGTTCAAATAAGAATAAAACTAAGTGAAAACGCACCGCATTCTCTGCCGAGGAGAAGCTCTAAAGCAGTGATAATTGTTTACCCACTCAAAGTGGTGTATTTTATGTTCGACTAGGGCTGGTGAAGATCACCCAACCTAGATCGAGATTTAAGAAAGAGAAACTATAGAGCCGACAACTCTTGCTAGGTTCTTTTGACCTCTATTCCAATTCAAGTATTGTTAGTTCTTGTTCACTGAAGAGTATTCATATTTCAAGTGTTTGTAATTACTAAATAAACCCAATGAGTATATGGAATATATATCCTTGAAATGATATTACAAAAGTGCATAATGGATTTGAAAATGTGATATTTGAAATGTTTGACAATTAATCGCCATGAGTGATTAATCAAATTAAAACTAATTGGTCAATTCTTGACATCTGAATTGAATCGAGAGTATCAATTCCACTGAATACGACGGATGCACCAATCTAAGATCCGCTGCGACGGTGTACGGTATTGTTAAAATGTCCCACTTGGCGGATGAACCAATCGCATCCATCATGATTTTTGAATATAAATTTTTAAATGAATCACTCGGTCGAATGCACCAATAGCATCCGCTGCGACGGGAGACAAAATTGTTAAATGTAAGCACATTACCGAATGACAAAAATGGACGGATTCACCGAACTGAATCTGTCATGAATGTGAATTGTATAAACAAAGTGAAATAACAAACTTTAACGAGTGAAAATGAGATTTGTAAACTAAATACGTTCTTAAGAGTATATGTTTGAATCTCATGATTTGAGTTAAATGATTTGTTGCATATGAAAATGAATAAGCATGAGTATAGTTTGATATAAAAGGCATGGTTTTATGATAAATGCATGTTGTGTTAAACTGAAAATTGGAATATAATTGTATAGAACCACTAAGCATGAAAATGCTTAGCATGTAGTTTTTATCTATGCGCAAGTTTCAAGTAAATAGGAAAGAAGGCAAGATCAAGAAGCGCAGAGTCATAGAGAAAGTTGCGGCATATAAGTATACACCCCGTCATATGCGTACCATTCTTTTTTAACATGTGACATTTTGTGAAAAAAAGAGTTAATCTCTGAACTATTGTTTTATATATCATTTTGTAAAGACATGATACGCCATTTTGTAAACGTATTGTATAAAAGTAAATGTTTATGGGCCTACTATTTGAAACAATTTTCGCGTAATTGAAAAATCTAAAATGATATGACATGAATAAAGTGTTTTGATAAGATAAATGAACGGCTCGAGTAAACCGCTCCTAGCTTGGATCCACCATTCGCCCGCCGTGGATTCGGGTCATGACACTTTTGAAAAACAAATAAATAAAAACAAAAGAATTAAACGAGCATCCCGTATCGGTTTCTAATTCGCCTAATCGGGTCGGAAGGGGCGCTACATTGACTATATTGGTCATCCTTAGAAACCTCCCCATGTGGACATTAGGATCCTTAGAAGGGTGTCTTGTGAATTGATTTTGTTTCACCATGGTGATTAAGGCTAGCTTCAACTCAAAATTATTAGCATCCACAAATAAAGCTCCCACAAGAGAGTAGTCTTCTTATCACTGCCTCCATGGGTATTCCAGTAGTTTTCGCCTCTTGCATTGGTCTTGCTCTGAATTGCCTTTTAAGTGTTATCTCCCATGTTCCTGAGTTCACCCATCCTTTCTTTGCTCGCACTTTCAACTTCCTTAACCTTGTTAAAGTTTCACTTCAAAATCTAGATAATAAAGAACTCACTTCTTTTTCTTTCTATGCATAAAACAATCCCTGAAATGCAAGAAACTGATGCCACAATTAGATTTTGACCAAATCGATCAATGTATGATTTAATGATAGCTCAATGAATTCAAATTACCGACCAACTAAAAGAAAATATTAAAAACTAAATAATATAAGATGAAAATTGAATTACAACTGACGAATAAGGAATATAACCTAACTATATAACAATCATACCTAAAAAAATCAAACACAAACAAATATGCTACCAAACTTCAACAAAATTAGCAAAAATTTCTCTAAGACCACAAATTCAACATCTAACTAGTGTAAAAACTGAAAAAATTGAAATTTTAAAAAAATTGCATCAAATTAGCAATTCTCTTTTTTATTTGAATATCAGTCTTAAATTCTAATTCAATCCCCGACAACAGCGCCAAAAACTTGATGAACCCAAAATTCTTATTCACCTCATTTTTTATACTACTGCCAAGGACTGGTCAGTCCTCGATAGCGGCGCCAAAAACTTGATGAACCAAAACAAAAACCAGATTTCTGACATGGCTACCAAGGACTAGTTCAGTCCTCGACAACAGCGCCAAAAACTTGATTTTTTTTTTATCGAGTGCATAGCCAGTTCTGTTCTTCCCAAGGTCTAAACTTATACCACTCTTCACAAGGCAAATTAATACTAAAAGCAAGTGGTATTCAACACAGGGCATTCTAGTGCCTTGATGAGTCCAAAAACTCATTAGGTTTTTAATCCATTTTTCTGAGTTTATTATGAGATAAATGTTGAATTGTTTGAAGAAAAGTGGATAATTCACTCAAATTTCATTTTGGTGTGAAAATACAAAGCAAACTCAAATCCTTAGAAAAATCGAAGAAATCACCTTTACAGCTAGAATTGAGGTCACGATCGAGTTAGGGTCGCGATAAAGCTTCAATCACACCCATTCCAGGTCACGACATCAACAAATTTGGCTTTGAATAAGAAACTGAAACGTGAACAAGTGAAGTCGTGACTTGAAAAAGGAGGTTGCGACAAAGAAGACGTGGTCGAGACTCAAGGAAACAATCAAATGAAGAAATTCATGTCGCGACATCACTTTGATGTCGCGACAGCAAAAGGACATAACTGATGTCGCGACACCAATTTGAGGTCGCGACAAGGATCCTTCTATGAAGCCACAAGAGAGGTCACTGCAGAAGAAAGAGGTCGCAACTAGTTTTTAGAACATAAGGCTCCATTTCATGTCGCAACATCACCATGAAGTCGCAACATAAAAACAGGAAGATGCAAGATCAAGGACCAGAGATGATGTCGCGACCACTCAATAAGGTCGCGACCGCAAGAGCCGAGCAAGAGTGAAGTCGCGACACCACCTCGATGCCACTGGAAATAGTTGGGAAGAAAGAAATTAGCTGCAACGTAGAACCGAGGCTGCCACCCGAAGAAAAGAAATAGTGAAGAAAAAAGAGGTCGCATACTCACCATGAGGTCGACATGAAAATTGATACATATGAAGGCAAGAAAAACTACTAACACGACAGTACTAAGAAATCAAAGTCACAACATGAAGTCGCCATACAAGCAGCAAAGTGGTCGCAGTGAACCTAAAATTGATTGCTCCAACCTCGTAGTTGGAAGAATGCGGTTGTTCTGATGTCGCGACATGTACTCCAGGTCAAGGATATCGATACTACAGAACACCGAACAAATGATGTCGCGACACTCGATGTCGCCACCACCGACAAGGCAATTGCAAGACCAATTGGTTGCAAATGTAAAAGGAAGAGGTCGCGACCGATCATGAGCTATCAAGAGAAACCATGTAGCGACATCAATTCTTGAGGTCGCGACATGCAATGCTGAGTCGGGGCTTTTCTTCGATTTCCACCGAGCATTGGGATTCTACCGCATTCTTTGCATAAAGTATAAATAGATAGCTTTAGAATGGTAAAGTAGTTTTTTCTCCTTTCTTGACGACCTTAAAAGGGAAAAGAAGAGGAACTCAAGGTATATTATGTATAGATTTTTAATTTTTTTTAATTTTTAGTTTTATTTCTTCTGATTTGAATTCGCGAACTCGTGCAGACGAGTAGAGCTCGGATTTTAGTTTTATTATTTTTCTTATGCATTACCGTCGAAATTTATGAAATCTAGACAAATTTCTCTGAATTCATTTCTTCTCGCTTTATCAAGCATCATGTTGGTCATACAGGTGGATCTGCACTCCATTCTTAATTCGCAATGCAAGAATCGTAGCGCAGCCTCGCCGGATTTGATTTACATTTAGTTACGCTTCCCTAATACCATGGAGAATTAATTTGGGTTCGATTTTACTTCTCTAATGGTGTCGCTTTTTAATGGATAAGTCTCAATGGCAGTACCTAATACCATCTGAGGGGGAATGTATCTTACCAAATCCAAGATGCCCCTCTCGTGTGACACGTAGACGTAGATTCCTTAGAGTTGAGAGCATTCTTTTTCTAGTATGTTCGACTACCATTGATCGAACCGGGCCGAGCTCGAGTTCATTTTGATAAATCCCCATTTGCTCATAATTGAAGTCGAGGGGTGTATTTAACAACAGCAAATAATCGAGAGTTCACCTTAATCTACTTCTGTAAGTTCCAATCCCCTCGTGTCACTTAGATCCGATCATGAAAGGGATAAATCCATAGATCTCGGAGGTTGAGCCACCAATTAAGGTATAGTAGTAGAAATTTTGCGAACTCCGAGAAGGTAAAGTGCTAAACGCTCTCACAAGCCAACAAAGAAATGGGTATGAAGTATTGGAGAAAGAAAAATACCCTGGGATCTTGCAAGAGAATTTGGAATATGTAGCCGGTTTGATCTCTTGAATTTCGGTGAGAAGCAAGGATATCAAATCACTGAAGAGGGAGAAATCCAATTCCTATAATTAGGAAATCTTGGACAAAAATCAGATCCATACATAAATGTAGCAATGGATTTAGTGCCGAATCGGACCGTCTCCATTGTATTTCATTAATGGTTTTCGTTTCTCACAGTAAACTGATTCAATCCATTCTTTTATATACAATTTATTTTTAGTCATTTACTTTTGTTTTATTTTTGTGTGAACATATTCAATGGTATAGGAATTTTAAATTTTGTCGTTTTGACTAAACGTTCATTATGAGTTTTGAGTCCAAATAGTATGAAATTTTAGTAGTTGGAGTAGTTAACCCTGTGAATTCGCTTATCAATCTCTCAATGTGGAATGATACCCTCGACTTACATTCAGATTTACTACTTGTATGGCCTATGCACTTGCAGTGTCATAGACTGAACCCTTATTTTTAATCCTTAACATTTAGAGAAATTTATTTTAGAAAGCAAATTCATCCAAAGTGACATGGATATAAGAGAATTGTAAGGCTCTTGTAGCTATGTTAATTTGAGGGGTTTTAGTCTATATGGAAAAAGGCAAACATGCCTCTCAAATTAATTTTTTTTTCTTTGTAAACTGAACTAAGCCTCAAATGTCTGCAAGTGTATGGGTTGTACAAGTAATAAAGTGGACTCGAGTCCTCGATCGTTCTAATAAGGATCTACTTCATCGTAATTCGAGCCACAAATCAGGTGAAGATACCGGGAATTAATACTTAAAATAAATTTTTGGTTCTTTGTTCTTATGCAATGTTTTTGGTCTTTCAAATAATCATAGAATTTGGAATGAGTCAATTGCATCAAAACACAACAGGTTCAAAAAATGTATGGTCAGATCTGATTAATTTGTCTTTTCTCAAGAGGTACTTTTGTTAGATACTGGCTAACTTCCACAAATCTAACTTTTCACAACCTGAAACACAAGCTCTCAACCAAGTTTCAAGAGGTCAGGCCATTACTTTTATGAAATAGAGGTTCAATGCCTTTGAACTAAAAAGAAGAACAACACTTTCATATTCAACTCAAGAACAAAATAATCTGGGATCTAGCTCTCTAAATCACACCTCAACTATCACTTTGAGGGGATCTATGAGAAGATATCTCGGCAAAGAAATTAAGATCTCTTTTTATTGCATTACCGAAGCTTAAGAGAAACAAATTTTGATTCAATCATATAAAAACACAATCAATCATCAAACCATCAATTAATTTGCAATTGGAATTAATTCAATTAATTCATCCAAATTAGTTAGTTTTTCAAATTCTGAAATCTCAAACATCAATCCCAAGCTGATCAGGCAAGTTCACAAGGTTCGAAATCAGAAACAAAAAGTAAAATGAGAAAGAATTATAATGCTCTGCTTCACCAACAAGAGCTAATTCAGCTAAGTTAGCTGAGCTTTGAAGCTCCCCTCTACAGTGCTTTCTTTTCCAAGAAATTCTGAAGTTGGTCTTCCAAAAGCTACGCACTCTACCCTAGGAGCTTCTATTTATAGGCTCTAATGCATTGCCTTCTGAAAATCGAGGCTTTGATAATGCGGACTTATAAAAAGTCACTGGTCCATTCTTTTAGTCTCTCCTAATGTCGTAATTGATGTTGCGACATTTCTGCTATGATGTTGCGGCTCTATTTTTGGTGTCACGATTCTGCATTTTGCTTATCTGTGCAATGTTACAACTCCGAGTGTCAATGTCATGACTCGATAAGGATGTCGCCGTCGTGAGTCACTTACCTTGGAATTGGAGGCCTCAATGTCGTGATCCCTTGTTCCGATATAAGTTCGACTCTACTTTTGGTGTCACGACTCTGACATGATGTCGCGACTTTCTTCACCCGATGTCGTGAATATGATATAATGTCACAACTCTCTTCACCCGATGTCACGACTCTCTTCACCCAATGTCGCGACTTTGGACTTTAGACCACCTTTTGCTTCTTTTCTTGTTGTTTTATTTATTTTTCATGATATTCCTGCAAAAACACTAAATTTGGTGAAGTATTCATAATTTGAATTTAAAACGAGTATTCAACATACAAAAATCATGCAAAATTGGATAAAAATAATCATAAAATCTATGTTTATCAAGACAAATTCCAATCGGGGCGACTTCGCCACTTGCAACTTGTTGCTAAAGAGTAGCTTTGAGGATCCTAATCCTTCGGATCTTGCATGCCTGTCAAATAACAGCTCCCTAAAATAGATAATTATGCTGTATATATTTCAATAGTTTCCCGTGACTAGTTTTTCTAGTGGCAGTAGAAGCAAAACATGATATAACTCGCAATCTCACTATCATTTATATGTTTAAAAATGCACATGATTCACCATCGATGCATTAGAAGGATGGATTGGGGAAGGACCCTATTAAGGACATAGGCTATGTTTTCAACCTTAAGAACAATTTTCAGGTTTATGAACCAATCCAAGAAATTCGGGCTTGTCAATTTGTTATTATTCCAGAATGGATCGTAGGCTTTTACGTTTGTAGACATGATTTTGATCTAGCAAACTATATGTAAAAAGATATTGTTAGGGGTCAGACTTTAAAATATAGATTATTACGGCTTTAATAAACGTATTATGGCTCCCACTATTTTATTGCAGACTCATAACCCTCACTATGAACCCAAGAGAACTTATAAGGAAGCTCTCCTAGTGGGTCGATATCTAATATCACCATAATGACCTTGGGTTTACCCAACAAGTCACCACAGGTCAAAAGGTAGGTATCATACTTACCAATCACATTGACTTGCAATTATCGAATCCGATGCTATCAATTGATTGATGTATGCATCATCATTAGGTTATCAACTCTTTGACACATGTACATCTCATATATACACTACCCAACCTGTCTCCAAGCCCATTGATCTTGAGTTTACCCAACTAACCAATGAATTCACGAATCCTCGTCCATTACTATGGAAAACATGTTTCCATGGCTCAACATATTCATGTCGTGTGGCGAGCTTGGTTTTACTCTAATACAACTACATATCTAAAAGAACTATGATTCTAGTCTTATTAATGGAAGACATTAGTTTAATGTTGTTTAATGAGGGGCTTTTATTTAAGTCTCATTGTTTTATTATTACAAGCATGCATTTATAGTCTTTTCATTATATGAAATAATATAATCATAGTTCACAAACTACACGGTAATATTTTGGTTATGGATCTCTTCAATGTCAATTCTCAAGCCAAGAAGGAATTGACTAGGTCTTACTCTGTGGATATGCTTAGCACCATACACCTCCCATTGAAAAAGAAATTACAATTCTTCTTTCATGGTCCCTCTTTCTAAGCCTTACTCCTTCATCTTTACTTCCTTACATCTTTAATATATCCTAAACCTATGTAATCTATTTACATTTACAAGAGAAGACCTCAAGTTACATTTGAGGGGATTGAGATGAGAAGATAAGATAATAGAGAGAAAGAGAGGCAGGGACACATAGATCCTATTTACCATAAAAGAAAAATGCATATGCTCGATTACATTAGGCTCAGTTCATAACCAACCATCATGCTTATTCATACACCCTTAGCATACATTTAGTAATATGATATTGGCATTCTAGGTTTTAACTTTCAAAATTCAGTATTTCGGTCCAATTCTTTGGCCCATGATTGCCTTGTGCGTAGTTTCAACCAATTGGGCCTTTTGCAAATTTTATAATTTTAATTTAATTAAATTAAAATATTATGTTTCATAATAATTCATAATTAATTCACTCTTTATAACATGTCAATCGATGCCTTTGAACATTTCAAAATTTTTAGGCATGTTGATTTTCATTTTGGTCATACTAGAATGCGTCATCAAATTAAAAGATCCATAAAAAATATATTTTAATTTGAAATCATATTTTTCAAGTCTCCTACATAGTGTTAACATCCTTAAGTTTCATAAAAACCAAGGCTTAAGGGTTGGAACCGAGATTTGTAATCCCGAAACTTAATTCAAAAAACAGGTGGGTCGGGCTCACACATAACCCAAATTCTCAGAGGCAATCACTTTAATAAATTTTAAAAATAATAATAAAATATGATTTGATTATTTCCAACATCTAAAATTAATTTTAGGAAGTATAGATAATTTTAAAAAATTTAAAACCTTCAAAAAACATGCGTTGATATTTTCAAAAAATCAAAACCGTGGACTGCTTCCAAAACACCTAGAAAAAAAAAAAGCAGAAAACTGCAGACCTTGGTTTCAAGAATTTTCTAAATTTTTTTGGACATGATCTAACCACCCAAAAGGATGAAATTTTTTCCTTAAGGAGTCTAGTTCATGATATCATAAAGAAATTATGAGAAAAACTGAAGCTAATTGACCAGATCATTAGAGATAGAAAACTACACAATAAGGGTTTTGCAAACCCTAGAAATCGACAATCTCTTGAAAAGAAAAAACGATTTTTTATCATTTGGATTGCATCCAAACAAATTTATCTTTTGTTATAATCATTAACCAACATTAGATGATCAGATTATATGAACAAAATTTTCCATAATCAATTTTTTAATATTTAAAAATGAATTTTGAACATCTAAAACCCTAGATGCCGAAATCAGCACATCACCATACAAAAATTTGATTTTGATGAAGCCAAGAAGGCTCTGATACCACTGTTAGATTTTGATCCAGCATCATATCTGATTGCACAGCTGAAAAATTTGAACTTTGACTATACATCCAACCTAATGGATTCCTTAGTTCATCAAAATCAAAAAACCCATTCCATAGAAGGGAAAGAAACCGTTACCTTTGTAGTTTCTGTAAAACCCAAAAAAATTCATTTTTTCTGAAAAGGGGTAAAACGGTAATTTCGGTTGAAAACCGAAAATTCTCTAGATCTCGGATGACGAAACGGACTTCGCCGTTAAATTCGTCTCACGAAATCTAGTGACCTAGAAAAGTTTCTATCGAATTCTGAGACAATCGGAATATTTTACGATTTTCTGGGTGATAAGTCATCAGTGACTTCAGGGACGAGATTTTTACGAAAATCTCAGAAGTCAGGAAATGACTTGGGTTAAGTTCATTTAAAATAAAGTGAATTGAAAAGAAATAAATTTTTTTCGACAAAAACTATCCATCAAACAACATGAATCGTAATGTTTCCAAAATGGTTAACATTAACAAAGAACACACAAAACACCAATAAAAGAAGAAAATGTTGTTTCTGTAACAGAACCCCACTTATAGAGAAGTGATGAAATAATGTACTATGTTTCACCCTCAACTTTCTGATGACCATGAAATATCTGTTTTATCTTTCATCAAAAGCCATGATCTCAAGCTAATAGGCTTCGCTGGTGGCACTCCAAAACTTTAGTTTCCTCGTCAGTCCCCTGCTCAGGTGTAAACTCTACCGTGCCGCTTCAGCTCAAAGTCGCGCTGCTCGGAACAAGCTTTTCAAGTTTCGTTCTGCCGCCAACTAAAAGTAGCTCCAAATGAACAGTCATCGTTAATTTCGGATCAAGTTCGAATGGGGCCGCTTTAATTTTCTAGGGATCAAGTTGACAGTCATGACAGAATTCGAGACTTTTCGGCGCCTGACCAGGTTGAGGTTTGGTTTTGATCCCCGGATCATGTCTTCGTTTTGTGGTGTGTTTTGGTATCACAACATTCGGTGATAAAACCGCGGAAGGGACCAAGAGGTGCCCTGTTTTATATGGGTCCGAGAATTGGGCCATTTTGTGTGTTATTGTTGGAAATTGAATAATATGGATTGAGTGGTTCGTGGTGTCATTGTGTGACAAATAAATGACATAGTCAGATATGATTAAGGTCATTACATCGCTTCGCCGAGGCCAGTCGCGGGACAAATTGTGTCATCGCTAGGCCTAGGGATTTATGTGTGTCATTACCCGGGTGGTAGTGACTTGTGATGTCCATATATGCTTGAATTAGTATGTTTGATTTGGAATTTGTATGAACCGTAATATGAATGTCCAAATGATGCATGGATAAATATGCATGAGTATGTATGCACATATAGTTCTCATTATATATGTAGCATGGTATGAATAGGCAATGGCATAATTGCATTATACATGCACAAAAACACGTACAGCATGGGTGTGAGTGCATAGTTGAGATCGATAATCGTGTTAGGTGTTCGATGGTGTGTCGTGGAGTACATCGGTCAGGATCAACACAGACGGTGTCATTGCATTGCCTGGACAGGACAACGCCCAAATGAGTCGTGACGGTTATGAAAATGGAAATGGCTCATTGCATTTCATATGCCCTGGGGCACCCTAGAATAATAGGAGTGAGTACATGAGGTGGTTTATTGAAAGAATTGTTTCGGAGGGTTGACCAACAATATTATTTATCGGAGTGTGTCCACTACAGCATCGGAGGGTTATCCATATAATATCAATCGTCGGAGACTGCCCAATTGATATACATCGGAGGGTTGTCCATATAATATCAATCGTCGGAGTCTTCCCAATTGATATACATCGGAGGGTTGTCCATATAATATCAATCGGGCTCTGAAACCAGCCCCAATTGATATACACTCCGAGGTCATTCACAAAATGTGATTATCTGAGTGTGTCTATCAGATATACTCCGAGGGTTGTCCACGATTAAAAACAAATACCTTTGTTTGGAAATGGTTTTTATTCATGGCAAAATGCATGTTTGAGGGAGCCAGTGAGGACTCGAGGCGTATGGTTGTAAATGAAAAATGAAAAGATTAAGAGTAATCTTGGGTTGTCATCTGAATGATAAAAGAGAGTTCACACTTGGCAAATTACGGTGTGAGGGAGTCGGTGAGGACTCCTGTGATATGGATAGGGTGAGTCACATTCTCATCCATGACATGTGACATTTAAGTAGGGATATACATGATTCACTTGAATGTTTGTTTGTTTGTTTAGATGCTGCACACATGTGCACTTAGGTGGGGAGTAGCCCCTGTAGGAGATTATCACTATCGGGCTTCGCTTCACCCCTGCCGCACCTCTCTCAAGTACAAATAAAAAGTGTGCGGTTGATCCGCATTCGGGATCGCACATATGAAGAAAGCCGGATTGTGGCTTTTATATATATGGGTTTTATTTATTTGTATAAGAGTGATGTAATTTAAACTCTTATGGACTATGGTTTTATAGTCATGTGCTTATATGTTTGAGTATGGATAAATGGGCCTTACGTGACCATTTTTACTTCCATGTAATCTACAAAGTGGGTCGTTGTATAATATCGGGCCATGTTGCCATGTAATCAGACAGGTTGTATTTTGGTAGAGCTCCCCATACAAGGAGACTCGCCCGATTTTCGCAAATCACGTCCTAAAGGGGACGATGTTGTGGTGCTCCAAGCCACTCGACATCCACGAGTATCTCCGAGGGTTGACTGTCACAACAGACCCCCGGATAGGGGTGTCGCGCCCATCCTCCTTAGGTGTAGGTGACAAATCAATGGATTAGGACAAAAGCCAAACATGAGTGCTCCAAGTGCAACACCTCCAATGGTGATCCACACGTAAGACCTCCAGATGACTTGATTCAAGGTTTCTGCAAGAAGCAAACCCTAGAATCAGAGAAGGAGACATTTGAGATAGAGAGCACCTTGAGAGAATGTTTCTCTCTGTATCAAAACATGTGTGTTCCATCATATGACAGCTAGGGTTGATACGAGGCTTATATATTAGCCCCTTGCCATCCAAAAAAGACCAAGATATCCCCACATTAAAGATGGGTGATCAGCCAAGTGACTTCTCAATTAATAAAGCTTGTTCTGTGGGCTTCTAGCCCACTTACAAGCCCAACGACTCACGTGGACCCATTCATATGGCCTCAGAATTCATCTAATCCCTAGATTATCCAAATTTAAAGCCTTCTCCTTCGTTTTGGATCAAATCTAAAACCCTTTCCTTCAACTTGAATCCAATCCAAGACAAAATTACTTCTTCTACACTTTTTCTAAGTGTGTGACCCAATAGGTTTCTACTATGTTGGCCACTTGAATCAACCCTTTATTCAAGCAGTCATGAGCATCTAGCTACACATCATGATCCCTAATTTGATCAAAGAAATATGGTCTGACCACGAACCTTCCATATGCAATATACTCTGCAATGTTATCCTTCACTCCATACTATACCCACTCTGGTTCGTATATGGACTATACATATGTTCCCACTTGGGATGAAACTAGTCCAAGTGTATTTCTTCTTGTCTCAGATCCATTACTCATAGTATGCCATCGACTTAATTTCTCTTCATGGTTATCACTCTAACCAGAGATTCAGTAATGATCTCTACAAAGATAGCTTAGATATACATTTTTTCACTAAGTGATGAATCATTTATCACACTAATTACCTTCTCGAATACCTCGCCATATCTAATCCCCACCTCTACGAGCAACCTCTCTGAGGTGTGGAATGATCAAAGTCAAAGTATATAATTAGTATCCAAGATATCATCGGTACATCAAGCTCCAGATTCAGACTGTCGCTTATGATGACTATCATTGATGTTTGAATAGATAATCCATATGATTGTCTTCATACAGGTCTCCTCGCGAATCAGCTACTTAGCAAGCATCCGTAGATGTCTACTATAATCATCACGCTTATGAAACCTGATTACTTGATCGAAGGAGTACAAACATGTGCTAGTTTGTTCAGATCAACAACGTTCAGTCTTGCTGATTCTATGACTACGTGGATCATTTAGATACTAACATAATTGATATTACGATAGGAAATCTCATTAGTCATGATTTTCTTCACGCCATGCTACGATCACACTTCATTATTTGATTAAACAAGCATCGAATTCATTCATGTCATTAAATGAATATCAAAGTAATGAAGATGCGTTAATATAAATAAAACGTACAATAAGTGCTAAAAGTGATGGCCTTTAAAGCATTTCTCTAACAAAAATGAGATGCATAACAAGATAAAATGAGTATAAAAACTACTCATTTAACATGCTTAATTGACTCATAGTATACACTTAAATGTACAATATATAAAGATGGTAAGAAAATTATGGTAAAGATATATGCAATAGTTAGATGTATCTACTATTTTTAGATATGAAACTATAAGTAACGATGCATCCACATTTCAACATTCAGCTTTATAAAAGGATAATTATTAAATTTTAAATACAATTTTGGAGAATGACTATTCACTAAATTTGTAAACCAAGGAAAATTTAATTTTCTCAAAAATGCAAAATAAAGAAAATTGCCTTTAAATTGTTCAGGGAAGCCTAAAATATTTTATAGATCTCAGATGATGAAACGGACTTAACCGTTGGATTCATCTCGTAAAATCTAATTATCCAAACAAATTTTGTTAAATTCCGAGACAATCGGATTTCACACTTTGGGATGCCCGTGTCCGCACACTCCAAATGATTTTGAGAAAATCTCGAAAGTGGAAAATACTCAAAGTTCATTTAAAAATAAATTGAACTTTACTGACGAAATAAATTGTTTTTGGGAAAATGGACCCTATTGCCGTGGAATAAATGATTTGAACCTCTCACTTGTTCTAAGAGAAAATGGCAAAGGAGGGTCGGGGACAAAATATCCCACCCCATTTCGATTTTTCTATCTAAAGACCGAGAGAGGAAAAGGGAGAGTAAGAGAGCTCGCAGCCATTTCTCTCTTCGATCCTTCGAAACTACTACTTTAATCTCGTCGAGCCAAGAACCAAAGTTCATCTACGAGACGAAAGCTACACGTGGGTAACGAAAACAAAGGATTTCACCCTAATTTATCTTAAGCCAAGATTTCGAAATCAAACGTCGTGTTTAGGTGCTCCCATTTGCCTTTTCTATATAGACTCAAACCCCTCACTTAACATAGTGCTGACATTGAGCCCACACTTCTTTTGTATCCATGTCACTGCTGGGATAAGTTTGCTTGAAAATAATAATTTTCTCTTAATGTTCAGATTAAAAATAAGGGTTCGGCCATGACACTCCAAGTGCATGTGCCATACAAAGTAAATATGCCCAGTATCATCTCTACGTATATTGATAGCTTAATTACGTGATCAACTACTCCCAAAACTACTAAAATTTTTACAATTATTTGGACTCAAAACTCATATGAAGGGTTTTATCTAACGACAAAAATTAAAATCCTATACTATTGAATATGTTCAATCTAAATGAAAACAAAAGTAAATAACTAAAAATAAAATTGTAACAAAAGAATGGATTGAATCGTACTTATCGTGAGGAAACGAAAAACCATCAATGAAATACAATGGAACAACAATTCAAAGAGACTAAATCAATTGCTCATTTAATATAGATCTCGATTTTGTCCAAGATTTCCTAATTATCGGAATTGATTTTCTTCCATATTCACTCGATTTGATATCCTGCATTTCGGGTCAAGCATCAAAACCAAATAATCAGATTCCAAATTCTCTTGCAAGATATGTGGGTATTTTCTTCAATACTTCACACCCATTTCCTGCTGGATTAAATGTAACTTTGCTTTACCTTCACAGATTTTTGAAAATTTATACTACTTACCTTGCGGCTCAACCTCCATATCTATGGGTTTATCCTTCCCTTGATCGATATAAGCCAACACTCCGGATCGAACTTACCTTGTATTAAGGTGAATCCCTCTGATTATTTTATATTGTTAAACACACTCCTCCAACTTCTTGAAGCAGAGTTTAATGGGGATTTCCTCTATCAAATGAACTCGTAGGCTCGCCAGGTCATTAATGGTAGTCGAACATGCCCAAAAAGAATGCTCAACTCGAATCTCCGTCTCTCGTGTCACACGTAGGGCAATCCTGATATCAAAGTAAGACACCCTCAACCGGTATTAGGTACTACTATTGGGAACTTCTATCTAATAAAAACTGATAATTCACTCAAGTAAAACCGAACCTAAATTAATTCTCCATAATTTTGCAGGAAAGACTGTAACTAAATGTAAATCAAATCATCGAGCCGCGCCTGACATCGTGACGTAAATTAAGGAATGGAGTACCGATCACAGACACAACCACCGCATCAGATTAAAATCAGAAGAAATGAATTTTAAATTTGTCTATAGATTTCCCTATAAATTTTCAGTAGCATTACTTAAGAAAATAATATAACTAAAAAATCCGCTTCTACTCGTCGCACAGTCATAAATTCAAAACCAAATAAAATAAAAAATCTACTCTGACCGAGTTCCTCTTCTTCTCCCTTTTCTGGGTAGTGAAGACGGGAAAAACTACTTTTCTATCTAAATCTATCTATTTATGCCCAGAAAGAATCAGCCTAACCCCAAAATGCCTGTGTGGAAATCCAAGAAAAAGCCCAACAGTCGGCATCGCGACCAAATTGATCGCGACATGGATTTCTCGATGGCTCGTGGATCGCGACTTCCTTTTGCTGCGTAGCCATTTGTATTGCAAATGCTCGACGCGGGTCACGACATCAAGTGATGTCGCTAATTCGCACATGTCACACACCATTGTCTTCCTATTCTTCCAAATTTCCGAGAGTTTCCACACATGTGTTTTTAAAAGTTGCCACCACTTTGCTTCGTTTTATGATCACTTCATGTTGTGACTTCTTTGATTTCTTGGTCGAATTGTGTCGGGTGGTCTTCTCTTGCCTCATATGTCTCAATTTGATGTCGCGACTTCATGGTGATCACGATATCTTTTGTTTCCATTTCTTTTCTCTTCCTCGGTTTCAACCTGGGGCCATTGCAAAATGACATTTCCTCCTTCTCACTCTTCTTTTTCCGTGTCATACCTCAAGTCAGGTCGCAACTCTCACTTTTTCGCTTGCTTCAGGTCAATGCACCCACAGTGGTCACACATCATTTCCGATCCTCGGACCAAATCCGCCACAAGTTCAGTTCTCGCAAGTGTTTCTATTCGCTGTGTCATGTTCTTTCCAAATCTATTTTTGGTCAAAGACTTTGGTCCTCGTTTTATGTATGTCGATATCTATGCGATGTCGCGACATGAAATGGGGCTTTGTGTTTTTAAAAACTAGTTGCAACCTCTTTCTTTTGCAAAGACCTCTCTGGTGGCTTCATAGACGGATCCTTGTCACGACTTCGAGCGGTGCTGCCATATCATTTATATCTGTGTCGCGACACGAAATGATGTCGCGGTTACGAATTTCTTCATTTGATTGTTTCTAGTCTCACCATCTTTCTTTGTCGCAACCTTCTTCTTTTTAAGTCATGACTTCACTTGTCTGCCGCTTTCTTCAAAGTCGAATTTGCGATGTAGTGACTCGAATGGTTTGGGTAACCTAGTTTCCCGTCGCAACTTAAATTTTCGGGCCAGACTCCCAATTCACGCAGGGCCGGTTTCTTCGATTTTGCTAAGATTTGAGTTTCACAGATTTTCTCCCAAAACGGAAATTGGAGTTGACTGATCACCTTTCCAAAACAAATCTAACATTTATTCCATAATATACCAAAATGGATTAAAAACCTAATGAGTTTTTAGACTCATCAGTGTCCACGAGACTTCCTAGAGTTTCTTCTACACTCCAAGATACTTCCATTTGGTTTATTTTCATCTCAAAGGTTTGGCTGAGTTTTAATGCACTAAGGGTTTTTTCGCCCTTTTTCCAAGGGGTTGTTCTACAAAACAATTCGCTATGGTCAAGGCCACGTTCACCCTTTACGTATATTTAGTTTTTCGGCTGATTTTCTATTATAAAAGAGAGAATTTGCACAAAGATCCTTCAAGGAAATTATAGCTCTATCCGAACTTGATATGTTAGGTTTTTTAATCACCCACCAACCTCAACCCAAGTTATGATTCGTTTTCTGGGATTGCCATAGGTCAAGTTCCGTTTTGGGCCGACCCATCACAAGATTTTTTGACCGATTTCACTAAAAGGGAAAATTGGGTGCAACTTAAGGAAATTAAATATTTTGAGAACTTTTATGTTAAGCTTTTGAATCAGTTCCAAATCTACCTTATAACTCAAGTTATGGTCTGTTTTTTCGGGACTGATAGGCTATTTAATGGTTTGTGTCCGCATTTTTAGACCTGCGCCATGTTCTTGTAGTTTTACGTAGTAGAATTGTAATTAATTTTTCGGACAAAAATTTGAAATGCTCAGAAGGCTGTATGATGCTTTCTTCAGACCGACTAAACTGTAATACAAAAAATATTTTGCGTTTTTACAAAAATACCACGTAACTAGCAATTTAAACAAAAATTTTATTAATCAACAGTATTATCAAATAATTAATAATAAATACATGAAATAAAAAATAGCTTAATATATTATATATATATTATAATATATTATAAAATATAAAGTTAACAATATATAAATAAATATATATTATCCCAAATAAAAATATTATGAATTTATAAATTATTTATTAAAACAGTCACACACATTCATTATGTATATTAAAATAGTGTAAAAAATAAAATAATAATAAATTATTTTAAAATATAATCGGGCGGTTTATTATTATTATTTTGATACATGCATTCATTATCATTCAGTCTGCTTTTACCCCGAAACTATTTAACTTTCGAGATTTCTGCAGAAAATCTCTTCGTCCCGGAGTCATCGACAACTTATCACCCGTAAAAATCGAAAATTCCTGTCTCATAACTTACCTAAACTTTTCTTGGTCACTAGATTTTCGCGAGACGAATTTAACGGTGCAGTTCATTTCATCATCCAGATCTGAGACTCTTCTAGGCTCTCCTCAACCCCATGACAATTTGTCATTTTTTATTAACATTTTTCCATTTTTTTTTGAAAATTTCAATTGGTTTACAGAGTAACAACACCAACCAGATCGGATTTGAGAAAATAAATCAAACTCATTAAAAACCTCGATTAAATTAAATTAAACTGAAAATATTACAATGAGGTCGTGGAAGTGGAATCAAAAATAATTTGTCTTGTCATCCTTACCACTACCTAATGTTAAAAATGAACAACTTAATACTCACGTTATTAAGACTATTCAGCATTAAGCTCAAAAAAAATTTCTATTCAGCATTAAGTAAAAACAAACACCACCTAGTCCCAAGATGTACCAACCAGAGATAAAAAGTCCATAATTTGTTCAGATCGGTACTCAAACACGTGACGATAAATTTGTCCTATCTGTCCGACCAGATATCCTACCCAGTAAAATTAATCCCTTTAATCCTCGCTAGAGGGACTAGTTTCCTAAATAAGTTCTAACTATTATGTGTATATGACTATTATTGCATTTAATGTTACAGACATCATTAAACTGTCTTCGGTGGATCAAGTTATCATCATTTCAAGCAAGAGACATAAGGTTTTGATGTTAATGTGTGTGGGCTTTAACATGTTGACATGTGATAAATCGGGTGTGTGCAATGACCACACATGACCTGACAGCAGCTCACACTTTGTTTCGTTTAACTGATCGGCGATTCATGGAACAACGTCAACAATCGGTCTCACCCGAATAACTGGTCGCCGTAAATATCAACCGGGTAAAAGTGTAAAAGGTGAAACAAGGTCTCCCAGTTCGGGGTGCAGACTATATGACTCTGACTCTTAATTGTTTTTTTTTTTTTTTTCTCTCAGCCGAACTTCAGATCAGGTATAAACAATTTAATAAATAAAAATCATTTACATACAAAAGAACTACCACCTGAGTGGTGTCCACTCAATATCTATACACATATACCCTCAGTCCCATTTACTTGTACAACATATACAAAACTTTAGCAATTTCTATTACATATTCGTGAGTGAGAACCCATCAGATGAAACCTCATTAGCGGTGTCTAAATTTTATTGCTAAGTTTAATTTCTTCTCTCAGACCACACTGATTAAACTCGCTGCTTTACGCTAGGGAAACGCACTATAACTTCTTACACGCACATGCATTTATACCGAATGCTAAATCAACATATAACAAAGAATGTATATTAGAATCTTCATGAATCATATGCATAAATTTACACATTACATACTTATCCTTGTAACAAGCTTATGCTTGTTCAGATTTCAGATACCTGCATCGAACTTATACTTATAGCAACTTATACTTAATTAACTTACACTATAGCGCACTTATTCTTATTCCGATTCCTAGACACATTTTGTCTGACTCAAGTAGATATACTTATACTTATCTCCTGCATTTCACACATACTTATACTGGTCTCCGTAGACTTATACTTATATAGATTTCCTGTATTGCATAATCAGTTATGCAATATACCATAGGGCTTATATACTTATACTACTGAGATTACACTTGTCTGAGGAAAACTTAGGTCATGTAGATACATACATGGAACGATACTATTATGAATCTATTCTTTATACCTAAGTACCCGTAAGTACCATTGCTCAAATGTCCCATATACACACTTATGCTTAAATCAAACTTATATTTAAAGTAATCCGTAGTACTACTAACTTATACTCATACCTAAAATCATAAAATTTCACCAGTTTATCCTTACATCCCGAGTTTATACTGAGGTACCCTTTAGGTACTACGCAGAATTAATCA
Source organism: Tetrastigma voinierianum (assembly GCA_016808115.1). Classification (NCBI taxonomy): domain Eukaryota; kingdom Viridiplantae; phylum Streptophyta; class Magnoliopsida; order Vitales; family Vitaceae; genus Tetrastigma; species Tetrastigma voinierianum. The sequence continues at coordinate 62,174 of JAEQBH010001859.1, read as the reverse complement.
TATACGCAGGTACCAGGTACTACAAGAACTTATACTTATTCTCAGATTTCGATCTGGCTCAGATACTGAGCATTACAATTACTCACTTTCAGATCTCATATAACAGACATTACTGAGCTTATTCTCGTAGATTGGATCTCATAATTTTTGCATTGTTTTTTAAAACTACTCATGTTTCATATTTGTCTATATTTCCATAATTAAAAACTGTATACTCACAAAAAACTCTTCATCTTACATGCATCTATAAGTACTGCTGCAATGTATACAGAGTACCCGCAGTGCATATCTCGCATCTTTACCATATTCATTTCTTTTACCTTATCTCTTATCTCGTAGTCTTACCACATATATTAAGTCAAGGTCGTGACTCTATGCAAGATACTGAACATTATCCTGAGTGGTGGCCAAATCACATCAAATACATATACCGAGTTCAGAATATAGATTTAACATATCCAATAAGTTTCTGTATTAGAATCATATTCAGACTTATACATATTCAGCTGCCATGTATCCGATTCGTTCTTTACATGTTCCATGACTTTGTTATGGCAATCGGAACATATGGTACCTGGTATAAAAGGTGGCAAGTGCTGGCATACCGGGTCTACGCCCATGTACTTTTTATATACATCTATAGCCGTTTATCTAGACCGGGAACCATGAATGATGACATAGTACACCAAGAACCTCAAGGTATGGTACGTGATCAAAATGATACGCGGTCGCTTCATCGCACAAGGTCGAAGACCAGTGCAAATGCCGGTTATTCGGACGTGAACGTGATCGGCCTTAATGAATAAGCGGCGGTCGAGCACCAGCGTGTGATTTCAAGCACCAACGTATCGTCCACTCATTAATTTTCTGCCCTAGGTGTCATAATGATCGCTATGTCTTTCGAACTCATAACGTATCTTAATCACATTCCGTGTTCGCGACATATTTCTTTTCACGCTCACGCTCAGCGTTTCCGCTGCTTTATATTTCATATCATATTCATGCTTCACCAACACATCTATACTAGTTTCTTATGTTTTTCCTCGTTTACGCTATCGTGATATGGCATTTTACATATACTTGTATAGTAGGATACCTATGTATTCACACCTCATTCATGTATTTCTTATCTTCTATAAATCTACTTTACTTAGAATGTAATCATTCAAATCGAATCATCCAAACTCAAGTTATGGCATTTTTACATAAACTAGTCAGCTTACCGATATTACACTATGACGCTTGTAATACCTCATTTTCTGTGAGGCTTAACTCTTACACTTAATCTCGGTTCTCTTTGTAATAATTTGAGTTAAGGTGATATGGGTCCATTCCAAACTGAATCACCCAATTGAGCACCTCGAAGTTATGTCCTAAACAACTTGACCACTCTCCGATCAAAACTGATAAATTTGCTTGGAACATATCTCTTTGAATGGAATTTTTAGCCATAGAGTCAGAATTAGAAGGTAGTTATTTAATGGTGTTTTATTCTCCTCAAGTCTAGTTATCCAAAGAACTTGAATCTTCACCAAATCCGATAAGAAATGGCAAGTTACGCCAAAATACTACCATCGTCCAAAACAGAACATCATGGCACGGTACTGGGCTGATGTGGTTCATGTGGTACCCCGGGCATTCACACTGCCTGTACCTGCATCACCTTCGAAAATTGTCCAGAAAGGTGGTTTTTCTCCCATTTTTCCATATTTTTTTACCCAAATCAACTAAATAATCAATATACACCTCAAAACCACTCCATATCCATCTTATAACTTCTATTCTACTCAATTCATCTTTCAAATACTTATCTTACTTCAAAAACCTATCATGAATTTCTTCCAAAACAACTATAATATGGGTCCTAACCCATACATAAACCAAACATAATGAATAGTTAGGGTTTGTTCTAAACCCTAACTCAATTACTTGTAATTAATCCATGAATCCAACCTCAAAGGAAGGATTCCATATTCTTCTCAGATTATTTGGGGCTGCTTTTACCAACCTTACTTCAATAATTTTAGTATATATGAAATCCTAACAAACCCTAGGTTTGGGGGACAATTGCATGGAAATCCATACAAAACTTTAGAATTTCCACAAAGAATTCATGTTCCATACAAATTCATACAAAGTTCCATACCGCTTCTTTCCTTTCCTCTCTCTCTTTCTCTTTCTTTCTTTCCTTTCCTCTCTCTTCTTCTACGATTTGTTCTCTCCCCAAAATGAGATTCAAATTTTAATCTTTAAATCCAAGCTTTCCCTCTCTTTAGGCCATACTCAGTCTCCCAAAACTACTTGGGTTGTTGTCATTATTTCACTTTAGTCCTTCACTCCTCTCTTTTGCAAATCAAATTAGGCATAATTCTATTTTAACCCATAGCCTTTTCCATCTTATGATAACACTCCTTTTGGCAAATTACATATTTGCCCTTGATCTTGTACAAATTCAGTTTTTGAATTTCCATGTTTTGGTGCATTTAAATTACTAAAAATTCAAATTATTAAAGGTATCATTCTAAACACGTCGAAAAACCACTATAAGATATTTCAAAGGAGCATAAAATAATACCATTAGATGATGTAGTGATGCTCGATGTCAATATGAGTGCTCCAACGATTGACATGTGATGAATGGTTAGAAGTGGCCATTACATGGCTTTGAGCTTTTTGTAAAAGGCTATCATTTGATCATAAAATGACATGTCAATGTGAATGTCGATATATACTTGTATGATATATTGACATGAATGAAATAATGTATGGAAATTATATGCACATATATAATCGTCCATGATGCATTGGGCGATATACACATGTGAAAGTAGAGTTGTCCATATAACATTCATCGCAAGATGCGATATAATGATATCACGAACGACATAATCGCATTTCATAATATATCGACATCGCATGAAATGGTGTAAGCGCAGCATGGTTAGAATATTCACCAGCTCGGTGAATTATGGTGGACTTGATACCTTGACGACGCCCGTTATAGAGTTCCACGCTGCATGATTCAAATTAACACCGCTGGTGTTGATCAGCGGCTAGTAATGGGACAACATCCAAATCGAATCGCGCACGGTTTGAAAGGGAGGTGAAAACCCAGATTCTCGCCGACATATGTATCATAATAAAAGTCAGAAAAGTCATTTCGGGCGCAGTTCTCTACAATGAGACCTAAATTGCCATCCATAAACACAATTTAATCCTAAACAAAGTTGATATCGTAGTTTGTCTAATGAATTTAATTTATAAAACAAAAGCTGTTTTTGAAAATATTATTGATGAAACATAAATTACGGTTTTCACACTTGGCATGTGCATGTGTGTGAAGGAGTCAAGAGGACTCAGATACAGGACATGAGTCACATTCTCATCCGCTTATACGTGGAGTACTGAAAGAGAATGCGTATGTTTTTAACACGCGTACTACACGTACGCAAGACATGAAAGAGCCTCAGTAGAATTATTCTCACTCTGACATCGCTTCACTCATGACCCTGCATTATTGCTGACACCTACGAACGACGCCTCGCACAGCGCCGTGACTGCAAATAAGAAATGACATACGATCTTTGATAAAACTCTCAAAATATTTTGTATAAAAAGAATTGTAATTGTTCTTTTCGACTACTGCCAATATAGCTCCAGTATGTAATTTATGGTAAGAGTAATGCGATCGAACTCTACGAACTCGTGTATTTGAAAGGTATTATCATGATATAACAGATATCTTAATACGATGTATTTGACCTGCATTGGCCATTAATACTCACGAGATCTACGGGTTACTATATATCAAGGGCTGTGTCAGATATTAGATAATAACACTCTCAAAACAGTGATACTTCATCGATTCAACATAGATCTCGGGAGCAACGAGACACAATAGCCACAGATTTCCATAATTCGAAATTCACTGCGACTCAAAGAGCCACTGATTATCAATGAGACTCTTGATTTTGAAAGGCCACAAATTTGAATAATTTCTTAAACTTGACTTTGATTAAAACCCTTTTGACTTAAAGTAAGGTTTGGGTGAATTTTAAAACATAAGAAGTGAAGACTGAAACCTAATGGATGAATGCTTTTCCTCACTTGCATAATAAAAGACAAAGTTTGGTCGCCGCCTAAGGCCACGGTATCAATCTGTTTCCCTTTTCCCTTGTCATTTTATGAATCACATACAAATTTTTTCCTCTTTGGATAAAAATGATTTAAAAAACAATCACTAATTAAAAATAAATGACATACTCATATAGAAGTTTGGCTTTAGATTAAAAAAATGTACCAAAGAGTTGCATTTATCTTTGACATGTATAATTAAAAGGGAAGAATCAAATGTTAATTTGTTCATTTTTTTTGAATATTTAAATTTATTTAATTAATAAACTTTAAAATGGAGAAAACCAAATTATTTTTTAGATAAATTTTTAAATAAAAATGTTTAGGTTATGTTTCTAGTTCTCATAAAAATATGAAGAAAATGCTAGAGAAAGGAAATAGAGAAAAATAGAAGGAAAGAAAATGAAAGAAAAAATAAAAATATAGTTAAATATGTATATAATTTTTATTTGTTATTTCAAAATCATTTTATTTATTTTGACTTTTCCATATAAAGATTAAATAATTATAAAACATATAAATTTATTAGTAACATTATTTATATTTAATTTTTAAAATTTTTTATTAGACAATCAAATATAGAAAAATCATTTTTGATATTATTTTTTTTCTTTCCTTACTTCCCCGTAACCAAAGACAACCTTACCATTTTCTTAAAAGATAATCCTTCAATCGTTTTAAAAAACTTTCTTAGAGAAAAGGAAAAATGTTTTTTTTTTAATCCACAAAAAATTATGTCTTTATTTGTTAAATAAATTTGTAAATAGTAATAAAAAAAAAGATATCTTTAATACTTAAAACGCATGGGAGGGACTTAACGCTTCTTCCTTCTCCTCTGTCCCATTCACTGACTGTTGAAAATGAGATTATATCTTATAAATAATGACTAAAAATCAAATAAAACTTTAAAATTAAATAATAACACAAATAAATTTACCTGATGGAATTAGTTGAGATATGGTTAAACTAGTCCGAATATTCATGATTATCAAAAAGTGACACAGTAGTTATGGCTTAGACGGGCATAAGAAATACTCTAATATTGTAATACAAATTGAATAAATATAAAAAAAATATAAATAGATTTGATAAATATTGTGCGTGAGTCCATGAAAGGCGATGGAGGCTCCCACAGAGAATCACTCCACTAAGATCTAAAATTGTTTTTCAGAGAAAGTAAAACTGGACGCCACCGCTTTTCAAAAAAAATTTGGGAAACAGCGTCACGGATGAAAACAATCCTGACGCGAACCCACCAACGGGATCCACGTACCCCGCGTTTCTGATCTCTTAGGTGGCGTTGTCCCATTGAGGAGTCACAGCTGCTCCAGGACCGCAGCCCTCAAATCTTCGCTTCCGCCGGTGTAGGTTGCCGTCATTGTAAAAGATGATCTCTCACTGAAAGCACACCTTATTTTTCTCTCAAGAATTTAACGCGCGTGACTCCCTCTGTGTGTGTGTGTGTGTGTTTTTTTTTTCTCGAGAGCGTTTGGCTTGGAAGAAAATTTTAGCTTTTACTTTGTGCAGAATTTACCACCTGTTTGACTTGTTATCTATATTTTAAAGAGAGAGGTGTTTCGAATTGAATTGGTTTCGGTTGTAGGATGAGAAAGTGAGAGAGTGATTGTTGAATTTGTGAAGATCAGGAGATGGTAAGGCCCAAGATGGTGCATGAGGGATGGGATGGTGCGGTGTGACGGAGGAAGATCGGCAGATCCTACATCCATATGCGCTTGGCTGTGTTGAGTCCTGTCTGCTGTTATTACAAGAGAAAGCCTCAGCATAATGTGGTACTGTCTCAATTTTTTTTTCTTTCATTGAAGTAGAAGCTAAGTGGAAAAGCAGCATATTCTGTTTGGGAAAAGTCCGAATTGGGATTAGAATTGAAAATTGTGGTTGGAGCCGTGGAGAATCTTTTATCTTTTAAGCATCCATGTGAAATTATTTTTGGTGGATGCCATTAGGATTTGATTATGTGTGTTTTTGCTCTTTGATTAGGTTGATCAAGGCGCTTCTGATTGATGGGACCAGGGTGGAGGACAGAGGGTTGAAGACTCACCATGGATATGTGAGATGCTGCTGCTGGTTTACTTGTCGTCATGTTGCTTTCTGCTTGCTTTCGATATGTTCTTTTGATGATAAACGGAACTAAGAACCTTAATTTTGGCATTTCTTCCAATCGACTTCCGGATTCTGTTGCTTTTTTTCTTTTTTTGAAAAACAAACTGAGCGATGTATTTTCTATGTAATCACTGAGATTTTGGAGAATTATAGCGGTGGACTATACTTCTGAAAACAGAACCTGGTGAAGTTGTTTGATCTAAAATGTTTCCATTATTTTCTTAACTTTTATGAACATAACCAAAAGGATGGCCCCTGGGGGTTGGACTGGCAATTAGTGAGTTCTACCTGATTGGGAATATTTCCTGGTTTTATTTTTCTGGTATATAATGCATGCTTGAGCCTCTTGGACTTTGGAATGATTGAAGTTGTATCAGCTGTTTGGTTGATTTGATGCTTGCGATTTTGTGGAGGCATTGTGTTACTTTGGGAACTTTTGGTCATTTCAATTGTTGGTTTGTAGCAGTCTAGTTTTTGTTCTGATGGATGTAGTGTCTGATGGATGTATGAAGTGTTTGAAGCACTTATATGTTTTCATTTTCCCTTTGTTACAGGGGTTTACTTTCTATGGGCAAGTCATTTAATTTATTTTTTTGCATACTGGTAAAGCAACCAAAGCCATGGAAGCCAAGTACATGTTTTAGACTTGACATGAAGATGGTTCCATCATTATGGTTATTTGGTTAATATTTCCCATAATCTGCAAGAATATTTATTTCCAGAAATGGAGAAGGATATTGATTGGCATCCTAGAAAATTTTGGAGAACTAGAAATTCCACTATTAGGCTTTAAATGGAGAGTGCATATTGTGTGGATGGTCATATAGGGTCTAAAATTTGAACTAGCTGTAGGCTCACGTTCACAGTACAGATAAAACTTGCAGCACAATTCTAAAAGGCTACATCTAGCGAAAAGTAGTCAGTCATGGTTAATCACTCTAGAATGGAATCCAATAGATCATGGATTAGTTGAGAGGGACAATTTGAACTACAATCAATATGGTAGATTAGGAGTTGTGCTTTGCTGATTAGCTTCGCATTGAAATTGCATAAATAGTGAGTAAAAGTTAGGAGAAAGTGACTGGACCATTATGCAGGTTGCGTTGTGCACTATCAATTATATCTCTATTAGATGTCAAGTGTCTTTCGGCTGGCAGTCATCCACACTGCAACAGAGTAAGATTCTAATGTCCAACTCTCCCGCCTCAAGCTGATGCAAAAAATTGCATGGCCATCTCCTGCAAAATGTCAGCCATTTCTTAAGTTGCTTGTTGGTGAATATCAGCAAGCTGCTGTCCTCTTTTAAAAAATGTGCAGATCACTTGACCCTCTGATAAAAAATAAAAAGACTGGCAGATCACCTGTTCTATCACACGGTGCCGGAGTATCTTAATATCTATAGTTCCTTGTTATTTTAATACAATTCAAGCTCCTAGCAAGTGACTTTAAACTCTATTATTGTGACATTTAACCTACTGAAGTTTTTAAATCCTATATAGTTAATAGTTCAGACTGTCCTTGCAGGATTAATCAATGCTGAGGTATTACATTCAACCCTCCAAGTATCTGGCCTATTGCTATGAATTACAGTATACTGAGGTTCTCATATCAGTGTAAAACTCTTCTCTCAAATGGCCTTGTTAGTGAAGGAAAATATTTTCTGGGCAGATCTTTGGGTACTGAAGGATGCTACAAAGATCAAGTTCTGATTAAGGGCATCTAGGAGCCTACCTGAATTGTAATGTCAACAAAAATATTTTTTCTGACTTTCTGTTCATCATCATTATATGTTCCCTACATTTGATTAGGGTTCAATTGGCGTTTCAACAGGTATGCATCTTACAAAATTTTCAACTAACAATATCAAAGATGCTCTTCCTTTGAGAAATCCCTTTTAAGGTTCTGACAAGCAATGAACACAATTTGAAGTAAGTGCTTTTGGGTGCTTCTCCCCCTGCAATCATCGGAAAAGGAGGTCTGTTATGGTCCAAGAAGTTTGTTATTTTGGAAAATCTCTGATTCAGATTACCACAAAGTTCAGCCTAATGAAAGCTAGCAGATCCCTTGGACTTTAAACCCATCTCTCTTCCACTGTAGAAAAGGGGCCTACTAGTTGGAAACTAACAGACATTTGTGTGACTTATCTCCTCTCTGTTACTGAAAGCCTAGTGCCTCCATACCTCCATTCAACTTGAATACTCCCCTCTCCATTGTGAAAACCTCCACTCTGGCTCTTAAGTATTTTTTCTTTCTATGCAATGCTTTGATTTACATTTTTGTTCTTCACACACACACACACTCACACACGTGCACACACACACAAACACAAACAGAGGAATATATATATATATGTGTGTGTGTGTGTGGTGTGTATTGAATTTTTGTTTCTTATTTCTTTTTCCCATATAGCCTGTGATGAGGCTAAAAGCTGGGTTTAGCTGATCCATGGGCCATTGATGAGCCAAAAAGGAGACTTTATCTTGTCATGCTGTCCGGGGGTGGTTCATAATCATCATAATGTCTCTAAGGGAGGGAGGGAGTGAGGTTTATTTTATTTCTCACTTACAAAATTATTATTATTTCTTCGTTTATAGCTCACACTATATTTATATCGGCATCCAATACTTAGACAGTTAATTTTTTTTCCATTCATATTGGTGTTATATAAGATGCATCATAAAAATATCATGGTTCAAGAAAGCATTCCCTTGCCTTGTTGAAATTCCCTGGTAATTTTTTTGTCATTTTACCTTATTTTTATCCTTGCTTTGGCAGATGGTTTATGTTTTATCTATTTACAACAAGAAAGAGAAGTACCATCGAATCACGGTGCGTGGTTTTTCCATTTCGTTTCTGATGCTTTCTTGGTTTCTTTACAGATTTTTGGTTACTGAAGTTAGATTAAGTAGTTTACATCATTTACAACATCTACATATCCAGGAAAAAAAATTGGTTTACATCATTCAAATGCTACTATTTCTCTCTTTTACTGCACATTTTTAATCAAGCATCCATATCATGTTGGTATTTTCAGATGAGTGGATTGTTTTATCTGTGCTGAAATTTTTCGTATTATATTTTTCTTTATACACACATAATTAAGTAAATTACCCTTTTTTCTTCTCCAATCATGATATGCATATCCTTTATCCAAAGCTAGCTTATTTTTTAATCTTTTGGGTTGCAATCTACCAACATCAGTCTCCCAAAATTTGTAGCTATCAGCTCTCTTTATAAAATGGAATTCTCACCTCAAAATTTTTCTCATCTACATTGTTTAAAATGTGAACCTCCCTCAAAAATATACATCCAAAGAAAATTTATAACAGTATTTTGTCAATTTTGAGTGTTGTTGGCTGTTTTATTCAAGTTTTTGCCCTTTTTTACACTAGACAAGGTTTTATCCCTTTTTTCACATGTGGAATATATTTTTGTTTCTCCTCTGGAAATTATGATAACTCAACAGTGAATTGTACTTCAAATAATTAAGCATGGAGTGCACACAAATATTTATAGTGCAATCAGCATGTCCAATTTCAAGAAGGAAATTGACTTCTGCAAGGCTTACTTTCTTGTCTCCTCTATTATCATGCTTTGTCGTTATGTCATTATGTTTGCATATTGAAAGCTGATATCTGGGCCAGGACTGCGGGAATACTTTGATGTAAGAAAAAATTATTGAAGCTATGTTCTTTGTTTCAGATGGCAGCATTCAACATTCAGGAGGCATTAATCTGGAAAGAAAAAATTGAGTCTGTGATTGATCAGGTTTGTTTCCTTCAAATTTCATGAGTCTACAATCCTTCCTCACTCATTCCACTCCCTCCTTGCCGCCGATCTGTCGCCACCCCTCCAGATCCCCCACATCCATCTATGTTTGTGTGTTCTTTTATCACCCTCCTTTTCTTGTTATATCAAAAGTACATGCAAATGAGCGATAACAAGTTCTGTGACTGTAGTGGATGTCTTTCTCAAAATTGTTGCTTCCAATTTTTACTTAGTTTGAAACAAAATGGTTTTTGGTTATCCATGTAGTGGCATTAGATCTCAAATATATTGATCTACAGCATAGTTACAGTCTCATTTGGCATTTTGTATAAATCTATAACATTCTGTTAATTAGATGGGTAACTGTATTCAGGACTGATTATGTATTGATGTCATTCAGCATCAGGACTCACAAGTTGGCAATGGAAATAAATATATTTCATTTGAATATAAATCTGGGATGGATAATGGAAGGGCTGCTTCCTCATCAGACCATGAAAGTCAGTAAGTATCAAGTTTAACTTTATTTATTATCTGCTTGTGGTTTTAAGTGTGTGGATTCTAGTGAAAAGTGCTGTCATGTTCTGAACCATATTCATAGTATGTTATGCGAAGTTTGGAGTCTCTCCATATGTAAACACTTTCCAGTCCTGATAAATTTTTATTGCTTCAATATCACCCAATAGTCTGGGCTATTTGCTGATTATATTGTAGGTGCTATAAGATTAGTATGGAACTATCTGTAAAGAATAACAAGTTCACTAGAGATACTAGCTCGACAAATGTCCTCTAACTGGCCAAACAAAGATCTTGAGTAAGCTGTTGAACCAGAGATCTAGCTCTGAAAGAATGGTGTCTAAGTTCTTAGAAATGGTAAGAAAAACTTTGTTCATGCTAAGAAAGGTATTCCCCTCACAGGAATAACTTCTAGACTATGCTTACATGTTCATGAGTTCAATATGTTGAAGAAACATTCTTCTAACCCGGCCATGTTAGCAACTCAAAATGGATTTGTAAAGCTTTGCTCAAACTAGGATACCCTCTAGAGCTTGGAGGAATACTAGAATGCTTGATTTACTCAAGGCACATTTATGCACTTCTCAATCTAATAACTAAGAAGGTAGACATTGAATTGATTAAGTGAATGGGTGTGTGCCTTTCATTCATTTACTAAGATCCATTCATGTCTTCACATATGGTTTTTTCTTTTCACATTTCTTAAGGTTTGTATATGACTTTGTCTTTTTTTTTTAAATCTTTTTATTGAGAAGGATAAAAATTAGTAAAACATAGTTGTATGCTTTATTCCTTCGTTTTGTTTTAGAAGATTCTACAATTTCCAGAATACTTTGAAGTGATCGATTTCCTGTTATGGATTTTGCACCAATGAGGAAGAAGCAAAGTCCATATATCATTTTTTTCTTGCTAGTCTTAATCGTTCTTATCTTTTTTTTTTTTTTTTGCTTTTTTTCTTTTTAATCTGACATAAAGGTTCATTAACACCTCGTTAGAAGTACACGAGAAGTATGAGAATTCTTCCCAAGTATAACTTTTTTTTTATTCACAAACAATACATGTACTAATATTGAAAATTAAAGGTTGAGAAATCCTTCTCACTAAGTACAAATCTGATCAAGTAAAAGTATATTCACACTTTACAGGGACAATCTAAAACAGAAGTTGAACGCTAGAGACCTTGGACAAAGGCTGAGGAGAACCATCCTTCTCAATTACAAATTGAAAGCCAACTAAGTGTAATAGAATTGAGTGGGGCTCCTCTAAGAGGAGTAGTACAAGAAGCCCATAGAGAGGCATAGAAATGAATAAGATCCCAAGTATACAAACTTTGATCAAAAGATCTAATGTTTAAGATGTGCCATCCTATATACCATATGAAACTGTGCAAAAGAAGTGAAGTTCTGTTCTGGAAAAGAAGTGAGGTTCTGCTCTCCTTATAAATTACTCCATTAAGTAGTGTAAGGTTCTGTTCTCCTTATAATCAATCCATTAAGTAGAGTGATCTATAAAAAAAAATCAATTAAGTAGAGTGAATGTCCTTGAAATCTATAGTTAATGAGGCCCAAAAAGAGAAATCGAAGTAATTTGAGTCCCTTATCTACTCTATATTTCTCCACCTATCCTCTAAAATCCTTGTATTTCTCTCTTGCTATGCTATCTAAATCAAATTGAGACTAACAATTTTCCATGGAGTGCTACTTGGTCAGGCTACCCCTTTATCAAAGAAGAGATTCTCAAAACCCTTTTTTCAATTAGATATGAATCACGCTCCTAGGCTTGATGGTTTCACCATTGTTGTGTTTCAAGAGTGTTTGGATGTGATTAAGTACTAATGTCACCTTCATTTCTGTAGTGTCAAAAAAGGATTAGACCTAGAAAAAAGCTTATGATGATGTGAATTGAGGTTTTCTAAACCATGTACTTGAAAGGAGGTGGTAAGTGGAGGGCTTTTGCAATCTTAGTGAATGGAAATGCCTAAGGTTAGGTTAAATTGACTTGACTAGAGGTCTAAGACAAGGAGATATGTTATCCTCTTTTCTCTTTACCATTGTAGTGGATGTGTGAAGTAAGATGTTGAGAGCATAGGAGAGTTGTTTATTGGAAGGCGTCCTTGTGGGAAAGAGTAAGAATAGAGTGTATTCTTTGCAATTTGCAGATGACACAATCTTTTAATTGGGCTTGTTTGGAAGATTTACAAAATCTTAAGCTAATTTTGCTTGTCTTTAGGCATATAGTTGAACTTAAGATCACTCTTGACAAGAGTATTCTCTCTAGCATCAACATGGACATATCACCAAGTTAACCTTGTTGTTTGAATGCAAGTTCTTTGATTGACCTCTCTCTTATTGAGGTCTCCTGCTAGTGGATGGAAGGTGTTTGGGGAATTAAAACCCAAATGCATGTGTTTTTTGGAATCAGATGATTGAGAGAATTTCACAAAGATTTGATGGATGGAAAAATCTTTCTGTCATTAGTTGAAGGATAACTCTTATCCAATCATGCTTGTTATCTATTCCTTCTTTCTTTTTAAGATATGTTTTTTAGTTGCGTCGAAGATTAAAAAAAATGCAAGGGGATTTTCTTTGGTCAAAGACTAGGGAGTATTGGGGATATATCTCATTAGTCAGATGCTTACTAAAAAAAAAAAAAAAAAAAAAAATCTCATTAGTTGGGATGTAATATGCAAGTCTAAGGTGGAAGGAGATTTGGTGTTGAAGAAGATTTCTTTAAAAATTTGTGATCTTTAGATTTCTTTAAGTCTAAGTTATGGATTATTATGAGGAGCCTTAATAGGACATATTCTAACGTGAGTAGTTGATTCTATAATCAACTATTCATGTTGTTGTACTTATTCCTATTAAGAACTTCCACAGTTAAAAACCTTGCTCATTCTTGATGTCATTTGTTCATTCTCTTGGAACATTTTTTTTTGATAGGTAAATAGTTTTTTCCTTTTTTGCCCACATTGGGATTTGAACCTGGAACACCCCCCATAACCCCACCCCACCCCACCCTTTACCACTTGAGCTAGGTCACAAGGGCTATTCATTCTCTTGGAACTTTAATTTCCACTATAACCTTCTGGCTTGGAGTTATATGATCTCAAAGATTCATGTCCTTCTCACTTGTTTTATCTCCACTCCATCTCAGTTGCAAGAGCTTGATTATTATCTGAGTTGCTATCTTACCAACTCGACTTCACTTATTCCTTCTCTTAGACCTATAATTTCCATTATAACCTTTTGAATTTCTCTAATTTTGTCCCAACAATCTAATTAATTTGATTTTATCTAGGTGAATAGTTATGGAAATCTAAATTCCCTTTTGTAAGGCTTTGGGAGAAAACTAGAATAATTTAGTTGTTCTGAGAATTCATAAATCTCCTGCCTTGATAGAAAAGAAAGACATTCTTAAAGTTTTGTAAAGGACTACTTTTGGGAGGAAGATAGTTGTGATAAAAAGTGTGGTTATTGTTATTGTACTAGAATTGTGTAAAGCCATCGCTTCTCATAGAAAGACTTACACGAGAAAATGAAAAAAGAAGAAAAGTAAAAGGAAAATACTGAGTATAATTTGTTCTACAATACTGTGTTTTAGTTAGACAAGAAAAAGGCACTCAGCTCTAATAGCTTAATCACTGCAATGTTCCAGGAGTCTTGGGTTGTGATTAAGGAAGCTCTTTATCCATATACTTTCTCATATTTTTTCTACTAGTATAGCCGTGAGATATTTCTACAATTTGGTTTGATACTTCTTTTTCCCTTGGATTTATTGATATTACTTCCATTGAACATACTATTTAGATCATTTGTCCTTTTCCTCAAAACATGTTAGATTGGGAATATTCCTCATCCAAACCATTTGAAATTCCTAAAAGTTAGGTTTAGCGTACGTGATGATGAAGAAGAACCTCATCGTGATTTTTGTAGTTTTAGGAGCAGCCTGGAAAATGGGTTGTCTTTGGTTCTTTATTTCTTGATTTATTACCAGGTCTGTATAATTCCTGTTTGGGTCTTATCATCTTTCTTTGATTGGCAGGTATTCTGACTCCAGTATTGACTGGACTTTCGAGAGATAGATTCAGAATTATCAAACCAGAATATCAACAATCAAGATTTTTCCAGAAGGCATTACGCTCTTCTCCAATGCCAAAATGAAAAATCATTTTTTGCAGCTATTTCCCATGTTTTTTCTGTTTAACACAGATATGATAATCAAGGAATCAAGATAAACAATATAGGGAGTAAATCAGATAATTGAGTAACTGGTTATGAAAGCTATCCAGGGAGGGAAATTAGATAAATGAGTAATTTGCCTATCCCATAATTTAGTGAGTAAATTATTAATTAAATTTTGTCTGGATAATTGCAGGACTTCGAATTTTTGAAGACCTTCTTGAAGTTGATTACCTTGTAAGGCACTGTTTCTTTATTTTGTTCTATTATTATCTCATGATTTGCTTTGCAATGGGTTATTTCTTGTCAGTGTCATAACATTAACCTTTCTTTTGCAGCCAAGGAGCTGTAGTAGAGCAATGAAAGCTGTAGGGGCTGTGGAGTAACCTGTGAAGAAATATTCGAACTTGTAATGAGCATGGATGGAAAACGTTTTGAGTAAGTTCTTTCTACTTCAAGTGAAGATATTTATGAATTAATTCTAAATGGTCATTGTTATGTTTTTTTTTTTTTGAAGAATTTATTCAGTATACATCAACTGGCAGGTTTGCTTCAAAGACTCTTTTGAGTTATTTTCTTTCAGAAGCGTTTCATATGTTCTTCTTTATAGCATACATAAAAGTGGTCATGGCCCTATGCAAGTCAAAGTTACTGTGATGGGAATAATTTCTCATGAAATTTCCCCATCTTTACCATTTTTGGAATTTTTATAGATTGTCTTGACACCTATGAAAGGCATACTCACTGACGCAGCATCTCATTCAAAGTTCCATTATATTAGCATTCAAAGTTCTCTTTAGCGCCTTTTTAATACACATTTACATTTTTACTTATCAAAAAAAAAAAAAAAAAAATAGCATTCATACATGGAATATAACATATCAAACCAAATAAATTTGCTGTCTTATGTGCATTAGTTGTTCTTTATGATTTTTGGTTAAAATATCCACAAATTTTGATGATAGATTGAGTAAATTTTATTTATGGTGAAATTAATCCCTCCTTTAACTTGATGAAAGCAATTTGCAATTTTTTTCCTTTTTCTTATTTTTGTACCATGGAAGCCAGAAGTAAATGATTGTCCTTCACTTTTCAGCAATGTGAATAAAATATATTCTGTATTAATTTGGAGCTTCTCTGCACTATATTTTTCTTTACTATGCCCTTTGAGCATTTAATGGTTCAAATTTATGGATTCTGAACAATGTGATGAAAGTTGAGAAGAAGGCATCAAGAAGGATGATTTCAAGCTTATATAGAAGCTTTTTTTGCCTTGCCTCCAATTCTAGTGCTATGGTCCCTTAAATTAAGATCTGTTCTTCTGAGTGACTGTCAACCTGTGGAAGTTCAGATTAAAGTGATTGCTTGAGCTTTGTTATCAATGAATAAATGTGCCCTTTGAAGTTTGTGGTGATATGAATCATATGATATTTTATTCATTGAGGTGGCCTTTGTGAAGGTGGACAATCATAGATGTATGAGGACAGTGTTGGACATTGTGGGAAGTAGGATCATGGGGGTTGGTTGTGAAGTTGAAGTCTCTTGGATTATGTGAAACAGATTCTGGATCCATGGATGAAAGTCCATATGGGGTTGGAGGCTCATTTGTATCTATTAAGTTTGTGAAGAGAGAAAAGAATTCTAGTCTTCTTATTGAATAAAAAATTCACATTACTTGTACCTCATACATCTCTCTCTCTCTATGTATATATATATACAGAAAAAAGAAAAGAATAAATACATAATAAATATTTAATACTCAACACTCCCCTTCTAGCTAGAGCATTCAAGTCTCTTAAAGGTCCTAGGATTAAATACATATGTTTTTTTTTTTTTTTGATAGGCAAACGAGAGAATTTTATTAACAAAAAAAGGAGCCAGGTAGACAGCCCCCGGGTATACAGGGAACCCTACGGGCCTGTACAAAAATAGACGGGCAGACAAAAAACTTACCACCCAAAAGATAAAGCCCTAGAGAATGCATAAAAATTTTACAGTTGAGGATCCAATACTAGCAATTAACCCAACCTGTGCAAAAAGAGAACTAATGGAAGAAAGATTTAGTCTATTAAAGGAGAAGGTGACATCTTCAAACACAATTCTGTTTCTTTCCTTCCCTATAGCCCAAACGAGACTAAGAGGAACTGCCATCCACAATTTTCTGACATTCTTCCTTATATGAAAATGATTCCAGCCTGAGAGCAGGTCTTTAACTGAAAGAGGGCACACCCAATTTGCTCTTGGCAAAGAGAAAAGGGCTGCCCATAAATCCCACACTAAAGGACAATGGTTTAAGAGATGATCCATGTCTTCCTCAGCTCTACCACAAAAAAGGACATGTGCTAGGAAGCTGGTAGCCTCTTTTTAAGTTGATACATGGTTAAAATCTTTCCCCACCAAGCTTCCCAAGCAAAGAAGCCTGCTTTTGTAGGGACAGAAGTGTTCTAGAGCAACTTCACAAGTGCGGATTGATGAATCTCCCCTTCCAAATGTGCATAATTAGCTTTGACAGTGAAGGAACCATTTTTATCCACCTTCCACAAAAGTCTATCCTTTTCGTCACACCTCTTATCATAATTAGGCTAATAAAATTTGACTATTTCCTTCTCCCAATCATTAAAAGACCTTAGGAACCTGGGATTCCAAGTGCATGCTGCCCTTGAACTCTCCCACACCTCTGCCACCATAGCCCCTTTAGACTCAGCTACAACATAAAGGGAGGGGAAAGCTTCACATAATGGGTCCGCCCCACACTAAACATCCTCCTAGAATCTGATTTTGCACCCATCATCTAGCCCAAAGCAGCCATCCTTCTTCAGCAGCCTTGCTTCTTTACTAATCTCTTTTCAAAGTTCCACCCCATAAATTCCCCTCGGAATTCTAGTGAACCAGCCCCCTTCATCAGTATTGTATCTCAAACTTAAAACATTTTTTTATGGAGAATTATCGTCTACGGAAAATCTCCACACCCATTTGCCAAGGAGTGCCCTCTTCATCGTAGAGAGACTTCGAATTCTCATCTCACCTCTTTCTTTGCTTGAACAAATAATCTCCCAATTGACTAGGTGGAGCTTTTTCTAACTACTACCTCCCAAAGAAAGTCCCTAGCCAAAAGAGAGGCATGGTATGGATGAGCATATTTGACAAAGTGCTTTTTATAAGAGTAAGTCTTCATCTTTTTGAGGTATATTATATTGTCTTTTCTAGAGAGAGAGTCTTCTTTAGAACCTCTCTTCCACTCCATATGTGACAAGCTCGATGAATATAATGTGACAATACATATGTATGTTTACTGAATATGATAGATTAAATACATATGTGACAAGCTCAATGAATATGACATAATGAAGATGTTTGCTAGTTGTTCATTTGAATGATGAATTTTGTGTTACAAGGCCCAAGTGTGATCTTCCAATGAAGTGGTAGTTGACTTTAATGTGTTTAATCCACTTTCATGGAAGACTAGATTATATGCAATATGTATGGTCACTTGATTATCATAAATGAGCTTTTCCGCACTCAATAGTTCTCTTACAAAGACTAATAAATTGATGTCAAATTGCGAATAAAGCTAATTGCTCATCATTTCCAAATCTCAACTCTTGGAGAAAATGTTTCAACCATATGAGTTCACATACAAGAAAGCCATAACTCGATATTCAACTTAAGCACTAGACGTCGTTGATTTGGGGTGCGCGCTGGGACGTTGCGCCTTAAGGCTAGGCGCCCTAAACGCCCCCAAGGCGTAAAAGGCCGTTAAAAAAATATTTCTATAATAGATAATTATATTTTTATAATAGATAATTATATTTTTTTATAATGGATAATTATATTTTTTGTAGATTATTATATTAAGTTGTTTTTATAATGGATAATTATATTTTTATACGAGATAATTATATTTTTATAATGAATAATTATATTTTTTTTATCAGAATATATTGGATAATTCTATTTTTATGTTGGATAATTATATAAAATTAATATTGTTGGTAACTTGTTTCTAAAAATAGTTTTAAAAATATAATAATAAATTATTTTGATAAAATACAAACATTTTATATTGGAAAATTATTTTTTAATGATTATTCAAAATTGATATTAATATTTAATCCATATTTCAAAAATTATAATTTATTTTATATTCTAATAATTCAAATTAATTATTTTAAAATAAATTATTAATATAAATTATTTTATTATATGTTAGAAAAAATGAATATTAACATATTCCAAGAGTGGATTTAATTATTTATTCCAAAAATTTCAATTCTATTTCATTATTTTTTATTCAATATATTGTTTTTAATATATTAAAAATCATTTATTAATTATATATTGTGATCACAAAATGCTTACGCCTCGACGACTTAGGCTTGCGCGTCGCCTCATAGACATGAAAACGCCTTACGTTGCGCTTTCGTCTTTGAAAACATTGTTAGACGTGGCCACTAAATCTTGTTTCTTACTCTTCTAGGATATTAAATTACCTCTAATGAAAACTAAGATTTTGGAAGAGAGCGTTTACTTATGGGTGAGTTGCCCAATGCGCATCACTACAACCAACAAGCCGCGTATGACCTCTATTCTCATATAACACACCTTGGCTCGGTGTTATTTTAACATAGTAGAGAATACGTATCACAACATCCTAGTGGCTATCATAGGATGATTGTGACTAACGACACTCAGAAGAAAGGAAATGTTTGGCCGAGTAATGGTGAGGTTGTTTAATTTACCTACATGTTGTCGATATCTCTCAGGATCTCGTAGAGGCTCTTCCTGTCCTAGTACAAGTTTGACATTCAGATCCATAGGAGTGTTCTTAGGCTTACCATCCAACATACACGTTTCTTCCAAGATGTCCAAAGTATACTTCCTTTGAGAAATAACCGCATCAGAAGTAGATTAAACTACCTAGATGCTTAGGAAGTATTTGAGTTTCCCCAAGTCTTTTGCCTGAAAGTGGTTAAAGAGGTGTTGCGTTAGCATCTGAATGCCATATTGATCGTTACTTGTAATGATGATATCATCCACAAAAACAACCAAGTAAATACACAACCTTGAAGAGGTATGATGATATAAAAATGAATGGTTTGTTGTGTTATGAATCATGCCAAACACCTGAACAATTGAGCTAAATTGATCATACCAAGCTCTATGCGACAGTTTCAAACCATAAAAAAAAATGGTGTAACCTCTCGTACAATCGAACCGAACTTCCCTTGAGCAACAAAACTAGTTGGTTTCTCCATATACACCTCTTCTGCGAGATCACCATGAAGGACAACGTTTTTGATGTCCAATTGATAAAGAGGCCAAGAACACATAACAACCATGAAGAGAAGCAAGCGAATAGAAGCAAATCTTGGCAACCAGGGAAAAGGTACCACCATAGCTAGAGCTAACACTTGAGTATAACCTTTGGCAACCAAATGAGCCTTAAGGCAAATCCTCTTAGCCATCAGAACCAACTTTATTGTGTAACCTAAAGGCAACCAATGGCAAATCCTACAAGAGGTAAAGACAAGATCTCGTGCATCATTGAGTGAAGACTAACCATTTCTTCAATCCATCTATCGCTACCATCCCAAATGAGAAAGAGCCTAACTATTGGTCTTAGGGAATGGAAATAGGTGATAAGTGATAGAACAAATGTAGAATAGGGTAAAGAAAAATGATGATAGCTCATAAAATTATAAATGGGATGAGGATTACGAGTAGAGTGAGTACCTTTTGGAAGTACAATGGGTAGATCATCGGTGGGAGACAGAATTGGTGCTAGAGAGGATGATTGTACAAGAGATGAGTCAACAAGCGTCTTAGTATCAACACAAGGACGACAAGTATAAAACTGGAGTAATCTAGAGGGGACATTGACAGATGGAGAAGGTACATTTGGAGATGGTGAGGTAATAGGAAGTGACAAAACATCGGAGACATGAGGACACCCTGTAGAGGAGGAGTCGTCCTGAAAGAAGGTGACATTAACAGAGATGAAATATCGATGCATCAGAGAATAAATAAACGTATAACCTCCTGATTCGAGTAACCTAAGAAGACACACTTCACACAGATAGAGTCATTCCACTTCGAGAAAGAATATGCACAAAATAGATGCAACCAAAGACACGAGGGAGAAGAAAATAGAGAAGTTGGTTAGGGTAAAGGGCAGAATGAGGAATCTGATCATGTAATACATAGGACGACATACGATTAATCAAGTAACATGTATTCAAGTTTGCATCCTCCCCTAAAACGATGTGGAACATTATTATGGAGCATGAGAGTGTGAGCTGTCTCAACTAGATGACAGTTCTTATGCTCAACTACTCCATTCTTCGTTGAGTGCAGCATGTTAGCACCACGGAGGATCCCATGTGAGGGCATAAAGGAAGAAAAGGCACAAAAAGATATTCCTCGACATTATCACTATATAGTATACAAATTAAAGTATTAAATTGACTATGGATTTCAACATAGAATATTTGAAAGATAGAAAATAACACAAGTCGATTTTTCATTAAAAAAATTACCAAGTACCTCGAGAATGATAGTCTATAAAAGTGACAAAGTATCGAAGTCCTAAAGTAGATGCAGTTCGATAAGGACCCCAAACATTAGTGTGAATAAGCTCAAAAGGAGACTTTGTCCGATTATCTAAACGCTTTGGAAACGAGATACGAGTATGTTTCCCATGTTGACATGACTCAAACTCAAGCAAGGACAAACTGGAATAACAAGAAACCATCTTTTGAAACTTGGAAAGGCTCGGATTACCTAAACGGATGTGGATGAGGAGAGGAGCATCTGTGGAAATGCAAGCAGTCGGAGATGAATGTGAGCCATAGTTATCAAAGGCGCGTCTCTGGCGCGCCGCTTCAAGCCTAGTAACACTCCCACGGGCAGCTGGGCCGTCAAGGCCAGGTTTTTCTATAATGTGAGATCGCCACAAAACGACGTCAGTTGCGGGTCTTATATATATAAATGACCAAATACCGTTGTTTTGGCGTTGTCGAATTTATCCAAACAACGCTGCTTTAAGTCAGACTGAGTTTAAAAAAGGCTCTGGTAAGCTCCAAAACGACGTCGTTTTGGACCCACAAGGGCTAAAATGACGTCGTTTTCTCCCAAATGCATGATATTCGAGATTTCATCCCTCCAACCCCATTTCTGTCATGTTTCAACTCCAAAAAAGAAGTCATAATGCTCCCAACTACTCTATAATCCCTATAGAAGAGGAGAAGCAAAAGATCAACTAAAATAGCTAAGAAATTACGAGAAAATCATGTAAAAATAGGAAACAACTATCATAAAAATCATAAAATATATATTTGACATATGGTGCGCCTCACTTAAAAAAGTTCATGCCTCAAGTGCACCTTACACATGAAGGCTCAAAGAGGCTTTTGCGTCCCAGTGCGCCTTGCGCCTCAAATAACTATGAGGTGAGTTGAGGTTAAAGCGGCCTTATGACTCACGTCCTATGCCAGTCTTCCTCACATACTTTGATCCTGCAAAGTAACCGATTTATAAGAAAGATAATCAAACATTTAAGATCACAAGTCAACTTGATATGGAAATAAGATTAAAGGGACAATTGAGAATGCGAAGGATAGAAGTAAGGGGTAAGGAAGGGAAAGGACATGCCAAACTGGTATCTTTAGCTATGGTTTGAGATCCTTTAGCTAAGGTAACCGCGGCAAAGGAGAGGCAGTAAGAGAAGAGAATGTGATCCCACATCGGAGAGATGATCAAAGCCTTTAGAATCGAACTATGGACCAAGCGGAGATGGATGTGTCTCGATGCTGCATGCATTAGCTAGCTTGGGCAATAGATGCCGACGGTTGCCCAAGCAAGACAGAGGTATTTCATACTCGCTATCAGAAAAGTTACTCCCTGATGTGTAGATTTACTCTAACTCCGAGTTGGGGGTTGAGGCAATGGAAGATTAGAAGACTGAGCTATATGAGCAGTGCATGCGACCATGTAACTGGTCGCAACGATTGCAAGTATGATCAAGCTTATTTGTAATATGTGCAATATGGACGTTGGCCTCTACATCGCCATCTCCCACGGGTCCATTCTCGAGTTGGCTCGAGAAACCAACATAAAGAACTCAAGTGCTATTAAGTAGCAAAGGCCGAGTCAGAGGAGATAAGGGAAGTAGTTTGTGCAAACATTTCATCCAATGATGGGACGATTGGACTAGTAAGAATCTATTCCGACTAGTGTCAAGATCTGAACGGAGGCCGATGAGAGTAAGCACCATGAAAAATCTATTGGCTTGTGATTGTTGAGTCTCGACTTTAGTAGGATTTGGCATCAAGGACAAGAACTCTTCCAGGTATGTAAATCCATCTCATTCAGTCTCATATTAAATATGGATGAGACTACCATGTAGAGGCATTGGATGTCATTGGTCTACAAGCTTTTGACTTGACTCTAGAACTTGTAGCAAGTTTTGTAAGGCTCTACATAACCGGGCATCTATCTTCCTCCACCAAGTAATAATCAATTTCAGGAATATCTCCCTCTTGGGTAATGAGATGATCCTTATAGCCTAGACCAATAAACCATAATTCAATGGAATCCACCCAAGACATAATTCTCAATCCCAATAAGTTTTCTAATGTAATATCAGGAGGTTTAGACAAGACGGGAGTAAAATCGAACCTTTAGTAGCCATAGAAACCAACATGTGAAGAAACCACAATCGTGAGGGGTTTGAATGATGAAAAATAGAATCAGCGAAGGGATAACACAACTCCCAATACATGTATGGGGGTGGGAATGGCCCGCAGGCTTGTTTCACCTTCGAAAATAAAAAAAGAGGGCAGTGGGACACAAACTTGAAGAAATATCATAGATGCAGTCTTCAACCAGGGAAACTAGGTAGCTAGAGATGCTTGTCGGGTGATCGAGACGCTGTGATGGAAGCAGTGACCCGAGAGGCTTCATTCAAAGAGCATTATTGATAGTGGTTAAATTTTTTTAATCCTAAGAACTCGTTTTTTATCTCTGCAAATTGTTAATCAATTCCTCAAGATGAGGTTTTTTTCAAAGTTCCCCTACCTAGCAAAGGAAATCCTTTGGATTTTCACTTCCTTCACTAATTAACTTAGGAGTAAACTCCTATTCGATATTTTAGCTGGAATGCATGTAAGATTTAGTTCATGTCTCTCTCTAGAACCCCAATATTTGGACTTCAATGAAATTAAAATGGTTAGTAGTACTCTTAATTTGTTCAATTTATGAACTGTATTACATGTAGAGGATATTTTATTTTGTTTGAGATTTGTTTTTCCTTCCCTGCACAGGTGTTTTCTTCATCAGAAATAAAATGTGAAAGGCTCCTTTTCACAAATTGTGTTCTTTTCTTTATTAGCGCAGAAATAAATGATCAACAATGTGATTCATAATTTCTTGATGCATTTTCTCCAATATATTTTAGATAAATTGCAATTATTTTGACTAGTGTTCAATATGACTCCATGTAAATTGACTTCCCACCTCCAAAAAAATCAAGTGATAGTAAGGAAAAGTCTCTTAGTCACTTGAGCAAGGTTATTATTGAAGTCTTAACACCTCCTAAATGTTCATGATTACCTAAAACCTAAATTTCTTCTGTGTTTATGTGTGCCTTTTTTTAATTTTAGTTTTTTTATCTAGTAACACACTTAAATAAAAACCACACAATTATTTTTTTCCTAATGTCATTAACTTTTCATGTCACGAGTAGGTGGGATTGCAGTTTCCATGATGGCAGCTTAGTGGAGGAGGTAGATGGACATACAGCTATCCTCTATCACAGGCTTCAGCTGGACTGGTTCCCTATGTAAAGTTCTCTCAAATTAGATCATATTTATGTTTTACAATGTTACAGAACATATTATTCGTATGAATGAATCCAGAACATACAATGTTTTTTCTGTATAAAACATGAAACTTTTCTGCAAATTTAGATTAAAGCTTTTACTTTGCCTCCTCTCTTTGCTCTCCCTTCTCTTCCCTTGCTCTGCTTGCAATTATGCTTTAGTTTACTAATCTGAGTCCTTTAATTTATCTTATAAACCTCATATGGGAGATGATGGGGAATCTGCCTTTTGCATGTTGGAGCTGTTAACCTCAGCACTTCACTTATTTACATACCCTGTTAATTGATATGTTATTTAAATATGCTATTACTTGATATGTTGCTTGCCAATTGTTCGTCGTGAACTCATCTCTCAGAACGTCTGCACATGACATTGTTGACCATTCATTGGCTTTATGTATTGTGGAATGACCCAACTATTTTTCAGTTTTAGGAGCTCCTAGGTGGGGGATTAGATATGTATGCAATGGATGGGTACAACAACGACACAAGAAAAACAAGTTCCTCATTCATTGTAAACAACCTTGGGCTTATGTCAGATATTCTTAGGTTACGTACAATATTAGCATAAGGGACAAAGTATGAAGCAAATGAAAATTAGGTTATCTTGCCCAATTTCTGGGGATAAAAGAAATCTGATAGACATAGGTCAACACCTAACACTTGTTCTTGAGTTCATGTTGAAATAGATTGACACCTATGGACTGTAAGTTATCTGGGACAGATTGGCACCTGTAGACAGGAGTATCTCCACATGTCCCAGGCTTCCTATTGGTTTTTTGATGAAGCTTTCAAACCAAATCTCAGCAGAGATGAGATGAAAATTTGAAAATTTTTGGACAGTGATCAAAACTTCATTTTTTGTTCTAGTTAGGATGCTTAAATAACTTAATCAAGTGACCCACAAAGTAGGATAGATGATTACAGGCTAGAACTGTTCTTGAATCACAATATTTAAACTAGAAAAAGAACAAAATCTTTATGTATGTTTTGTTTGTGTTAAGGTTTAGTCTCCTAATCCATTTAGGATTATTTTCCTTCTCTCTTTAGTCTCCTAATTAGACTCTAATTTTGTTTTCTTTTTTGCCCTAACACTAGAGGATAAATATGTATGTTGGCACCTCCTTGTAAATTAATGAAAATAAGAGAATTCCCTCTCAACATGGTATTAGAGCTAGGTTTCGATCTTGGGACTTGTGTGTTATGTGCCCATTAGGGTTAGGGTTTTGTCGCGTAGTCAATTTCGACAACCCATTAGTCGTCGTGTTGTTGTCGGAAGTCACCTCCACCGTCAGAACCTCTTGCTGCTAGCAACTTCTTATGGCGAGATTTTCTAGTGATCTCATCTCTAGCCAGCGACCCCACCATCAAGATCGCCACTCCCGACACCCGCTGAATGCACTCGACATGAAACAGCTGAGCCACGCCCCTCGATGCGCCGCATGCTCTCAACCGCCGACTACCATCACGCACCGGCCGCACGGCATGATGGCCAACTTTCCGCAACTCTTTCTTCCACTCTGGCCTGCCCCGACGAGCTTCCCTAGCCCCCTGGTTCCCCTATCCAAAGCCTGCAACTACACTTTTTTCTCTCTTTTGTGTCCGACAGCTGTACTATTCTAGATTTTCTTGACTTTTTCGACACCTAACGACATTTACGTGGATTTCTAGGGGTTGCTTCGCTTCTAGTATTTGTGTTTCATCCTCTCGTATCCTCAGTTGTGGTTTCATAATTTGTTCTATGGTCGCTTCAAGGTTCAATATTTTCTCCCATTTTGGTCAGATTCCACTGCTTACATCGAGAAATTAGTCAAGGCACTTCATCGTACTCAAGCATCCAAATCAGACCAAGGCGCTTACACTCGGGATCACGCCTGGTTTGCCTTTACACCTCCTGACCCCGAATTCTTTGATTCCTTTTTTGGAGCCTCTCTAATCATCTTTCCTGCTTATAAGGACATTTTTCTTCTCTCTTACCTTTACTTCTCATCTATGGTTACTTTAGCTAATGGATCTCAAACCATAGCTAAAAGAATCCTGACGACATGCCCTTTTCCTTCCTTACCCCTTACTTATGTCCTTTATGTTCCCGATTCTCCTTTTAATTTGATTTTCATCAGTAAGTTGACTCGTGACATTAATTGTTTGATTACCTTTTCTAATAACTTTGTCACATTGCAGGACCGGAGTACGGGATGGACGATTGGCAAAAGACGTAAGTCTCAGGGTCTCTTTCATCTAAGCTCGCCTTCATCTTCCATTGCTTGCACTTCCTTGGATACTCCTCTCCTTATTCACAGTCGTCTTGGTCATCCGAACATTTCCAAGCTTCAGAAAATGGTTCCTCGTTTTTCTAGCTCATTCAATCGAGGTGAGTCATGACAACTGGGAAACATACTTCGTGTCTCATTCCCAGCTAATTTGATCAACGACAAAGTCTCATTTCGTTCTCATTCCACACCGATCTCGGTCTTTCTAGCCGAGCCACTTTAGGGTTCCAATATTTTGTTACTTTAAGGTGATGATTATTCCTCGACGATCGCCATTTTTAATGAAAACTCGCTGTTATTCTCTATTTTCCAGACGGCGCCGGGTTCGAATCGATTTAATACTTGTATTTGTATCCTAGGAAGTGATAATGCCACATAATATCTTTCTGCATCATTCTCCTTCTTTATGTCCTCACATGAGATTCTTCATCAATCCTCTTGTGCTTACACTCCCTCGTATCGGAGTGGTCAGAGCGCTTAGAACCGCTATCAAATGAAACCGCTCACATTCTCCTACTCCATCAAGTAAGGTTCCTCAACGCTGGGGGATGCTATCTTAGCTGCATGTTATTTGATTAATCGTATGCCATCCTCCGTTTTACATGATCCGATCCCTCATCGTATCCTTTTTCCTAATCAACCTCTCTTCTGCCTTCCTCCTCGTGTCTTTGGTTGTGTCTGTTTTGTTCATATTCTTACTCCTGCACAAGACAAGCTCTTCGCCAAAGCAACTAAGTGTCTTCATGGGTTATTCTCGACTTCAAAGGTGTTATAGATGTTATTCTACTGTCACAAATTGGTACTTCATCTATGCTGATGTCACTTTCTTTGAGGATTTATCTTTCTTCTCCACTGTAGAGCGTCCTCATGTTTCGGATATCTTACATGTCCCTCTTGTCTTACCATCTCTAGATTTCCCTTCTCCACCTACGGATGCCGTGACTCGGCCACTTCAGGTTTACACTTGCCGTTTCCGTCCTAGATAGGCCTCTCGCGATTCCATCTTCTATGCCATCAGCCATCTCCCCGGGTCCGATTCCACAACCTCTCGATGATCTACCTATTTCCATTCGGAAAGGTACTCGTTCTACTTGTAACCCGCATCCTATTCATAATTTTCTAAGCTTATCATCAAGTTATCTTACCTTATTTCTTTGCCTTTGTTTACACTCTGGTTTTTGTCTTTACCTCCTTAAAAGACTACAATGGCGCCTCTCTCATCCAAGGCCTGGAAAGAGGCAAATGATCAGGAAATGGATTCTCTTTACTCTAATGACTCGTGGGAGCTTGTCACTCTTCCTCCTGGCGAGTCTCCCGTTGGTTGTCTTTGGGTTTATACAGTGAAGATAAGACTTAATGGCCAAGTAGATCAACTTAAGGTCCGCTTTGGTCGCAAGAGCGTACTAGCAATATGGCTCCTGATTATTATGATATCTTTCTCCGTACAAGATTGCCCCCTGCTCACATTCTTTCTCTGGTCGCTATGTGCCTGGGCGGTCACTTTTTAATTGGATATCAAGAATGTCTTCCTTTAATGGTGATCTTTCCAATGAGGTATATATGGAGCAACCGCTATTTTGTTGCTTAGGAGTCCGGTTTGTACATGCAAGCTACGTCAGTTCCTTTATATGGTCCGGGGCCAGTTTCGAAATGGCAAATTCCTACTAAATTTCTGGGCTAAGCCTGCGAGTTCGCATGATTTGAGCATAGTAGACCATTTCGCTTTTATCATCATACCCTTCCGATGTTGTATTTACTTGATTGTTTATGTGGATGACATTGTCATTACAGGGAATGACCAAGATGATATTAAGAAACTCAAACAACGCCCTTCACCCACTTCTCTGCATGCGCTTAGGGAAACTCAAGTATTTTCTGTGCATTGAGATAACTTTCGCCCACTCGAGTGGTTATTTCAGAGGAAGTATACCTTGATATATTGATGTAAATTGGTATGTTGGATCGTAAGCCCGTATTAATTTCTACTGATCCGAATGTCAAACTTTACTGCGCTAGTGGTTTCTACGCATCCGAGATATCACGACTTTGCAGAACCGAATTATCTCAAGATCACTCGACCCGACGTTTCTTCCCGTGAGCCGCATTTATCGGGCCCTACAAATCACTTTGTGATACGATCGATGTCATCAGATTCTCCAAGAGGTCAAAGGAACACCACGTCAAGGGGTGTTGTATGAGAAATGTGGTCATACTCTGCATTGTTGGCTACAATACTGGACGCAAACCCAGCTCTCACCCATGATGATCGCTCTACATCAAACAGACGCGTCTAATGGAGAATTTAACATCCTGTAAGAGTAAAGAAACAAGACGTAGTAGCCATATCTGGGGCTGGTGAAGCCGAGCATCAAATGCCATCTTAAAGAACATGTGAACTCATATTGGAAGATTTCCCTCCAAGAGCCAAGATTCGAATGATAAACAGATGAAGCTTACATGTGATAATCAAGTCGTCTCAGATATTTCATCTAACCTACTTTTCCATGAGAGTGACTAAACACATTGAAGTGGATTGCCTCTTTATCAGAGAGAAGAGATTGCATCGATGCATGACTACTAGTTTTGTCAATTCTAATGACCAACTAGCAGATATCTTCACTAAGTCTCTTAGAGGTCCTAGGATAAAGTATATATGTGACAATCTTAAGGCTAATCTATATGCTCCGTACTTGAGAGAAAGGTTAAGGCTTAGCCCCTAATCCATTTAGGATTCTTTTCCTTCTCTCTTTAGTCTCCTAATTAGACTCTAACTTTGTTTCCTTTTTTGCCCTAACACTAAAGTATAAATATGTATGTTATACCTCCTTTGTAAATTAATGAAAATCAGAGAATTTCTTTTCTCTCAACAGTTTGAATGAGCTAGAATATCCTTAAGAGGCAGAAGTTTTTTTCTATATATCTAATTATCTTAGCAGTGAAGAGTACCATCTCTCCTCTTCTTTCAACCCTTTGGCCTTTGTTTGCATTGCTTATACATGGTTTGCACCCTACCCTTGGCACTTATTGTATGAAATTTACTCGTCAAGGGGGAAAAAAGAATCTCAACTTGGGTTGCATATAATGCATTTTTTGACTAGAAAATATTTGATACTGTGAGAATCTTGACCAGATTAAATCTTAATCAGATCTGATTGCACTTTGATTGAGGGATGGACTGATCATATTGGTGGAAAAAGCCAAGTTGGGGTCTTGTGAGCTGGTTAACCATACTGTTTTGATCTTTGGTTTTGGATGAGGGTATGGGAAGTGATCAGGCCAAACATGGATCCTCAGTGGCATACTGGTAGTGATGGTGATTTAGGATAACTCTAGGATGATTGTTGGAATTCTAGGAGTCTCATATTAGAGTCTCACCTAGAAGAATCAATGACGTCTCACCATTGAGGACTGTAATATTTGTAAATATCAATCAATTTATTTTTTGATTTACATCAGTCTTTTTTTTTTAAAATGGATAACAGTGGGTATCTGGCCTAATTCGCGTGCCCCTCGACTAATCCCATGGGACACTGAAGTTAAGGATCGGGTAAATCTTCTAGTGGCTCTCTATCTTGGAAAAAAACTTGACTCATGTTTTAGTGATTTTCCAATGTTGATTGAAATTCCAAGCTATGCCTCACAATTGCTTTTCTTGAAAATTGGTCATTTTATTCAAGACAAGTGCCAATCTATGAAAAACATTCCATTGGAAAATAAGTTGATAATTCTTGAAATAAATGCATCAACAAGCTTGCAAAAATTTGATTTTTGAATTTCTTATATGCAAAAGAAATTTTAGCAATTCTTATTAGATTATAGTATTCTCCATATCACCTTTTGCATTTTGGATTCATTATTGATGATTTCTTTTGTTTGATAGCTCTTCTAGTTTCAAGGGTACTAATTTATCCTCTAGTTGCTTTAAGTTTGGAATTTTCTTTATTGGATGAAGGATCTTCTTACGCCCATTACAAATAAGTGTGTAAGTGTTTTAATATCCACCATGTTGGACTTTTTCATAAAAATCAAAGTCTTCAAAGTACAATGTGAACCGTTTTCATCAGCAAAACATCATAGTATACTTATAATTCAAAATTATTACTGAAATTTAATATCACTAGACATTAAGAACTCACTAAATTAGATGTGCCATTTACCCAAGCTATTTAATAGGAATTTTGTTAAGAAGCATGATAATTATATTGAACTCAAACCTACAAGCTTGAGCTTTAGAAAATTGCTGCTTAACGCGATGTGTTAGAGCTTGGTCTGCGTAAGATCATGGGTTCGAGTCACCTTTCGTTTCTCCATGTATACCATAGAGATTTATCCTCATCAAACGGTGGTAGCAGTGGAGATCAAACACAGTGGCAGTAGCAGTGAGATAGTTGTCCCCTCATTTACTAAACTATGAAGTTTTGAGAATAACACCATTCACTTGTTTTGGAACATAAGATAGTAGGATTTAAAACCCCACCTCCTACATATGTCCCAAACAAGGAAATTTTGCTTTCTGTAAGAAAAAAGGACTTCCTAAATTCAATTTTAATGTAAGGTGTACTCCAACTTTATAATCCAAAAGTCTACTGAGGATCAAAGTAACTTGTGTGCTAATTATGATGGTTCTCTAAGGCCTCCTTCCTCCCTTTTCTGCTCATTTCTAGGAATTCAAACCCTCACAAAGGGAGAGGGAATTGATTGATCGTCTCAGCCAATGGCAAGATTTTTTCTTACATCCTATCCCCAATTCTCGTTCATGTCTAATGATCATTTGAGTGAATGGTGACCCTTTTATGATTGTGTCAAGTGAGCTACAACCACCTTGTCACAACATTTACTTTATGGGCTAATGAGTCAAACTTTGGCCTAGGATCCTACAAAGAGACTCTTGAGAGCTAGAATTATTAAAGGAATAGCCATAAGAATGGGTGCATCATGATGTCATAAGATGGTTTGCCTCGGCTAAGGAGAAAGAAAATTTCATCTTTTTGCTTCCTAGAGATTGAGAAAATAAGAGTTCGCCTTTTAAAGAGGGGTTGCCTGTGAAGTCAGTAAGAAATATGATTCTTTCATTAAGATAGGGGCAGGGGGACTAAATAGTTCAAGTGATTTACACCTCAGAGTAGAGTATGTAAATATTGGATACTAGGTTTGAGCTACACATTCACTTAATTAACCATTTCAAGTCATGTGATGAACTAGTGCCTCTAAGAATGTGGATCTTCCAATTTTTAACTTGAAATCTTGCAATTATCCCTAGCCTTTTCTTTGGAGGTTCTATAAGGTATAGCCTTCATTAATTTTTTGTGTTCTTAAATGATTTAAGACCTGATTTTCTTCCCATTTTCATGGTTTTTGGTTTGCATATGTGCTACGTAATTTTGTCTTGTATAGTATTCAATAAAATTCCAACTCACAAATAGAGGAAAGTATGATAAAAGTGAAGATAGCACATACTAAGAATAATATGCTGTTGTTTTTCTGATAATGCTTACTGTTGCAGGATTGTGTGGCCTCGTGACTTTGCTATGCGTTTATTACGCCGAAATGATGATGGAAGCAGGTAAAGGGTTTGCTGTCCACTTGCTTGTTGTTCCTGGTTCTGCTCTTCTTTTCATTTGGAAACATCCAAGTTATTTTATTATTGTGCAGTCGTGGTTATTTCGTTTCTAGGGAGCCACGAACTGTGGTCCAGAATCCAGGATTTGTGCGCGCCATCTTGAAAGTAAAGGCTCTATCTTTTTGTGTGTAATACGAGATTTCAAGTGATTTAACATTGATTTAGGTCAGTAGTTTGTTTATCTATGCTAGGCCATGCCATTTCACCGACTTGTCATGATCTGTTTTCTCAGGTGGGGGATTCAACATTTCCCCTTTAAAATCCCGAAATGGAAGGCCCAGAACACAGGTGCAGCATCTTATGCAAATGGATCTGAAAGGATGGGGTGTTGGGTATATTTCATCGTTTCAGCAACATTGTCTCCTTCAGATGTTAAATAGCGTTGCTGGTAAGTTTTGTTTCCATTTTATTTTTCTTTCAAACTTTTATTTTTGCACTTGTTAGGAGGGCAATGTCACTGATTTGTATTAGTTTGAGAATCTGAAGGCCTTTTACTTTGAAACCACTATGTTGCCTCACTTTTAAACAAGAAATTTATAAGGGTATTCTTGGAACAAAAATAAGTATACTGCTAAGTGATCTTGGCTTTATATAATATTATATATGTTTTGCAAGGATATTTTACTGAGAATTTGTCCAGAAATTTTACATCTTGGAAGGAATTTTCACCCTTTGTTTTTGTTGTTCAATGGTGTAATGAGTATTTTTTGTTTGTTTATGTGTGTGTGCATACATCTTAGAAGTGGATTTTCGTACTTCTTGCATTTATCATTCTACACAATGAGCACACACACCCTTTGTTTTTGCTGTTCAATGTAATGAGTATTTTGTTTGTTTGTATGTGCATAAGATCTTGTATGACTTTCGTACTTCTTGCACTTATCATTCGACACACACACACACACACAAATAATGTACTAGAAGGGGATAGGTAGAAACCTTAGAATCTCACTAAGGTCTTGTAGGAGTCTCGCCTAGAAGGAAGTCAATGGAGTTTCACCATTGGAAGTTGCAAAGATTGCAAATAAATGAAATATTATTACTCCACCAAATCTGATTTGGACTTACATCAATTAGCCTTTTTTATAGGTTTCTCTAAGATATCCTAAATGTACTAAAATTGTAATAACCTAATATGACTCGAACCCTAATTTGATTCTAACAAAAAATCATAATTTGACTCTAATTGATAATCCTAATTTAAATTGAAATTTCTTTTCTAACTAATAATGATAATTTGACTCAACTACTAACCCTAATTTGACTCTAATTGCAACTAAACAATTTAATTTTTGATTTTGTATTTTTTATGTATTTCTTAAAACCCCATCTGCATCCCACACTCATATATATATATATATATATATATATATATATTTATGCATTTGTGTGTATTCATGAAGATATCTACTAAAAAGGGACAGTTGTGCTTATGCTTGGTGCAAAGAAATCTTGCAAATAACTTTGATAGGCAATATCTGTATCCATTTTTCTGCCATGTGATCAGATATTTTCCTTTGAAATTTTCTAAATTTTTTTTCTAGGATTTTTATCCAGTCTGTAGGCTTTATAAAAGAGAACTTATGTTAATAGAGCACAGGCAAGAAAAAAGAAAAGGTTAACGCTAGAGCTTGTAGCTTTCGCTTTTATTTTCAAGAACAATTGCGCCTCCTATTTCTATTTTTTGTTTTATTCTGGAAGGAACTTTTCACCTTATCTACTTCATTGAATTCTGTTTATATTTTATGATAGATCATGGAGTGGTTTTCTTTCAGGACCATGAAAGGAATGCTCAACCAAGAATTCCTGTTATGGTCAACATGGCTTCAGCTTCTGTTACTCAAAGAAGAATCAGGTTTCCAGGAGCCCTGATCTCATCAAATGCTGCAGGCAGGAACTCAATGATGATGGATGAAGACTCTGATGAAGGATGAAGAATTTTCATACCTGACGGAACAAGAGGCTCAAGTTCTACACACCTGCTTTTATGTTTTGTGCACATATCTTCTCTAAACATGAATTTTGCACATTGTTCAGGCATACTCCATGAGTCTTCAGAATGAAGTCAAGGCAACAGGTATTGCCTTGTATCTATGTTTTTCTTATTTACATTTGGTGCGGGATCCTATGTATCGTTTAACTTAGCAATCACTATGTTCTTCATGAATTGAAGCCATGGAAGAGGAACTCTATCAAATTGATGTTTGTATGTTTTCGGTAATTTACGACGGATGACCGTGATAAGTGGGTCGGACTGCTGGACGATATCTGATGGGAACAACTTCAGAGTTC
The DNA here is from genome assembly GCA_016808115.1 of Tetrastigma voinierianum. Taxonomy (NCBI): domain Eukaryota; kingdom Viridiplantae; phylum Streptophyta; class Magnoliopsida; order Vitales; family Vitaceae; genus Tetrastigma; species Tetrastigma voinierianum. The sequence continues at coordinate 27,398 of JAEQBH010001859.1, read as the reverse complement.
GTAGTACATTTTTGTTTTTGACAAAACAAAGGTTCTCTGATCCTTGCTAGTTTACTTTTAAGTAAATATTGAATTTTCAAACAACATCTACACTTTAAGAGGTTTGCTTTGTGAACGACAATCTTCCAACATGTATTTGAAGATTCCTGCTGGGAAACATATTATGGATCTTGTTGCTGTTGATTGGTTCAAAGACTCAAAACGGATTGACTAAGGGCCATAGGCGACAAGGCTGGCACAAGTACTATGTTTCATTTCTTTCCTCTCTTTATGCTTACTAAATCTTATTGATAGTGAATCAAAGCCAGTTAATACTTATATCTATAGTAGTTTTCTCTCTAGATCTCTAAAGCCCTTCTTAAGAATGCAAAAGAGATATGTGGTATTAGAAAAATATGAAAATTCTCTTCCTCCTTGCCCATACTACCTTTCCATCTGTTAAGGATTAGTCTCCTAATCCATTTATGATTCTTTCTTTTTCTCTTAGCTCTAGCTAGACACTAACTTTGTTCTTTTCGCTCTAACACTGTGAGTATATATATGCATTTTTCCTCCTTTTGTAAATTAATAAGAATATAGATTCCTTTTCTCAACATGGGTACAGATTGGCAGAAGAGTTTGATAAATACAGGTTGTGGTTTCGCCAGGGTCAATCTCCGCGACGATCTTAACGACCGTGCTTCACTCCAAATATATTACACAAAGCTCTTAAGAGCCATAGCCACCGTTGGAACAACCCGTCATGAAAATTTTTGGCGAGATTTTCTCGCAACCCTCCCTTACTTTGTGTGGACACCTAACAAGATCGCGGAGTTTAAGCCCCGTCACGCAAAATATCCAAAGACAAATTCCTCACGCGCCCACGCCGCAAGCCCATGGGCATACGTGAGGCGCCAGATAGTTTCTCCGGCCACGGACTTCACTACCCGGGAAGCCGCCCCGCGCCGATCTACTAGCCATCTCTCCCTGTTTTCTCGTCTAACACTAAGCCGCACTCTTTCCTATTTTGTGTCCGATAACCGTACTTTTCAGTTTTCTTGATTTTCGACACCTAACAACATCTACGTGGATTTCGGAGTTGTTTCGCTTCTCTAGCCCCTCGTTTCTGTACTCCTTTAGATCTCTTATACCGTGATCTCTTACTTTGGTTTCTATCACTAAAGGTTCAATCTTTTCTCTCCCATTTTGGTCATTTGTCAAAGTATTACATCGGAGAAATTAGTTGCATGCCCTTTTTCACTCAAACATCAAAATTTGCATTCATTGCATTTGTTGCCCAGATCGGTAATGCATCTGCTTGCCTTTCACATTCCTATGGACCTTGGATTCTTGATTCTGGAGCCTCTGATCATCTTTTCGGTAATAAGGATCTTTTTTCTTCTCTTATCTTTACTTCTTCTTTACCCATGGTTATAGCTAATGGATCTCAAACCCTAGTTAAAGGATTCCTATTCTATGCCTCTTTATGGCTTAGATTCTCCTTTTAATTTGATTTCCATCAGTAAGTTAACTCGTGATCTTAATTGTTTGATTACCTTTTCTAATCACTCTGTCACATTGCAGGACCAGAGTATGGGGCAGACGATTGGCATAGGATGTGAATCTTAGGGCCTCTTTCATCTTAGTTCGCCTTCACCTTCCACTGCTTGCACTTCTATGGATACTTCTCTCCTTATTCACAATCGTCTTGGTCATCCGAACATTTCAAAGCTTCAGAAAATGGTTCCTCGTTTTTCTCGTTTGTCCTCAATTGAGTGTGAGTCATGTCAGCTTGGGAAACATACTCGTGTCTCATTCCCAAAGCATCTAGATTAATAGATTGCAGCCCTCAGCTTTGTCCACACCGACATTCGGGGTCCTTTCTGCTGAGTCTACCTTTAGGGTTTCAAGATTTGTTACTTTATAGATGATTATTCTCATAATTTATTATTTTTAATGAAAACTCGTCTAAGTTATTCTCTATTTTCCGTAAGTTTCATGCTGAAATTTAACTCAATTTAATACTCCTAATCCAGATCTACGGCGATAATTTTTCTAAGGAATATCTTTTCTCGCATCGCCACTTCCCTTTATGTCCTCACAGAGATTCTTACCGCTCTCTACACTCCTCAACAAATGGAGTGCCTGAGCTGTGCAACCTGGGTCATTTAGCTGAAACCGTCGTACTCTTACTCCATCATAAGTGTTCCCAACGCTTTGGATGCTATCTTTAGACCGTCATATTTAATGGAATCGACGCCATCCTCCGTTTCATGATCATATCCCCATTCTATCATTTTTCCTAACCAACCCCACTCTCTCACTTCCTCCTCTCATTTCGTCAGGTTTGTTTTGTCTATATTCTTTATCCCGAGCAAGACAAGCCTCAAAGAAAAGCAACTATGGGTCTTCAAGTATTCTCGACTTCAGAGGGTTATAGATGTTATCTCTACTCGACGCAAATTCAGACTTCAACTTCGTCGATGCCACTTCTTTCTGGTAGTTCCTATTTCTTCCTTCAAGAGCATCCTCATGTTTTGGATGTCTTACATGTCCCTCGTCCTACCACCTCCAGATTTCCCTTCTCCACCTACAGATGCTGTGACTCGACCACTTCAAGTTTATACTTCGCTGGCCCCTGGCCCTCTAATGGCCTCTTGGCCGATTCATCTTTATGCCACCATCATCTCCTGATCTCGCCCCAACCACTGATGATCTCCCTATTGCCATTTAGAAAGGTACTCGCTCTCCTTGTAACCCACATCCTGTTTATAATTTTCTAAGCTATCATCGTTTATCTTTATCATACTTTGCCTTTGTTTCCACCTTGTCTTATGTCTTTATCCCTATAAGAACTAGTGAGGCCTCTCCATCCGCTGAAACCGCCGCTTGAGGCAATGGCGCTTCCCCACGGCACATGGGAGCTTCACTACTCTTCCTACAAGTCTCCCGTCGGTCATGTCGGGCGATACAGCTTAAGGTGGACCCGATGGCTGTGTAGACTTGCTTTTAAGGCCCGCTTTCAGTTGCTAAGGGGATATACTCAAAGAATATGGCTCGACTATTATGATATCTTTTTCTCCAATGGCCAAGATTGCCGCTATTGTTTCTCTATACGCGGCGCGCTCATGGCTCCTTTTTCAGTTGGATATCAAGAATGCCTTCCTTCATGTTGATCTTGTCGAGGAGGTATATATTGAGCAACCGCTTGGTTTTGTTGCTTAGGGGAGTCTGGTTTGGTATGCAAGCTACGTTGTTCCCATGGTCCAAATTTCTGAAAGTCAGTTACTGGTCTAATTCAATGGTTCAAGAGTTTGGGTATGATTCAAAGTATAATAGAACACCATCTTATTGAATACATCATGTACTCCTACTGCTAGTGTATTTACTTTGATTGTTTATGTGGATGATATCACAAGGATGTGATAGCGACCAAGATGGTATCTCTAAACTCAAACAACACTTCTTCACCACTTCAGACAAAAGACTGGGGGAACTGGCATTTTCAGGTATCGAGGTAGCTCACCAATTTCTGAGTGCTATCAGCAAAGGAAGTATACTGGATTTATCGCGCATTGGGTATGTCGATTGTAAGCCCGCATTAATTCCTTATGAATCCAAACGCCAAACCTGGTACTCGTGGATAAGTGGTTTTTCCTACAAGACCCAGTGAGAGATATCGACGATTCAGAGCAGTAAATCAACTATCTCACTAATACCGACCAACATTTTCTTTCCGTGGAGCGAGTTGGTCGCCTTACAATTACCTTGTGACGGCCATTAGAATGTTGCAGTTCATATTCTTCGTTATGTCAAAGGAACACTAGGTGAAGGGGTGTTGTATGAGAACAAAGGTTATACTCGTGATTGTCGGGCCACAAAGGATGCAGACCGCGACTCACCCACCCATGATGCGTTCTACATCGTGATATTGTGCAAGTTCTACTTATGTAATTTAATATCTTCGAAGAGTAAGAAATAAGATGTAGTAGTCAGATCTAGTGCTGGAGCCGAGTATCGAGTTATGGCCTTAGCAACATGTGAACTCATATGGTTGAAGCATCTCCTCCAAGAGTTAAGATTTGGGAAGAGTGAACAGATGAAGCTTATATGTGATAATCAAGCCGCCTTGCATATTTCATTTAATCAAGTTTTCCATGAGAGGACCAAGGACATCAAAGTGGATTGCCACTTTATCAAAGAAAAGATTGCATCGGGATGCATGACTACTAGTTTTGTCAATTCTAATGACCAACTGCAGACATTCTACTAAGTCTCTTAGGAGGTCCTAGATAAAGTATATATGTGACAAGTCAGTGCTTTTGATCTATATGTCTACCTTGAGAGAGATAAATGCACATTAGTTCCCTAATCTGGCTTAGATTATTTTCCTAATCTCTTTAAATTCCTAGTTAGACTTCGAACTTTCTTTTCTTTTGCCATAATACTCAGAGTATATATAATGTATTTTCCTCCTTTTAAATTAATCGAGAATACATAATTCCTTTCTCAACACCATCTACTGTGTGATACCTTATCCCATTTTCCAATACAGATGGATGATTCAATGAATATAGTAAACATTTGTTGCTCTCCAAGATACGTAGATCTTCAAGGCGCTTATGTTATCTAGAAGTATTTCGTTTACATGCATTTGCTCACCATGTTACCATCTCGCAATTCCATGGTTTCTACCCGGGTTTTTGTTCATCATTGGTTTTGGTTTTGAAATCGGTGCAGATTTAGAACATTGTAAATAAAGAATAGTTGTTTTACTTGATCTTTTAAATTTTTAAAGATGGAGAAGAAATATAGAATAAGTTTCCCTGACTGCTAATTTGTGCAAATATTAATCATTATGAATTAAGTCCAATGTTTAAAAAATCTGGCCTTTAAGTTTTAGTGCTTCAGTCATCAATGACGCGGCAAATGGATGAAAAACAATAACCAACCTTCCTTCATTTTTGGTATTTTTTTCTACTATTGTTTTTCTCTACTTTGCTAATTCTCGATTTTTTTGTCGATATTTCCGGATTATCAGATTTATTTCCAATTTTCTGCCAATAATTTCCCACATCGCCCTGCTAATAATTTCACACATCCCTTAGTCAATGCGTTGCTTCTTCTCGCAGGTTTAGTCAATGGGGGCCTTCATCTCTCCCCTTAATCCTTGCCAAGATTACATGGATGAAATGCACCTTGCCTAACCACTAGAGCATCTTTATTGTTTGTAAACTAGGTGCACAAATATATATTCACATGGATATCCATTGGAATAACAAAATGTTCAAGCAATTTAAATTCTAATAAATTAATTAATTTGTTAAAACATAGAAACCGATCATAATAATTTTCTTATCAAGTCTTTCCATTTATTTTAATCAAATATTAAGAGAAATATAAATATTCTAAAAAAAAAAAAAAAGTCTTACATATATCATTATTTCTTTATATTCTTGAACAGATTTAAATTAAATAGATAATTATTTTAGCATTAAATGTGTTCTTTCAAGTTTGATATAATTATTAAATATTAAAATTTTTACTGTGCATTTATCATTTTCTTCAATGAAACAACTTTAATATGTATATTATTACTTATTCTATTATTTCTTATAAGTTGTTAGAACATTTCTAGGGATTTTTATCCATTCCCATCCCATGGATTTTTATTTCTCAAAATTTCTTAGATATTTCTTGATTTATTCAATATATCCATAAAATCCAGCTTATAATATTTCCATAAAACTGACATTTTTATCCTTGATTAGGTCTGTTTTTTTTATAGGTAATTATTATTTTTCTCTTTTTTTGTCCACATTGGGACTTGAACATGAGACCTCTCATAACCCCCATCCCAACCCTTTATCACTTGAGCCCACGCCTCGAGGGCATCCTTGACTAAGACTATAGTGAAGATTGTTGTAGATAACACTGTGAAGGACATATATTTGCTCATATTGATGGTTGATTTAATATGTTTTCTTGTTTAGAAGACATTGCTTTTGTAATGGTAATAATTTTGCTATACATATATACATACATCCACATGCATATATATATATATATATATATATATATATATATATATATATATATAGTTTAACATAAGAGTCTGATAATTATCCTTAATATAATAATTTTATGTTCAAGAGGCTTATCTAACATGAATTTACGCAAGATGTTCTTTTGAATTTCTACTGTCAACATTCAACTAAAATTCCATACTAGCAATTACCTATGACCATAAACAGTGACTATCATGATATGCATGATTGCTACGAGACGGGAACTTGTTTAATTATTAGCGCCCACCTTTATGTTCTGTATTCCATTGCTAATGCTAAAAGTGAAGGTAACCACTGACTTACTGCTGGAAATATTCCTCATTAATCTGTCGCAACACTGTTCCTATGACGCCTGACTCATGCAGAGAGGACACTAAATATCTAGGAGCCCTGTTAGGATAGAAGCCTTCACATGATGGGGTCAAGGAGGGGCTATCCTAAGTACCTTCACATGCTAAGGTGGGTCACTACAGGTCACTTCCCTTCTTCCCCTTGTTGGCTTCGAACCCTAAGCACTTTATCGAGAGGGAATCTCCACTACCTAACTTCATAAAACTCTATAAATAAGCCCAAGTTGGAAGGATCGGAAATTTGATCTCTAACCAACTTCTTTACATCTCAAAAGTTCGCCCCCTTTGTTCTCCATATTGGGATCCTTCAAAGGGTTACTGCCATTTTTCTGCACCACACTTTAAGCACCCATTTCTTAGGCTTTTGGTGTTTAATAATTCTTTCCCTTGCGATTTCCTACTATAAACTTTTAATTTTTTATGTTACATTGCTAAAAAGGAAAATAAATGTGCAAATTTAGGACACAAAAATGGTAAATTTAGCATCATCGTACATACATGATCATATGATATTGATTGTGAACTTGGGGCAAGAAGTCTATCTTATGCTATTGTTTACATGTCAAGCTTGGTTTCTTTAGCTTTGGTGAATTTGAAATTTGATTGACTTCTTTGGATTTGGATAAATAGGAAGCAGAATTATTTGCAGAGATGACCTGGGGGAACATTGAAATCATATTAAAGAAGCTAGTGCTCTATATTTTATATGTTATATTTGAGTCACTTTATGAATGTCACTCTAATTTACTCTATTCACTGAAATAAATAAATATATAAAATAATGCCACACGTTATGTGATTACATCATGGTTAGAGCTCAGAAAAGAAGTCCAATCAGATCAATCCATTCCGGTCTTCATCCTAGAGAAGAGAAATGGAAATCAAAGAGAACGTGTGTATGTATATATATATATTATGTTTTCTTTTGGGCAACTATCAGTGCGTTATTTTGAGGGTGTGGGATTGCTTAGGAAGCTGTCTGATTGCTGAAATTCATTGGTGTAACTACTAATGATTTTCTTTTACTTATCTCCTCCCAGTGAGATTGCTTATGAAGCCTTAGTGTGATTACCAATAATCCTCTTTCTTTTTTATTTTCTTTTCAGTTGTCGCCTTTGGATATCTTGCTATTACTATACAACAAACAATAGAATCCTCAATAGTACCAGAACATTTAAGGTCCTGCATCAAATTTGGTTTCAAAAAATAGTATTATGATAAATATAAGTGGTTGAAATTTTAGGGGAAAGCTGACAAATGATATTGTTATTTCCTTTTATACAACTATGGAGAAGCTTGACGCTTTAGAAGCCTGCATTCAAGAAATTTAGGCTATTATTTCTCATACTATCGAGTATTAAATCACTTAAGCATTTTCAGTCCAGCAACTATTGGTGTCAAGGGACAAGGAGTGCATATTATGAGGATGTGAAGCAAGGGCTGCTACTCTTGAATGTGTGATTGATTCAGAGTTAAATTTATGTGAAAAGGGATGATCAACATGACATGACTGCTGATATTATAAATGAGCAGTATGAAGTACCAGATTTTGCTGGAAAAATTAATATGCAGGGTTTTTTAGATGGCTCTCTGAAGAATAAATGGGATGGATTATCTTCCCTTGAATTATTCGGGAGGTAGAAAAACCTTCTCCCTTTTGTAGATGCAATACAGCCAATAAAATAGGAAAGAAAGCTACACCTATGTAAAGAAAATATACAGCTATACAATTCTGACTAAGCTACGGCTGTGTAACGAAACATGCAGCTAAACAATTCTGACTTTTAGAAAACTAATAGGATCCCTATAATTACAAAATATACAGCCAAGTTTCAGGTGTGACGCCCCAAAACCCGGGGGTCCGTTGACAACCCGTCAACCCGCGGAAAATCTATATGTCTCGTATCACGAGACTTATACCTGAGTAAAAATGGCATTTTGGGCCCCATAAACCAATACTCATCAAAATATACACCCAACTATATTCCAATAGTTACCAATACTCATCAAAATATACACCCAACTATATTCCACAAGCCTAAGAGTTATAACATTTCTTTAATACAAATACATATCAAATTTACAATTCTAATACATATTATCCCAAAAGCATCAAAGCCACAACCCGACCCTTCTTCCAACTCCGCCTAAGACGAACCGGGTCTCTCGAACGCCGCCCCGTACCTCCAAAATGGGCGAGTCTCGACAGACGCAGCCACGCCCGCAGTGGAATCACCCTAAAGAGTTATCGCCTCACCTGGGCAAGATAGGCGCACGATCCAATTTAAACACATACTCAAGTAAATACGTGATCCTACTTGAATGTCTATATGCCCATTCACGTGTCTCGAGTCCTCACCAACTCCCTCACACTTGCCTAAGCCATGTATGAGAAAATGTCATTTTCAAAACAAAACTTGTTGTTTTTGAAAACACACTACCGAATTTCGATAAAAATACTTTATCATCCCCTCCGGCGCGACGCGCCGGTAACTTCCCGAACAACATTGGCCCTCATCCGAAACGATCCGTCACCGCCTTCCAACCCCATTCTTCGGAAAATCATCCTGTGAAATTCTTTTCGTAACCATGTTCGTTTTTCAGAAAATTCATGTTATACACTCACACCTAATTTCTAGGTTACCCGGTGCATATGAAATGCATTATGCCATTTCAATCATTTTTATACCAATATATCAAATATGCATATATTCTCAATTTTACAATCACACCACATGTAATTCAATATGGATCAACCAACACCCAAATTAGCTCACTTGAGCAAATCACAATTTCATCTCCAATTGCCTATACACACAATTATATTCCATATAATTGAGAAATCACAATTTCATCTCCAATGGCCTATACACACAATTATATTCCATATAATTGAGCAATTCACAATTTCATCTCCAATGGCCTATACACACAATTATATTCCATATAATTGAGCAAATCATGTTAACACATCAAACTTATGCATTAACCTATCTATTTCCACTCACCTCAAGCCATTCATTTTAAACAATTTCATACACACAACATATGGACGTTTTTGGTCCAATTCACACAAACCCGGGACTGTTTTTAACAGTCCCAAAACAGAGCAAGTGGGCTGTCCGTGGGCAGCCCACTCATCAAACATTTGTTCCACTTTTTGAAACCGATTTCCATGGCCATTTCCGGCCTCATACATCAACACACAATTTATTGCATAAATTATGAAACAAACACCCAAAACAGTCCCTATAGCGGCCACACTGCTCCAAACGGTTCCAAAATTTTCAATAATTCGCCCCAAGTTTCAGACCAATCAAACGGCCCCTCACGGCCTCAATCATACTCAACCATCAACAAAGTACTTAAACAAGAAGTAAAGCAAGTAGGATAAAACCCCTACCTCACGGAGTTTGTCGAAACTCCTTAAAACCGGTACCCACGCGAAGCCCTCGTTGCGTAGAACCGCTTTCCTTCTTGTCCCGACGAAATTTGACGGTCCGATCGCCCGGGATCTTAGAGAGAAGTGGCACACTCTCTCTAAAAATATGAAAACCTAAGCTACTGTAAATCTTTTTCCTCCTTCACGTTTTTGGCTCTCAAATAAAGGGAGAAGATGAGCACTATTGGTTATTTTGTCCTATTCTCTCATTAAACTTTCATTTAATACCAATTATGTCCCTAAGCTTGGATTTTGACACGTGGCACAATCTCGGCCGTCCATTTCCATTATCTCTCTACTCATGCAACATGCTACATGAGTACATGCTTATAAAGTACTTTGGCTACTCACGCCAAGCCATCGCACTCGATACCCTGCGGCCTCGAAAAACGCGTACCCGACCGCCCCTAATTCAAACGAAATTCAACGTGATTAGCTAGATTTCGCTGCATGATTCCACCCGCCGCTCGCTTTCACATCCGAGATCTAGAAAAATTTCTGATTTTTACCGAAATTACGATTTTGCCCTTTTTCAGAAAATTGAAATTTTCTGGGGTCTCACATCAGGAGACTGATTTGCCCTGATTTGACGTGATTTTCAATACTAACTTGAAGAGGTACTTTGATTTGTATAATATGTTGGAAGAAAGATGGCTATGGTTTTCTATTCTGGACAGATCTGGAAAATGATCTTCAGTAAAGATATCTTCCTCATGATTCCTAAGATGATCTTTATTGTTAAGGATTAGTTTCCTATCCATTTAGAAATCTTTTCATTTTTTTCTTTTCGCTTTAGTCTCCTAATTAGACTCTAACTTTATTTCCTTTTTTTTGCTCTATCATTAGAGTATAAATATGTAATTTCCTTCTTTGTTAAATTACAATGAAAATCAAAGAATTCCTTTCTCTTCACATGGTATCAGTCATAGAAGAGTTTGAATATTAAGGTTAGAGTTTCGTTGTGTGGTCAATTCCAACAACTCATCCAACGGCCATGTCTCACCCACCGTGTTACGCCTCGTCACGGTTCCTTGTGGCTACAACCATCGCCGTAATAATCTATTACATTGGCAACTTTTCTAGCGAGATTTTCCGACAACCTCCATTCCGATTGACGAGCACACCAACAAGAGCGTTTCTCTCCGATCTAGCCTCTGGTGGAAACCTTGTTGGAAAATACCGCTCCAAGCACCCACACTTGTCGATCTACAGTCCGACGCTGAAATTCACGTGCCGGCGCATGTGGCACTGTTTGGTCACGCGCCCTCACAGCCTCGTTTTACCGATGAGCCACTCTAGCCAATCATGTGTCTCGCTACCGGAAAACCCTTTTTTTTTCTCCTCCTTTTTCTTCATGACTGCTTCTCGGCTATTTCACGCTTGAATCTCCTTCCAGGTTTTCTCGGGCTACACCTTGAGCTACTGGGAGTTGTTTATTCCTTCTAGAAGTACTAGTTTGTTGATTATATTAATTTTTGATGATTTCTCACCCGTGTGGCTGAAAAGGCCGACTTTTAATCTTTGTATCCGAAACACCTATGATTGCCTTGTATAAACTCACACAGGAGTGAAAATTATTTGTCGCGGGTGGATTTCTATGGAACTATGGTTTATTGGTAATGGTTGTGAGGATATTTTACTACCGCGAACATAGGTATCCCTGAAGATAAACGTCCTCAGTTGCAAAAAACTGATGCTTTACTATGCAATATTCTCTGGCAATCTATTAATGCCAAGACTCTATAATATTGGGGCCTATAAAACTTTGGTCCCTCAAGGGTCCTAGGATAAATGATATATGTGATGTTTAGTGCTTTTGACCTATATGCTTTAATCGAGGGAGAGTGTTAAGGATTAGTTTCCCTAATCCATTTAGGAATCTTTTCCATCTTTCCTTTTCTTTTAGTCTCCTACTTAGACTCTTAACTTTATTTTTTTTGGTCAGAATAATTGGGGACATTATAACATGCATGTCTTTAACTTTGTTAATTAATATGCCAAAGAGAATCTTCTCATTTTGACTCACCGCTTGCATAGAGGAGGCAAAATGATGATTATGTGAAAAAGTTTGAGGACTTAAAAATTTGTTGTTTGGGAGTTGAAGATTCAAGTGATAAACTTCAATTCAAAACTTAATTAAGGATTGGGTGCAATTCACAGACTGGTAGTGTAGATTGTCTTTAGATGTTGGAAAGAAAGATGGTGTAGAAGAATCTGAAATAGCCCCTAAACAAAGGATTTTCTTCCCAACTGAGGAGTCAACTACATAAAAATATGATGAAAGTGGAGAGTATTAAGAGCAACCATCATGCTGGCTGGTTTTAGCTTCTGGTTCTAAAAACAAAGCTCTTACATAAAATGATCAACCGAAAGACACAAAAGCTATTATGTTAATACGGAGAAAGGGGATACATGGTATAGGAATGTGCACAAGGAAATTTGGTTATTGATGCTGAGAAGGAAGAGTTGACAACAATGAAACAATGATTAATGATGAAGGTTACATGAGGGATCCCAAATATTGATTATTTTAGGGCTCTTAAATATTGATTATTTTTCCTTCGTTTCTTTTGATTTTTAGGCATGAGATGTGCTTCTTTTTTCAAACTAGTGTCTTCTGGAAATGAAGCATGTAAACTGATTATTGATGGAGACAGCCATAAGAATGTAGTGTTTGAGGCAACTGTTGCAAGTTTAAAGTCACCAATGGAGTCCCTACGTCCACCATACTAGGTGGGATGGAGCACACATTTACTATCACAAATAAAACTATGTTTAGTTTCTAGTCGGTACAGTGATTCCATATGGTATGATGTTATAACAGAGTAATTTTAACATGCTCTATACATGGTAGCATGAAGCAACTGTCTTGCTCATGCCATTATCCATCATCTCTATTATTTTGTTGGGAAGAATGGTGGTGCTTTTAGCTAGCTTTGCCTTCCAAGTGTTTTCTTTCTCTCTACATTTCATCAATAATCCCTCCTGCAATTGTTTGTAAATAAGATCTAGTTTCTCATTTTCATGCCAGTCCCTTAGTTTTTGTATTCCTCGCTTCTTGATCTCTCATTTGATACCCGCTCAGGATCCGTATTGCTGTTTTACGAGTGAGGCATTCCTTGAAATATATGGAACTGTTCATGATCAGAATATAGTTCTATCAGTTGGCCTATGTTCTCTAAAATGAGCAAGTGATGGTAATTTCACAACACCATGGTTATCATTAGCAGTTTGTATAATGTCACTTAATATCCTATCTTTTGTGTTAGGTTCAAATGAGTTTCAAAATTATAGATCTGATGCCTTATCTATTTGATTTTTTTGTTACACATTTGTGGACAATGCTGGCTGCAACTCTGCAACAATTCCTCAATACATGTTTATATGGGAAAAGAGCAAAGAACGAAGTTGAAACTTGTTAATTCTTACAGATGGAGGTTCTCTGGAGTCAGTTTGTTACATGGCTGTAGAATTGGGTTTTTCACCTGGTCCTAATAGTGAACACTTTATGCACTCCAAGAATATTATGTGATATAGAGAATCTACATATTGTATGACCTATTGATAACACAGAAGGGTGCTTAGTATGAAACGTGAAGGCAGTAGTTGTACAATTTTGACACTTAGCAGTGTAGAGTATAGAGCTCCCTTTCTGATTAATATCCATGCCTAAGTAATTTGGCATAAGCGCCTGCATTTCAGTTGCAGCATATCTATGCTGTATATGAGTAACATATGCAGTGTCTTTGTTGTCATTGGTCATTGTAAGAAGTCAATTGCTTTGATCTAGCTCTCATTACATGATCCCATGTGCATTAAATTGTCCCTCAATTGTTCAATATAGCAAAACTTCTCAAAGAAGTCACTTTTGCATGGAACCTTTTATGGATCAAGTTTTGTTGACTCAACCATGTATAACTTTAATACTTATTTGATAGGTCCCAATCTAGCAAAATAAAGCTTAAAAGCATTACGAAGAAGAGAAGCAAAATAAGTCCTATCTCAAGACTTCTGCCTATCCTCAAAAGTTCTTGCCTCCTTTCTTGCCAAATTGTCCAAATCAACGTGAGATTATCAACTCACCAAAGGTTCTTGTCTCTAGGAAGTCCTCCATAACACATCTAAGTGGAACTCGATCAATTTCTAAAAATTCTATACAATTCATAGATTGGGGGTGGTGGTGATTTGGATGTTGAACTCCGGGTTTGCGATAAAAAATCTTTTTAACCACAACAAATTTAAGCAAAAAAAAAGGCATGAAGATAACCTCTTATGTATGTTAGCTCTTCTCAAGCTTCTAAGTGACCAAGGGTCCTAAGATACTTAAAAGCTTCAAGCAAGCTTCCAACATTCTTACACTTGGATTCTAGCCCAAATGGACTCTAATACAAATTCTTCAAATATGCACCTACTTGAAGCGTTAATCATTGAGTAGCTTACTTAAACAACTTATAATGATTTCTCAACCTAGCTTACTTTACAAATTATAACGATTTCTCAACTCGATCATTTAATACATGTAATCAAAGATGAATGAGAGAAAATTTCATCTTTCATCGATCATTTCATCAACATTTTACACAAGTGAAACTTAAGTAGAATAGAAAGAAAGTATGGAGTTTTCTAATCGACTTCTAACTCTACTTATTTACATCAATATAACATTTCCTAAGTCGAGCATAAATATTGATCATGCCCAACTTGTTACAAAGATAACTAACTAGATCCCCACTCAAGGCTTTTGTAAAAATATCTCCTAACTATTCTCCGATCCTCACATATCCTACAGAAATCAACCCTAACTGGATTTTCTTACGAACAAAATGACTGTCTATTTCAATATGCTTAATCCGCTCATGACATACAGGGTTAGATGCTATGTGCATGGAAACTTGGTTATCACACCAAAGTTTCGCTGGTGCTGAAGTTTCAATACCCACTTCCAACAATAATTAGTGTATCCACATGATCTCACAAACAGACTCTGCATAGCTCTATACTTTGATTCTACACTAGATCGGGAAAAAACATTATGCTTCTTACTCTTCCATGAGACTAGATTCCCTACAACAAAGACACAATTTCCTGATGTAGATCTTTTGTCTTCCCTAGATCCTACCCAACACACGTCTGAAAAATACTCAATTTTGGTATGTTTATGATTCTTATACAATCTTCCACGTCTGGGGCAGCTCTCTTCTCTGGCAAAGATAAGATCAACTCTACAATTTTGCATACACTACCAATTCTGGTATGTTCATAATTCTGATGACAATATCATCTCGTACATACACTATAAAGAGAATAATATCGCATCTAGAATTCCCTGTGAGAAGATGTAATGGTTCGACTTACTCTTTCAGATGCCAAATGTCCCAACTGGCTGATCACTTACCAAACCAATCACAAGGACTCTGTTTCAATCCATATAAAGATTTTTGAAGACGACAAACCTTCCCTATCTCCCCCTAAGCAACAAACCCTGGAGGTTGCTCCATATAAACTTCCTCTCAAGATCTCCACAGAAATGCATCTTAATGTCAAGTCGATGCAAGTCCCTATCGGTGGGCAAGCCTAAGTGAGATAAATAATCGAAATATGTCATCTTAGGCCACAGAAAAAAGTATTAGAATAAATCAACTCCATGTTTCAAAAAGATAACCCTTAGCAACAAGACAAGCCTTCAATCTATCAATAGACCCATCAGGATTAAACTTGATCGCAAACACCCAACGACAACCAATCGCCTTTATTTCCACAAAGTTATCGTTCCACGTACTCATCAAGCCATCTAAAGTCCGGTGATTTCATCCACCATGCAATACGCCAACCAGGTGAGATAAAGCCGTGACGTTGTTAGGAAGAGAGATAGAATCCAGGATGCAATACAATAAAGGAATGGGGTGAAGAAAAAGAATAAAACCAATAAAATCATCATCACCCCTTGACTAGCAACAATAGAAGAAAGGGAAAGCGAGGTAGTCAAAATACAACATCAATGCATACACAAAGTAACGCCGGTTATCAGACACAATACTCCATACCCTTTTAACACGCATCCCAAAAGATACACTTTAAGAACTTCTGGATCAAGCTTGTAGACTATACGTATATATCGAACAAAGCTTGTGCATCCAAATACCTTGAGCTCAATAGGAAATAATGGATTATTTGGAAACAATTGGTGGTTAAGAGTAGCCCAATTAAGAACCGCTGATGACATCCTGTTAATAGAAAAACAAGATGTGGAGACTTGGTCGGCCTAAAAATGTTAAGAGGGTGTATCAACACAAGAGGTATGTTGGAGGATTCCATGTTGTAACATGAAGGACTGAATAGGTTCCTACAAATATTTCTTTGTAAGCATTACTCTCAATGTTTGAACAGAAACATAAAATTGTGTTTGAATTTCATAAAAGGCAATTCAAACGAAGAAAAAAAAGCTCTAAATGATTTTTCATTAGATAAACCAAGTGACACGAGAGAATTCATCCACAAAGGTAACAACAAAATATTTAAACTCAAAGAGACATAACATAAGGTGTCCCAAACATCTGAATGGACTAACTCAAAAGGAGCATTATCTTGTTTATTAACTCTAGGACTCAAATGCACACGATGATGTTTAGCATATTGACACGACTCAGAGGTCAATGAGGATAGACTAGAAAACTGAGGATATAGCTTCTTCAACAGAGAGAGAAGGATGACCCTAAAGAGAGAGAGAGAGAGAACGACAAAGTAATTTGAATGGGGTAACAACTCCATAACAAGCAATAGACTCGAAAGCACTGGTTAAGGATGGTGAGACCCTTAGAGCGCCCCTACCACACTCCGCTCGCCAAAGATCTAGGAATTAGAGCCAATAATTAGGAAAGAATGAAATATTGTAATTAAGTGTACGAGTGAGTTTACTTAGAAATTAAATTAAAAGAGAATTGTTGTAAACTCATAGTAGATGTCAAAGTGATTAGAGGAGTAAGATGAATTGTCCTTGACCCAAGGACACAAGATGTTGACCCATTTGCAAGGGTAACAATAGAGGTAGAAGGGTGTGGCCGAAACGTACTAAATAAACTGAATTACCTATCATGTGGATCTACAAAAGTCAATGACCCATTCGAGGAAGAGGGAAATAAGACTTGTGTTGATTTTACTTGACTTTGATTTGAGTGTAGCGACAGAAGCAGATGCGCATTTCTAAGTGGTTCCGATAATGAACATACTTAAATCTTAGAACTTTATTTTGCAACTTTCTAGTTTCAAGCTTACATGTCTCTGATTATGGCAATAATGACACACAACTCCTCCTTCGAGGGTTTCGTTAGTCATAGCCAAATCTAACTAAAACAAGCCTCTGAAAATTTGAAAAATACCATAAAAATAGGATCTTGCAAAGAAAAGAACCACTTTTTTGTTAAAAACACCACACCTGAATAAATTTTTGTCCCAAAAACCACAAAATACCTCTTGACCTTGAAGAAGGCAAGGAAAACAAGTAAGAAAACCTAGAAAAGTAGGTTATGGACACAAAAGTGCTCTGAAAACACTATTGTGGCCTCTACTGCCCGAGACAAGCAGCTATGGAGCTTGTTGGCACAAAGAACCCTAGTGGAGGAGGCTCATCGCCGGACGATCCCCATGCCCGGAAACATGGCATAAACTTGTATGGCGCTTGTGCTCACATTGCTTTCAGCCAATCGGACTTGGTGGCGATGGCTGTCGGTGACCGACGATCCTTCCTAGGTGGGCATTGTCACCCAAGCTCCCTTGAAATGCGTGTTTAAAATCTGCCCTACGAATTTGTTCTGATTCTGAGATTTTGGATTTCTTCCAACTTTGGGCCAAATCTGACTCTAGCTCCTGATACCATGTAATTAGAGATGAATGAGAGAAAATCTATATCTTTCTCAATGATCATTAGCAATATATTTATTCACAAGTGAATCCTAAGTAGAATGGGAAATAGTATGGAGTTTTAATTGACATATAACTCTACATATTTACATTACTATAATAATACTTAAGTACAAGGAAAGAGTTAGGGATGAATGACAAGGAGCACTAAAAGGTATGCAAATGAAAAATCAATGCACCAAATGAATACATGAGGGCCTATACTGAGAAACCAAAGATTAGAAGGATGATTGCAGATGTTCTTTATGCAATAAATAAAGTTGAACTCTCAATTTATAGGTTTTTAGTCTTATGTATCATAACTATGAAAAAGTGGCCTCGTTTGTTTGGTTGGAAAAGACTAGTGTTGGGGCATTTCATGCATGACAAATGACCATCAAGCCTCAACCGCCTTCAATCAACCCTCATTCAGTCCTTGTCTGGATGAGCTTTACCTCAATTGGTCAAGCAACCTTTCTGGAAGAGAGAAAGTGTTGAGCTTTGCAACTAGTCTTTGACTAGGAAGACTCAACCCATTAACCGGTTCCTTGATTGGTTTATTCTGTTAGGCAACTGTTTGTACGGTGGACCCAAAAACTCTCCAAAAACTTTCCTTTTCAATTCTTTTCATTTCTAACACTTAACTAAAGTTTTTTTGTATTCAGTAACAGGTCTAATTTAGTCTAATTAACTTTTGGTTCGAGTGAGAATACTCTGGTTTTTTCTTTTATTTTTTAATTTAAAAAAAATCTTTGTTTTAATGCAAGAACAAGTATCATAGATATGCATAATGAATAATTCTATGTACACTAACTTATCATTCCATATGTCATAATCTTGGATGGCTTTCTTTGCAAGTTTGAACTTCTTTTTCTTATATCCTTTGGTGAATGATTTGATTTTTCAAAGTATTTTCAAATTCGTAGTTATTACCATCTGATTTTTAAAACATTAGTGAATCCTAAACCATAAAATGTTATCATCAAAATGTCATTTAAGAGCATCCTCACAATATGGCTAATGTTTGTAAATCAAAGTACTGTATGGATGATTAATACATTATTCTTTCTTGCATGCTTTGCAATTTTAATGGTGAGATTTCATCGATTTTCTTTAGGTGAGACTCTTAAAAGCCTTGATGAGATTCTAAAGTTTCTATCCCTTCTCATTACTTCTTTCTATATGCTTTTTATTTTATTTTTATTTATCATGAAACTTTATCTTTTGTTCCGCTCCTTAAACCAAAAATTTAACCCCTAGCGCACCTATTTGATTGTGTGCAACCATCCTAGGGTTCCCCATACTTTGTCTTTTCTCATCTGCATGTGGTGGGGATAGTTTTGAGGAATATTTTCTTTATACAACTCCAAGGAGAAGCTTTTCAAATCTGATTATCTGTCCTGACTTTGTAGCTTAGGCTCATATTGGCTCAGTCATAAGTATTTTTACTTAACCAAACTGAATAAGTTGGTTCTCCATTATCATAGCTACTTGCTTAAAGGATCTTTAACATTAGTATTCTGAAAAATATTTATTCTAGGTATTTCTTATTTCTGTGCTAGAATATAACTATTTTCTTGTCTATAAATGTCTGTGTAGGTTGCATCAGAGAAAGGACTTTTCTCTATTGTCATAAACTTGCAAGTAAGATTCTTTTCTCCATAATATTTTAGTTTTTTTAACTATGTCCTGTATGTTGACAGAGAAGTAGTGTTATGATCTTACAGGTGCCCGGTTCAACGCACTACAGTATGATATTTTATTTTGTAACCAAGGAATTAGTAAATGGATCCCTTTTGCAACGATTTGTTGATGGTGACGATGACTTCCGAAATAGCAGGCTGAAGCTCATACCATCTGTTCCCAAGGTACTGTCCATGTTTTCCAGTTTTTAGAGGATGCTCAAATAGAACGTCAAGACTTTCTCAAGTAGTCCTCACTGCCATATTTGTGTATTTATAATTTGTTTCTGTAGTTCGTCTTGCCACTCAGAAGTCATAACTCCCTATTTTTGCCACTTTATGGCTCAATAATTTATGATTAGAGACTCATTTGTCTTTTATGCTGCAAAAGTATATGATGCCACACATGTGCATTTGCATTTCTTTCATAATATGGTTCAGGTTGATAATAAATAGGTTAGCAAGCATGTAAAGTCTTGCTTGACGCCTCAGTGGTGATCAGGTTTTCTTTTTTTCATATCAGTTTTTCTTTGTTACTTTTATTATTTTTGTTCAATTGATCCATATACTTCCAGTGGATTAAATGCTTAATTGTTTAGAAATTGCCTTATAACTACTTCAAATGACTACCTGCAGGTAGTTGTCTATTTTACACTCCTATGGACTCCATCCATATGTGCCATATGTTCTGATTTGATGCGTAGGATTCCCTAATAACTGCTTATAAGGTGTGGTCACACGAGCTAGAATCAATTTCTGTTAGGAAATAAACCTCTAGTATGATGCCAAGTGTCTTACATTATAAAACCATATTCAAACTTTGTATTAGTATTTGACAATTTGCTTCATCTGCTAAGATTCTATCATTGATTACCTGAAATTGGTTCAAGGACTTTGATTTGGTGAATAAAGTTGGCTGCTCCTCAAGAGTAATGGACTATGCATGATTTATACCTATTCCAACTGAATTGAGAGAGGGCATGGCCACATACAAGTCTCCATTTATGTGTTTGGTGCACCATAGGGGAGGTTGACCTGTTCCTATGACAGGCCTAGCTGTGCCCTTGATTCAATATATACCCAGGAGATCTTTGATTAGTTGTGCGTGTTCTTGTGATTAGCATGGGTCTGCAAAATCAATAACTATCAAGACCTCTCATTGGTTAATTCTATGACTAAGTTCTTGAATAAAGTGTAATACATTGTATCAAAGCTTCATTTGACCATATGATGTTCATCATGAACATCATATGCTCAAAGCCTAATTGGTTGGGAGGTCATGTCTTCGAACCTCATGACATTTTTTTTCCTTCAATTAATATTAGCCTTTATTTTCTCAGTTTACCAAGTTTACATGTAAGACCAACGGGTGAACCTAAAAGGGATACACAAAGATAAGTGTGTTAGAGTGCAATGATATACATTGTAGACCTAAATCTTACAGACTTATGCTTTTAGGATAATTGGTTGTCCAGTATAAAGGGTTGAAGTAGAAGAAGGCTCATTGAAAAAGGTTTTTTGTTTATCTAAGGAGTGTCGTCAGGAATCTCAAGTCCTCGAGATTTCCCCTTAAGATTCAACCACCTCAAGTACTATCATCTCTCCATCTACAATTTTTTAGGTCTTATTACTCTCCCCTCAAACCTTTCATAACTAACCATTCTCCTAGTTACTTAGTATTCATCATAGTTGTTGAATATTATCAGATATTCTATGGATATTCATGGAATATACTATGGTTTTCCTTTCATAGACCTTTCCTTCTTTGTAATTTATTTTTCTTCCTTTTGTATTTTATTTTCCTTCCTTTTGAATTGTATTCATTCATGTTTAAATACGTAGGCTTGTATCATTGTTTATGCACTCAATATGAAAAATAGAACATTTTCTTCTATCATTTCACATGGTATTAGAGCCATGGGAGATTAGGGTTTTTCTGTGTAGTCAATTCCGACAATCCATTTGACGATCGTTTCTCATTCTGGTCTCATCAAACTCGTTAGGGTTTAGCCATGTAGTCAATTTCCGACAACTCGTATGACGATTGTGTCTCATTTCGGTCTCATCAAACTTGTTAGGGTTTAGCCGTGTAGTCAATTATGGCGACCCATTTAGTGGCCATGTCTCAAGCTTTGGTCACATTAACTCTATTGAGGTACACCCCGAAAGCTCTAGACGATTTCAGAATTCCGCATTGCCGCCAGCACTCGACGACCCTAGATCTACTACCCATCGAATATGATTAAGTACATATGTAACAAACTTGGTGCATATGACCTATGTTAAGAGAAAATGAATACATTGATTCTCATTAATTTACAAAAGGAGGAAACATGCATATTTATACTCTAGTGTTAGGGAAAAAGGAAATAGAGTTAGAGTCAAATTAGGAGATTAAAGAGAGAAGGAAAAGAATCTTAAGTGGATTAGAGACTAAACCTTTAATACTCCCTCAAGCCTTAAAGATATAGTCAAAAGACTAAAGCTTCGTCACATATATACTTTATCCTGAGACTTTAAGAGACTTAAGGAAGATATCCGCTAGTCGGGCCAATAGGAGTTGACAAATCTAAGAGTCATGCACTCCGATGCAATATTTTCCGATAGCGGGCAATCCACTCGGCGTGTTTGTCATCTCATGGAAAACTAGGTTAGATGAAATATGCAAGGCGCTTGATTATCACATATGTTTCCATTTGTTCATCCTTCCCAAATCTTACTCGAGATGCTTCAACCATATGAGTTCACATGTTGCTAAGGCCATAGCTCGGTACTCGGCTTTAGCACTAGATTTGGCTACTACATCTTGTTTCTTACTCTTCCAGGATATTAAGTTACCTTCAATGAACACACAATACCCTGATGTAGAACATCTATCTGTGGGTGAGCCTGCCTAGTCTACATCACTGTATCCAACAACCTGGGTATGACCTTTGTTCTCATACAACACCCCTTGATCCTGTGTTCCTTTGATATAACGGAGAATATGAATTACAACATCCCAATGGCTATCATGGGCGGTGGATTGTGAGGGAACCGCTAACTATGCCTGCTGTGAAACGATATCGTGCCGAGGATAGTGAGATAGTTTAGTTTACCTACAAGTCGCCGATATCTCCCGATCTCGTGAGGAAGCCTCTCACTTATATGTTCACATTCGCATCCATAGGAGGCCTGCTGTGTTTACGTAAAATTCAATATACTAGTGTCTTTCAATATATCCAAGGTATACTTCCTCTGAGAAATAACCACTCTGGAATTAGACTGAACTACTTCAATGCTTAGAAAATATTTGAGTTTCCCCAAGTTTTTTGTCTGAAAGTGGCTGAAGAGGTGTTGTTTGAGTTTCTAAATACCATCCTGATCACTGCCTGTAATGACAATATCATCCACATAAACAATCAAGTAAATACACTTTCCAGTAGATGAATGATGATTAAAAACGGAATGGTTTGCTGCGCTTCGAATCATGCCAAACTCCTGAACCATTGAGCTAAACCGACTAAACCAAGCTCGAAAGCAGACTGCTTTTGCACTATATAAGGAACTTGACGAATTTGCACATACCAAAACTGTGACTCCCCGAGCAACAAAACCAGGTGGTTGCTCCATATAAACCTCCTCGAAGAGATCACCAAGGTGCGGCTCAAGAAGACACACTTCGTGGCTTTGGCATAGAGTTTCACTTGCCCAAGAGTGAGAATATGAACAAAACAAACACAACCAAAGACACGAGGAGGGAGATAAAAGAGAGGTTGAGAAGGTAGTAAGATAGAATGAGGGATTTGATTATGCAAAACAGAGGAGGGCATACGATTAATCAAATAACAAGTAGCTAAGATAGCATCCCCCCAGAAACGTTGAGGAACCTTATGATGGAGGAGAGCCAAGGGAAATTGCCTCAACTAAACGATTTATCTCTTACACTTAGCCACTCCATTCTGTTGAGGAGTGTAAGCACAAGATGATTGGTGAAGAATCCCATGGGAAGACATAAAAGAAGAGAATGGCGTAGAGAAATATTCCTTTGCATTATCACTTCTTAAAATACGAATAGAAGTATTGAATTGAGTGCAAATTTCAGTATGAAATTTTTGAAAGTTAGAAAATAACTCAACTCGAGTTTTCATTAAAAATAACCAAGTACATCGAGAATAATCATCTATAAAAGTAACAATAACCAAATCCTAAAGCAGAGGTGACTGTATGACCCCAAACATCAGAACAAGCTCAAAATGAGACTCTATTTAAGGATCTAAACGCTGTAGAACAAGACACGCAGTATGTTTTCTGCTGATGTGGACTCACACCTGCCGAAGATAAACTAGAAAACGAGGAACCAACTTCCAAACTCGAGAGGCTTCGATGACCAAGACGACCGTGGAAGAAGAAGAGGAGTCAGTGGAAAGTGCAAGCAGCCGAACAAAGAGCGAAATTGAAAGGGAAAAGAGCCTCAGGACTCATGTTCGATGCCAATCGCCTTCCCCGTACGCCATTCTGGGCAAGGTTACAGAGTCAGGTGAAAAGTGTGCACAATGAAGATCACGAGTCAACTTACTAAAAGGGAAGATCTCTCGTTGATCTCTGGACGGAATCGCTCTTCTAAGAAGGCTCGAGAGAAACCCTTCCTCCGCAAATTCGGGGTGTGGACGGTGGAGAAGATGTTTCTACTGCTGGGGAGAAGATGCAGAGCTCCATACCAAAGAAACGATACTTTTCGACTGAGGTAATGACTCGAAAGTACAACACCCGTGTGGGGAGGGAGTTCAATCAATATCTCATCCCCAAGATTCCACGGGAGACATCACCGATCTCTTAGTGGCCAGAGGTTGTGCTAAGATATTGATACACACGCGGGCAGGAGCTTGAGAACAGGGGCAGAATACCTAGGAAAGCCCGAAGGGACAAGGCCTACTTCCTTAGGCAGAATGCGGAAGAACCTATCCATGTTCCAAGAGCAGAAAGACCTTGGGTCGGGTCAAGTTTACGGGGCGGATCGTGGGTCGGGCTCTACTTTTGGCTCAGATCTTGAGACAAGCCGAATCCAGGCGTGCCCATGGGTCCTGGTCCCATCGGCCGGCCAAAGTTTCGAGTTACATTCTGAAGAGCTCCACCTGTGGATTTTTTGACTTAAACTCATTGGGACACAACCGCGAAGGCCAAGGTCATGGAGAGAGTTCGGGTCAAAATATGCTCCATTATTAAGGCCTCCTATGCCTTTAGAATGCAAAAGTTCTATTTCCAGAGATCCAAATATCGGCGAGGAGGGGAACAACACACACTGCCAGGAAGAATGCGAGATACGAGAGGATCTACCTCAGGATGATGTACGCGTCTATATGAATAGGTATGCCGATAACCTCAACGACCAGTCTCCCTCTTTCCGATTCTCTGTTGGGCCACCCATACCAAGGGGTTTCAGCCCGGGGGTACCACCGCGCGAGGATCCGAACAGCTTGATGACAGGAACTGGGTCAGATTACGCAGAGCGACAATAGTAGTAGGGGAGGAGTCCGGTGTAGCTGGCCGAAGAATGGAGGAGGCACAACACGAGTCCATAGAGTCCTGGACTTACGACAGTTGGGAAAGTAGTTGTTTGGCTAAATTTAGTGAATTTTTAGGATTCCTAACCAAGGGGTTTGAAAAGGAGATTTTGGAATTATTGAGGAATTTAGTGGCTTCACAAAAAAGCGGTAAGGAGAAAGGAAACATGACAGTGTCAAAAAGATAACGGGAACTAAGGAGACTGAAGAGCACCATAATTATAACGGGAAGCAGACAAACAAAGGTGGAGGAAGGGATAAGGGGAATCTACAGATAAAGTTATAATGAAGATTAAAATTCTATCTTGGAATGTAAGAGGTGTGAATGATCTTGATAAAAGGAAAGTCATCAAGAATTTTATTAACACACAAGGTGGACCCGGGTTCGCTCAAGAAACTAAGGCTAAGAGATGAATAATGATATGGTGCGCAAACTGGGTGGGTCGTTTCGAACTGGATGTACCGAACGCCGAGGGGTCCGGGGGTATCCTCGATTGGGATAAAGACGATCAAGATAAGACTCCATGGTTGGTAGTTTTTCTACCAGGTTTGTTCGTAACGGCGCAGGATTCGCTCTATCTGGCTTTTAGGTATGGCTCCTCGCTTGAGAAGAGTCTGCAGAACCCTTTCTGGGAAGAGCTCTCGTCTCGATCAAAGGTCCGGTGGGAAGAACCATGGTGCGGAGGTAAATTTCACCGAGATTCTCTCCCGACGAAAGATCTAAAGGGGGGCAGGGACTTCCAATTCCACAGAAGGTTTTTCGACATCTCAACGACCTGAGGCCGAGAGACCTTCCGCTCAGGTGGCTTTACACTGCTGGGTGGCCTCAATGGTAACCCAAAGTCCCGCTTTAGACAGATTTGTAGTTCCGCGATCGGGAGAGTCGTTGTCGCAAAGTGATTCAGTCAAGTTCCGCCTGCAGTTGCCTCCGATCACCGCCCCATTCTATCGATGCGCTGATGGAGCTCGTAACTGCCCTTCACCTTTCGCTTCGAATCGATGTAATAAATATGAGGGATTCAAAGAGACCTCAAAGGGTGGTAAAATCTCCGGGGCTCATGGATCTTACAAGCCACCTCTCGCAAAGCCAGTCCTCGGAAGGTATTCAAGACTCGAACAGAAGTTTTCGCAAAGTGGAAACTAACAAGAAGGACGCCCGCAGGTGACTTTTCGATGATCTCGAAGTAAGGGATTCAACCTCGAGGAAGTCGAGGGACGTGTTAAAGCAAGAGCTGACTTCAAACGTTGGGCCCTCGCGGAGGAGATCTCCTAGAGACAAAAATCCAGAGAGACCTGGCTAAAGGAAGGGGACAAGAACACGGGGTTCTTCCACAAGACGACTAATGCCCACAGGAGAAGAAATTACGTTAAAAATATTAGCATAAATGGCAGAAAGCTAGAAAAGGAGGCTGAGATAAAGGATGGTTTAGTGGCGGCCTTCCAATATCTGTTTTCGGCTCCAGGCGGATAGAGTCCTTCGCTTCCTGATTTGGCAATCAATGAGTTCGGCTTAGAGGAAGCTGCAAGGTTGGAGGAAAGTTTTTCAGAGGAAGAAATTTGGACAACTATTTCAGGACTTAACAGTGATAAGGCTCCCGGACCAGACGGATTCCCAATAGCCTTCTGGATTTTTAGCTGGGATTTCGTAAAGAAGGAGGTCCTAGGTTTTTTCAAGGAGTTTCTCAATGCTGTATATTTGTTAAAATCACGCGATTTCTTTTTTGGTGTTTGATCTTAAGAAATGCATCAGAGGTCTTCAAGGATTTAAGGCTGTGAAGCCTCGATTCGAGGGTCCTGTTGACTACCGCCAACTCATGGAACCCGCGCCAGCCTCTATATTATGAGACTCCATACATGAGTAAAATGACCCAATCGGGCCCATCATCCATACTCGTCCCAAAACCATAAACCACATTTTTATGGATTCAAGAGTTATTACATCACTCTTAATATAAAACATATATTAAAATTAGTTCGTTCTAATATATACACAAAACATTAATCAAGGCCACAGTCTGACCCGCTTCATAATCCCGCCTAAGGAGCCCGTCCATCTCAATACCCTCAGACTGAGCGGATCCCACGACGAGCCGAAAGCAATGCCTAAGAGTGATATTTTCCTACACGGCTACGCCCCACCCTAAGTGTCTATGCACGAAAACACACACATTCAAGTGAATTCATGATTCTTACCGAATGTCTACATGCCCAATCCTATGTCTGTGAAATTCCACTTCCACCCTCACACGCTTATGCCACGTGATGAAAACCGCTTCCAAACAAAAAATATTTCATTTATTCAGGGCAACCCTCCCATATAAATACGCCGGGACAATCCTCCGAGGTGAATTTGTCGATAACTCTCCGAAACACCACGGGCCTTATCCGACGCGGAATTGTCGACGATTTCAACACAATTTCTGACAACTTTCGATAAA